>BMAU01021187.1:225000-967896 GCA_019973935.1 Trichonephila clavipes
AGCATCGAGCATTTATACCAGTGATTCCCTAAGTAGTCTGTATCAGTATTCCGCAACCTTTTTATCGCCGCGGACCGGTCAACGTTTGTTAATTTTACCGCGGCCCGCTTAGGGGGACGATGTTGATTGCATATATACACTGCTGGACATTGCTAAGGACGGATCTCAAATTGCTATGTAGCATAACATTAAGCGAGACATGAGGCCTAGTAGGATAAAATATAGTTGCCACACTGTTCAGACATTAGAATAAAGAATATTTATTGTTCTGGAAAGTACAAAAGCTGTGAAACATCTGAAAGGAAAAAAAATTCATTTGATCTGCGTACGGAGAAATGGAACAATGCATCTAAAAGTTAGCAGGCACCTTAAAGAAAGGTATCAGTACGGAATATGTCCACCGTGGAGTGTGATGCAACATTCCACACGTCGTACCATACTTTGCGCAACATTATCCAGCAACTGTTGAGGCAATTTATCCCATTAATCTTTAAGTGCACAGATGAGGGTGTTCCTGTTTGTCGGAGGATAGTTTCGACCAGTAACTTGCCTCCCCAAAGCATCCCACACATTTTCAATGGGGTTTAGATCTGGAGAACGCGCTGGCCATACAAGACGTTGAATACCCTCGCTGTCTAGACAATCCTGAACAGCGAGTGTTCGATAACATGTTGCGTTTTCGTCCATAAAAACAAATTTATCACCAACAGCACCATGGAAAAGACGAACGTGAGGAAGTAGAACTTCATCAATGTATCGTTGGCCCGTCATAGTCCCATTCGCAACGACATGTAGGCGCGTGCGGCCATTGATCATGATGCCGGCGCACACCATGATACTGCATGTCGGATATCGGTCCTTTTCCTGGATATTTTCTGGACGATAAGCAGTACCACTGTCGCGCCAGATCAGTTGGCGTCTACAATCCGATGACAGACTGAACCTACTCTCAACTAAGAATAGTACGCATGCCCAGTCCTGTTCAGTCCAATTGAGATGCTCACGACACCATTGCAAACGGGCAGTACGGTGCTGTCTGGTCAATGGGACACACATAACAGGTCCGCGTGCGTATAGTCCTCTTCCCCTCAAACGTCTGGCAACAGTTTTTCGGGAGATCTGCTTTCCTGATGCAGCAAGAAACTGATTTGCCACCTGCTGAGCTGTGGTGCGCCTGTTCCTTTTTGCTGATAGGACGATATATCTGTCTTCTGCAGGCGTCGTACATCTAACACGACCTCCCCCGTGCCGTCTACTACACATTCCAGTAGTTTTAAATGACTTCCACAGCCGTGAAACAACGCTGTGAGCGATGTCGGAACTCCTGGCAACATCTGTTATTTTTCGCCCTTCTTCGATCTTTCCAATAATTCGGCGCATAAAATCATCCATGTGATGTCGGGAAGACATGCCAAAAATTTTAATTTCGTCTATTAAATCTTTCCTGTAAAACTTTGACTTGAAAACAACAACTGTCCACACGCGTCAAAACCTTTAAAGCTCTTATGAACGCTATCACGTGATGAACAGACGTGGAAAAAAATTTGCATACTCAGACTTCTTACTAATATCCCGCACTTATTCTAATTTTCCACATTTTGCTTCCTTTCATTTTGTGGTTGCTATGGATGATAGTGTTATCCGTCCTTAGCAATTGTCCAGCAGTGTATATCTTAGACTGTTTTGATTTAATAATTTTAATTTAATTGTATTTAATCGTGACTTCTGAATAAAACATGGTTACACTAAAATGCATATAAACTGATTTAACAAGGAATATTAAGTGATTTTCATAAAAAGTAGCCCAAACCTGAGAAAAATATACCACAGTAAATAAAAGAGAAATAGTTTAATGTTTCTTGTGCGGACCGGTAGCATTTGATCCACAGACCGGCACCAGTCTGCAGACCGGGGGTTGCGGAACACTGGTTTATGTGGACCCCCAGGGGTCGAAAACGAATTACAAGGTGAAAAGAACAGTGACAAAAAATAAGGGATTGGGGTACATGAAACGTAAATATTGGTCTAGGATTCTTCCGGATTCTTTCTTCCTCGTGTTTACATGGACATTGAAATGTTTCTGGTTTATGTGTTTACACTTTTTTTGCAACTTTCTTCCATTCCTATAGTGGGGTCACAATGGACATTCCTAACGCCCACAGGATGTCGGTGTCATATAACTAAACAGGGACGGGGGACCTTTTTTGGAAGCTTGAGACCTACACAGTAGATGTTTCATTTTACTCCTGAGGGTTACTTTAAAATAAGCGGTTGTGATTTATACCATCAAAAGACTCATTTTCAAAGAAATTGGCCAGCTGAAATTAAAAAAAAAGAAGCACATAGTTCCATCTTTTACAATTTAATCGCTTGAAATAACCGCAAGTAATTATGTTTTTAATTTAACTATTTTGAATTTTTTAATAGTAAGATTTCAAAGACAAGTTTGTGTTTTTCTTTAAATAAATCAAATATATTGACGGCCTGATAAATCAAAGTAACTTCGAAAGAGAAAAGAAATAGAAACAATTAAGTGCAACGCAATCGGTCAGACTCTTCAATTTATAGACAAAACAGATAATAAAGTGATTGCACCTTGTGGTGGTGCGCTTTTTCTTTGAATTTACATTAGAAATAAAAATGCGGTCTAAAGCTGACACAATACATAGGCTTTCAAAAAAAAATATCTGTGCAACTGATTACTTTCAATAAATTTCTTTAAGTACAAAATTCAATTGATTATTTCAAACATGCGATAATTAAACTTTTTCAATTAAGAATTTTCCTTTTACATAGCATCAAATTTTTAAAAAAATATCTGTGACTAAAAGGTACTTACTTATATATAATTTATTTAACGCCTGATGCAGCTAGAATTTCTAATTAAATTACATTTCTTAGTATTAAAGGACAAAATATGCAAAGTCTGCATTAGATTGGTTGGGTTAAATTTCTGGCACTAAGACATACTGTGTCAAACACTAAGTCCCTTATTGGGAGATACAACTGTATTTTTACGATATTAAGACAAAGTGTGAAGGAAAAACTTATTGTATTTGCTTTTATGAAAAAAAATTCAATCTATAAAAATAAAATACTTTGTTTAACGATTTTAATTAAAAAGTTTACTGAGTTAAATGGCTATTTTATTGTCAATGAAATTATTTTGCATATGTGTGTCAATAGTAACAGTATATGGATTTTAAAATCTTTTCTTTGGATCTAATTGAAATAATATTGTTGACACGAATCTTTTCTCGAAAGATAACTTTCATTTTTGGAACGAGTCATTGCACAACCATCATTATTGTTCTCAGTATTAAAAAGATTGCAGTTCATTTATCTTTGCTTATAGTAAATTTCGGTTTTCCCCCCTGAATCATTGAATGCGAAATCAATATAAAATATGTATTTGCAGATTTTTTTCTCCTTTTTTCATGCATCAAGTGAAAAATTTTGAAATCTTTTTGTTATTATTAGAACATTTTTATAAGTCATTGTGTTATCGTTGATTAAAGTATCCGAAAGGCATTTTTTAAATGCTTTCTGAATGTTCAAAGTTTGAATTAGAACAGTAATTAATGTGTTATTTCAATGTTTTCCTCTTTTTCGCTAAAAGGAGATAAATTTAGTAACATTATTTTGTTATTATTTTAAATATATTTTTTAATAATTGCATGTGTTATAATAAAATAATATATTTTTAATATATAGTATTAAAAATATTTCTAAATGACAAAATATTTTTTTGTGAAGCCAAAAAACGGAACTTTATTGGACTGAGAACTATAATGCATTTATTATTATTATTTAAGTATCACAGTCTACTTTTTAAATACTTTTATTAGTGTTACTTCTTCTAAGAGTGATTTACTATAGTCATTTATTTCTAGTTCTATATTAATGAGATTTGAGAAAGTATTTTTTTCTTTGGAAATTGTCTAAGTAAAACACCTTTTTTAAATTCAAATTTATTTAAATCCATGCAATCTTTTGTGCGCGCTGTATACAGATTTATATTTGGGTTTGTCAGAAAAAAAGTTAAATGTTATATTCTCAGAGAGCATAGTTTTATAATTTGAAAAAGCTACTCTGTTAGAATGTATTGCCATGTAATTACCATTTCCAAATATACACTGCTGGACAATTGCTAAGGACTGATAACACTATCATCCATAGCAACCACAAAATGAAAGGAAGCAAAATGTGGAAAATTAGAATAAGTGCGGGATATCAGTAAGAAGTATGAGTATGCAAATTTTTTTTCCACGTCTGTTCATCACGTGATAGCGTTCATAAGAGCTTTAAAGGTTTTGACGCGTGTGAACAGTTGTTGTTTCAAGTCAAAGTTTTACAGGAAAGATTTTATAGACGAACTTAAAATTTTTGGCATGTCTTCGCGACATTACTTAGATGATTTTATGCGTGGTCGAATTATTGGAAAGATCGAAGAAGGGCGAAAAATAACAGATGTTGCCAGGGAGTTTGACATCACTCACAGCGTTGTTTCACGGCTGTGGAAGTCATTTAAAACTACTGGAATGTGTAGTAGGCGGCACGGGAGAGGTCGTGTTAGAAGTACGACGCCTGCAGAAGACAGATATATCGTCCTATCAGCAAAACGGAACAGGCGCACCACAGCTCAGCAGGTGGCAAATCAGTTTCTTGCTGCCTCAGAAAAGCAGATCTCCCGAAAAACTGTTGCCAGACGTTTGAAGGGAGGAGGACTATACGCACGCAGACCTGTTGTGTATGTCCCATTGACCAGACAGCACCATACTGCCCGTTTGCAATGATGTCGTGAGCATCAAATTAGACTGAACAGGACTGGGCATGCGTACTATTCTCAGATGAGAGTAGGTTCAGTCTGTCATCGGATTGTAGACGCCAACTGATCTGGCACGAGAGTGGTACTGCTTATCGTCGAGAAAATATCCAGGAAAAGGACCGATATCCGACATACAGTATCATGGTGTGGGCCGGCATCATGATCAATGGCCGCACGCGCCAACATGTGGTTGCGAATGGGACTATGACGGGCCAACGATATATTGATGAAGTTTTACTTCCTCATGTTCGTCTTTTCCGTGGTGCTGTCGGTGATAAATTTGTTTTTATGGACGACAACGCAACATGTCATCGAACACTCGCTGTTCAGGATTGTCTAGACAGCGAGGGTATTCAACGTCTTGTATGGCCAGCGCGTTCTCCACTAAACCCCATTGAAAATGTGTGGGATGCTTTGGGGAGGCAAGTTACTGGTCGAAACTATCCTCCGACAAACAGGAACACCCTCATCTGTGCACTTAAAGATTAATGGGATAAATTGCCTCAACAGCTGCTGGATAATGTTGCGCAAAGTATGGTACGACGTGTGGAATGTTGCATCACACTCCACGGTGGACATATTCCGTACTGATACCTTTCTTTAAGGTGCCTGCTAACTTTTAGATGCATTGTTCCATTTCTCCGTACGCAGATCAAATGAAAATTTTTTTTTCTTTCAGATGTTTCACAGCTTTTGTACTTTCCAGAACAATAAATATTCTTTATTCTAATGTCTGAACAGTGTGGCAACTATATTTTATCCTACTAGGCCTCATGTCTCGCTTAATGTTATGCTACATAGCAATTTGTGATCCGTCCTTAGCAAATGTCCAGCAGTGTATTAAGTATACGTAAGTACAGTATTTCAATGAATGTAAAAAATATGGGCTTCTTATTCTTTGTTTCAAAATAGCGATAGGATTTTGAAAAATCTCATTGAATTCTTAAGAAGTCGCAATGATTTTTTAAGAATCTTTGATCTGTTGTAGCTTTCGACGAAATGCTCTGATATACAAAAGAACTGTTCAACGAGACTAACTTTGACTTTGAGGTGATCCCTGCTAACTTTGAGATGACGCAGTCACATTACTGAATTCGACAAAGAAATATTAATTTTTATTATGAAGCACAAGATGATCCAGTGGACGACTCTGAATTAAAATTCAAGATAGTTTTTATTTTTTATTTTTGCACAATTGATCAAGCAATTAATACCTTAGACTGTAGATTTAAGTAAATGAGTACCCACAGCTATTGTTACCAATTTTTATGCAATACATAAGATTTAAAAGAAACCTTTAAAAATTTAGTAACTAAAAACTGTAAAAATTCAGAAATAATTTTGGCCGATAAGGAATCAGTGGGTATAAACGCGCTTGATCTTGCAAATAAGGTAGTGTCAGTTTCTATTTTATTAGGCAAAAAAAGATAATCCAATTGAAGTTATAAAACTTATTACACATTTAGAATTTTCACCAAATTTTGCTACTGCATTAAAATTTTTGCTTTGTTTGTAAATAAGTGTAGTAAATGGAGAGACGTGTTCTTCAATATTAAAATTCATTAAGAAATTCTTACCATTCACAACTTTAAGAGATTAAATGATTCAGCTGTATTGACTATCGAACATGAATTAGCTGAACAAATGGATTTTAAGAAATTGATCAGAAAGATTTTAGAATTATATGCAGAAAAGGAAGATTTGTAATTTTTGTTTGTAATTTCTGTTGGTGCGAACTATTCAGATTTTGTAGGTGTGTATCTATGAACAATTTATCCTTTTCCATAATATTTTTTATTTTGAGGAGGAGTGACATTATGCATTTTTGTCCCACGTGGCAAAACTTCTCGAGTCAATATTCATCAAAAAAAGGTGATGCTATCTGTTAGGTGGGATTTCAAAGGAATCCGTATTTCTTTAGCTTTTACTGGACAACAAAACCATTACTGTCATCAGCAGGATACATCGAATGACTCATTTGGACAGAAAAGATCAGAATTGAACAGGAGAAAAGGAATTGATTAGGATTTATTCTCTTATAAAAAATCCCTTTAAACTGATGGGTCAATAAATAATTATCATCAGCGTTTTAGGTTTTAGCGAGTATAGACAATGATTTTTAAATTTTTTTAAATAAATTAGATGCTTTTTTAAAAAAATTATCCCAGAAATATGCTATATCGTTTTGTAAAAAATTTTTAGAATATTTTTAGTTTGAGCACAGTTGGTTGTGTTATTGTAATTTTATGACCTGAACTTTTAAATTTATTTTCAGTAAAATCATGTTCTTAGTTTACAATATAAATATGTCTGGCAGAAAATGTAAAAGTGTAGTGGAAAAAAGAAAATTACTGTTAAATCGAGAAAAAGAAAAAATTAAATGTGTCAAAATTTTAAATTTTCTTACAATGGAGTAAAGTAACTAGAATATAACAAACTCTGATACATTAGAAAGCGAAAGGGAAATGAACTTAGCCAAAGAAAATGGAGAAACACAACAAACAAATATTAATGATAAAAATATGCAAGATCTCGATGACCATCAGCCTTCTGAAAGAAGATATTGTTCAGCTAGAGGACATCAGTAATGCCCTGACAGAAAAGTGCTTAGAAAATGTTGAGTTTAAGAAATACGTTGACGTGGGTTCGTGGCCTTCATCGCTGAGTAATAATTTTATTGATTATATCCTTTCACATGAAATGAGTTATTTTCAAAATAAAGATCCAAGCAATATATATTCTGTTTCAGTTAGAGAATACAAAAATCGAAAGAGATCATTTTCGAACAATCATTTCATTAAAAAACTTTAAAATGGCCAAGTGCTGGAAAGATCTTCGCTGTGTTATACAACCAATATTAGTAGTGTTTTTTTTTGTTTGACCCCTGCAAACTGTTTTTCTAAAACAAATTCTCAATACACAACTGGCTTTTATAATTGGAAACAATTTACAAGTTACTTAGAAAATCATGAAAATTCTGTTGAACATAAAAATTCAATGTTAGTTTGGTAGACACGAAATGAAAATAAGTCTGTTTTAGATAAACAGTTACAGGAGCAACTAAGAAAAGATACAAAATACTACCACAATGTACTCAAACGTGCTATAGTGGCAGTAAAGTATATGGCTGTAATAGGTGTAGCATTAAGATGTAATGAGGAAGTTTTTGGTTCTCCTCATAATGGTAATTTTATGGGTGCCCTGGAACTTCTAGATGATTTCGATCCATTCATTTGTGAACTTATTGAATAGCGAGAATTACGACCGAAATCGTTAATACCGTACTTATCAAAAACAATATAAGAACAAATAATTGAGATCATGGGCAAGAAAATCATTAAAACAATTACAACTCAGATAAGCAACGATGACACAAAGTACTATTCAATTGTGATGGATTCAGCACCAGATTTGTCCCACAATGACCAACTTGCTATTGTAATATAATATTGTTTATGGGGAAAAGTTTATGAAAGGGGTGCCCCATTAATTAAGATTAGTAGTCACACACTGTCTTACGCTTATTTAATTCTCTACAAGAATTTTTAGAAATAAATGCACTGTTGTTGGATAATTGCAGGGGACAGTCATTTGACAACTCTGCCAATATGTCCGGTCAATATAATGGTGTGCAAGCTGTTCTAAAAGAAAAAAAATAAATTCGCTATTTATGGGCCTTAATCTGGTTCGTGTAGAATTAGTTAAGGTTGCAACTGAAATCGTGAACTTCTTTGGATTAGTGCAACAAATATGCTTTCTTTTCTGCTTCGACCCATAGGTGGGAGCTTCTAAATCGCGAAACTAAACTGAAATTTACCTTAAAAAGTTTAAGTCAGACCAGATGGTCTTGCTACTGCTATGCTGGTGAAGCCTTAAAAGATAATTATGATAATATCAAGAATATTCTTAAGACATTTAGTGACAATAAAAATGAGAAAATGGATTTTCGAAGACAAGCAGTAAATTTATATTATAAATTAACAAAATTCGAAACTACCATTTTAATTATATTTTGGGAAGAAATATTAAAAAGATTTAATTCAGTTAACAAAAAATTACAGACTCCTGGTTTGGACATCTGTGAAAATAAACTTATTTTCTTCACGGATGTCCATTTTTAATGATATAATAATGTCATTAAAAATGTTTATAAGCAATGTACGACAGGAATCAGATAAAAAAACTAAAGGAGTATCAAGACGCAGCCAAAAAATTAAGTCCTAGTGTAGAAACGGAATATAGCGATGTGGACAAGACGGGTTATTTCAAAATTTGCAGATAAAATCCACAGAAAAAGCTGAGTATGGGACAGAAGATTTTAAAAGAGACACGCTTATTGTTGCTTTAGATAAGATAATCCTTGATTTAAATAGAGGAAGTCAAGTATATGCAGAATATAGCAAGAAATTTAAATTTTTGGATTTGCAAGATCAAAGTAAGAGCATCGACCTGGAGAGTGTATGCGATATTATTGATTACTAATCAGATGACGTTGATCAACATTTAGTAAAAGAAGGTATTCGATGCAAAACTTATTTAAAAGAAACTGAGCTGGAGTCCCCTATACTTGTAGAGATATATTCAATTTAATTTTTGAAAAGAAATTTGTGTTGGCGTTTTTCCAAACTTTTATACCATTTTAAAGATTTTTCTAACGCTCCCTATTGAAGCAAGAGCACCGTTGTGAAGCAGTGCGTGCTTTCTCTAAAATGTTCTATATAGAAAACAAATATAGGACATCAATGAGAAATACTAGACTTAATTATTTATCACTTCTTTCTATTGATACTGATCTCACCAAAGACTTAAAATGTGATAAGCAAATAAAAGAATTTGCTGCAGAAAAATGTAGAAAAGTTTTTTTTTGTAAATTATGTTATTGTTTATAATGTATTTAAATTGTTTAAAATAAAAATTTATAAAAAAAACCCCCTTAAATTTAGTATATTTTAAATGTACCCGTACAATTTTTTTTTAGGAAAATGGCAAATGTTTAATTATTTAAGGGGCCCCCAGATATGGTTAACCCAGAACCCCCAAGGGTCACGGTCCGGCCTTGCATTTATCGAACCCAAAAGGGATGCTCTGAGACCAACAGCATTGCAAACCGTAGTAGAAATGGTCGTCTGCGCTCTGTGAAAACACCATCTCTCTGAACATAGTCAGGGTGAAAACTCGTCAAAATCTTGTAGAAAGAAAATTCCTTCTTGATAAACGGATGAACGATTCGAAAAGAAGATGCATTGAAAACGAAGGCTTTTGACCAGGGGTGTCAAACTCGCGGCTCACAACGAGTACTTTTGCGGTCCAAACAGTATATCGGCACACAAAAATGTACAATAAAATGTAGGAAATGGGATAGGGATAGCAGTAGAGAAGAGATATCAAGTGTCAGAATTCTTGTGTTCTTTTATATATGTTTATTATAATGTAGTATTCGAAATAAACCTTCGTTTCTATGAATATTGATTTTTTGCGGCCCACCGAAAGTTAAATCTTATTTGTTTGGCCCAAGTTAGCATTTGAATTTAACACCCTTGCATTAGACTAAGAAGTTTTCAGAAAATAACCAACCATTTTCTTACAAAGGAATTAAAGCTCTAGAGATTGTGACGGATCTGGACGGCACTTTACCACTAATACTCTTGGAAATTCTCTCCCAACTCCACTTTGGGGATTGTAAATTCGCGTATATTTCCAACCACTTCTAAAAGAAGAAACCGGGATATGCAAATTAGTCAAAGTATTTAAGGAGAGTGTTGTAAGTTAACAGGAGAGGTTATACGCCAAGAGAAAGGTTGACGGAGTTCTAAGAAGATTCAAGTTGATAGTGCGATTAGCGTCTCGCTGATTATTAGGCAGTGGTCTACAATTGGAAAGTTTAACCCACTTGGAAAGTAAGGAAGTATAAGGCAGGTGATATTTAAGTTTAGATTATCGGATCATAAGAGTAAATATATAATGAAGTTAGTGGGAAGTTAATGAATGCTAGTAATTCAAATTGAGTGTATCTCTCGGTCCTCTTATTCCGGTGGTCGCGTTCGATATTGAGTTTAATATTTGATAAGTATCATATTTCGTGATTTAATTTAATAGTAAGGGTCAATCACATTGACGTAGACATCTTGATAAATCTTTGTAATCAGATGGTTGATAATTGATCCAAGTGAATAAATATAATTTGATATTATAAAAATGTCGTCTGGTTGTTCTTTGCATCAATTCAATCTTGGTGTCCAGGGTGGAATACAGAGGGATTCCCACAAGATTTCTTAAAGCAAAAGTACTAATGCGGCGGTATGTTCGTAACAGCCACAGTTGAATTCTGTTTACCAACTAGAAACTTTTTGACATAGAAAAATCTTTCAACCGCAAGGTTCATGACCATTCCATGATTCCATGGTGGTTCAATGACCATGTGCAAGCAAAAATTGATTGCCCAAGCACCTAAAGGAAAGGGGAGGGGAAAGACTTAGAGAGAAATCATCATTCGACTTCTATGCTTTAGAAGATGTTAGCTATGAAAACATCATAGAGATTCCTTTTTGAGAGAAAGGAAAGAAACCCACGGCAAAAGTTTACCAAATACTACCACAGAACCGAGATAAAAGCCCCTGAACGTAAATCTTTTTAATGGAAACGATTGGACAACTGGACTCAGCTCCTGTTCATAAGCCGAAGAGGACCCAAGTCGTGGTTCAAAGAGAATATGCCCGATTTAATAAAACTCGGGATTCACTTTAAAGAAGGCCGGATTTAAATCCACTGGACTATAAATTATGGTCAGTACTGGAGGCAAAGATATGTCAAAAATGGCATCCCAATTAAAGTAGTCTTAAACGTTCTTTAAGGAAGACAGCTAGAAAAATTCCCATGGAAGTATAATGCGTTCTTAAATAGATGATTTTGGTTAGAGACTTAAAACTTGAATGAAGTCGAAAGATAATTATTTTGAATAAAAGGTGCAATATGTTAAATTTTAAAAAAATTTATTAATTTATGTTGTTTCTTCAATTTTTAGGTATATTCGTCTTATAACGCGTACCCTCTTTTTCACGAAGACAGGAAATGTACACGCGCAATGCTCTCGAGTTTAATTCATTTATTCGTGGAATTCTTCCAAGCTTTTGAAAAAGAATTATATACTTCTAGAACTAAAAACCTTTTAGCTCATGAGAAATGTCATTTCTTTTAAATAAACTGTATTTTGATATACACTCCTGTCCACCGCAAATACAACACCCTGAATGAAGCATGCAAATAATATGAAATTTACAACATGCATTAGCGGAGGTGATATATACAAATTATAAGAATTTCAGCGCAGACACACATCACGCGCGCCTGTGGCGCCACCTCAAAGCGCTATTTAAGGCTTGGAGATTTCGACAATTTCAAGTTCGGCAATTGTGTTTTTCTTGTGGTTTTCTTCAAAAAACGATCAGTTATGTCTCGTAGAAAACAGTGATCAGCTTTTGATCAAGTATCCGAGTTCGACAGAGGAAGAACAGTGGCCTACCGAGATTGCGGATTATCTTTCAGAGAAATCGGTAGTCGTGTTGGACGAAACCAAACAACTGTAATGCGGATATGTGACTTTTGGATGCAGGAGGGTACGACGGACCGACGTGGTCGATCGCATCCACCTAGGGGCGCCACTTTACTTGAGGACAGGCAAATTGTGCACATGGCAGTGACGGATCACTCAGTCACATCACGAACCATAGCAAAGGACATTGAGTCTGTAACGCATCATTCAGTGTCGGCGCGTAATATTCGACGCCATTTACAGCAGAGTGATCTGTCCGCAAGACGTCCATTGCTTGGTCTTCCCTTGAACAGAACCACAGACGTCTCCGCTGCCAATGGTGCGATGAAAGAAGGATGTGGGTGGCAGAATGGAATGAAATTGTCATTACGGACGAGTCACGCATCTGTCTGCAACACCACGATGATCGGATTCAAGTCTGGAGACACTGTGGAAAGAGGATGCTGAACAGCTGAGTTATGCACCGCCACACTGGTCCTGCACCGGATATTATGTATGGGCGGTATTGGATATCACTCTCACACTCCTCTAGTACGCATTGCCGGTACTTTAAACAGTTAACGCTACATCTCCGAGGTGTTGGAGCCAGTTGTCCTACCTTACCTTCAGGGCTTGGCCACAGCCATATTTCAACAGGATAATGCGCGACCACACGTGACACGCATTTTCCAAAGGTTCTTCATCAATCACCAGATTGAATTACTTCCCTGGTCGGCTCGCTCTCTGGATCTTTCGCCGATAGAAAACATGTGGTCCATGGTTGCTCAACGATTGACCCAGATCACACCCTCAGCTGCCACACCAGATCAACTTTGGCAACGTGTGGAAGCTGCTTAGTCTGCTGTACCCCAAGAACACATCCAAAGTCTCTTTGAATCAATGCCGAGGTGTGTGGCAGCGGTGATCTCCAACAATGGCGTCTACTCTGGCTACTGATTCTGGCAGGAACCACACTTCAAAGAAGTCTATAAATTTAAACATTTGATACTTGGTCAACATGTTATCTACAAAATAAATTTTTGTGCTATCTCTTGTCATTCTTGGTGTTGCATTTATGGTGACCAGCAGTGTATATAGAAGTTTAATTTTTTTATGTTCATCTCTTTCTTTATTTTAAAGCAATAATTTTTTTACCCAGCGTATAACGAGCCTCCTTAAATTTTTTTGTGTTAAAAGTACGTGTTATACGCCGGATTTAACGTACATTATATGTTCCATATGTCTTCCATTAACACCGCTTATCAAATGTAGTATCAAATTTAAATGTTGAACTGAAAAATTGCTAGATTCTAGAATGTTTCTCAAAAATTTTTAGGAATGCTGTATATCCAATGAACAAGCATAACTCGGACACTTTCGATTGAAAAAAATGAGTTTTGAGTTTGGGTTTAGTTTTTCTCATGAACGAATATAGATTTAAACAAAATTGAAACAGATGATAATTTTATCAAAGCTGCGTCAAAGTGTTTTGAGATATAGAAGAAAATTCTAGAACATTTGATATGATAAGAGAAATCTGAACTACTTTATGTATCCTGTTATATTTTGAGCTTTTTTTAGTGTTTCTCAAACTAGAATGTACAAATATAAACATTGCCTAGTCACCCACAAAACTTCCCTTTTTGGAGGATCAATTTTATTCAGCATGAAAAAATAAGTGCCGATAAAACTGATTAAAAAATATGCCTTGTTATTTTTTAAATCGTGAGGTATAAATATGTTTTATACCTTCTACTTCTAATGGAATTAGTATCAGATTTCATCATTTTTTTTCTTTTTCTTTTCTGTTATGCTTAAGTCAAAATAACTTAAGCGGTATATTTGAATCACTGTGTCCAGAGGAACATTTACATGGTTTGAATTCTAGTTGTCACGACCCTTATGTCGTTGGTGAAGTCTGGGAAAACGAAGGAACTGGCATTGTTATAAAAATAACTTACTTTATATTTGGCTCTATCAACTTACTCTTAATCAATATTATAAACCGAGGGAGCAGTCAAATTAAATCGCTACCCTAAATTATTAAGACAAATAATTATGCACTTAAAAGTAATACATGTTACAAGGAACGCAAATATATAACCACCGGCTGCCACACCGAAAAGCTCACAACTGGACAATTTATTCGTCAAAATTATTGAAACGAGTAAATTATAGTCAATGTCGATCAATCACATTACCTCTATGCAGATATAACTGATCTAAGGGGATTCAAGATATCACTGATAGTCAAATACTAACTTAGACAAGGAAGAAAAAATGCCTGTTCCAATCAATTCGAACAGTATAATATATAAAAATGCATAACGGCTGTCAAGTGATTTATTCTCAGTTTGGTTTGGCAATTCATCAAAACGATCATCAAGCAAGGCGTAGATTCGTCGAATGGGCCCAAAACGAGATTGCCGTTGTTCCCGATTTTCATAAGCGAATTTTGTTTAGCGATGAAGCGCACTTCTGGTTGAATGGCTACGTCAACAAACAAAACTGCCGCATTTGGAGTGAAGCTAATCCACAAGTGTATGTCGAAACACCGTTACATCCAGAAAAACTGACTGTTTGGTGCGCTTTATGGGCTGGTGGAAATTTTCTTCAAAAACGATGAAGGCCACAACGTTACAGTCAATGGTGATCGGTATAGAGCCATGATTACTAACTTTTTCATTCCTGAATTGAACAATCATGATGTCCAGGAGCTGTGGTTCCAACAAGACGGCGCAACATGTCACACAGCTCGTGCCACAATCGATTTATTGAAAGACACGTTTGGGGACCACCTAATTTCATGTTTTGGACCTGTGAATTGGCCTCCAAGATCTTGTGATTTAACACCGCTAGACTATTTTCTGTGGATCTATGTAAAGTCATTGGTCTATGCGGATAAGCCACAAACGCTTGACCATTTGGAAGACAACACTCGCCGTGTTATTGCCGATATACGGCGACAAATGTTGGAAAAAGTCATCGAAAATTGGACGTCCAGATTGGACTACATCCGAGCCAGCCGTGGCAGTCATATGCCAGAAATCATATTTAAAATGTAATGCCACAAGAATATCTTTCGATTCAAAAAAATTCATGTCAATCGAATAATACATCGTTGTTTTATTGCAATTTAAAGTTCTATACATTTTAAAAAAACACCCTTTATATATATATATATATATATATATATATATATATATATATATATATATATATATATATATATATATATATATATATATATATATATATATAGTCTAATTCTCTATAAAAAGAGATAGACTTCCATCAATCACAATCGAAAAGCACATAGACAGTAGGAAAGTCACACAATTAAGGACACATGAGTAACTGAGATTAAAAACTATAAAACGGATGCTGCAGTATTATAAACATTGCTGACTTAGGACAGCTAATATATAAAATAATTTATATAAAAGTGGGGTTGAACATGATTTTTGGCCAGCCAATCTTCGACCTTTATGTAAATAATACCGAGCAAAAACTTATTGAAAGTAATGGATAGGAATATCTAAATCCATTACAAGATAGAGGTAACTTACCTAAAAATTGCACTTAAAAGTGCAGAGCCCGCGCTAATTCTGAGTACAATAAATAAGTTATTGCCAAATTCTGGACCCTAATGCAGATTCAAAGCATGTGAATGGCTGAAATGTAGTACTTAACAAAAGTATAAAAAGAATGTGTGTGTGTGTGATGAATCCCCAGCCCTTTTTATGTCAGTTGGGGTAAACTTCCTACCAGGATAACTCAACCCAACTGGACTTACTGAAAACACGTGGATGAACGATTGATTCACTCCTGATCGACGTTGAAATAGTACTCATCTCTTGTAAGGGCTTGGAGTATAAAGCGATTTGCTGAAGCATTGAAATAAAGTACCATTTATACAAAGGTTGCACTTTTCATTGCTCCCAGTCTTGATATATATATATATATATATATATATATATAGTGAAAATCATTTAACTCGAAACTGAGAGGACTGAAATGTTTTTTCGTGTGAAAAGAATTTCATGTTAATACATACAGCAAAGAACAAAAACAAAAAAAAACATATATTTAACAAAATAGAGTTTATTAGAGTACGGTTTACTTACACATATATATGTGTATATGCATATATTTAATAAAAAAATCAAGCAAACATAAACACTCTCACAAGAACTTAATCCACTCAAACATTTTCGCAATTTGCTCTTCTTTACAATTATTGTTGGTAATGTTTACAATGACAAAAAAAATTGCAGATGTCCGTTTCTGTTTTGTTTTCGATCAACAGCCTAAGTAGCTCTATCTTTATTTTAAATGAAATGGCAGTTTACTTTCCTTCTGAGCTCTTTGTCATTGTGCTCGTAAAAAAATTCTTCTATAAGAAGAATAGCAAACTCGGACCAAACTCGCAGATTTTTATTTTTACTGCAATCTAAATGCCGAATTCCAAAGCCAACCGATGAAAGCTGAGATGTTTTTGTGTGGCATTCGTATGGGTGGAGGGTGTAAGTAGCTTAGATGAACAAAATTGACTATTCCGAGGGTATTTCAAAGCCATTACCCTCTTTTCTGCGGAACACGTGAAACCTCATCTCTATCATTTCACACCCCTCTTAAATATTGCCTGCGCGGCTGGTGTTTTCCGTATTTTGCTCATTTCCAAAAGGGAAATATTTTCGTGTTAAGCGATTTTCGCTTCTTTTTAAGTGGGGGAATGCATGAAAACACATAGTAGTTTGTCTGGTCCTTTGCATTATTTTTATTGAGGCATCTATCTACTTTCGGATCCAATTTTCTAATATGCAATGCTATTAATAATTTTTTAAATTTTTTTGGTGCTTATGACTTATATTAATGAAAAACACCAATCAGGAAACGATATGACCATTTAAATTTATATATATATATATATATATATATATATATATATATATATATATATATATATATATATATATATATATGGGAGACAACAAGGGGTCCAAAACTTTGTCTTTCTTCTATTTTATTTAACATTAAACAAAAATTAATTAAAAAGGTAGTTTTTAACAGATAAGTTTGACGATGATATGCAGAAGGTAACGCCTGCTCGCGCACCTCTCGCGTTCTCTCTGCTCTAATGTCCAAGAGTTTTTGTTTCTCTTCCACTAGTTCAAAAGTTTCAGTTCGTGTTTTAGCTGCGCCTGCGCGCGAAGACTGCGTGGAGTTGTCGATAACTATTGGTTACTATATCCGGCCAGCCTGACTGTACGCTGTCCGCAGCGGTACGTATTCCTTTTTTCCTTTCCATGGATACCAGAGGAGAATCTGAAACATACAAAAAAAGACGGAACAGACAAGGACTATACGACAAATACACAAAAGTTTAAAATATCATAATTCTGCTGAACTGAACAGTTTCTCCATCATGTGAAGGCACCTCTTCGACATCCGGAAGGTTCCACAGGAAAACAGTTTCACAGGCATAAGAACGTCTTTTTTAACAAGTTGATCTTTAGTTGAACGCATCGATATTTTCCTCTCTAGAGTTCTGGACGTCTGTTCAAAACGATTTTTCTTTTTCCTTCGTTTCCACTGCCAGGGCTCAAAGATCCTTCGGAGCAACACAAACCATCTATATTTACTCTTCATAGGTGAAGGGTTATCAGAACAAGATAAACGTCTGGTTCTCTGACACACAGGAATATCATTTTTCAATTTAATACACATTTTTAACTTAGTACTCTTAATGTTATTGCATTTATAATTCTTAATTAGAGAACTCAAATCATTTCTAGTATTAAAGTTTTTAACATGTGGCAAATCATAACTAGAGTTTTCTATCACATTTGAAACAGAAACATTTGGAAAAGAAATAGCACTAGAATAAGCATAGAACAGCATGAGCACCTAAAGAGGATTCACTTTCATTCAATAAAACATCGCTCTTTGCGTGCCTAGTTTTTTTATTTCAGAATATACACTGGGATGTATAATAAATTCTTCGGTCAAGGTCGGTGATATCGCCGTTCGCACACTTAGACCGGTAGAGTGTTGATCAAGAGAAATATTTATGGGTTTAACTTCTACCATTCGCTTTTCGCCAAAACATGAGCTTAATGTTATGATTTCTTCGGAAGGTGTTTGCACTCTAATTAGTGAGGAATTTAAAACTGGGATCTGGCAACCTGAATCGATCAATGCTGTTACGGGCTGATTTTCCACAAAAATGTTTACATATTGAAGATTTGCGCATTCATCGCTATTTTGTTTTTCGCTCTCGATTTTCAAAGTATTTACGTTTATTCTATTATGGATGTGGTCATTAGATTCTTTAGGTTTAAAACGCTTCTCACAGTCTCTTGCGCAATGAGATGAATCACCGCATATATAGCAATTTTTATTTTCTCTTTCAAGATATTGGGGATAGTTCTCTTTAATCTTTGGTTTTAAAGTTTTGTGATCTATTTTTAAAGGGGTCTTGGGTATATCCATAAGTATAGGAATTTCATTATGTGATCCGCTTCTAGATGAAATATAAATATCGCACTCTTTAGCTAAATCAATAGGCTAAACCAATCTTCTCTGCTTCTCGAATGCCAATATGAGTTGCAGTTTTTTTATTTAAAGTTTCAAATAATTTATCAGAAATTATAAGATCACATAGAGATTCAAAGGAATTAACTTTTCTTAACGAACAATAATATTGGAAGTTTGCCGTCGATCTTGCAGCAAATTGATGTATGTCTCGCCTGATGATTTTACAGCATTTTTAAATGAGTTTAAACACTCGCGAGGGGTTAATTGGAATTCTCTGAGTACTATAGATTTTAGTTTTTCATAGTCATTTAATTCTCTTCTTTAATATACAATAAGACATTATGAGCTCTTTCGCCCAGAAGATTTATTAAAATTTCAGATTTATATTCGTCATTTATTTTCTTGGTTAAAAATGCGCGTTCTAATGATTGGAAGAACAGATTAAAATTTTCAGATCTGGTGGGAACAGGAAGAGATAAACTTTTTATACTTTTTATCATATTTTCTATGTTAGTTTCGAACTGTTTTTCTTCGACTTTAGCTGCAGGATTTAAACTTAATGCTTTATTTTTAGCCCTTTGAAGTTCGACTTCTTTTTCTAACTGTGCTAACTGTAGTTTTGCGAGCTCAATTTTCTGTTTTTCTAAAGTTACCTCTCTTTCGTTTCATGATACCTCTCATCTATACAGTTTTGAATTAAAGTTTTAACGAAATCTGGATCACTTTCAAATGTACTACTGTTCTCAATTTTAGTCTTTAGTTTAACTATAGTGTCAGTACTCTCCACAGTACCGTCTAGATCCTCAACAACTCTTATGAGATCCTCTTTAAGAGCGTTTTTATACATTTTAGAAAAATATGGAAAGATCCTACCATTTTTTTTTTCTGGCTCCCTTGTTGCTCGCACGTACGATGTATCCAATAATTGAAGAAAATTTCGATTCCACTGATTTCACCTCTTCGCAGGTAATATAGTTGAAATTGTTCGAATTGACACCTCTTCGCAGGTGTTTGTGAGTGGTTCCAACCTCTACACAGGCGGAATTTGTCGATGGTTCGTTGAAAAATACACCTCTACACAGGTTATTTTGTTATTTGTTCCGACCTCTACACAGGCGGAATGAAGTTGAAAAATTCAACCTCTACACAGGTTGAACGAAGTTTCGAAAAATGGCGGCGCGTCTCCTCCACGGACGGCTTTTGTTCACGTTCCAAACTTTGATCAAAATCGAAATCTTTTTCAATCTCGGCCTCTACACAGGCGGAATATTCATGCTGAGTTCAAACCTCTACACAGGTTGAACGAAGTTTTCGAAAAATGACGGAGCGTCTCCTCACGGACGCTTTTGTTCATTGTCCAGACTTTGGTTCAAAATCGAAATATAATCGATCGCGGACGAGCCCCCATAATTTGTGGGAGACAACAAGGGGTCCAAAACTTTGTCTTTCTTCTATTTTATTTAACATTAAACAAAAATTAATTAAAAAGGTAGTTTTTAACAGATAAGTTTGACGATGATATGCAGAAGGTAACGCCTGCTCGCGCACCTCTCGCGTTCTCTCTGCTCTAATGTCCAAGAGTTTTTGTTTCTCTTCCACTAGTTCAAAAGTTTCAGTTCGTGTTTTAGCTGCGCCTGCGCGCGAAGACTGCGTGGAGTTGTCGATAACTATTGGTTACTATATATATGTAATAATTCCCTCTAGTATCCTTTTTATTAACTCTTTGTACTAATATTTAAAATACCTTAAATTCTTTAATTTAAAAATAACATTGTAATCTTAATCATAATCGGCTAGTTTGAAATCCCTGTCCCGCCCATTCTATCCAATCAGAACTACTATTACGTAATAATCACGCGCTTGCACTGCTGGTATGAAAGCAAAAATCTTGTGTAATCGCTCTCTTTTGTCTGCTTGCTTTCATCATGTAATCGGCCGGCTGCAGCGCGTTCAGTGTTTGTCTTTATCTGTCTTTGTGCCATAATGTTTGCTTCTTGTTATGTGTAATACCGTCCCTACTTGATCTTTATGTGCTTCCAGATGTGAATAAACTGGAGTAATGATTTACATGAGTGCCTCTTCGATAATACAGTAACATAGAAAATCACACCACCGGCCACGCCCTACTTTTGGTTCGCTACAGTAATAACTTCCACTCGCCACGTCTTACAATTATTTTTACCACTCTCCAGAAATAATTATAGAAGTATTACACACACACACACATATAATGACTTGGACGTTTTCTAAATTGGCGTGCTTGTGAATGGTCTTGATTGAATAAGAAAGTAGTCGTAGATCGTATACATATATTTACAGTTTATTATATTACATTTCCTCAATTAATCGTTATGTAGTCCAAGCCATGACTAGAGCGCGGGCACTGTATGCAACAGGCTTCGGTAGAACGGGAAAGCTAAGTCAGTGCAAGTGGTTAAAGGAAGGGGAATACCCGGGCTCCTGGTTAGTGGTATATAGTAGTACTTTTTACGCGAGATGGATGAGTTGAGGTTGTATATGTATCGAATGTTGTATTAATGACTCAGTGCTTATTCTATGATAAATAATCTTTTGCATGATGCAACTTTCACGAGCTGACTATTTAGACCAGAGGTGGCCAACCCACGGCACGTGTGCCACAGTGAGTTGTAACAGTGGCACGCGAAGACGTATTGAAAAGTTAAAATCTTTGAAAATATAGGAAATACCATTTTTTTACAGTTTATTTATATAAATGGGGTGGTCTCAGACAAAAAAAAATCAAAATTTATTTTAAATACTCTTAATTGAATTGCAATAAAAATTATGATGTAGAAAATACGCCATTATTGTGTGTGTAAGCTTTCCAAGGAAGTGCACTTGTGAGATTTTGTAATTTGAAGAAGCGTGTTTCAAAATATTTGGAAAAAAAACAATGAACTGCACATTGAGTGTTTGCCACTCAGGAATGAATACTGGTTTTAGAACTAAGCTTTTCTCTTCCCTATATTATGGGAAACTTAAAATATATATATATTTAAATTTACAGGGGAATGATTATATTTATCTGAAGGAAGGAAGATTCGATCTGTGTACCTTCCGTTCCGAACGTAAGTACTTTATCAACCACGCCAAAATGATCGTCATCGCGTGATGTTTGGTACTAGTTTATATAGGTATCACACCGCCACATACCCCCATGCCAGTGATTCGGCAAATAGTAGAACGAACGATACCATATTCGTGACGAGCATGTAAGGAGTTGCGTCACTTTGTGGATTGCGTCATTCATGCGTGACGGCTTGAGAATTGCGTCATTTTGTGTAAGACGGCTTTGTGTGATGACTTAATTGCAGCATTTGTGTCGGACGGCTTAGTGTTTTTGCGATGGATGGATGGCGCCATGACTGCGGCGCGTGAAGGGGGCGATTCTTTTGCATGGCCAGGGTCACCAATGAAGGAGGAAGATTCGATCTGTATACCTTCCGTTCCGAGCGCAAGTACTTTATCGACCACACCAAAATGATCGTCATCGCGTGATGTTTGGTATTAGTTTATATAGATATCACACCGCCACATATCGTACCCTAATTGATCATACATCTTCTTCTGTGAATAAACTTTTGGTTTTCTTTGTCTCGATTTTGAAGAAAAAAGAATAACACATTTCACATTAATACAAGAACCATCTACCAAGGTCAAGCTTCGGGTCATGATAGATTTAAAAATTTAATATCCATTTTGCAGGATTCATCTAGTGCTAGGTTTGATGCTTTCCAGATGATAAAAAAGCTATCTTTTCATTCATCCTTTTTCCTAATTTCTCTACAAGACGTTAATTGTTACCCACCAGGAAGCCTAGCTGTAAAGTGATTTGAGATAAAGTTTAGAAGAATCCTAAGTGCGTAAATTAGCTTAGCCATGCCTGTACAGACGAACCAAAAGTGGGTCCGAGACCAAAAGGAACATAGTCGGATCAAAGCTACAACAGAAGTGATAAGGACGTAGCTGTTTACCTAGGATATAGAGGTAAGCGAATTTATATAGGCTATAAGGAAAGTGCGTATATTAGTGAGATAGGAATTAATCTATAAAGTTAGATTCAGTGGTCAATTGTGCGATTATTTGGTAATACGTGTTGCGTCTTCTCATTCTGCATCATCCTCTTTAAATTATTATTGTTGTGTATTGTTTTTAAACTAAGATCTTAAACGGATTTTGGTATGAATGATTTGAGGGGTTATTCATTCTTCCCCACAGAAACAGGTCGCGTAGATAGTGTAGAACGTGAGTCCCCACGGGGGCGGCTTCACAAACTCTTGAGTAAATATAAATTGATTGAGATTTAAATATAAATATGTTGATTTCTTCTGTTGCAGCAACCTAAGCAAAAGCACGAGACAAATCAAAAACATTTGGACAACTTCAAAAACAATACGGATTATATGGTAAAAAATAGGGCAGATGATTTCAAAATTTAAAAAAAAAATTCTGTCCATCCGATATAGTAGAAAGTGACGCTGACTGATGTGCCGTTGGGACTGGGTTCGAATCCCAGAGAAGGTACAAATATTTGTAAATATACAGTGCTTTTGTAGCATGGGGGTACACTAAATAACTATCGAGCCGCAAGTCCTCTCGTGAGTTTGGTGGAAGGACCCTGACTACCTCCGGGTGTTTTCTCTCAAAATTGGGTTATAACCGAGCCAAAACCTTCTGTCACCTGCATAGTGCTCAAAGCTACGGTTAATGAAAGGTGTAAAACTAGCCCTTCGACGCGATGAATTTCGTGGACCTCGATCTGAAAACGTCAGACAGGTGGCATTAGCAGCAACAAAAAATTAGTGATTATTTTTTACTACCATATTTTTAAAATTTAAATTTTATGCATCATTATTTTAAATTTTGACTGGAATAAAATCAAATGTTAGATAAAAATGATGGCGTGTCTTGCATGCACTGGATATATAGGAAATCTCTAACTTGAATTAAAACTAATTTATTTTTAAAGCCGTGAGGGTTGCGTTGCTGACTTTGCGCTGGCTTTTTACGCCGAAGTTCGTGGGTTTGACACCGGCCCAAATCGATAAATTTTCATGATGTAAAAAAATCAACAACGTCCATGTCTCATGATTATAGGGGAGTGTCTGGTTGGCTTGGGTGCTCTAGGCAAGATTTCATTCCTAGTCCTCGTCAGAGCTTAAGTGCTTCCCTCTGAGAAGGAAACTGGGCGTCAAAATTACAATGTGACAATTGGTATCCACCTATATGATGTCACACTGAAAAGTAATATCAATTCCCAGGGAATGTGCTAGGTCTGCAATGGCAAAAATACCAATCCGCAGCTCCACTTGAAAAGAAATATTTTTAAAACATAGATATTAGTTTTGTTTTGGTCACAGAAATAAAAAACCTTGTTTTGTAGCCAAATAACTAAATTTATTTCTCCAAATCAATTATAAAAAAAAGTTGTACACTTTTTAAAAATGTGCTGTATCCTTAACTACTTCATTTTCAATCCTACTAAAGCAGTGTTCCGCAACCCCCGGTCCGTGGATCAAATACTACCGGTCCGCCCAAGATAAATTATTTCTCTTTATTTGCTATGGTATATTTTTCTCAGGTTTGGGCTACTTTTTATGAAAATCACTTAATATTCATTTTTTTGTTGTAGCTATATTTTATTCAGAGAAGTCACGATTAAGTACAATTAAATTAAAATTATTAAATCAAAACAGTCTAAAATATAAACAATCAACATCCTCCCCCTCAGCGGGCCGCGGTAAAATTAACAAACGTTGACCGGTCCGCAGGGATAAAGGTTGCGGAGCACTGCTCTAGAGCAGTGCTCCGCAACCCCCGGTCCTCGGACCGGTCCGTGGATCAAATGGTATCGGGCCGCCTAAAGAACATTAAACTATTGCCATTTTATTTAAAGTGGTGTATTTCTCTCAGATTTGCGCAACTTTCCACGGAAATCACTTTATATTCCACGTTAAATCACTTTTATTCATTTTTGGTGTAACTATATTTTATTCTGAAGGCATATTTAAATGTAACTAAATTAAGATTGTTAAATCAAAACAATCTAAAATATAAACAATCAACGTGTCCCACCCTCAGCGATCCGCGGTAAAATTATCAAACTTTGACCGGACCGCAACGATAAAAAGGTTGCGGAGCACTGTACTAAAGCACTATCTTGATCAAAATTATATTTTATGAAACAGTTATTATTCATGGAAAAACGTCGTCAAAATAGACTAAATATTTAAATATGGCTGCAGCACTATTTCATCAAATTTTGGCTATTTAACATATGTTAGTGATCGAATAAAATAAAAACGATAAGAATAAAACAGGCAAGTGTTACAAAAGTTGTTGTGAAGAAACTGAATTTAGTAAGAAACGATCATGGATAATTATAAAAGAGCGCAGGAAATAATTTCAAAAAGGCCTCTAAAATCCATCTTTATCTAACAGTGTTGCGAAATTACTTCAACAGAGATAGCCCGAATCAATATTACCCGGAAATAAGACTAATTAATGAGACTCTAAAGTAAATAGAAATGCTATATAAAGATGTCATTAAATCTTATCCCTATTGACAACAAACTGTGCAATTATTGACAAAAAAAAAATGGAAAATGAAATACGACACTGATCGGGAAGCGTACTTAGTGAACGGAAAACATCAAAATTTTTCTAAAATTGACGTTACCGAATGCTTTAGAGCGTCCAATTTGGACATCTTGAGATAAATTGGCTTAATTGTAACTATTAGACAATTTATTAGAAGACTAATGGGGTGGTTTTATTTGCTCATTATCTATTTTCAGAAAGATATACGCAATAGTAATATATAGAACGGCTTTTGAATATACAGAATGACTAAAAGATATTGGTGCTTTTTTCTTGTTAATTTTCTAAGAGCTTTTAATAGAATTATTCAGAAAAATTTGTAGGGTTTATTTTCTTACTTTATACAACACCATTTTCTAAGCTTTTCATTCCAATTAGAGTACATTTCTATTTTTTGATTCACTGCTATATTCACTTGAACTAAACGTGTACTATTTCGTGAACTATTCATAACAGACTAAAAACGTACACTGGAGTATAGATTCATTTGCTATTTTCAGTCTTTTGATCGGGAAGAATAAATGATTCATCTAAAATGTTAATCACAGCCGGTGCACCGAAGTGAACTGAAAATATACTTGTATTTGGCGCAAGATATTTGTATAAAAAAATGAAATAAAGTTTCCAAAAATAAAATTTTTGTGCGGAGGTGGTAGCTATTGTCTCAAGCTCGGATGCTTTGAATGATCATTCAAAACGGTAAATAAATATAATGTAGTAAAGCTCATTTACAGAAAATGGATTATTACATTAAAAATAATAAGATATTTTCGATTACATTTTGCTCTGCAATTAATTTTAGTTGCATGTATTGTTCTAAAAACTTGAAAAATGAAAGAATTATTTTCTTTGATTTTTCTGCAATTCTTTCTGATTTCTTTGATGATCCGCAATTAATTTTTATCTGCAGGTTTTCATAAGTTTCTCTGTAACTTTTCGTTTCAGCAAATAGTTGTCAACCAATGATAAGTGCAAGGAATACTTTCTGAATTCAACTATTGAAAAAAAAAAGAATCGACTGAAAGAAATTTTGCCATTTTTCAAATGAAGCGAATGTGAGACTGAGGAAAGCAATTTTACGATGAAGTGAAATATTGTTTATTTTTGAACAAGTTAGAATAAATAAGAGTTCTTCAAGTTAGAATAAAGAGAAATTAATCTTCTACAAACACGCCTCCTATACAACTGTTCTATTTGTAAGTTCATATTTATATAGAATGGAAATCGATTAACACGAAACCGAGGGGGACTTATATATATTTTTTCGTGTTAAAGGATATTTTAAAAAAATCATATATTCAACAAAATTAAGTTTATTAGAGTACATTTTATTTACATAGATATACATGAATTTAATAAAAATCATTGAAACAAAAACATTCAAAATGAAACTTAATACAAAATTTTTAAGGTTTTGAAACACAAAACATTTATTGAGTTTTTGGAAAATAATCAGATAAATTTCTTTACATCGCATTTTTTTAGCATCAAACTGTCAAAATAGTGTTCGATGTCACCCGTTTTGATATTCATTTAAATTTTGGAATTTGTATCTAAATAACTGCGCATACTTTTCATGATGTTCCTCATTTCGGATAATGTGGGATCGGGAGCAACATTATTCATTTAATTTTCGTCGTCGGAATCTGCATCAATATTTTTTGAGCTTTGAACAAACTCCAAAATGTCTTCGTCTGCCATAATTGGGGCTGTACACACATTGTCGTCATCTATTGCAACAAATTCTACTCATGATTCAGTTGGATAATCCAATAATATAAATAAGCTTTCTCAAATATTTCATTAAGTGTTGGCTCCAAAAGGGAAAGAGATTTTCATTTCGTGTTAAGAAAGCAAAATGCATGAAAATTCATAGTAGTTTATCGGGACCGTTGTATTATTTTGTTTTAACCGATATTTCGTTTTACGCGTTTTCACGTTAAACGTATTTCACTGTATATACAAATTTCGAATAAAACTTGGAGGAGGAGGAATGCCCAAAGGAACCGAGCTCACCCGAGAAGGGCTTAGAGCTGCAAACCGATCCCTCGGGAAGCAACCCCTCCCACGTTCAGACTTTATTGAAAAAAAATCAAAGTTTACATTTTACAAACATTAGAAGACTAAAATGACAAAATACAAATTTAAATGGAACTGCACAATATACATACATGTGCGTGAACGCAATACAAATATACAAAGCAAATATAGGTATGTTTTGCAAACAACGGGTGATGACACATTTAAATTTTGCTCTCTCAAAAGTTTTTAATAATATTTAAAGGATAGTAATATGACCACAGTTGAGAAAGTTTGAATTACTTGCTGCAAACTAAGTCTTAAGGCCTTTGGCTGTAAAATTCGTATCATTGTTTTATCGAAGTATAGAGCTCTGAGCAGTGGCGTAACGGTGAACACTTGGGTCCCCCTGCAAAGTCAGGTTTTTGGCCCCCAAGTTGGATTTTACAAAGGGTAGGTACTTGGCGATAGTCAGGCTGTGGGCCCCCCGCGATGCGGGGGTTGTGGGGTGTACGTTACGCCACTGGCTCTGAGTTGCCATCTATCGACCATTTCTTAAAATATTGTATAGGAAAGTATATCAATGCAATGAAATCGAATAATTTTCCCACTGATAAAATCTATTTTACTTTTACCGTGATATCCAATGCATGTACGTTGCCGTGGTAGCCGAAAGCTCAAGGTCTTGAGCTTGTGGCCGCCATTGTCGAGTCGTGTGGACAAAATATAGCACCACTGAAGACTCGCAGTGTAGAGGAACTAGCAAGTTTCATCTATTGAGGCTCAAAATCTTTCCGTTGGTATGGTAGTTAGGAGAGGGGAGGAGGTGCAAGCTCAGATGTCGCCTTCGTCTCTTGACCGGGGTAGTTTAAAATTATGAGGTCCATCACCAATTCCCCTCATGTTGCTTTACAGCGGGACGTTAATATAACTCTCTCTCTCTATCTCACTTATTTCTGTTACAGTTTATTATATTACAATCAGCAGGCTTTTTTTAATGGGTTGAATATTTTTACCACAACCACGATTTCTTCCTTCTCAAACTGCCTTCTTTTCCTCGACTCAAGGGATTGTGTTACGCAGAAGACAAATCGCGGCTCTTTGTATAAGCGACTGCGGCTTTGAGACTTCCGGCTGTATGGATTATTAGAAAAGAAAACCATTACCATCTTTTCTCGAATCTAAGCCACACCTTTTTTCCAGTGTTAATGCTACTGAAAATCGGGTGCGGCTTAGAATCGAAGGCAAAACTTTTGTTGAATGGGAGAAATTGAGTTTCCGCCCCTTTCAAAAGGAAAAATGTTAATTTTCGTCCATTAACCCTATTAATGTTAACGTCTATTCTGGCCATTTGCATCGATGACTTATCTCACTCTGCAGTTTATCTCCAGTAAGTCAAACTGTCCTTAAAACATCGTTGTCTGCTCCTATTTAGGAAATATTTTTGTATACCCTTCCTTTGAACACTTACCTAAACATCAAAGATATCGGTAATACCATCAAGACGAGTTCACTATGACGAAAGTAGGAAAAGGAAGGCAATTTTATATGCAGAAAAAAAATGGAAACAGAGTAGCGGCACTGAAAATTTGACACGGATGAAACAAATACACTTCAATGGCGTAAGCAAAATGATATAATTTTTGCTTGTTAGTGTTCAATAAATTTATTATTATCTTACATTCTTCTACAATACATTCTTTTAAAAAAATATTGCATAACAAATGCATTGGATGGCTTGGAAGACGACACCATGTGGAAAAATGGCTAAGCCAGCACCAATTCAGAAGTCAGAGACGAATCACTTTCAAGATAGAATACCGAAGGTTAGAGTAATTATAGGTCCATGTGTGTATATCAAAGTTGTGAATACTGGTCAAATAAATTAATTATTGACTTCTTATTATTTTTCGTTAAATTTTTTTAAAAATTCTTAATCATCGGATATCAATGAACCTTTTTCACAATTTTTTTAACTTCTTTTTCTCAAAAACGAGGAGAATTGGCACCGAGAAGAATCGAAGACAACATTTTTTCACAAAAACATTTTGAGAATTTGGGATGTGGCTTAGAATCGATCGTGGCTTAGATTCGAGTACTACTAAAATTGTTTTGTTTTCTCTTTCTCCTTTATAATTTTCTCCTCCTCGAGTTTCAAAGTCCTCACATTGAAGTGATGTGGAATTTTGAAGAGAGAGTGAGACACACACACAGATCAGGTGTTTTCATCGTCACTTGACCGTGGATGAAAATTATGAGGTCCGTCACAAATAGCTTTGTTGTTTCATATTGTGACATAAATTAAAATACAATCCAACCAATCCGTGCCTAAATCATGACACATTTCTGTTGCATAGACACTATTAGCTCTTTGTTTTCGAAGATCATGAAGTTAGTAGTCGTACCCATCAGGGTTACCCATTCAGAACTTTTTCGTCACTAAATATCTTGTGTCTATCCACTCTTCCTTCCCCAGAATATGGTTTTTGAAAAATGAAATCTATCTTCCTTTGTGGTGGGATCACACAGGAATTTTTCAAGGGGAGGGTCCAGGGTCAAAAGTCCACTATTCTTGTATCATGCTCTTTTTGATTTTGTCGATTTTCGGGAACAAAAAACAGTAAAAAACTAATTATTGAATAAATAATTAGCATTAATAAATAAAATTAATCCTTAATAACAAATACTTATTTAAATTTTACTTACGATATACTTAGAATTATAATCAATAAGAAAAAATCTGGTGGGATACTACACGTTGTTTCTCTCTTGGTTTCTTTCGAAAAAACTTTTGCATTTTCTTAGACAAACACTAACACTCGTTTCTGACAGAATTTGTTGTGATATCAGTTAACTGCTACTTTTCGAATTTGACTTTAGTTACGATTAGTCAGGGCGTTCAAAGATTTGAACACCATACAAAACAGAATTTTTGAAGCAGTTAGTCACTACGACTGATAAATTCTACGAGCAATTTCACGGATATAAGTAGTTTGGTCAATACACACATCGCTTTTTGCTTGTTCACGACCATTTAATTTTGTTGCTCTGCATATATTTAATCTCCTTAGGAATGAAACACAAAATTAGCGTTGACAAGACGAAATCATTCTCTTAGTTAAATTATTTGCCATTGATAATAAATTTTAGAACTGTTCGACGTTTTCACATTCTTTTCCGATGATGCGCCAATTCTTGTTTCGTTTCATTGAATTTGCTGCAGTATAAAATAAAACAAAAAATTGTAAAATTCAACATTTGTTTATCTAAAACACAATAGGGACTATCTCCATACTACAAGGATGTCTTGGCTGAATTTTTTTGCATTCTAAAGATTTTGTACAGGCGTCGGCAATATAAGACAGGAATGCCAGATTTGGCACACGGTACATTTCTCAGTACCACAGTACAAATTTGTCAAATTTTGGGGTGGATGGAAGTTGATAACTTTGCAATAGAAAATAATGAACTAACATCCACAGAATTATAGAAAACAAAATTTATAGAATTATGAAAAATTCTGAAAGGTATAACACCCAACAAAATATCGGCACCTGTGTTAATCTGTGTGTGCTCAACTTTTCGCTTTTGGTTCTACACATCTATGTGAAAAAGTGTTTCCTTATATAAAAATATTTTTGAGTCTGCAACGAAATTGCTTAACAACTTGTGACGAATCTGTACGAAACCTTTCCACTAATATTCTTAGGCGTCTTTTGGGGGATTATAAATCCGCGTATAATTTCCAATCAACTCCAAAAAGTGAACGGGATATGCAAAGTAGATAGGGTATTTAAGTAGAGCGTTGTAAGCTAGCAAGTATGAAGGCTATTGAGCCAGCAGCAGTAGCCTCAACTTTAGAGGATTCCATTGGATTACGTTAGTGAAGCATTATTGCTGTTATTCTACGAAAGAACTAGAAAGCTGATATACCAGGCGGTAACTATAATTTATTTACGCTTAAAATAAGCGTTAGTTTAGTAAAATTAGTTAAAGTTAATGAAAGCTAATTATTCGAGTACGTGTATTTCTCGGACCTCCTATTTCGGTAGACCTTATTTGATCTGGCGCATAATTATTGATTAATTTCTTAATTCGTAATTTAATTTAATATGAAAGGTAAATCCCTTTTGTTTGACGTAACATAGAAATATTATATGTTATTAGAGTTTCTGAGATTTGAATTGATATAATCAATACAAGTGATTATTATACAAAATGGCTCTTAGTGATTCTTTGCCTCAAATTAATCTTGGTGTCCAGGGTGGAACCCAGGGATTCCGCACAAACTGAGCGTTCAGAATCGTGTGACCTCCTTGAAAGTCACAAGTTATACCCCTAATATCAGTGGCGTAACGTACACCCCCGTAACCCCAGCATTGTGTGGGGGGGGGGGACAGAGACTCTAAAGGGGTCCGAAACTTGACTGACTCTAAGTACGTATTTGGGCTTGGGGGCAAAGCCTGAGTTTGCAGGGGGACTTAATATTCTCCGTTATGCCACTGCCTAGTATGAAGAAAAGCGATGAAGAAATAATGTTCACCTTAAAATTTCAATATTTCATTTTTGTATATAGAATATATACAAAATTATATTTTATATATACTTATATTTTATGCGCGCGTGTGTGTGTTTTATTTCTTTTTTTCATAAATATCTTTAAATACATGTACAACTTCAATTTCCTGTTCATGTTGAAGAAATAGTTATATTTTACCTTTATTTTTATGTAAACAAATATTAAAATATCCAGACCGACAAACTTGCAGGATGTGTAGGGAGGGGGTACGGAGACGGCTGGGAATTCCACAGGAATGCAGGGTCGCATTTGCTGCAGTTGCGAGCTACGTTTAGTGCAAAGAAACTGAGAAAAAGAACAGGAACAGCAACATATTAATAGGGTAGAAAGCGTTTTATTGAAATATTGTACTAAAACAGAGATAGATAGAGAGAGAGAGAGAGAGCTGTTCTCTCTCGAAAGTGCATGCACTTCTTCTGGGGTAAAAGTTTCACATAAAGAGTTTGGTGAAGGAGAAGCCCTTCCTTTCAGTTGAAGACCTCATCACTCGAGTATCTTCAGTTGCCGAGAGGATATGTGCCAGAAATCTTCCAGAACGTAATGAATACCCTGCAGCGCCACTGTCAGGTTTACCAGATGACATCTGGTCGTGGTTTCGAACACATTTTGTAGTAGTAAAACCTTTCAATAAAATGTTTTCAATCCCATCAATGTGTTGTTGTTTTTGTTTTTTCTCTGCTTCTTTGCACCATATCTCGTAAAGACGGCATTTGTGACCCTAGAGTCCAGTGTGATTTCGAGTCGTCTCGGTACCCCCTACACGCCCTGCAAGTTTGTCGGTCTTATTGTGAATCACGCTGTATAATGAAACTCTAAATGAGTATTCTCGACCTCTATTCCCTAACTGTGTATGTGTTGCAGGGAAATCAGTAAATTAGGGATTTCATCAAATCCCTAAGGGTGATGATCAATTCACGCAAGTTGTTATAATAAGAACACTGTAAGGTGATTTCCCTTCGGAAAGTGATTTGATCAAATCCCTAACCTCTTTCAGTGAAATAATGAAATAATATTGTCAAGAGTTTAAAAGTGTTTATTTAGCAAATATGGTGCATTATTAAAAGTAGAATAATTAATACAACGATCATATTTATTCGAAATTAATTAACAAAATAATTAGATAAAGCTGGTATTTTTTTTAAAAAAAAAAGGATATTTGTAGTAGAATTTCAAACATTTTTTTTAAAAAAATTATATATCAATGTAGTGCTTCAGAAATATCCTGCTTTATTTGTAACAACTTTTTTTAGTAATTTTTTCCCTTTTTAAAATAGCTTTTTTACTTATCAAAAGCTTTTTTTTTATCTATAAAGAAAGCATGATCGAATTCCCTGATTTGTTTGTTTGCATTTTTCAATTGAAGTTTTATCCACAGTTTCTAATTCTCAGGCATACAAGAGTGATATATCAATCGAAAGATAATAATGCAAAGAATATAACTAAATAAAACTAAAAAATGACCTAAATATCATTCTTTTAGTTTTATTTAGTTATATTCTTTGCATTATTATCTTTCGATTGATATATCACTCTTGTATGCCTGAGAATTAGAAACTGTGGATAAAACTAAAAAATGATCTTTAGGTCATTTGTTGCGGTGCGCGTCTCGTCAGAAGCCCGGCGCTGCCTGGCACGGACGGACAGAAGAGAGGGTTGGTTCATTTCATCATTTCACTAAAACAGTTGAGGGATTCAATCAAATCACTTACTTACATCAGAGAAATGACCTCAAAGAGACATTATTTTAACATGTTGCTTGAATGGATCCTCTCCCTTAGGGATTCGATGAAAGTCCTAGTTTCATCATTTTCCTGCGACATATGTATTGTCGCCGGAATCGAATTATTCCAAATATTTCGTACTGAAGCATCCTGAATAATTGGTAGATAGGCTTGACACACCTTATCTACAAGATTACTGACCTCCTGATCTATAATATTAAAGCAATTACATTAATTTTATTTGCTACTTTCATTCTTTCGTTGACTGTGCATGATTGTGGCAGCTAGTTGACATACAAGTTTCGCTGTTTCTGAGTCATTTGCGTTTGTAAATCATATACGCAGATTATACAATTACTTCTTATGATACAGAAATTTTAGTAACATAGAGAGTAAAAGTGCATGAAAGGAAACGATATAAAAATTTATAAATCACGTTGTATGGAAAAAATACAAGCTTTATTTAAAAAAAGAGCCGTTATCTATGCATTTCTTGTTTACAAATCTGAGTGTTGAAATATCAAAAGCAGGAAACTGACCGAGCCGCACGTGATCATATAAGAACAAAAGTGCCACATTAAGTTAATCTGCAACAAGTACACATGTCCCTTTTCTTTCGATGAACTTTCGTGCTAGAAGTCATAATGATTCAGATCTGGAGATAGTGATGCTCTCAGAGCTGACACAGAAGAAATGTTTTTGAATACCTCTCCTTACACTTAACCATGTAGATGGCGTTCAACTTGCAAAAAGAAAGTAGAGTCGAAAAAAACTCTTTCTCTTCTCTCTGTTTCTTGTAATGTTAAATAAACACACAACGGAAAGTATTTTTTTTTCTTTGCTTTTCTTTTCTTTTATCTTTTTTTTTTCCTTTTCTTTTCGTAAAAGAGTGTTAAACGAGTTACGCATGGCTTCTTACAAAGTCAATGAAACTTGTTTTTTCCTAAGACATAATTTGTCCAAATCTGCACAGTTTTTTTTTTGTTTGTTTTTCAAGTAGTGCTCCTTGTTAATGTTTTCTCCCTTCCTTTATAAGAGCTTTTGGTACTTTTCCGTTTCGCCGGTGAAAATCTTGCCACGTTGGCGTTATATAGGCGACAACATACAATATAAACATAAAAATTATAAATAAATATAAGTTCTCTCTGATGTATTATGAAAAAGACGTTACTGATAAGAAAAGACCACGGCTTGTTTTGTAATGTTTTAAAAAAGGTTACCAGTGAGAATATTCCGTTTGGCGTCGAATGTATCATTCTTGGCGAAACGAAAAGTACCGAACTTTTTTTTAATAGGACCTCAGTGATCATGACCATAAGCTCTTCGCTGGCACTGTTTCAATCGATTCCTAAGTTCAAGTCGTGATGTCCTTTAAGATCTGCCATGAACGCAGATGCATGTTAAATCTGTAAAGACACATCTATCATATTAGAAGGGTGTGGAAGTTTGAAGAGTGATGTGCAGGTTAAGTGTGTGTGTTGACCTCATAATTTGTAGAAGAATTGAAAGTTGCGAAATCCACCGTGAATCGATTTTGTATTGCCTTGAAATTCGATGTTAATGGTCAATCAGTTCTTTCCAATCAATTTTTGTTTCCGATTGATTGGTTACATCAGACGCAACGAATAATTACACAAGGTATTGCCGAATTCGACCGACATATTCCGAGTGATGGTAGTCCGCAGCAAGAGGGTAATAAATCGCTGTAGAACATAAGGTCGCAAACCACGTTTAGTTGGAGTAATTTGCAAAAACAGTTATGAGGGTTGTGATGTCAGGAGGAATTAAAAGGAGCAAGAGGTAAGGAATACATTTTTAAAGAAGCATGTTTACATTATGAAAATGTATCTCAGCTGTCAGAAATGCAACTTTAAGTAATTGTCACAAGACTTGTCCGAAGTTACGGCCTCGTTGGTCATAGCGCAGCCAAGACCAACGAATGAAAGATTGTCGGACCGGTTCAAACAAATCCGGAGTGCTGGCGATGTCCGACGCTCCGGGTCGTGAGATCCAATACTGTAGCCACCGGTGTCTCATACAGAACTTATTTCATGTGACCCCAGAAGTAGAAGCCAAGGGATTGAGATACGGAAAGCGTGGAGGCCAAGAAACAGATCCACTACGTCCAATCCACCACCCTGGATATGTAGCATGGAGGTGGTTATACACCGCAATCGAAAAATGTGCTGGTACCCCCATCAAACATAAACCAGCCCTTCTGGTGAATAGTGGCTGGTACTCCCCGCAGTAACTTCGGGAGAAGTGGGAAATTTTCTTACGTTTACATTTCTTCAACCCCAACATGGCACTCCAAATCCCCGAATTCGTTTGGCCATTCCCTTCATCTGGCTTATCGTCCTCCCACGGCTACTATTATCGCGATTTTCACCGACTTAGGCTCCCTTCACATCAAACGATTCCGAGTCTGTAGTGATCTTTCCAATTCACAGCGATTCTGAATGAACAGAGAATTTGCCTTCACACTGTCACGGGTCTATCATTCTTCCATCAGTTGCTGTCAAACATGGATGTTTTAAGACGATTAACGTGTGTGTGTGTGTTTCAAGCTATTAATTTCACAACTATTTCCTTATTCATTTATTTTCAAATAGAAATACATAAAACAAAAAATTTAAGAATGGTTTTATTTATTTAATTTGCCTGTTAGTATCAAGTGTAATTATAGTCTGAAAAGTAGTACCAAATAATAAATATGTATTGTAACTATATTATAATGCAATTACTTTTACAAATAATATATCTAATGTTTTTAAAAGGCATTTCAAATATTGTTATATACTACAGCTTTTGTAGCATATAACAACTATTTTTTGATTATGTATTTAAAAATGGTTTTCGAATGCATTAATGAATTAAAAATTTTACATGCCATTTACATTTTGTTTGTTTCATATAACAAAATTTGTGATCTATTTAGCAATAAAATGGAATCTTTTTAAAAAATTAAAATTATCGACAATATTGGTGTTTTATTTTATTTTAGCATTCTTATAAATATTTAATTTTTTCTCTCCCAAAATTAAATAAATTCTTATCAAATTGATCCCTGAAGCTGTTTCAAACATCTAACAGAATATCCTTCCCCCCTCCCAAAAAACACATTTTACTTTAAAGTATTATTAAGTAAAGAATAAAGTTTTCAAATTTCTAAAATTGAATAAAATAATAGATGCAAAATTAATTTTATTATTTGCGCAGGATTAGCAGGGATAAAATACAGCCTACACACTCGACGACAAGAACTAGAGTTAGTATACAGAATGAAAAAGAATACTATGAATACCAAAAATACTAACGCCATCTATTGGCATAAAAACAAACTCATGCCAGCCCTAATAAGAAAATCATTATCTTCAAACATCTGAAATCAGTTTCTTTAATAGAAATTTTAAGTGATATAATTACTAATAACAAAAAACAAAACAATAACAATCAACACTCTATTTGTTTGAATTCACTTTTTCTTTAAGAAATAGCTCGCGGCTGCTGGTGAAGGAGTGAAGAAAATCTGACCTGCCGAATCACGCGTGAATGAGAATGACAGCGGATTGAACCGGTTTCGGTTGGTGTGAAGGCGGGAAGCGAATCTTGGCTTATTTGATAGGGAAATTACGAAGCCGAATCTTAGTCGATCAGAGAAGTTGGATGGTGAATGAATCGGAATCGTTTGGTCTGAAGGGAGCCTTAAGGGGATTTACCCATGTGGAAGCCTGTTTTTTAAGCATTTCTAGGAAATTTTTTTGACGACCTGTAAAAAGATAGAACTTTAATATTTTTTATCATTTATTTATCTGTGTTTTAAAAGTATTTATATAAATGTTTAGTCAAAAATACCCAACAGAAACATGAGTTATAGCACTCTGAACACACCCGCCTCGAGAAAATGGACGCTCGCTTCCTCTAATATTCCGGCTGATTGACTTATCTGAAATAAAAAAAATTAACGGCGTTTTAATCTATAAGCTTAAATGCACCAAATGAACTACACTAAATTAAAAATATCAAAAATGGGAACACAGTTTTGAGAAAAACGCGTTCAGTTCCAAGTCCGACTAAAACAATGAAAATCTTAACTTAGCGCAACGGACAGCTGCTTTTCTAACACCTGATCCTTTATAACGACTTCCAATTTCTAAAAATCCCTATACTACCGTATTATAGACATGTTAAGAAAGCAATTATGAAAAAAAAATTCTTTGATTTTTTTAAACCCATTAATTACATGGGTGAACCACCTTAACGTAGTTCGCGACGCCATGTTTTATGATGATTTGTCGTCCCAATGCTGCCTACTATCATCCCTCTGAATTTGTCGGTTGAATTTGGCTACAATCCATATTGGTTTAATTATAGATTCTCCATAGGAAGAGAGAAATTTTAAATTTTTTTCCAATCTGTAATGTTAATTGAATTTACACAAGTTGCTTTTAGACTCATTGATGGTTTTATTAACGTCGCATTCAGAAGCAATACGAGATCTTTTGGCGACCAGTGACGTACGCAAGGATTGGGTTAGGGGCTCATATCCCACCCATAAACCATCAGATTTTTAATTTACAACATAAGATTAGGCATTGGCGCTTTTTTTCTGCGTGTTCTACAAAATATTCCCCGCCAAAAAACAGTCTGTATACGCCACTGTTGGCGACGAACTTCATAATTTTGAATCTCGGCAAATGAAAAGGATGACATCCCCCTCAGCAAACTTCCCCACCACGCTAACACGAAAACTTTGAACCACCATAGATTTAACATGCATCAAATTTTCTACACGGTGGATCTTCAGTGGCAGAACTCGAAATCTTTACTTAATAGAAACAACCCCTGTCATGAGTTCGAGACCTTTTTCCCTTGATGTATGGAATATTTTCAAATGCATTAATTTTTTGCTGAATGACGAAGGTTGTAGCCATTAATTTACTTAGTTTGTGGTCTTGTTAAAAGAAACACTATTAAATGTTAATAGGTAGCGCTCTAGTTTCTCCTAATTATAATTACACTAAAATATAAAAACCTTTATAAAAATTTGTGTTGGAAAGAAGTCTAGAAACCGTTATTCTTTGGCATTCTTTATTGCTAGGCCAATTCTGGTAGGCAATGGGGTTTAGGCCAAAAATTATTATTTTGTTTCCGTTATTTTGACAGCATTGCAAATGGAAAATTTATTTGTCATTTTCTGCTGTCTATTTGTTTACATTCACTCAATGCCTTTTTTATCACATTAAAGGCATGGAGTTTGATGATACGCCATTTTTTGCTTGATATATTCCTGGGATAGTTAACTGCACAAAAGCCTTGACCTTAGTTACTAATTTAAAGAAATGCATATTTATATATTTTTCGTTGTTTACAGTCCTTTTTATTTTTTAAAATTATTTATCTAAATATGAGAGCACTTTTCAAGAATATTCCTAAGCTATTAAGTTATTCTCAAATGTACTTTAATATTAAAATTTTTTTTTTATTTATGAACTACTTAATTCATTTTTTGATAACATTCAAAAATTTTGGGGATAATATTTAGTTTATCGCAATGTTAAGGAAAACCGATATGAAAATGCAGAACTGTGTGTGCTATTAATTAATGTTTATTATTACACAATACAATTTTTAGATCATTTTACAGTAGATCGCTTTAGAAAATATTATAGATCAACTTTACACTTTTTGATTTATCATCACATTGTTCTTGATGCTGCAAATGCAAGGTAATTTTTAATAGTTGCATTCTCTTTTTAAACTTGTCTTTTGAATTCGTCTTCCTAATCAAGGAAGAAATTTTAAAACATCTTATTTTAAAACGATACTTTGTTTGTATTTTTTGATTCTATGTTGTAGTTTTTGGCAAGTAAACAACTAAGCTTACAGTTTTAAAATCAAATTTTTCCTTCAGGACGGTCAAGATTATGTTGTAACACATAGAATTTTTTTCTTGCCAAGACATGATCTCAAATTTGAGATATTATTTTACCATAATGTACAAGTATTTCTGTTTTTCAATATGACAATTATTGAATTTCTTAAAAATCCAGAAACATAACTTATTCTCGTATTAATCAGATTTCTATACCTCGAAAGTTTGCTATAAAAATGCATTATAGGCTCAATGTCTCACTTAAACGTAAAAAAAACTACTTACCTTTCCTTATTGTTCCAAATTACTTCATAATTTAAATTGAAGAATGGTGTTTTAAATTTTATGGGGCAATGTAACTTTAAGAATAAAATAATAGTGCGTGCGTGTGAGAGAGAGGAACTACAGGTCAAGTTACTTAATGTTCCAAATTACATCATAATTTAAATAACGCAATCATACATGTGTCCCTTTTGAAATTGATGGACAAGTCTAACTTTAAGAATAAAAGAATAGAGGGAAATTACAGACCGCATTCCTTTATGTTCCAAATTACATCATAGTTTAAATAACGTAATTGAGGATGTGTGCTTTTTGAAATTGATGGACAAGTCTAACTTTAAGAATAAAATAATAGTAAGAGAGTGAGAAACTACAGATTCTTCATCAATGTTCCAAATTACAACACCATAACTTAAATAATGTAATGAAATACGTGTACATTTGAAATTAATGGACAATGACACTGAGAATCAACTTTAGCATGTGCATACAGCAGCTGAATTAGCCACGTGTTTACCTTTTTGTCGGCTATGTGGAAGATTTCATTTTTTATTTTGCACCACAAAACATCACAAGAACACAACACGGACCATACACAAAACATGAAGATGTATTAAAAAGTAATATTTAACGCGTGTATCACCACGAACAATAGCACGCCAGCTTTGTTACCACCGCCATGTTGATTCTCTCCAAGAGAATATTTCCGTTTTCAAGAACTCTAGGATGCTTACAGGTGACATAACGCCATCTAATGAGGCGTCGTCTAAAAGAGTTTAATAATTGTAAGACTTCAACGAATATTTCAATAATAAATTAGTAAAATAAAACTTATTTTGATAAATTTCTGTCTTCAAGGCAGTTTTCCTAGCCTCTTAAATTCGGCTTTTGTCTATGTTTTACTTTAACTATCCTTATAAAAACTGAGATAATGATATTATGACGTCTTTGAAATAATCCCCCCCTCCCTTGTCCAAGGCATTCCCTTATTCCAAGATATTCCTCCCTTATTCAAGTATAATCAGGTTATAACTACTAAGCCTGTTGACTAATATTTAACTACTTTTCTCAATGCAATGATATCTTTAAATTAAATTTTTTTAAAATTTTTAACACCTCCCCGGAATTTCTGAAAGCAACATTCCTTGAATAATCATTTGTTTTATGCATGGGTTGTGATTAAAAACTTTTTTAGCAGTAATCAATCATGCAAAAAAATTTTACTTCAGCAATTTTTAATATTAAAAAATTGTTCAATTGGAAACACATAAGAGTCATAATATTTTACATTTAAATCATTAATGATTTTTATAGCAAGCAATGATAGTGTATAACAAAGTGATGAAATAACATGTCCGGTTTATAATAAAAGGAAAAAACATAAAAATAAATTTTAGAGAAAAGTTTTATTAAGACTCATAATTGTTTATTACAGCTGAGTTTTGTTGCAACACATATCTTCAACAAACAACTTTATGTTAAAATTCCAAATTAAAGAATTTTTCATTAATCCCTTAATTGGTTGCAAAAATTTCTGCCATTAAGAAATTGAGGTCTGTGAAATTAATATTTTCCATTTTAATAACATTGAAGTGACTGAGTTTTGCTGAACAAAACTTTTCTTAGAAGAGTAATATAATGTAATATTTAACTTGTGTATAGTATATTTCGTATTAATGGCGATATTGTTTATACTTTAATTAAGAAAGCAAAGTGTATGTGTTTTATTATACAAAATTTTGAGGAAATTTTAATATACTTCTTATTATTTTATTTTAAAATATTGAATGAGTTAACATTTATGATAGATATTGGCATTTTAAAGTTTAAAGAGAGATATAAATTTAATTATTAGAGAAATGACTCTAATGTACTAATACTAATGATATTGACTTGAAGAGAAACAAAAGCAAAGTCACGTTGCATTCTTTTTTCTCCACTGAATTTTATTATTTTGTTAATTATTTTATTCACCAGTAACTTTATAACATGTAATTTAAATTTTTTTCATTTTGAAAATGTGTGTTTTAATATACTGGCCACATATTAGGATTCACTATTTCTCGAAATTTTACTTATCTAAATTTAAATTAATTTAACAAATTGAAGCTTTTTTTAATACTATATAGTGGATAGAAGAGGAATTAAATCATTATAAAATTTGTATATGTCTTGAAACATTAAGAGGACAAACGTGTTTAGCTTGAAATGTACACCTATTATTGTTTTCTTATTAACATCCCTGAACATCTGTGATTTGATTACGCAGATATCTCAGAGAGATGTGTTCAAAAATAAGTAGTATGATACAGTTTGTATTAATGAATGTGTGATGTAAAAGAAAGTAAAGAATTTTGTCTATGAAACGAATACACTTAGAAGGTGACGGAGACTTTCAAAATATTTTATAAGATACTTTTAAGCTAAAGTGAATATAGTAAAAATTTTATTTCATCAAATTGTAGTTTTCGTTGAAACGTAAATACAAAAGTGATGATAGTAGAAAGTCCACTTTTCCGATTCACAATTAAATAAAGAGATCTTTTATTCTTATAATTTTTATATTTTTACATTATTATATATTATAACGCGTATAAAATAAAATATTGTTTATTTTTGTATAGTGTATATAAGTTTCTGTACACCGTTTTCATATTATTAATAATTTTATTTTGTTAGTATCTATATTTTTGTGTTTTTAAAAATGTATTTGATACATGCAAAATTTAGTGTAATAGATATTACAATGGTGGCGCCAGAGTAGATTTTCATACAAAATTATTATCTTAATATTTGTATGATACCATGCATTTTTATATCTAATATCTTTTTGTTTGATATGCTATAATACGAATCTATTATTATGAAAGAATAGGAGAACACGTGAGCTCTTATTCTGGATGACGGATAGATTTGAAAAAGCTAGTGTCCATTTATATGTACGGATTTTCATTTTTATCAATTAATATTTTCTAAGTGTCATTATTGTGTTTGTTGTAATAATTTCGCTCATTTTTATTGCATTTTGAAATTAGTATTCCTATTACTTAAATATTCCTACTGTGTGTAATTTGTGTTTCCAAATGATGTTATGTATTGTTTTGTACACATTGAAAATCGATAAAGTTTGTAAGAGAGAAAAATCACGCTAGTGACTCCCCCTTAAAATGGGAGGGGGCAAATATAAGGATAGTTAAATTAGATTTAAAATTAAATTCACTATTTTGCACTTAACTTTTATTTTCCAGTACATCTTCAAGTATTAAATTAATCACCCAATTATTTCTCCAAAACAGATGACCTAACCCAGTGATTCTCAACCACTGTGCCGCGGCACTTTTGTGTGCCGCCAAATTTCAAAAGTGTGCCGCCAAATTTTGCAAATATATAATAATGTTAATATTATTAAATTATATCATTTAAAAAGAAAAATATTTTTTAACATGAATATATATTTAAATCCACAAAAAATAAATTATTTTATTATTTGCTTTGCAACGCGTTTTTTCTTAGTGCCAAATTATGATGAAGCGGCGTGCATAGCAATAGGAATATGTCTCAAGTCGGCGCACACTTGCCACTTCTGCGTACAAAACTTTTTGTTTTAGTGATAGTTGGTATTCATAAGGTGTTGCATAGTAGTTACTGCACCTTTTCTTTCGTTAAAATTGGCAAATGTATGTGATTCGGTTTAATATTAATTTATTTGCTTGTATTAATATTTTGCAGATCCTTCTGAAAATGGATAAATGGTTAAAAAGAAGAAAGTTTAATGATGATAATAGTGATAATGATAACGTTAGGGACCAAGTTAATGAGCCAACCCCCGGCACAAGTAAAAATACTTCTTGCTCAAAAAAATACGTTGTCCATCGGAAATATAATGATGATTTTTTGAAATTTGGATTTACCTCTACAATGGAAAATGACATAGTTGTTCCCGAGTGTGTGATGTGTGGTTTTAAATTATCAAATAGTGCTATGGCTCCTAGCAAACTCCAACGACACTTGGTGACTAATCATCCTTCGCTTTCAACAAAAGATAAAAGCTACTTTAAAAGGTCTTTATCATCAAAAATTAAGCAAGTAAAAGACTTTAAAAACAAGTATGTGTGTCTGAAAAGGTTCAAGTAGCTTCTTACGAAATAGCTGAATTGATTGCTGTTAAAACCTCACAATTTGGCTGAAGAAATTATATTACCTGCTTGTCGCAAAATTGTAAAAACAATGATTGGTGGATCAGCTGATATTGATATTTGCAAAATACCACTTTCAAATGATACAATCCATCGCAGAATTAAAGATATGTCAGAAAATATTGAGCAAAATACTGCAAAAACTCTTGCAAATTCGAATTTTGCTCTACAAGTCGACGAAACAACAGATATTACAGGAAATGCTCAATTAATTGCATTCGTTAGATTTATTCACGAAAATGATATAATTAATCAATTTTTATGTTGTCGGGAGTTACCTGATTTTACAACTGGTAAACATATTTTTCAAGTAATTAGTTCATATTTAGAAGAAATTAAAGTTTCTTGGAAGTCATGTATTGGCATTTGCACAGATGGTGCTCCAGCTATGACTGGGCATCTGAAAGGATTTGTAGCACATGTTAAAGAACTGAATGAGAATATATTAGTTACCCATTGTTTTTTGCATCGAGAAGCACTTGTTACAAAATTTTTGCCATCAGATTTGAAAATAGTTCTGGAACAATGTGTTAAAAGGGTTAATTATATCAAATCAAGACCATTAAAAAGTAGATTATTTAGTAAATTATGCCAAGCTATGGAAGCCAAGTACGAATCCTTGTTACTCCATACACAAGTAAGATGGTTGTCCAGAGGAAAAGTTATATCTCGTGTGCTGAAATTAAAAGACGAAATGAAAATATTTTTTGAACAAAATAAAAATTATGAATTTGTTCATTTGTTGGAAGATAAAATATGGTGTACTAAACTGGCTTACTTATCAGACATTTTTGTTATTTTTAACAACATCAATTCAAGTATGCAAGGGCCTAATGAAAATATTTTAAACTCAACCGATAAGCTGGTGGGATTCAAAAAACAAATAACTTTATGGAAAAATAAAGCTCAGGAAGGCAATTTAGAAAAGTTTTAGTCAGTCCCTAAAGACAGTTATAAAACTATTAAATTAATTGTTGTTGATCATTTGACAACATTAGAGGAGAGAATTATTTATTATTTCCCAAAATTAGATATTAAGAAATTTGATTGGGTTCGTAATCCATTTCTCATAACGTATACTTCTGTATTTGACTTAACTTTGAATGAAGAGGAAGAACTCATTTTGCTTTCCAATAATCGATATTTAATTTGAAAACATTCAGAAGAATCAATTAATTCATTTTGGATTAACATCAGATGCGATTATCCAATGATAGCCAAAAAGCTTTAAACATATTATTACAATTTTCCACATCTTATTTGTGTGAATTCGGATTTTCAGCATTAGCCAACATTAAAACTAAAAAAAGATCAAGATTGTTAAATGTAGAAGACGATATGAGAGTAGCATTGTCATTTTTACGACCAAATATAAATGAAATTATCAAAAAACATCAAGCTCAAATTTCGCATTAAAAATATTTTTATTAGCTTGTAATTAATCCCTTAACAAACGTTTAGTTATTATTGTAGTATATATTAGTTTATTTCGTATATTTAAATTTTTTGTCATAAACTACTTATACAGTGTGTTGTAGTAAGTAAATAATGTTTATCTTTTTCTTTGTGTGCCGCCAAATTTTGAAATCGTTAAATATGTGCCGCAACAAAAAAAAGGTTGAGAATCACTGACCTAACCACTAAACATTTCTAATCCCAGATCATTATATTTAATAGCCCTATATGTCAGCATTAACTTTCAAGTATATATCATAAAATACGAGGTACTTCACACATACGGCTTAAGTGGTAAAATACTTAGATTTCACTTTGATGTTCTTTTTCTTTCTGCCTCTCAGCGTCAGAACTTGTACAGATTTTATAGAATCAAGATCTTTTTAAAAAATTAAGACTGATTCTGTCTCGAAACATGTCATGTATGTATCCCTATCCAATAAAATGCTTTCTATTCACCTATCTAAAGTAGGAATTGATTTAATATTTTTTATATAACTTGTTAATTCTTATAGTGAAATTATTAGTGTTAGTGTTTTTAAGAGATGTAATTTGTCCATGGAACTGAAATAATTCTCAATCGGGATTTTCTTTGTGTTGAAAGTGGGGATTTTTCATTACAGGCAGGAATTAAGATTCTTGATAATATTCAGTAACGAACAGGGATTTGCAAGGTAATGTGCAATTTGTTGCTTGAAAAGAAATAAAAATGGAAAGATAATCCAAAAAAGCCGATACTATCTCTGTTCCTATAGTAAGACTTAGTATACAACCATTCTTCTAATTGTGTGTACTAACACACACAAAATATTGAAAAGAGGAACGAACACGAAATTTTTTATTAAATATGAGAGAAATTCTTTTAAAAATATGAAACATTATTCATATTGCATGCAGAGTGCATTTTTAAAAAGCAAACATTTAGGGGTCTTTATGTTCCACAATTATAAATGTTACACTTATTGGTAAACTAATTTAAATTTTGCAAAGCTAGCAGTGAAATTTATGTGTCGAGGAGGCATGAAGACGAAAAACAGTTTCTTAAAATTGGCCTTTAATAATCAATCATAAAGTCACTATGCTCGTTACTGGAGCGATAAAATCAATAAATCCAAAAAGCAACATTACCAGAGACATCCGATTCGAACCGTCTTCTAATATTGTAAAACTAATTTTCAAATCTAAAATGGTGATGCAACCTGCAGTTGCATTGCCAACCAGTTGTTCTCTCCCTCTAAGAGTTAAACCACTCACATACTTCTTATATTTCCGTTTCTCCTTCCTTTTTTAAAAACTAACATGAGCCGAGTTTAAATACTAGCTCGATTTGCATGGCAGTTGCTGCCAACCTCAAATCACGAAACTCAAAAAGATCGGGTTCGAATCGGTGTGCTTCCTTTCATTGAGATCATGGAACGGGATTGGAAAAACAACAAAAGGAGATCATAAAAATTTGGATCCGACTCTTTAAATGTCTAACAATCGGCCCCCTTTTCCAATCTCTCGTACCATTATCTCTTACAAATCAGTAAATTAATTTTAACCTATAATCACATGTTATACAATTTAACACAAAAAATACATTTTATTCACAATCTTTATTGTAATAAACAAACTAATATTTTAATCTTAAAGAAACAAAGTCTTATTCTCTAAAAAGAAATAATTTTCTACAAAATTCTAACAATTTTTCCTTTACCATGGGTTTGGTAAAAATGTCCGCCAAATTATTTTTGGTACCTATATATTTAATTTGGAAAACCTTGTCGTATATCAAATTCCTTAGAAAATGATAACGAACATCGATATGTTTTGTTCTACAATTTTCTACAGGTGACTTTGAAAAACTTATAGCAGCTTGATTATCACAAAACATTACATTTTCACTTAATTCCAAATTTAAACTTTTATTATCAATTACATTCTTTAGCCAAATGAATTCCTTAGCTGCTTCTGTTAAACTAACATACTCAGCTTCCATGGTCGACAGACTAACGGATTTTGCTTGAAGGTTCGCCATGAAATTGGAGTTTCGTCTATAAAAGTTATGAACCCTCCCATCGACACTCGATCATCCCTATTTGTAGCAAAATCTGAGTCTGAATAACATCTTAGTTTTAATGATTTAACTTTTGAAAGCTCTAATTTGTATTCTTGAAATACCTCGTCAAATGACTCACTTCGTAATTGTGTGTTACCTCGTGCAACTAAGCGGGCCTTGTATCTAACAATTTTATTATTTTCATCATATTTAATGGTATAAACCCAACGGTTTTCTAAAATTTTTATATTATCCGGATGATCAACTAAATCCCAAACTTTACGTTCCATCATTACGTTAATTTCTTTATCCATTGCATCACGCCATTTAGATGCGTCTCTGGATCTTATCGCCTGTTTGTAACAATTAGGAATAGTTACTTCAACCATAAGAGCTTCTTGTTGCTCTGACAAATCTGAAAATCCCTGGGATTCGGTATTATCTTTTCTAAAATTAAATAAACTAGGATCATACTCAATATTATGCCTCTTACAGTATCTCTCTATTTCGTTAAAAGATTTCAATCGGGTTGCTTCCCCTTCTATACTATAATATACGTTAGATCCAGTTACTTTCCTACCTATATTTCGAATCCACTTAACCTCTGTACATGGGATCAAGCTATGATTATCGGAAGATACATCTGGTTTTTCAGATGTTGAGGGCATTTCCGTACTTGTCTTTGAAACTAAACGACTCGTTAATGAATCTTTTACTCTATCAAAATCCTCCTCATCATCATAATAATCAGGAAGATTTAAATTATATCCAAGGTTACTATTAACTTTTTGTCTAAAATTAATTCTCCTCTTATTTTCATCGAATCTTACATTAATAGTCTCGACTAATTTATTTTCATCTATCAACCATATTCTATAACCCTTAGTACGTTGTGCGTATCCCATCATAATTCCCATTTTCGCACGCATATCGAATTTTTTTTCTAATTTGTTTTGGCACACCAGCATATGCCAAACATCCAAAAGGTTTTAGATGCAATACCGATGGTTTTCTACCTGAATATTTTTCGAAAGGCGTTTTGTTACTGTCTTTGTGACAAATTCGATTCCACGCATAAGTGAAACAAAGTAATGCTTCTCCCCAAAACTTATGGGGAACTTCACTAGACTTAAGCAATGTTTTGATGCCATCTAGAGCGGTTAAATTGAATCTCTCCGCGACCCCATTCATTTCTGGCGTATATGAATTTGTTACCTCATGCTTTATACCCAGTTCTGTCAAGAAATTATCCATATCCTTATTACAAAATTCTAGTCCGCCATCAGTTCTAACTGCTATTACCTTTTACTTAGAAAACGTTCTGCTCGTTTCTGAAATCTTATAAACGTATGAAATACGTCAGATTTATTTCGGATGGGAAATACAGTCACCTTTCTTGAATAATCGTCAATTATACTCAAGAAATATTTATTACCGCCTTGGCTTTCAGTTGGCATTGGACCACAGAGATCCATATGCAACAATTCCAATGGGCGTTTTGATCTTACGGCCCCCGTCTTTTTGAATGAAACTCTCTTGGACTTTGCTAATTTACACGGTATACAATGAGTCTTACCATTATCAGTTAAGCGTGGGAGACCTTTTACACTATCATTTTTACTAGTTTTTACCAAGTAATCGTTATTAACATGACAAAAGCGTTGATGCCTTATTTCTATTGATCCGTTTTTGTTTTAGCGGTTACATCACTAAAAAAACTAATTTCTTTACTCTTTGGTATAATATAATGATCTGGCTTAAAAAATACAAATGTTCATGGCGTGTCGCCGAGAACAATTTTATCCAGTCTTTATTAAAAACATTAATTTTACCTTTAGTACCCACAAAATGCGCACCTTTACTTTCTAATCTGGAACCGGATAATAAATTTCTCCTCAACTTAGGATTAAATAATACATCAGTCAAAGTTATTTCATGAAAACTCCCCTTATATTTTACCCGAAATCTAAGTGTACCGATTCCTTCTACGGGACAACTTTTATCCTCCGTTGCTAACGACATTTTCATGTTAGTTATCGGCTTAAGATCTAGAAATAAACTCTTGTCATTACAAAAATGACTCGTGGCAGCAGTATCTATTACCCAAACACCTTTATCAAACTCTGTGTTAAAAGTTTCATTTACAGTTGGAGGAGATTTTTGTAGAGACTTTTTCTCTTTACAGTTTACTTTAAGATGTCCGTACTTATTACATACATAACACGGACCTATAGTCTTAATAGATTGTTTAACATTTTTAATAGTTTTACAGTTAAATACCTTACCACTTTTCTTTTGGTAATCATTCTTGCCATTTGGATTTCCATGAGCTGCAGCCGTAGCACCAGGTAACGTCTTCGACTTCTTCGAAGTGAAACTGCTCAAGTAAGCATTCTCCGCTTTCTCCAAATCTTGTTTCATCAACTGAAGACGATTGGCTTCTAATATCAGCTCTGCTTCAATTTTGACAACTCTGAAGTCCTCTTCTTTCCATCTGTATATTTGTTGCACGGTAGACTGGAATTCCTGAGGAAGCCACCTTATTAATTGAAATCCTATGTACAGGTCGTCCAATTTATGACCCGCTTCTTGTAGTCTGGTTGCCGCTGTCTTTACACGAGATATGAAGATTCCAACATCTTCCCCTGGTTGGTATTTTGTTCCAAAAAATTGATCTAATAGTTGAATTACCCTTGCTCTTGTGACTGGTTCGAAGTGATCTTTTAATATCCTCCATGCCGCTACTCCGTCAGTTGTTTCCGTTATCAGATTTTTCAAATCTGAACTGATGTTAGTATAGATCAACGTATAACATCTATCCTTACGAAGTTGTAGATCTAATTTTTCCTTGTATGTTGCTTCTTCATCAGGTTGCTCTGGCTTGGTCTGTACTATAAACTGCCAGCAACCATAATGCATTAAGAGTACTTGCATATCATGCTTCCACGTGTTCCAGTTATTTGGAGTCAACACTGATATCTGGTTGTTAAACTCCATATCTGCTACTCGATTTAGCGTACTAGCAACAGAGTTCATAAAAAATAGTTCTAGACTGGAACAGTATTTAAATAGACAAAGTTCATGGCCTGGTTCAACTGCTTAGCCTGTCTCGACACAGTACATGGACTGGGCCCATAACCAAATTTGTTACACTTATTGGTAAACCAATTTAAATTTTGCAAAGCTAGCAGTGAAATTTATGTGTCGAGGAGGCATGAAGACGAAAAACAGTTTCTTAAAATTGGCCTTTAATAATCAATCATAAAGTCACTATGCTCGTTACTGGAGCGATAAAATCAATAAATCCAAAAAGCAACATTACCAGAGACATCCGATTCGAACCGTCTTCTAATATTGTAAAACTAATTTTCAAATCTAAAATGGTGATGCAACCTGCAGTTGCATTGCCAACCAGTTGTTCTCTCCCTCTAAGAGTTAAACCACTCACATACTTCTTATATTTCCGTTTCTCCTTCCTTTTTTAAAAACTAACATGAGCCGAGTTTAAATACTAGCTCGATTTGCATGGCAGTTGCTGCCAACCTCAAATCACGAAACTCAAAAAGATCGGGTTCGAATCGGTGTGCTTACTTTCATTGAGATCATGGAACGGGATTGGAAAAACAACACAAGGAGATCATAAAAATTTGGATCCGACTTTTTAAATGTCTAACAATAAAAAAAAATGACGCGAAAACTTTAGAATTCAAAATTAAAACAATTTTTTTTCATTTTCGCCTTCAGTAACGTATTATGCTTTATTACAAGCAATAAAAAAATGTTCCTTTTTTTTTTAACATTCTGGGCAAAACGGTTAAGCTAAGAGGTTAAAAACTAATGAAATGTGTGTGTGTGGAGACTTGCAAATACAATTTAAATAAATATTCTCTGTCTTAAATATCTTAGTCATTTACAAAATATAATCTGTTAATATTCAAAAAACAAATTTATAAATATCGACTTTTTAAGTTCCATTTTAAAACAGTAGATGAATAACAATTCTAAGTCAAAAATGGTTGATTTTGGGATACTTCAACATGGTAAATTTCTTGGAATAAGAATTCTTTTTAATTGTACAAATGATTTGAAAAATTTTATTTGAAAGAATAAAAACACAATTAATCCATTTTTTAACACGCTTTTATAAGCCTCACTTGTATGTAATGGAATCTTCGAACTCGATTTTTACCTACTTTAAAAGGTCAGATTAATTCGAAATTTTGCACACTTGTCAAGGACTGATGACAATACAATAATTTCATAATTTTGTTTCATTGTCCTGATCAGGATTCTCAAAAATAAGGATTTTAAGGATTTCGAGATTTGGTGACTAATTCATTATATCGTTTCTCCAGATTTGGCGACTAATTGTATAAGCTGTTTTCAGATTTAGCGTCTAATTCCATATGTCCTTTCCAGATTTGGCGACTTATTCCAAATTTAGCGACTAAAAGATTAAGGTGCAACCCTAAAACCACAAACAGGCTTGTGGTTAATACAAATAAATTAAAAAAGGTGTTCTTTTTGTCAAAAAGGGTAGGGTGGATGCGTAGTTTTTCTGAAAATGGAAATAAAAAAAATGACTCGTGCATGTGAATAATAACAATTTATGTTCTAACTGCTAAATTTTTTATATTTTTATAAAGCAATACGTTTGGAAGTAATGATACGAATTAACATTGTAGCAATACGTTTAAAAAGTGATGAATTTATGTTCTAACTGCTAAATATTTTTTTGATAAAGCAATATGTTCAGAAGTGATGAATTTATGTTCTAACTGCTAAATATTTTTTTGATAAAGCAATATGTTCAGAAGTGATGATACGAATTACCATTATAGCAATATGTTTAAAAGATGATAATACGATTGACATTTAGTATTTCTTTTTAACACCACACTTTTATTAGTTAGACTTGTATCTGTGAATAATTCCAGCAGCCAAATAATTCCGGCTCCAAATAGCAAACTCAAGGATAAATTCAACAACGAATAAATAATAGCCTTAAAAATTTTAAAAAAACAGTCTTTTACTGTGGATTGAACTAAAAACTGAAAAATAAATTATAGTTTAAAAAAAACCTAAAAAACACGCTTAACACGCTTTTATAGTGTGTGAATAGAACTAAAAAGTAAAAAAAAATAATTCTTAATATAAGAATAAAATGATTAACGAGAAAATTAATGTCGTTGTGGTAAAAGCGGCGGTGGGGGGTGCTTTGTACTACATTTTTACACTAACTCAGCCTTTCGAAATAGAACTAGTAAAAAATTATAACAATTAATATAGATCACCCCATCTTTTATCCCAATGACAATAATTTTCTCGTTAATCATTTTATTATTATATTAAGAACCATTTTTTTACTTTTTAGCTCAATTCACTATAAAAGCGTGTTTTTTAGTTTTTTTAAAACTGTTATTTATATATTTCCTAGTCAATTTGCCCAAAGTTCCCACTCTTATTATTATTATTTTTTTATCTTTAACAGTTAAAAAAACTCTATAATAATACATATTCATAGTCTTCACAGTGCGATAAAAATAAAAGAATAATGAAATGACGAAACACAGCTTTTATTTGAGGGTTTTTCAAATGATTTTAATAACGCAATTCAATGGGAGCTTAGATTGATGACTATTTACATTTTATTATATGATTTTGAGAATAAAAAAGAATTCCCGAAGTACAATTTTAATGCTATTACATGAATGTATGGAAAACGTTTTCAGTACAGCTTCAAAAATCTTCATTAAGAGCATTACATTATTTCTCGCAACACAAAAAGGCCAAACAATTTGATTTCCCGAATTTAAAATATTTACAAATGTTATCGACCTCAGCTTTGATGTTATCAACCTCAATATAAGCAGGCCAAATAAATATTTATCTGAAAGAAGATTCGGAAGCGTAAATTCAAGCTACGGACATAGTTGCTTAGGTATAAAATAAATAAAAGATGAACTCACATATTTTAGCAGATGATATTCGTAAAATTTTGTACAGCTAAGCTCTTTTATCAACTAGAAAAATGTGATAGTCTACTTTATTTTGATTTTAATAAATACAGGAGTACTATAAACATTAAACCGAAATATTTTTGATGACTAAAGTAGTAAAAAGCGTTTCTTGAAATTATACTTTTTAGTTAAGCGAGTAATTTATTCCTTTGATTAAAATTTCAATTAAAAAATTATGCTTAAGCGAAATAACTTTTCCTTTTTTATATACGTTTTAAAAATTTTATTCTAAATTAACATGTATGACTGATTACATAAAACTATTTTAGAACAACAATTTAGTTTTCATAAGTAATATTTTCAAATTAGCGTAATGTTTAAGTATTATATTTCGTTGACTGGATTGGTATAAATAAAATATATACTGGGTAAATCATGAAAAAACATTTTTTATACTACTATTATTAGTTTTTTTTTACTTCTTTCTTCTCTTCTGTTTGAATGTTTAAAGCAGAATAATCTAATGTTTTTTTCTAAAAAAAAATGTAGCTTTCAAGTTTAGATAAGTTTTAATCAAGGAGGTTACTCAAACCTCATTTCATTGGAAGCAGTGTTTAGTTCAAGAATGGACATAAAGTTGACCACCAAGGCATTTTGGGGTGACCGTCTTTACTAAGACCTAAGACGCGTGTACTAAAAGAAATGTACTTATGACTATTTACTTAAGCGAATGATTCAATAATGTGTAGATGACACTTGTACCTTCATTGTACGCGAACAATGACGTTTAACACGTTCGTGGCGCTGTAGGAGAAAAATACGATTATTGAGATGCCCGCCGCAGAAATGACTTTCCCCCCACACGCCGACTGAAGGTTAGAATGATGATCTGTTCTTCCCGCGATAACACGGGATTGGCTATTTAGGCATCATCCTACACCCCGGGATTGCGTTCTCGCGATGGCGCGGGAATGGAAATAATGGCGTGCGTACGTCGGTTTCAGATTCATAATTTCACATAAGTTATCTGCAGGCTGCATTAATACATCCACGGTCTAGAAGTCACTCATAGTTTTCAAGCATTCCATGGCAGGGCTTTATCGAGCCTTCTCACTAATCCTCTTGGGTAATCTTTGGGACCAGAATGGCATTATTTCAATTCAACACTCTCAAGCAGAAACCACGATATACAGATTAGTGAGCAGATATATAAGGGAGCTTTAGCATTCGCGAGTTCGCTGAATAGAAGAAAGATAGAAGTCGGTTAGTAGTTGGATAGAAGCCGGATAGTAATAGAAGGGAAGACTAATAGTAGAAGAATAGAATACAAGAAGAGACAAAGCTGAGGAGCTGATCACCGTGAGATATTGGTAAGAGATTAATTATAGAAGTGTATTTATAGAACACACACTTTAGCTTATTAAAGAATCTACAGTAGATAAAGATTCGGAGGTTAATTTCACATAAAGATAGTGATTAGGATTTCAGGCGCTATTTACTTAGAATTGATAATTACGTAGTATCACTCCTGATCATATCCCTCTAGTAAGACTTGTGTAGCGTTGATCAATATATATTTAGATAATAATAATTTGGATTTATTATGGAGAATTTGGGTGATCATTCATTTATTCCTACAAATCTAGGTCATGTGTATGAGGAGATAATACCCCCGGGCCGCGGGGTATCACAATTAAACATGACAATTTTGTGTTACTTGTCTTTTTATAGTAAAAATAGTAATCTGTAATATTTCAAAAGAGGGGTACTATGTCTAAAACAAAAATTAATGAAAGAAAACATACAATTTTAATACCAAATGGTCACACCTATGCCATTGGGATGAACGCAACACCTTAAAAATATTAGAAGTAGCCAGTACTCTGAAAAAGTCTGCCCACCCCCGGTTTAGTTCCTGCACTACTCACAAGAAAAAGACATTTATTTTGTACTAGCTGGTATACCCGTTCTTCGCACGGGTGAACTGAAAAATTAAACAACACAGATTTAAGGATAAAGAAGTTTTTAATGAGTTAATTTTACGTGAATTTCAAATTAAACAAAAAAAGCTTTTTGCATATCTCGGCTAAACAAAAAAAAACACCTTTGTTAAAATTTAAGTATGTAGATCTAATAGCTGATAAAAAGGATTTTTTTTTGTTTATAATTCCCGTCACACTCTTGAGGGTCGATTTTTGAAAATAACTCCCTAAGCTGATCTCTGCTCAGCAAAAGTAACACATTGTTAAAAGTGTTGCGTAATGAACGCTTAAAATGGAGTAAATAATTTATATCTGAAAGTGTAATACATTAATATTACTTTCTGATGTATTTATTTTGTGTTAAAATTGTAATATTTGCAAGCAACGGCGTTTCTTGAATTATAATGGCTATAATGGGGATTCAATGAAAAACACAGCGAAATGATAACGATAGTCAAATTCGCAAATGTCTAGCTACTTTCATAGCTCGAGCTTTATTAGAGCTTTGTAAGACCCGCCGTGTAGGGAAGAAATGCACGTTAATACTTCATCCACCACATTATGATTTACTGCAGTTTTTTTCATGCAATATTTTTTTTTGATTACTACATAGAAAATTAAGGGATATACATAAACAAAATACTCCACTTTGGGAAATTTAATCCGTTAGAGATAATAAATTAATTAAAGATATTCCACTGTAAAATTAATTATATACACCGTTCCCTTAAAATAATTAGTCAAATCCTTTTCTTAAGTCTTCATTAACATACAAAAACATAATACACATAAATTTTGACATAAACTATTTTTTCGGGACAAAAATAATAATCTTTGCAATCCGCTGAAAACGCATATTTGCTGCAAAACTGTTCGCCTTCCCCTCTAAAATACTCATCATAAGACCCGTGCTGCCATATATCTTGGAAGAGTGGATTTCAAAGAATATTCCTGATAAGTATTGGTAGAATATTCCTTCTAAGTTGGCGTGGTGTGGTAGTTAGGAGAAGGGGGTGCCAGCTCAGGTGTCATCCACGTCACTTAACCATGGTTCAAAATTACGTGGTCCGTTGCCAAAAGCCCTCGTGTAGCTGAACAGTGTGACGTTAATATTCACTCACTCCAAAAAATACAGTACAGTAGTTATAACTATTTTTATACTTAAAAATGCAATATCCGCCTATTCAATTAAAATTACAGCGTTATAATTAACTACTAACCACAAACAAACTATGGAAATATGTCCAAATGATGTAGTGTGAAAGACAAAGTTTATCTACTGTAAGTACCAGAAGCATTAAAAGCATTTATTTTGAAAAAAGATCAATTTCCTACTACCAAATGTGCATAATAAAATCATTAAAAAAACGCTCAAATAAAGAGAGATTTATAACAACCTCTCCTTTCAAAACTTAGTTTGATTCTGAAATAAAAAAAATAAGCATTATGCTGATCCCATGAATTAATTAAAAGAGAGCACCTTGAGTAGCCAAAACAAAAAAAAGTTCTTTCATAAACAAAAGATAGATATATGCTGACGTGGGCTTTTTTGCAGCGCAAGCTAGATTTGCTTGCAGATGGCAGAATTTTTTCCTACTTACTTGACAAATATCGTAATATTTTGGACACTTTTTACAAATCTTTATAAATTATAGCCTATGCTATAAATTATAGCCTATGTGTTATTCTGATGTATAAGCTATATTACTGTACAGTTTCATTAATATCCATTCAGTTGTTTTTGCGTGAAAGACTCCCAAACATCCTCACAAACTTTCGCATTTATAATATATATGTAGATTTTAAATTTATGAAAATTCCCTTAGATTTCTATAAAGAATGAGTTGGAAATTTCATTAGCGATTTCTCTGAATTCAAAACAGGTAAAAATATAAAAAATGTTTTCAAATATCATTCAAATAAATAAATCGCGAAGTATTAAGTAAATAAAACATTTAAAAAAGAATGAACGCGTTAGTATGACAGTAGGACGGGGAGGAACTAAAAATATATATTACCTACAGTTTTATTTCCCCTCCATTTTATTTAATGAAAAAAGTTAGTGTGCTACTTCTTGTTATGTAACATTACTTTGAGATTTTTACTTAGAAAAATGTGTATAAGGATCTCGAATAATATTTAGATTGTTGCTCGGAACAATTTTGGTTCTGACATTACAAAAGATCGCCAGTTTATAGTAAACAATAAGTGAATAACAATTTCTAGATATTTCAGAAAAACCGGTAAATAATTCCGTATTAACACAAATTCTAATTCTGTTTTTCAATAAAAATATGTTATTCCAGTTTTTAATGTTATTCTCTGATTCTAATTTTCTAATCCTAATCTCGAAAAGAGAGAATCTCATGCATTTTTAACACGATTGTGTAAGTTTCACTTGTATGTAACGGAATCTTTGAACTCGATTTTTACCCATTTTAAAAGGTCAGATTAATTCGAAGTTTTGCACATTTGTCAAGGACCGATGACAACACAATAATTTCACAATTTTATTTCATTGTCTATAGATCAGGATCCTTAAGAATAATGATTTCGAGACTTGGTGACTAATTGCATATACCATTTCCAGATTTGGCGACTAATTCCACACACCATTTCCAGATTTGGCGACTAATTCCACACACCATTTCCAGATTTGGTGGCCAAAAAAAAAAGTTTAAACCCTATCAAATCGAAAACGTTTGCATCAACAATTTCTTACCATAATATAAACAATATTGTCTAGTTTTTCTAGAAATAAAAAAAAGACTCGTGCATGAGAAAAAAAAAGTTATGTTCTAACCGAGCGTTTCTCAAATTGTGGGGTGTTATTAATTTACCGAAAGGAAGCAAAACAAAATACATTCAGGCATGATAAAAAATAAAATATATATTTACACTGATATAAGATACTTATAAATGTATCAGTGCGGCAAAAAGTATTTAATAATTGATTTATCAATACTAAATTAAGAGCCAGTTTAGTAATTACTAGTAACTTCCATGGGCTTGTCATATACTAAATATAATACATATGTTAGTAATATGTGCAGTTTATAATATTAAAGCCGCATTGTAGCTTTAGCGTCGAAGTACATTATTATTGCATTCAGTACATTGTTGTTGTATGAGGGGGGCGCGAGGAAAATTGTCTCAAAATTGGGTCGCAAATATGGAAAGTTTGAAGGCTAAATTCATAATCAAAGTCTGTTTTTTAAATTCTCTCGTCGGATCTGTGGAATGAAACATTCATTGCTTCATTTTACCAAAACAGCTGAGGATTGATTCAGAGGTCGCCGAATTAAATAATTTGTCACAAACTCTTCAATTCAAAAAGTGTACTTTTGTGTCTAATACTGCTACAAGTTTCCGAGAGAATATTGAGCTTTTTTCAGTGAAAAATATTATTGGCTTCACACCTTCTTTCGCACGAAATATTTCAAAATTAGCTGTGTTCCAGATTTCCTTTAGTTGGCTAATCCCACATTTTGTAAATCAGGCCGTATCGACGCACTGATACAATGCCAATGTGTATTCCAGATTCTAGAAAATAATGCATTTAAGAGATTCATTCGTCAATGAATAAATGCTACACAAACTTAAGCAAGTGCAGCTCACGGGGTAACCAAGGCAAGACAATAACAAACGAATGTGCTTCCCCACCACACCGCTACAAATCCTTCGTGTTTATCATAATACTTCAATGTAAACTTCGTTATTTTGATCTGAAGTACAAATCGTTTCGATCGGTGGCGTGCCCTAAATATTGTGTTGCGTGCCATTGGTTCGTCATCCCTGATATAGAGCATCCCCCTTTCTTACCCCAATGACGTTAATTTTCTCGTTCATCATTTTATTCTTATATTAAGAATTATTATTTTTTCTTTTTAGTTAGACTGAACCTAAAAGCATGGTTTTTTAATTTTTTCAAGCTATAATTTATTTGATAGCCACTTATTAATAAAATGCAATCTGAAAAAGAGATTCATCGATTTGGAATACTCTTAACGATTATAATTTTTTTTCTTTCATAATTATGTACATAGCTTGATCAATATATAAGTATTTGATAATTGGAAAAAGTTTACTAAAAATAGGGTGGTCTTCGAGTCAGGTTAAGGAATGGGTCCCGAATTCGGAAAATCTTTTCATATATAAAAATGCTCTTGCTTTCATATCAGGTATCTCTATTCTGTAGAAAAGAGAAAAAGTTCATGTACTATTCTACTCATTTTGATCTGAATTAATCCATTTTTGAAGTGATAACTTATTTAGGCACGCTTTGCTGAAGAGTGAATTTAAATTATGTGTCAGGTTCGGCAGCATTACGCTCAATCTGATTTACTCGGCTCCAATTGGCAATCGTACTTGGGTAGTGATGCTCGTTTAGTTTTGACTTGAAAACTTTTTAGGCACGTGTTTATTTTAAAAATAAAAAATTTTCGAGCACTGTTTTTCCCGTGAAGTTTTATTTTCTTTATTTAAATATTACTGTCATGTAGCCCTCTTCCACTAAACTACAGCGAATGAAAGAGCGAAGAGAAGCGCAAACGAAAATAACCGGAAAAAAAAAAGATTATTCTTGTGTAGGAGATCGAAGATAGGAAGGAACAAAATATTGGATCTATTTTTTGATATTTTGATGCACGTAAGCACAAAAATGTACCAAAATCATTAAAATCCGAAATTTTAATGAAGTTAATTGGTGAGAAAGTTACCACTATTTTTGTTTATATTAGTGATGACAACTAAGAGATTACGAGAAATAAAAGCATAAATTGAGAAAAAGTACGAACACTCTCCTTTTATTTGCTTAGCGAATTTAAAGAAAAGTAAACGGCTCTCAGTGTATAAGTTTTCCTTACCTTAAATAGTATACGGCGTTATATAAGTTATATACACAGACTTACTTATTATCGCAACGATATTGGCGGCATTATATGAAAGGAAGCACATAGTTGCCAATTAAGTGCGTTCAACACATGGGAAATCAGGGTTGCCAGTTTGGCGAGTTATCTTGAACGTTGGCGTTGTTGCGATAGTACGTAAGTACCCTATAAACATATATATTATATAAATATAATCTACATAAGTAATTTACATATAATTTTTTAAATCAGACTAATTACCATTAAATCGTATGTACTCATCAATCAATATGTAAGAATGAATAATTATTTAAACATTGCCATTTTCAGAAAATGGATGAAATAAACAAATCCACCTATGATTGGGCACGAAAAAAAGTACTTAAGGTCCGTATCCTAAAATGTCGTAAAAGAAAATGTAGTACATCCGAACAATTGGATTATCTTGCCCAGAATAAATCAGAATTTTTCACTTCTGTCGTATAGTCATAAGCACACACACAATTTTTTTTGTCCTGTACCGCAATGCTAAACAGCTATCCCAATGCATGTTAAAACGAAAAATTGTCTGTATTTATAGAACATTTTAAAACTAGATGCTTGAATAAATATGCCTTTTTGTAAAACTTGAGATTTTTTTCTGCCTGAAATGTGTTCCGCTTTTAATTCTGCCTTTCGTACATTTAATGAAGACCGATTTAAACCATTGTCAGAGGTTGAATTCAACCAGATCGTGATCATTCAGTGGTGCGGATATCTTAAATTTTCGTTCAGTTCGACGAACTGCTTCGGAGTAAACAGGGTTCTCTCTGTAATGAGCTGTATTGTTTGTTTGTTCAGCGAACCAGTGGTGTGTATAATTGTTTGAATCCCACCACTAGTCAACAGTTAAATGAAGTATAGTAGATGTTATTATAACCATGTGACCCGTAATTAGATTCTTATTGGAAAACGATGTGTTCAAGTAAGCCGAATTTTAAGAAAAAATATAAACAATCCACCTCAAAACAAGTTGAATGGTAAAAAAAAAAGTCATAGAAATACTACGATAACACTTATATTTATTATATGCGGTAGCACACAACTTTGAAACCAAACAACAATAAACTAAATAAATATAATTTTTTTTTTTGCTGTAAATTAAATTTAGAACGCTGAATATTTTTTTTTATTGTTACTTTGCTCGCATTTTCGTTTGTCATTTCATTTTGTCAATAGAATTTCGAATTTTTTTTCATCCTTTATACTTCAGTTATTAAATAAAAATATCAAGGTATATATTATAAATGTGAAAGTATGTTTTGATGTTTGGTACTTCTTTTACGGAAAAACAACTGGATTTTAATGAAACTATACAATTATATAGCTTATACATCAGAATAACACATAGGCTATAATTTATAAATGTATTGTGTGAAGTTTCCAAAATATAACGATAATTGTCAAGAAAGTAGGAAAAAATTCTGCCATCTGCAAAAAAGCGCACGACAGCGTACATCAGGAGTGGCGAACTTTTTTAGATCAAGGTGCCATTTTTTCTGAAAATGCGTTTAATGTGTTATAGACGTGCCGTCAAATAATTTTGACTTCTGATTTTTGGGAAAATAATAAAAAAAATTAAATACTAACCAATCAAAACTCTTTATTTACTATTAAAAAATACATTTTGAACTGTATAGCAGTACATGTTTTAGATACACGTGTAATTCAAATTAAAGTAACATTAGTGGGACTTCTGTTGTTGCCGATCAGATGACAAATAACTTACATTAGGATTGTAAGATGTTACTTTTAGCAGAACCCATGCTGAATTAGAGTCATCTGCCAAATGGTTTTCTAAGCGAGTTTTAAACGTTATTCATCTCTAAAAATAATGATTCTCTGACATATATATATAAGTAGATGAAAATATGGTTAAAAAAGCATGAGCCAGCTTCTTCAAACAGTTAAATGTATCGGGAATCGAATTCCATGTTTCCAAAATTTCGTTACTGACATTTTTACTTATGTTGCGCGTTAATTTCCTGTTTCAATCAATTCCAGCATTTTTCTTGTTTCAATAAATTTCTGAATCCATATTAAACTAGACTGGAAATCAAGCACAGTTTCCTTTCAAATTCTTCAATTTCTTCCAATCGAATTGGGACAAGTTCAGTTTATCAAATGAAGTCACATCAGGGTACATAATAATTATGGAAATAAGTTCTTGAATAACTTTTTCTTCGTCTGATTTTTTCAAGTTCGGGAAGTACTAGTTGTTTCTTGTAATAATATCGTTTCTGAAAATATACAATTTAGCGTCAAAAGCATTGAGATCCCTCTTGACGATAATATTTTTAAATTGTGTCTTGAGGCTTTACATTCAGTTCTTTGAAATGTTGGCATATGTCTGAAAAAACGCGACTGATCACTCGCGATTATTCGTAATACTTCATAGTGAACTTTGCTATTTTGAACTAAAATGCTAACTGTTTTGATTGGAGACGTTCTCAAGTAATTGTGCCGCGTGCAATAATGGCATACATCTATCTTTTTTGTGTGAAGCCTTTTGTTTTGTCTACGCCATGCCTCAGTGTGCGCTCGTTTTTTTTTTATTCCGTTCATCAATGCAGTCACTATTTTTTTTATTTCATAATAAAACTAGATTTGGAAGGGAGAGGGGGTGGCAAGATTTTAACATAAAATAAGTACAGCAAAAAGTAATATTAATGTATTACACTTCCGAATATAAATTATTTACACTATTTTAAGCGTTCATTACACAAAATTTGTAACAATGACAGTAGAAAGAAAAACTATGAAATTAAAATAAAATATCAAAATAATTTTATCAGATAGTTTTTTTTTCTTCTTTTTGAATGTTTTTTTTCAGTACATATAAATATATATCTAGGCTTTCCCCCATACTGTTCTTTTATAACTTATATATATATATATATATATATATATATATATATATATATATGCGTGCGTGCGTGTGTGTGTTCGCGTGTGTGTGTTTATTTAAGCATTAAAAAAAGCAATCGTTTCAATAGCTATCTGTAAATTTTTCTTTTATTTATTACTTATATAACACGGATTTTAATTAATATATATATATATATATATATATATATATATATATGTTTTTAAAAGGATTATTTCTATTATTTCATTACTAAATTAATTATTTGTAAATCAAAAAGTACATCGTCTATTATTTTGGATAAAAATACATTCCAGAGACATTTTAAAGCTAACTATATGTAACGATTCATTGATTCATGAAAATCTGAAATTTATTTTATTATTTTATTTTCTTAGAAACTATTATTAAAAAAACGATGAAAGTTTTTTGTTTTCCTCTTAGAGCATCAGAATCGTTTTCTTTTTATTGCTTCACATTAATAATTTTTAACTAACGCAATATTGTTTTTTATTAGTCATTCATCGAAATTTGAAGCTATATCTTATCTGTGAGGGGGAGAGGAAGAGGGAACAATCATTTTACACTTAAAAAACCCGTGTTACGCCAGGCTAGAGAGAGGGAAAAACCTGTCTTAAATCGAAAATATGTGGAAAAAATTTTGAAAAAGGTAACTTTAATGAAATAATTTTAGAAATCACTCACATTGCACGCGTACAAACACACACATACACACACATAATTGCTGGAGTCATGAGGGAAAGAGAAAGTCCGTGCAACGCCGGGCCATGCAGTTAGTCCACACATATAGCAAGTTCCACAAAACTTAACAGCGTGTACATTCATTCACTTTTGAATTCAAAGGGAGTATTTTTTAATGAAAAAGTTGGTCAGATAACAGATAAATACGACGTGGCAAAAAAATACAGGATTTTGTATAACAGTTGAGCGGCAGATTTCACTAATCAAGAAAAAGTCCATATTGATTCAGTGTAGCATTGTCTAATGTGTAGCATTTATCTAATGCTTTATTATCTCCTTCATATCTACACATGCACATGATCCTTTTTATTTACTCTATAACCCAGTAGTTCCCAAGCTGTATTCCGCGGAACAATGGGGTTGCATGAGGCATACCCAGGGGTTCCAAAGGTCACAATGAAAAATCGAGAAGAAATAAATATGTATTCAAAATGGATTCAATAAAATTTATATAGTAACAAGTATCTACAACTCGTCCTACTTATTAAAACTGAAACCTTTTATTTATATATAACTTCATCATGCAACACTTTTAAAACTTTTATTATAAAATAAATTAATATTAAAACGCTTTATATATATGTATATATATATATACTTCCAACTAGATTGAGAATATTCTATTGCTTACTATCTCGAGTTTTCGAGATAATTTCTACTCGTTAGTTAACAAAATGCCTTGCAAAACTAAATAGTTTTCTAATGGAAAATTTACCTTTTTGTATTTGAGGTAAAAACACCTATAATGAAGGAGGAGAAACAACTTATCAAAATATCAACAGATTTTTGATGTTACAATATAAATTTAACAAGAACAGCATCTAAATTTTGAAAATTCGAACGAAAAATACGGGTTTTCTCATACATTTAATCTCATACACCTCATAAAAATTTTAATGTCATTCAGAGCATTGTGTTTAAGTGAAATATATTTCTCTTCGAGAGTGGCTACAAAAACAAATTAAACTCTGAATAATAATGCTATTGCATTTAATCTCAACAGACCTAGACTTCGACAGTTTGTGTGAAAAAAAGTAAGTACGCATCCCAGTTATTAAATAAAGCATGGATAAGTGACATTTGGATCACAAATTAACATCATTAATGAGTAAAATTATATTTAAAAAATTAGATGTTAGTTTTTCAATAATAAATGCAATACTGTTTGAATTGCCTTTACATAAAGTGCCCATAACATGTTGATCTGCTTTAAATATTATTTTGAGATATATTCTTTGAAGTTTGTGTGTGTGTGTGTGTACATGAAATGGGGTTCCATGAAAACACTTTCTACTTCTAGGGGTTCCACGAAAGCACCTTCAAGTTCTAGGAGGTTCCGTGAGGTGAAAAGGTTTGGGAACCACTGCTATATATAAACCTTTAAGAACCCAGCCCGCATGTTCGTGCTGGAACATTCCGCGTTCTAAAGGAGAGGAAAGCAAAAATTTTTCTTATTATTTTTTCCAGTGCCATTAGGGTGAGTATAGTGTTAATAACCAGAAGAAAGTAACATTAAAAGATAAAAATATTTTGGGTCTTAAAGGGATCAGAATGTCTAACCCTTACAAGCCCGCACGATCTTGCGAGTTGGGTCTTTAACGGATATTAACTTTTTTGAAACCTTGATGATTTGAACATATATCGAGTCACTGGCAATCATATATTATATATAAATAGTACTTTCATACTACAATTAACATTAAATTTTAAACTAATACCGAATACCTTGTATATTTACGAACTAACTACATTGGTTATAACATAAATTAAAAGGAAAAATCACAAAAATGACGATGGTTAAAAAAATTATACATAGACTTTAATGAAACTTATACACATCATACAACACATTGGAAGGTATAAGATAGCACAAACAGAAATCACCAGATATTATGCAGACAGATTAGCATATGTATACAATGAACAAGTCGGATGTGTCAGTTTCGTGTAGGAAAAGTACCTTTTATATAAGGTATGACCCCCTAGAAGCAATACTGCACATGCAGCGATGTATGATGCTCTCAATTATGCTGTCTATTAATTAGTAGGAAAGGCAAGTCATTGTGCTCTTCCAATGCATTTGAAAGTGTGGTTGGGATCTTAGGTGGAGAATTGAGAGCAGCTACAAGTCATCCTAGCGCACACCAAACATGCTTGATAAGATTAAGGTCAGGTGATCGAGCTGGCCACTGCACGAGCTAAATTTTTTCCTGCTCAAGTTAAGTGTCCACGATGCGAGTCCTGGGTGGGCTCGCATTGTGTAACTCCAAAGCGTCATTTGTTGCTCCGGCATAAGGGCATACATAAGCATCCAGGATGTCATCTCTATAGGTGTGATCATCAACATTTCCACGAGAAAAGACATGGAGGTCTGTGATTCCACCCAAAGAGATACCATCCCAAACACAGACACTGCTTGATCCGTATGCATCTCTTTCACGGTTGCGTCATGGATGAAAACGAATTTACGATTCTCTCCAAATGAAAATACGCCTACTATCGAGGTTAAATCCGGTTTCATCCGTAAAGAGAACAGCCCTCCGTGGATCGCGCACCAGTGGACATGCTGATGTGCCCATTGCAAACATTGACGCTTATAAATATTAATGCTTTATATTAATGGTCGCGCGCGTGCTTTTATTTATAAAATTAACTGTAATTTTAATTATGGAAAGTTCTGGAACTTTCAATGGCAATAGATAAGGAGATGGAATATTGAGTTTGAAAAAATAAAGTCTTGAGTTGAATGTGGCAAGAGTTGCTGACATTTTTTTTTATTTTCGTGTTAAAACTAGCGCCCACACCCGTGGCCAAAGAACTACGACCTCGTAGAAACAGAAACCGCCGCTGTGACGAAACGCCGCAGAAAAATGAAAATTTAACCGGCTCTGTAAACCTTACTGTCCTGGAAAGAAAAATTACTGGTATTGCGCCGCAATCCTTCTAAAGCAAGAGAAAATCCCTGGAAATCGAGAGAGAAAGTGACTCATCCTGACTTCACTTGTCTGAAGAAAAGAAAAAAAGAACATCTATTTCCTGTTAAAAGTTTTTGCAATAGTGTTTTGTGCATTTTTCATATACAAGTGATAGCAATCCTGCTACAGTGTGTAAGTGCTAGGGATAATTTTATTATTTTATTTCATTGATTTTTTGGTAATCTTATGCAATGATAATTTTTAATTTTGCTGTATATTAATTTATTTCTTGTAAGATAACGTTTCCTGATTAATATTTTGTGAATTGCACATGAATAGTTACTATTTTGCTTGATATTTTACTGATTTCCTATTGAATTTAGGTAGCATTACATGCCTGATTATTTTAGTTTTGTTTAGTATTTTCATTGCATTGAATTTTTGTATCATTACAACTGATGATTCCTAAATTTTCTTTATATTATTTTTTTATTTGAATTAATGTTCCTTGTTGGTATTTTGAATATGTTATTAATTTATTTACCCATTTTAATTGTATTTTGAAGTGCATAATAATTTATAAGATTTTAAAGCTAGCCATATTTTAAAGTTTATTCCCATATCTGTAAGAGCTTTGATGGACAATAAGGCATGGACCTTAGTTATTTATTTTATTTATTTGCAACTCTTAAATTTCTCAGTCAATGTCATTTCTGGGAAAAGGGAAAAAAGCTGATCTCATTAAGCTTGCTATTGAGTTAGGTGAATGTGAGTCGAATGGGGAAGAGCTAAAAATAATTAAATTAAGGACAAAAATTTTAACAAATGATGATTATAAGGAAGACCCTGAATTTGTGAAATGTATCTTTGAGGGAATCGTATCAAATAGGATAGACGAGGAAAACAAACAAAAAGAGCAAACACTGCGTGAATTTGAGCTGCAGAAAATACGACTGCAAAATGAGACTCAAAGAGTCGTAGGTCCACAAACCCTACCCCAACAAAAATTGAATTAAAAAAATTGCTACCAACATTCAATCCTGAAGTTGATAACATGGACCTGTTCCTCACCTTATTCGAACGGCAAATGAAGCTATTAGATCTTGGTGAAGATCTGTGGGTACCCTATCTCATTGGTACCCTACCTAGTGATGTAACGTCCCTCATTGCCCGTGAGCCTGAGGAGAAATGCAGGGATTACTCCCACATTCGAGGAATGCTTCTGCAACGGTTCAAATTAACCGAAAAAAATTCCGGGAGCTGTTTTAACGTCACAGAAAAAGCCCAAATGGGACGTGGAAGGATTATTATTTTGAAATCCGAGCATATTTTGAAGGTTGGCTCAATGAGCTTAACATTGATTCATTTGACGAATTGAAGAATTTGATGATTGCCGATCAAATGAAAAAGAGATGCTCTCCAGAGTGTAAGGAACATTACCTGGATATCTGGGAAGAACTTATCTCCCCAGAAATGTTAGCAGATAAGCTGGAAGCTTTTGACAACATCCGACGTTCCCTACCCAGTGGACGTAGGAGACACGTGAAGGCAAGTGCAACCGTAAATGATGGAAGACAGGTATCATTCAGGAAACCTGAACGCCTTCCCAAAAGAGAATATTCCCATCAGGTACCAAATGAGAGATCCCCTCTCAGATGCTATGGCTGTGGGAAACAAGGAGTGATAAAATCTAGGTGCCCCACCTGCAACCTCAACGCCTCACAAAGAACAGATGTAGCAACCAATCACATCAATTCTTACACAGCTCAGACCAGAAGCCCTCGATTGACCCTAATCGACATAATTTTCTGTGGAATAAAGGAACGTGTATGTGCAGACACAGGATCTTCACATTCAATTGCTGGGGAAAGGATATTCCAGATATTTAAGGATAAGGGACTCCTTTTCCGGGAAACCACATTAGCAATGAGCTTAGCAGATGGTCAACAGATCACAGGTGAAGGCCTCACAACCCAAGTAATGGTAGAAATTGAGGGGAGATCAGTCTTGACCAAATTCATAATTTTCCCAAAGGCAAAGGGAAATAGAACATTTCTAGGAACAGATTTCCTTAGTTCTGCTGGTTTGGTTCTAGATGTGAAAAATACTTGTTGGTACTTTTGGGACAATCCTACCCACAAGTATCCATTTGGTGAAGAATTGGACACCCCGTCCATAGTTGAGATTTCCAGCAACACCCGCCAATTAAGAGAAGGGGAAGGTGAAAGTTTGATCTCTCTGTGTGTGTGCCCAGAAAGAGAAACTTAACCTCCTGTTGGAATCCTTCCAAAATGTCTTCGAACCAGGGGGAGAAGCAACACATATCTTGGAGCACCACATTAACACGAGAAATAGTCCTTGTATCTCTGTACCCCCATACAGAATGTCTCCTGTAAAGAAGGAAATATTGAGAAAGGAAATTGAGGACCTTCTCGAAAAAGATACAATTGAAGAATGTGAATCTCCTTATGGAGCCCCTGTTGTACTGATTCCAAGGCCAAACAGCCAGTTTCGTCTGGGTATCGACTACCGGAAGTTGAATGAAGTCACGGTCTCTGATACTTACCCACTTCCACGAATGGATGATTTACTGCCGGAGGCAAAACATATTGCATACATCTTCACCATTGACTTAAAGTCTGGTTACCACCAAGTGAATGTTAATCCTGCTGATAGGGACAAAACCGCTTTTGTTTGTCCAATTGGAACCTACCGGTTCAAAAGGATGCCCTTCGGACTTAAGAATGCACCCGCAACCTTTCAGAGACTGATGGATATTTTCCGAAGAGGGTTACCTGTACTTGTATACCTATAGATGACATTATAATTATGCCCCCTACATTCAAACAGCAGCTATCAGACTTGGAGGTCGTGTTTAAGCGCTTGATGGATTTCAAGTTACGAGCAAACATGGAGAAGTGCCAATTTTCCTGCTCACGTGTTAAATACCTGGGACTATGGATTCCACCCCAATGAATATAAGTCAATCATGAGAAGACTTCAGCTATTTTAGGGATTCCACCTCCTAAAAATGTGAAACAACTGCAGTCCTTCCTGCAAACCTGCTCATGGTACCGATATTTATAGCCAATTTTTCTGTGATTGCCCGACTCTTGAGCAACCTATTTAAGAAAAAGGCTTTCTGGAAATGGCCAGAGGAAGAGGAGAAAGCATTTCAGACCTTGAAGCAATGTTTGGTGTCTCCACCAATTTTGAAGCAAGCAGACTTCTCGAAACCTTTCCTGATAAGAACTGATGCTAGTAACTATGCTCTAGGAGCAGTCCTCCTACAAGGAGAAGACAAAGAAGAACATCCAGTTGAATTTGTTAGCAGGTTGTTAAACCCAGCTGAAAGAAACTACTCGACCACGAGAAGCTCTAGCTGTGGTTTGGTCCTCAACAAGTTTAGGGGCTACATTGATGGGGCAAGCATCACTGTAGCATCTGACCACCAACCCTTAAGGTGGCTCATGAAACTGAAATCTCCTACTGGAAGACTAGCCCGTTGGGCTCTGCAATTGCAATCTTTCAACCTCAACATGGAGTACATCCCCGGAAAGAGTAATTTGGTTGCAGATATGCTATCTCGTCCTGCGTGTCATGAAGAAAATGAACTGTGTGAGGTCTGCACTGTAGCCATTGATGTCCCATCCAGGTCTCCCAAGGAGATACGTGATGAACAAATGAAGGATGAGGAACTGGTCAAAATTATTTCTTGCCTCGAATTTCCTGACAAGAATGTTAATTATGTCAATTGAGTCGAACGAGGTTATTTAATGAATCAGGGTGTCCTATTCAGATATGCTCCAAACTCTGAGATTGAAGAGGCCCAGTTAGTGATACCTAGCCATGAAAGAACTTTGATCCTCAAAAACCATCATAATGCCTCAATGGCTGGTTATCATGGCACCGAAGGCACCTATACTCGAATAGCAAAGAACTATTATTGGACTGGTATGAGGAAATACATAACTGATTATGTAAAGAACTGTCCTGACTGCATTAAATACAAAGCTTCAAATCAGAAGCCTCCCGGGCTATTACAAACACCTGTGCCAGCCCAACGTTTTGAAACCTTGGCCATTGATCTCTTCGGGCCCCTACCTGAGAGTAAAGATGGTAAAAGATGGATCTTAATCATTGAGGATTGTACCACCAAGTGGGTCGAACTGTTTGCACTACCCAATGCCACAGCTAAAGAATGTGCCATTACCTTGATTGAAGAGGTTCTACTGAGGTATGGCATTCCTCGCCGCCTTATCAGTGACAATGGAACCCAGTTTGTGTCAGCAGTGATGCAACAAATATGCTACCTATTAAACATCCATCAATCCCTGATCCCTGTATACCCCATCCACAAGCTAACCCATTTGAACGAAAGAATAGGGCTCTGAAACTACGGCTGGCAATTTTCGTCCAAGACAAGCATGGCTGTTGGTCAGAGAAGCTACCCTTCATCCGCTTTGCTCTCAACACAGCCAAATGCGAAACGACAGGACAGTTAGTTAGTTAGTTAGTTAATATTAACGTCGCACTGTTCAGCTACACGAGGGCTTTTGGCAACGGACCACGTAATTTTGAACCATGGTCAAGTGACGTGGACGACACCTGAGCTGGCACCCCCTCTCTAACTACCACACCACACCAACGGGAAGACGTTTCAGCTCTCGACAGATTTAACGTGCATCGCTGCCCTACACCGCGGGTCTTTAGTGGTACTGGGATCGAACTCATGACATGACTGCCATGGTTGGATACCTTAACCACTGGGCTACCGCAGCCCTACGACAGGACAGACGGCAGCCTTTCTGAATTTTGGTAGAGAGTTACGCATTCCAAGTGAAGTTGTTAATGATATCCGAGTCGTCATCCAGAAGGATAATTTTGTGCCAGAGATAACTCCCTATCTCAAGAAATTCGCTAAGTTTTCCACTCAGATAGAGAGGTGGTTGAAGAGCAACAGGATAGTAGGAAGTTTTACGCTGATAAAAAGAGAAAAGCTGCTCCAACATATCAACCTGGAGAACATGTCTTTGTAGCATCACATCCGCTGAGCAACGCTGCGCAAGGAGGAAGTACAAAACTAATGCCACGCAGAGACGGTCCCTACGTGATTTTAACACAAAGATCTCCATCATCTTACGAGATTGCTAGTCTTGATAATCCGGGGGTACCTCTTGGTGTTTACCACACCTCTGATTTAACTCCTTGTAATAATGACAAAGTAAAACCCCTTATTCCTCTTCGTAAACGTGGTCGTCCACCAAAGGTCCCACAGACTCCTGGTTCCTCGTCGGGACGCCGTCGAAACCAGAGGGGGAGGATGTAACAAATGGTAATTCTTTATTTCTCTCGTGCTTTATATTAATGCTTTTATTAATGCTTTATATTAATGCTCGCGCGCGCGCGCGTGCTTTTATTTATAAAATTAACTGTAATTTTAATTATGGAAAGTTCTGGAACTTTCAATGGCAATAGATAAGGAGATAGAATATTGAGTTTGAAAAAATTAAAGTCTTGAGTTGAATGTGGCAAGAGTTGCTGACATTTTTTTTTATTTCCGTGTTAAAAGATGCACATTAAGTTATATTGTAAAGTTCTTCGTGGAACTTGAAGCTTATTTTCAAGTAGCAGTTTATAGAAAAATTAAAAAACTGAAAATAACATAAACTTTTCGATATAAGTTAAGCTCACAACTCTGTACAAACAACGGAAAGAATTTAGGGGAATTCCCTGCAAGTTCGAAATTACTTTCAATTGAGTTGCCATAATTATAGTAGTGTTGCAATCTTTTGTATTTATATCTTCAATGTGGAAGACATTATCGCAAATTCGGCTTGTTTGGTGGTCAGGGTCCAAGGGGCCCCTTGCGCTTGAGGGCCCCAGTGCGTGGCACGCTTATCCCATTGGTAGCTACGCCACTGTTTGGGGCCCAAACCTCTTTCATATATACCTAAAGATTTTTTATTTTTAGTATAATGATAAAGCCTAGGCACTCTCATCTACGTGGTTTTTAAATTGTAAGCCCTTCCCATAAAAACAGTCTGTGTTCGCCACAGAAAAAAAGGATATTCAAATTCAGAAATAAAATTAAATTAACCTTACTAGTTTAACGATTTTCGTCTGCCTCTCTCTGTTTTCAAGCTCAACCGAGAGTTTTATTTGCTGTGAAGATTACCTCAAAAACAAATTATAGCACCGTCCTTGAATAATTGGCTTTTTGTGATTCCAAAGATATATTTTTAGTCTTAAGGTATCCGACTACGTTCGGAACTGTGATTTTCAAAAGTGCATCAATGGATAATTTTCATGATATTTAGTGTCACTCAGATTAGAATATATGCATAAAATTGTTTGAAGAACATTTTGACAAAAAAAATTTATTTAAGTACAATATTTTGGCAAAAAAATTAACTTAGAATAATCTTTTTTCTAAATGTTCTTTTGTGAAAAAGGCTTCTATTAGAATAATATTTTGCCTGTATATAGCTCAGACCTCTTTTCAAAGGCTCAACTAGAATTCTTGAAATATATAACTTAGAAGTGGGTTTACTCATATTTTACGACAACAGAGGGGAGCAATTTTAAGAAAAAAACCGCGAATAAGTATTTCAATTAGGGGTAACTCTGAAAATAATGCGAATTTTTCAAAACTTCTAGTTGAGCCTCTTTAGAGAGGTCTGAGCTATATACAAGCAAAATATTATTATAATAGAACCATTTTTCACAAAAGGAGAACATTTGGAAAAAAAATCATTCTAAGTTAATTTTTTGCCATAATATTATATTTAAATAAATTTTTTTTGTCAAAATGTCATTAAAACAATTTTATGCATGTATTCTAATCTGAGTGACACTAAATATCCTGAAAATTATCCATTTATGCGCTGTTTTAAAATCACAGTTCCGAACGTAGTCGGATACCTTAACCAAGATTCCTCATCGATGCAACCAGTATTGTCCCTATTATTTATTCATCTGTTGTTGCTCTATACACATATTACTCATACATCTGTTTTGCACAATAGCTATAATTTAATTGATTAGTAAAATATAGCCTTTTCGATTGAAATTGACAACAAACGTTGAGACTTTTTCCCTCTTTTTTTATTTAGAAGGTATCTTTTTTTCCCCAGCAAATAATAATACTGTTTAATTTTTACACGCAAAGGGGTCGATTCAGGTAGTTTAACAAAAACGCCATTTTTGCTTTTAACTTTTCTTTAGCTAGGATTAGCTATTGATTATATCCATGGAGATAAAATATTAGAATGTTCTATAAATACTATCGATTGATTGAATTTTTTTAAAAAAAATATTTAAAACGGAAATAATTTTTTTTATTTGCAATTTGATTTTTATATATAGTTGGAGAACTAAGTTGGGGACGAAATTCAGAAGAGTAATCTATTTAAAAAAATACGTGAAAGCTCAATTTCTCCCGTCACGAAGAAGACATCGTCAACATATAAGCTCTTTGAATTCTGCCTGTGCCCTTCTTTTAAGGCTTCGTGGCATGTGACGCGATGCCCTTCATTCGCATCTACATTATAAAGCCTGCATTATTACAAGGTGATTAGCGTGTTAAGGGGTCAGCTTGTACAGACAGTCCTTTAGAATAACTGTCGCCAAACTTTTCGACCACGCGTGCCAGTAAATTCATAATTTAAATCCCACGGACCACTAATAGAATTTTTTTAAGTGTAAAATATATTTATAAACAAATGTGATCAATAGAACACATAAAATGTACATAGTTAATAAAATGAAACTATTAATTGTAATCAAATTTTGAAAACTTTATTAAGAAACCGTAATTAAATAAAGAAAACCTTCAAGAACAAAACAGTTTAAAAATGGTTTAAGTATATCAAACTTATAGCATTATACATTTCTAGCGTGATGGATGTTCTTGCTTACTTGAAATAAGATTATGGATATTTGGATCCAATGTTGTGTCTGTTCCTGCAAGACGGAGAACTGCATTTATATTTCTAGCTGAGAACAATTCCGTGTTTTAAAGGATGTGACAGATAAAAAGCCTTTTTCACATAATAAGTTGTAGAGAATTGAATCAGAATTTTCATCACCTGTTCATTGTGAAAAGGGTATTCACTTTTTGTGGAAAGCCAAAACTGAGATCTTGATAAGGATGAAGGAAATGGCGTTATTCTATGATGTAGCGTTTTTATAACTTTTCACGTATTATTATGAATTTAATTATGTTTCACTGCATTTTAAAACATAGCTTAACGTGATGAGTAAGTATATTCCACATTTTTCTGGGGACCTGCGAAATTTTCTCGCGGACCACCACTTTGGCGACCTCTGCTTTAGAACACAATCCATTTTATATATTATGAACTATCTCTCTCACGTACACACATACACACACATAACATCAAGAGAGCTTATTTAAACCCAATGTTTATTTAAATATTACTTATTCATCGACGGACATGATAATTTAATGGTTTCTTACGATTCTGTCTTCGAGGTAATGATTTGAGCATGTATGGATCTGCATATGAAAACGGAGCATATCTCGAAAATAAATGCTCTGAGCTCATGAGATAACAATAAGAAAAAAAAAAACTTTTAAAATAGTGTCGAGAAGAATGTCATTGTCATGACTTCAGTGATTCTTTTTCCAAAAATTAACTAATTTAAGGCTTCAGAGTACCATAAAATATCTGTTTGGCAAGCCATTATTTCGCAATTTTAAAAAATTAAACAGTTTTGAAGTTTTTAAAAACTTTTATAAAAAGCCAAACTTTAAAATTTCTTTTAATTATTTTAAGTGCTTTTTGTTGCTTAGATTATTCGAAGCAAAAAGTATGGAATTGTGAAAATCTGTTTCCATATGTTGAATTTTAATAATTTTTTTACAGCTAATCCTGGAAAAAATACGACATTTTTTAAAATATTAACTTAAAGATATTTTAAAATATAGCTAGAGATCTCAGCTCTAAATTCAAACAAATTTTATTGAACATACGTTTAGGAGTGTATAGAAAAAGTTTCAAGACTATATCTTGAACAGAAAAAAAGCCTAAGGGATTGGAAAGCACATGTTCAAAATTTAGACTAAAAAACACATTTACAATTTGTAAAGGCATAAAACAAAAACTAATAATGCCTGAGAAAAGTCCTTAATTTTTAATATGTTATTTTCCATATTTGTCCTACATTAAAACACTACTTTAATTAATTATGATTTTGAAAACATTTTTTTAAAATTAAAAATATGCATTTCATAATATTGATAGCATTTGCTACGATGACAGATTACTCAGCTTTACCTTAACTAAATATTTTCAAAAAAAGTTTTAAACAAAAAAATAATTATACACTAAATAATAATGATACAAACTTAAGCTAAAAATTACCAAGTTTGTAAATAATATCTAATTTTTTCTCAGTTTTAAATCGGGGCAGCTTAGCAAGTTTAAGTTTTTGTTGCGTGACTTTAAAATACTATAATGTGATACTGCAATATATTTATTATAACGTAGTTTGGTACATCAAGGAAAAATTCAGTTCTTTTTGCAATATTTGTATTTTGGAGTCTCATTGTTTAGTATCAGCTGAAGGCTGGATTTTTCAGTTATATTTAATCTCTTCCAAATATTATATTTCAAAGCAACCTGAGTACATTTTCGCAATGGCATATTCTCGACAGAAAAATGCTAATGAAAACAAATTAAAAGGCTTCTAAGTTATATAAATAATGTGTAAAAATAAATATTGGTCTTGAAATCAATCTTAATTAAATAACTATGAGAGAATTCAAACTCAAACATAAGCAAACAGAAATTATGTTAGTAATGAAAATTGTTGTTAATAGCCATTTCAAGCTGATAAAATGGATTGTGGTCAAAAATATTTTTAATTAATTCAATTTAGAAATGCAAAAAGACTTTAAAATGAAACCGAAACTAAAATCTAGACTCAGAAAATTTCAAATATTTAAAAAAACTAATTGGTTTAGAACTGAAATTTTGGGCAAACTTTCAAAATGTATGGGTCATATAGAAAAATTTTAAAAAATTATATACTTTTTTTAGGGTACTCTTATGCCTTAACTCTGTTTGCCTTTTCAAAATATACTTAACGTCAAAATTGTATTCTCTCGTAAGCTGTTTATAATTTAGCTGCTTTTATTTTTCTCATTCTTTTTTTTAAATTTTTAATAAATGTTTTAATTACTTTCCATTTTAATTCTTTTCTCTTTTCAATAAAATTTTTTCTCTTAAAGCATTATTTTTTCTGTAATTCTTTTTTATTAAAACAAATATTGCTTTTGTTATTTATGTTTTAATTTTTATTCATTTATTTACATTAAATTACTAAATAGAAAAATATTTCTTTTATTTCTAAGAGTTTCGTAGCATACTTTGCATGCCTTTTTTTTTCTTTCAGATTTGTTGACAGAGTACACTATGGATAAACTTTTATCAATTCTTTAATCCTGGATTTTGTAGCTCAATATAGGCTACTCGTATGTCATGAAGTAGGCTATAAGATTGAAGAGGAGAGAAATATATGCGTTGTGTGAGAAGATCGTGATGTGTCGATATATGAAAGATTCTGAAAGAGAATTTTTGAGGCTTTTAATCAAAAAGTGAGAAATTTAGAGCATAATTTGTTAAGTTGAATTGTTATGAATTTCGATTACATAAGTAAATATTAACTTTTTGTTGTGAAGTTAACAGTTTTAGAAGATTCTTATCATGAGTAAAAAATATTGATTGCGGGTTATTTCAGCATTTCGACTGTTTCTTTTGCCTACATTTTTTTTTAAAAAAATTATAATCTGTAAGTAAAGAAATAAGAATATAGAAAGTAAAGTAGGATAAGAAATGTAATATTTTAATTTATATAGCACTTGCTAAAATGGGCTATTTGCTCTTAAAACTTGCCCGAATACTAATGACGTACATAGACTTCTTTTAATGAGGGGTTGATCCCTTTTATGAATGATACTAACGAACTTTACGAAAATAGTAATAAAATGGAGAAGACCTGTTAAAAATATAATGTACGTTATGGAGGAAACCTAGGTTATTTTTTATTCAGTGCACTTAAAAAAATATCTCATGCAGATATGGAAAAAAAATTGTACACCTGTATAGCTATTAATAATTTCGTTGACTATATCCAGTAGAGTCTAGCGATGTCTAGGAGAAGTTATATACCCGATTTTTTAAGGTAGGGGGCAGTCAGATGATTGGAAATCGGGTTGACATAATTTCGGGAAAGCTTTATTCCTGCTTCAACACGTGTTGTACGACTTTTATTTGAAATACGGTTCACTCCTAGGAGAGCCCACACCCGTGGCGCGAATTACTTTGTTGGCGATAATCGCACCATCTTGGTAACCCTACTTTTAAACACTACATATGGCAACCCTAATTATTTCTAGCATTTTCGTATTTTGTGGGCGCGCATTTCGAATTTCATTTTGTATTTGAGCTCCGGACTGGCTGCGTGTGTGAGGGAATATACTTAAGAATTTTTTACTTTGTTGAATGTGAAAGGTAAGAAAGAATTGATTGAATGGTGTAAGAAGGAAGGATTGATTGCTTCGAGTTATGAATGTCCTAAATGTAATGATCGGCATGATGTAACATGGTCGGCAATAAAATGTTTTCTTCGAAATAATGTATACTCGACCGAATATATACTCGACCATTACCTCGCAGAATAAATATGGCGGCGCTCACATGATCATTCGCTTAACGATGAGACTTTTAAGGCTGTTTTTAAAATCTGTGGTTACGCTGTACCCTACACTCGGAAAAGATCAGCAGTAAGAAAGTAAGTGCCGTTTTTATATTTTTTATCTTAAATGTTTAATTTCTGCATTGTTTACATATATTTTCATTATGCATCCACCTTATCCTGCTATATTCCCTTGCCGTCATTGTCGGTTTCGCTTGGAGCCATCTTGTTCTGGCTTGGCGCTTTTTTCGGTTTGTCGCCAAGGGTGTGGGCTCTCCTAGGATTTTACCTTGAAATACTATTGGTAGTTAAATCAATAGTTCCTTAGTGGCCAGTAAAAATTCAAGGTTATAAAATTTGAATAAAAAAGAAGCAAAAATGCTCAGCAAGAGAGAACTGTCGATGGCTAAATATACATTATAACTGTATGAATTGCCACCCAGACAATATGGTGGATATGACCCTAGACTTGTAATCGAGTGGGTTAGGGTTCGAATCCCGAGTAAGGCATGGTTGTCACTTCTTATGGAAAAGAAGTTGGACTTCCGCCTGTAATGGATTCCCGTCTCGAATGGAAAGCAGCGCACTCCTTCTGTTATATGCTGGGATCATTATTTGTAATAAATATCTATATTCTTCTGTTTGTATTGCATGTTTCTGTTTTACCACTCGTATTTCATATGTATCCCAGGATAAAAACACGCGACAACAACACAATTGTATTAATTCATAAAATTTACATGTTATAGCTATTAGTTTACAAAATTAACAGAAAAAAATGAAATGAAAGAACACGAAGCCAATTTTTCTCTTACTCTTTATTAATCTTAAAAAAAAAAAAGAGAAAATAAATGAAAATAAAAAGAACTGCTCTTAAGAAATTAGATTTTAACGAAAATGCATGTTGAAGTGTGTCCCTCTCTTTCTAATAAGTTCTGATTTAAAATACAAGCTCCAAATATCTATCAATAGATAATTATGGTAATGACAAAAAATATATTCGCATACCGCCAGCCGTGCAAAAAAAACCGCCTGACAGTCCTTTATGAACTTTCCAATGCCTTTTAAATGGCTTCATTTTCATTCCTTCGCATCAAGGCAAATATGTATCATAATAATATACAAATTCAATTAGTGTGTGTTCTACATTCGTATATGATATTAAAAAGTTCACTTATTTAGCATTACACATAGCATTTCAGATTGGATTAGAAGAGAAACATGTTATCAAAATTCAGGGCTAGCAAAAATGATTTGTTCGTTTTGAAAATATTATATTTTCAAAAGAATTACTGGCACACACTGTAAGATACATGAAAAGAACCACAAACTCACAAGTTTCCGTAAAAAGTTCTGTTGGAACTCTGGGGGTTCGGGAAATCCACGTGCATTTACGACAATTGAAAGAGATTCGCCAAAGGTGAATGTTTACTGTGCAATATCACACACAAAGAAGTATGGGCTGTTTTTCTTCGCCGAGCAAACTGTGGCTGGTAAATATTGCCTGGATATGTAGCAGTTGTGGTTGTTCCCATAGCTCAGTGCTGACTTCAGGGATTTTGTCTTCCGACAAGACAAAACATACGCACACAGACCCGCATTGATATACCCGGTTTCCGTTTATCTAAACGATGAACTTCTGCATCCCTGGATTGGATGTATTGGTGAGAAGGAACTAGCTTTGAAAAGCTAGGGGGATTCAAAGATCCATTTTACTCCTTACAACTTCTTTCTGTAAGGGTACGTTAAGGAACTTATTTACGTATTCCCACTACTGTAAGCCTAACTCAAAATAAAGCATCAGTGCCGCAGTACAGACAATTGATAGATATATGTTGTAAAGAAGGAATAAGCATTAAGTCAATCGCGATCGACCGGTGGACGACCAAGGCATTTGGAGGTGACCGCCTTTACTAAGACCTAAGACGCGCATACTAAAAGAAATATATTTTTGGAACACCGACTCTAGTCAGAATGGAGAATCGGCTTTTCACAACCGATGTGAGTGTAATGAATTCAGTCAATGAAAGCAAATGATTCAATAAATAAGTGAATGACTTATGTACTTTCATTGGAAGCGAACTATAACACTTAACACGTTCGCTGCCGCTGTAGGAGAAAAAAAGCGATTACTGCGATGTCACCAGCCACAGAAATGAATTTTTCTCCACACGCCGACTGAAGGTGAAAATGAATGTTGATGATCAGTTCCTCCTGCGATAAAACGGGATTGGCTATTTAGGTATATCCTACACCCCGAGATTGGGTTCTCACGATGATGCGGGAATAGGCAGCGCACATATGTCGGCTTCAGATTCATCGGTTCATGTATGTTTTCTACAAGCTGCATTGAATACGTTCACCCTCTACGGTCTAGAAGTTGCTGATAGTTGTTCCGCTTGTTCAAGCATTTAATTTTACTATTTTGTGCTACTTGTGTTTTTATAGTAAATAGTAGTCAGTTATTTTTTTTTTTTAAAAAAAAAGGGTGCATTGTCGAAAATGAGTGTTAATAAAAGAGAAAACATACAATTTTAATACCAAATAGCCACATCTAAGCCATTGGGTGGACATCAACACCTTAAAAATATTAGAGGTAGCCCGTACCCTGGAAAAGTCTGCCCACCCCTACTGTAAAGTGTATGGAATGAACTCAATTATGGTATAGGAGTGTGTCCCCAAAGAGGCACATCTTGAAAATTTGTAGAGGGTGTATATAAACTCAGGGAGCTTATGGTTCTTTTCACATATCTTTTATGTGTGTACGTGTGACATTTTTGAAAATATAGCCCATACTTTTCCATTCCGCCCGATCAAATCTTGCCAAGTTGCCGTTACAGACGAAAATGCGCAATATACACATAAAAAATATAATACATATTAGTTACCACTGGTTTTTCAATAATTTTTTATGTATTATGAAAAAGACGTTACTGATAAGAAAGTACCACGACTTGTTTTGAATACGTAGTTTTAAAAGGTTACAAGCGAGAATACGAGTCTTCCGTTTGGCGTCGGTTGTATCCTTTTTGGAGACTTTGTAGCGTGCGCCGGCGAAACGGAAAAGTACCTCATACCATTTTCAAAGTAAATGCATTATTTATACACCCCCAGTATTGCTGTTTGTGAAGAATTACTTGAAATTGTAAGTACACTGCTGGACAATTGCTAACGACGGATCACAAATTGCTATGTAGCATAACATTAAGCGAGACATGAGGCCTAGTAGGATAAAATATAGTTGCCACACTGTTCAGACATTAGAATAAAGAATATTTATTGTTCTGGAAAGTGCAAAAGCTGTGAAACATCTGAAAGAAAAAAAATGTTCATTTGATCTGCGTACGGAGAAATGGAACAATGCATCTAAAAGTCAGCAGGCACCTTAAAGAAAGGTATCAGTACGGGATATGTCCACCGTGGAGTGTGATGCAACATTCCACACGTCGTACCATACTTTGCACAACATTATCCAGCAGCTGTTGAGGCAATTTATCCCATTCCTCTGTGAGTGCACGAATGAGGGTGTTCTTGTTTGTCGGAGGATAGTTTCGACCAGCAACTTGCCTCCCCAAAGCATCCCACATATTTTCAATGGGGTGTAGATCTGGAGAACGTGCTGGCCATACGAGACGTTGAATACCCTCGCTGTCTAGACAACCCTGAACAGCGAGTGTTCGTTGACATGTTGCGTTGTCATCCATAAAAACAAATTTATCACCGACAGCACCACGGAAAAGACGAACATGAGGAAGTAGAACTTCATCAATGTATCGTTGGCCCGTCATAGTCCCATTCGCAACCACGTGTAGGCGCGTGCGACCATTGATCATGATGCCGGCCCACACCATGATACTGCATGTCGGATATCGGTCCTTTTCCTGGATATTTTCTGGACGATAAGCGGTACCACTCTCGCGCCAGATCAGTTGGTGTCTACAATCCGATGACAGACTGAACCTACTCTCATCTGAGAATAGTACGCATGCCCAGTCCTGTTCAGTCCAATTGTGATGCTAACGACACCATTGCAAACGGGCAGTACGGTGCTGTCTGGCCAATGGGACACACACAACAGGTCTGCGTGCGTATAGTCCTCCTCCCCTCAAACGTCTGGCAACAGTTTTTCGGGAGATCTGCTTTCCTGATGCAGCAAGAAACTGATTTGCCACCTGCTGAGCTGTGGTGCGCTTGTTCCTTTTTGCTGATAGGATGATATATCTGTCTTCTGCAGGCGTCGTACTTCTAACACGACCCCCGTGCCGTCTACTACACATTCCAGTAGTTTTAAATGACTTCCACAGCCGTGAAACAACGCTGTGAGTGATGTCAAACTCCCTGGCAACATCTGTTATTTTTCGCCCTTCTTCGATCTTCCAATAATTCGACCACGCATAAAATCATCTATGTAATGTCGGGAAGACATGCCAAAAATTTTAAGTTCGTCTATTAAATCTTTCCTGTAAAACTTTGACTTAAAACAACAACTGTCCACACGCGTCAAAACCTTTAAAGCTCTTATGAACGCTATCACGTGATGAACAGACGTGGAAAAAAATTTGCATACTCATACTTCTTCTCACTAATATCCTGCACTTATTCTAATTTTCCACATTTTGCTTCCTTTCATTTGATGGTTGCTATGGATGATATTGTTATCCGTCCTTAGCAATTGTCCAGCAGTGTATAACAAAATTATTTTTCACTTAGTAGAACTCAAAGTGCTAAAAGTCACAAAAGAAACTATTTCCAGTGTGTAAAAAATAGAATCTCTGAAATCAGAATCAAAATTACTACAATAATGTTTTTTTTTCAGAGATTCTTCTGCTAGAATGTTATTTACAATAATAGAAATTGGAATCGATTTGCTTAGAATCAGCAAAGGGAATTGTATATTTCTCTAAAGATCCTCATTGTTTTGTAATTAATTAGCAGAAATTATATTTGATAAACACTCATTTTTCAAGCACATTTTATCAAACATTTACAGAAGTTACGTATTTAAAATCAGTAAAATTGTTCTGGAATCAAAATAATTCTGGAAGGAAAAACAACACAAGAGCCATTAGTGCCACTGTCTGGAAAGGGGAGGAAGTGGCCATGAAGCGAAGACTAAACAAAACATTTCAAAAAACTAAAATGAAAAAAATTTCGTTATCACGGTCAGCTGATATTACATTGAACTACTGCTTTGCATGTCTCATTACGAAGCTAAGAAAACGCGTTGTGCATTAGTCACTGAGAAAACTTGCTAAAATAGGTCGATTCAAGCAACCGTGTGAAAATCAAAATAGGGTACTATAAAATAGACATTCAGATAGTTTCACAGATGATTGTATGGAAATAAGTGCTAAGAGAGGACAACAAACTGAAAAATTAAAATCTATGTTTCTATTAATCGAATGATTCTTTATCTCTTTGTATTACAATTGTATTTTTTCCTCCGAAAGTATTTGTATTTACATTACACAAAAAATATAAATTATAAAAAATTCATGATAGAATAGTCAAGTTATTATTATGTAGCATCAAAGACTGGAATTCAGAAAAAAAATGCACGAGTATCACAAATACATATATCATGTTAAAAAAATTTAGTTCAAATCATGAAATTTTGTTGGAAATTTCCTCTTCAGTAACAACTTTTGTTTTATTATTTTTTGGAATAAATTTAAAAATTTTAAATTATTACTAAATTATACGTTAATTATTTACTTAAAAACTGAAAGAGTTTCAAATATCAGAAGAATTTCTACTCCATAAAATCTTGTTATAGGGCGTTTATTTTAACATTAATCAGATAATTCAGCGTTTCTCAAACTGTGGGGCGCGCCTCCTTCGGGGGGCGTGATAATCGTACCAGGGAGGTACGAGCATGTCAAAAATAAAATGTTAAAAAAATTAATTAATTTACTGCAAGGAAGCAAAACAAAACACATTCTTACATAATAAAAAGAAAATTACACATTTATACTGATATAATATACTTATAAGTGTATCAGTACCGCATAATGTTTGGTTATTAATTCATCAATACTAAATTAAGAACAAGTTTAATAATGACTACTGAACCCATGGGCTTGTCATATACAAAATTTAGTACTTATCTTGATAATTTGTACGGTTCATATTGAAAGTCGTATTGAAATTTTAGCATCGAAGAACATTATTATTGAATTCATTACATGATTATTGTAGGGAGGGGGGCGTGGTGAAAATTATGATCGAAAATTGGCTCGCAAATATTGAAAGTTTGAGAAGCACTGAGATAATTAAATCAAACAAATACCGCAGATGCTATAGCTCAGCAAAGTGTATTTACACTATTGGACGTTATCTAAAATAGAAGCTTTACATCACATTTATGAAATATTAGTATAATACTTTAAATACAAAAAAATGCTAGACTGATAAAAAAAAAGAATTTAGCAATTACTTCCTAAGGAATCCAACTACGTTCGGAATCGTGATTTTAAAAAGCGCATAAATGGATACTTTTCATGATTTTTTGTGTCACTCAGATTAGAATACATGCATAAAATTGTTCTAAGGACATTTTGACAAAAAATTTTTTTATTTAAATAAAGGGTGTTTTTTTTAGAGGTATAGAACTTTAAATTGCAATAAAACAACGATGTATTATTCGATTGACATGAATTTTTTTATTCGAAAGATAATCTTGTGGCATTACATTTTAAATATGATTTCTGGCATAGGACTGCCACGGCTGGCTCGGATGTAGTCCAATCTGGACGTCCAATTTTCGATGACTTTTTCCAACATTCGTCGCTGTATATCGGAAATAACACGGCGAATGTTGTCTTCCAAATGGTCAAGCATTTGTGGCTTATACGCATAGACCTATGACTTTACATAGCCCCACAAAAATAGTCTAGCGGTGTTAAATCACAAGATCTTGGAGGCCAATTCACAGGTGCAAAACGTGAAATTAGGCGGTCACCAAACGTGTCTTTCAATAAATCGATTGTGGCACGAGCTGTGTGACATGTTGCGCCGTCTTGTTGGAACCACAGCTCCTGGACATCATGATTGTTCAATTCAGGAATGAAAAAGTTAGTAATCATGGCTCTATATACCGATCACCATTGACTGTAACGTTGTGGCCTTCATCGTTTTTGAAGAAGGATTCCACCAGCCTATAAAGCGCACCAAACAGTTTTTCTGGATGTAACGGTGTTTCGACATACACTTGTGGATTAGCTTCACTCCAAATGCGGCAGTTTTGTTTGTTGACGTAGCCATTCAACCAGAAGTGCGCTTCATCGCTAAACAAAATTCGCTTATGAAAATCGGGAACAACGGCAATCTCGTTTTGGGCCCATTCGACGAATCTACGCCTTGATTGGTCATATTTAAAATGTAATGCCACAAGATTATCTTTCGAATAAAAAAAAATCATGTCAATCGAATAATACATCATTGTTTTATTGCAATTTAAATTTCTATACCTCTAAAAAAACACCCTTTATAATATTTTGGCAAAAAATTAACTTAGAATTATCTTTCTTCCAAATGTTCTCCTTTTGGGAACAATGGTTCTATTATAATAATATTTTGCCTGTATATAGCTCAAGCCTCTCTACAGAGGCTCAACTAGAAATTTTGAAAAATTCACATTATTTTTAGAGTTACCACCAATTGAAATAATTATTCGCGTTTTTTAACTTAAAATTGCTCCCCTCTTTTGTCGTAAACTATGAATAAACCCACTTCTACGTTATATATTTCAAAAATTCTAGTTGAGCTCTGAACAGAAGTCTGAGCTATATGCAGGCAAAATATTATTCTAATAGAAGCATTTTTCACAAAAGGAGAACATTTGGAAAAAAAAGATTATTCTAAGTTAATTTTTTGCCAAAATATTGTATTTAAACAAATTTTTTTTGTCAAAATGTCCTTAAAACAATTTTATGCATATATTCTAATCTAAGTGACACTAAATATCATGAAAATTATCCATTTATGCGCTTTTGAAAATCACGGTTCCGAACGTAGTCGGATACCTTAATCAAAATTTGGAATTAAACTACGAAAAAGTAGTGATTTCTCAGTTGTTCTTTCTTTGTAGGATAACGATTATACGGGACTCATTCCGTTTCATTTCTTTGTCATTCAAAATAATACACAAATAGACAAAAAAATACGATCAGATCTCGAAGTTAGCTACTGAACTGACACCCAATTTGACGACTTTGAACCACAGCATACTCAATTGTCCCTTGCAAAATTTTGCAAAGAACAGTTCTAAATAGTGATTTCACCCATCTTTTACCAATTTTTCAGCATGTTGATTTTCCAATTGTTCTAATTTATTAGAATTTAAATATACATTCAGTCTTCTTTCTACTTCAGACAGACAATTGTCATTGATTTTAATATCAGGCATTTATTTCGATAAAAACTCAACGTAATTTTCTATATCTGCCCATTTTACATGTGGCAAAGTCAAAAAATACCATTGAAAACTGTTATTTCCTGTGATATTTGTTTCAGACCGTTCTTCGATATTTTGGAAACATGTTTGGTTCATCTCTGGAAAAAAAATTAACAGATCAGTTTTAAAATATTGAAAATGAGGACACTTTTCGAGGAAGGACATAACCTGTAAAGGTTGGTCACCTTTATATAATAATATCCTTTTGAAATTTATTTCATTACTACAGGCGTAGATTGTAATACAAAATTGCAACGTGACTTTATCTGCAGCGTCTATTTATCAGCTGCTAAAAACAGTATTCTTGGTAGATAATAAAATATGCATTCATATTGATTTAATTTCATACTCACAATTTTATATTTCTTTAGTAATATGCTTTAATTCATGTTAAATACACAAAATAATGTTTAATTTCTCAATGTCAGATGATTAAAATATTATTATAATAACAGTTTAATGAGAAAGAATGAACGAATATTGATGAAATGAACAAACTATTAATGAACGAACTATTGGTTAACACGAAACAATACAACGGTCCCAACAAACTACTATGTATTTTCATGTGTTTTTTTCTCTTAACACGAAATGAAAATCAAGGGGTCTCAAAGGTGTTAAATTTCTCTAGAGGTCTGAAAATATAAACGATTTTCAAACAGGTATAATTCTTTTAAGTTTAAATTAAATGATTGAAACCTTTTACACATTATTTATAAAAGAATGGGGCTTCAGAAAAGTATAAAATGTTTAAAATATAATGATAATTTTAAAAATCATATGCATATGAAAATTCTATAATAAATATTAAGTATTTTTTACGTTGCACACTCTATTTTCTAAAATAGTGGCCCCTCTGATGTATAAAACTTTATAGAATTAAAGAATGTATCATACGCTTTAAACCTTAACTAATTTTAGCTTTATATATCTTTTGTATTTCAAAATATTTGTGAAATATTGCAATTTTTTAAATATTTTTTAAAAAATGTATTTTTTTATTTATTAAAATATATAAGTTTTTATTCTATTTATATAAAAATAGCTACAGTGTAATAAGAATACATTTAACTTTATGAATCAACTTATAGCTAGTAATTAAAGTTACTATTTTAGAAAATAGCATGCGTGACGTAAAACTTAATAAATATTTCTTATAGAATAGTTTCCTATTTTTATATGATTATAATTTTTAAAATTATGATTATATTTTAAACAAATTATACTTTTCTGAAGCCCCATTCCTTTATAAATAATGTGTAAAAGATTAGAATTATTTAATTTAAATTTAAAAGAATTATACCTACTTGAAAATTGTTTATATTTTCTGACCTCTAGAGAAATTTAACACTTCTGAGAATTCTTAAGATTTCCCTAAAGACTAAAAGGTATCCCTTCTGGGGATAAACAAAGCGCGGAAAACACCACCGCTTTTTCTACTGTAAAAGAATTTTTTTTACGAGTACAATAACAAACAGCTCAAGGGGAAGTAAACTGCTATTTCGCTTGAAGTTAAGATGGAATTTCTTAAGGCTGTTGGTCAAAAACAGAAGACGAAAATGGAAATCTGTAAACATTTTGGTATTGCTAACTCGACATTATCAACACAATTTTAAAAAAAGGGAGAAAATTACGTAAATGTTTAGGCAGAGTAAGCTTGAGCCTGAGCGAAAACGAAAAACAATGATCAAGCACGAGGATTTAGAGACGGTTTTACTTGTTTGGTCCAAACAAGTGAGATCTCAGAATGGTCCCATATCTGGATCAAAAGTTCAATACCGGTATTCGGTATTTTTTAGATCTTAATACCGGGATACTGGTTTTAATACCGACAGTAGAAGTTTTAGGGAGGGAAAAGAAAATACAGGAGATGTTTCCTTGTTTTATTTGTTATACAGATGTATCCTTTTTTTAGAAAGTATAAATATCACCAAAACTTCATTAGTAATTTTAAAATTATAACAGTACATAAAGAATCCCATAAAAAGAGAAAAGGAACATCTCATTTATTTAAATGACAAAAAAAAAAAAAAAACAATGTAAATATCACTATTCAGTCTGTGGTACTATAACAAATTTTTGAAATGTGATCTTAAAAAACATAATGCTTTAATTGTACTGGCATTAAGCCTAGAACGTAATTATGTGCAAAAATTAGCAGCTGTCGAAAACGCTCTTTCTGCATCTAAGCCAGTTGGTGGTATTGTTAGCAATACGCGATATACCTTTCCAAGTATTTACCTCTAAATCTCTCATCTTCAAATAAATCGATTTCTCGTCGGTTGGTTTTGGATATATCTGATTTCTGTATTGTATCTTGGTTTGTTGAATTTTTTTTACACATAGCTAATTTTAATTTTTGTTCAAGAGACAATTCCTTTTTACTATCGACATTAGGATCATAATCATCTTCCATAACTGTACCGAATTCTTCTGAATGCTGATAAGGTTTGTGAGGAAAAAAATTTTAAAAAATTTACTATAAACTTGATTAAATTTGAATTAGTTTTAGTAGTCTATTTTCTTCTTTTTCATTTATAAAATCATGATGATATGTTAATACAACTATGATATGCAAATATAATGTGAATAACAAACTCTACAATTTAAAAAATATCGAAATATTACGCACTTTCTTCACAACTACAACCTTGTTTTCACAGATTCAAGAATCAGACTACGAATCCTGCGCGTGTGCAGCATCACTCTGAGCTGTAACAGAATAGTTTTTGCCCGCCTCCTTAGTTGATTCACATATTTTATCACTTCACTTGATTGTACGATGAAACTTTGTATTCAGTCTAATTAATTTCTCCCGTTAGGCAAACATAAAAACAAAAACGTATACTATTTTGCTATGTTGGCGATCCCTGAACTAAAAGTGGAGACAATTTAAAAAATTTCTAGTAAATACCGAAAAACTGGTATTTTAGCTTGTGAATGCCGGTATTACGTAATTGTAAAAAAGGCTCAAAATACCAATATTCGATATCCCGATATACCGGTTTTGCAATCCCTAATCTGGACCTTTAAGAACACTAGAACATGCTCAAAAGAGTAAAATGCCAAAAATAAGACTCTTTGTTTATGGGACATATATCTTAAAAAAATTCCAATAGAGCTTAGATTTTTTTGTGATCTTAATATAAAGATATTTTATAATCATTCTCTAGAAATACAAAAATAATTTTTTAGTTCAAAAAAAATAATTTTTTTTTGTTTAGTTTAAGTTGGATATAATTTTTCAGATCTCATAATACTTTCTTATGTTTAGGTACCATTTTTTTTAAAAAAAAGTATGTCTTAAATATATAAAATATTTTTTGCACGTATGAGAAACAATACACAAAATATAGTGAACTTATTTTTTAAGCAAAATATTAAGATAATTTCTTTAAAAAAATTCTATTTTTCCCACTTTTTCAAACATAAAACTATTTTTTTAAAAAAAAACTGTGTACTTTTTAGACTAAAAAAAAATAGTTTAAATATATATGCACAGGTATCCTGTACAGAAGTATAAAAAATTTGGAACCATATTGTGTAATTTTTTTTAAAAGTGTATCTAAAAGCAAAAAATTATGCTTTGGAGAACAATTAAATATTTGTAAACGTTTGCTTACATTTTTGTATAAATTACTTTTTTCATAATTTAAGGTTATTTTATCATCGAATGTATAAGTGTTATACATTTTTAGATACAGAAAAATATGCACTATTTTTTTAATAAGGTGACCAGTTTTTTTACAATGAAAAAGAGGACGAAATGTTTAAGCATATGTTACAACCTAAATATATGAAACATTTTATTAATTCAAACAAAATTACGCTAGTTATACTTACATCCCTTATCATTATTTACTTAAACAAGTATTTTCTCATTGAATGATTTTTTTTTTTTTTTTTTTTTTTTGCCAATGTATTATTTTCTAATATATCTGAAATTTCCGAGCAAAAATTATCCTTCATCTTTATTGCAAGTACTAAAGCTAAAATATCAACATTCAATCTTGATTTTCCACTTGTCGCAAAATTACCAACTGAAAAGACTATTTTAACTACTGCATTAGTAGCAGGGTAGCACAACACGTAAATTCAAAAAGAATAACTAAATTTTTATACGGAATATTTTATTTTTGAAATGGTTAAGTATTTCCACCCATCTTTTATCAATTTCAGCATGTTGATGTTCTAATTGTTTCAATTTATTATAATTTAAATATACATTAAGTCTTCCAATTTTTTCGAACAGACCATTGTCAATAATTTCAATATTAGGCATTTTTTTTGATAAAAAATCAACACAGTTTTCTATATCTTCCCAATTTAATTGCGATGAAGTCAAAAAACACCAATGAAAACTGTTATTTCCTGTGATATTTGTTTTAGACTATTCTTCGATATATTGGAAACATATTTGATTCTTTCTGAATACAGAGATTAATAGATCAGTTTTAAAATATTGAAAAGGAGGACACTTTTCGAGGACGGACAGGACCTATAAAAGGAGGACAATTGGTCACCTTATTTTTAATACTAAAATTGAAAAATCGATTTTTTCAATGTGTATGATGTCGGGTTCATGCTAGGAAGAGGCAATGAACTTGCTAAACAAATGGGTATTACATTTTCTGCAAATCCAGGATGGTTGAAATGTTTCAAAACCGAAATGAGGATCATCATAAAAGCATGCACAGTTATTCCGACGCACAACAAAACAAAATGGATGACATCGAACAATTTGCTGACAATTTAATGTTAAAAAAGCAAATGTAAAGAAAAGTATCAAATTATTTTCCAAAAACTCAATAAATGTTTTGTTTTTCAAAAAACTTAAAGATGTTTTTAATAAATTTCATTAAGGTATCTGACTACTTTGGAAACCGTGATTTCAAAATAGCGCATAAATGGATAATTTTCGTGATATTTAGTGTCACTTAGATTAGAATACACGAATAAAATTCTTTCAGGAATATTATTACAATTAAAAATTATTTATATGCAGCATTTTGGCAAAAAATGACATATTTTCAAAAATTCTCCTTCTATGAAAAAGGCTTCTATAGCAATAAAAAATATTTTGCTTATATAAAGTAAAGACATCTCCAGAGCGCCTGAACTAGAATTTTTGAAAAATTCACATTATTTTCAGAGTTACTACCAATTGAAAAAATTATCGGCACTTTTTTCTTAAAACTGCTCCCTTTTGTGGTATTCAAATATAGATAAATTCAGTTCTAATTTATATATTTCAAATACCTAATTCAGGCCCACTGGAGAAATCTTTACTTTATCTAAGCAAAATATTATTATTATAGAAGCATTTTTCATAAAAGGAGAACTTTTTGAAAATAGGTCATTCTAAGTTAATTTTTTGCCAAAATATTGCATTTAAATAATTTATTTTTAATGTAATAATATTTTTAAAACAATTTCATACATGTATTCTAGTCTAAGCGACACTAAATATCATAAATATTATCCATTTATACGCTTTTGCAAAATCACGGTTCCGAATGTTGTCGGATACCTTTAATCTCTTGTGAATGTTTTTATTTCACTAATACATGAATGTATACATATCTATGTAAATAAAATGTACTCTAATAAATTTAATTTTGTTGAATATGTGTTTTTTTGCTATATCCTTTATCACGAATTTCTTTTAACAGAAAAAAATAAGATTTCAGTTCCTTCAGTTTCGTGTTAAGCGATTTTGACTGAACTATTATTTGATGTTTTCGCACACGCTATTCAATTATAACACAAATAATTTTCATCAAAAGTAGCTATACTTTTGTTTCTTTTATAAGTAAGTTAAGTAGAACTAGTGTGTAGAAAAAATTTTGATATTAGGTTATCAATGTGATATTTTTGATTCTTATACATGATGAAACAAAACTCTCTGCAACATTTAAAAAACATTGAAAAGAATTACGTTTTCCGCTTTTACAAAAGTCACTAGCTATGTCCCAGAAAATAATAAAAAATGAATAAAATATAAATTTCAAAAATATGAATGCCTAATTTAATTCTCAATTCAATTGTGTTGATTTTCTTCACCAGAACTTGTGGTGTTATTGAGGTTATTCGATGTCTCGAATGAAATAAAATCTATCACATTTTATTTTGCATTGTTCGTGTAAATAATACAGATTAAAATTTTTTGAATTGAAAATCAATACAAAATTGTTTTCTAAATTATCCTTGTCATTAACTCACTAAATTCTTGAAATATTTTTGACAATGAAAACCTCTTATTTATTAATACATTAAAATGGGGGGGAGTCTTTGACCTAAATTAACACAAAATATCGTATTTTATCTTATTTCTGTTACTCCTATTATGTTTTTAAGAATTGTAAGGATTGTTATTTATTTCATATATAATTAAAAATAACATACATACACGATTGTAGAGACAACCCTTTTTTGGTAATTACGTACTATCGCAACCATACTAAGAATCACATCTAAAAACGGAATATGGAATCCATAATCGAAAATTGCTAAGTGGAAAATAATAAGTAATTATAAATAAATGATAATCAGTAAAAGAAAAACATAACTAATTTTTACTATTTCGTCATTTTTATTTTATTATTAATAATTTTATATCATTAGTATTATATATGCCGTAAAACATATTGCATATTATTATATGTACCGTAAAATATATTGTATATTATTATATATACCGTATAGTAAAATGAGTTTGAATCATTTCACTGTGTCAGAAAACTTGTTTCATTGTTAATATCGTTATAAATATCAGATACATAGTTAATATTACTAAAATCACTAAGGAAAAATTTTGAAAAGATGTAATTAATTTTTGATAATATGCTGTTCCAGTTTGATAAAAAGATGATATATTATTATTAAAACGGTATTCATTGAATTAAGAGGAGTTATATTTTTAAAGCTTGGGTGTTTAACGTTTATTTTCCTATAAAATTCGTATTATTATTTTTAAAGACAGTAGAATGAATTATTTAAGTGATGAAATAATTACACAGCTTCCAAAATAGTGTAATTGAACTACTTTGAAGGCTAGATTGTATAACACAACGAGAACGCAATTTTGGTCCGAATTAAAGTACTTTTATTTTTCACATAATTTATTCATATAACTTAAATATTTGGATTTTGGATTTCCTTTGCTTAAGATTTTGTAGAATCAGAACTGCAATGGGCAAATGTCTACTGAAGTCAAGCAAATATATATATACATACGATTTGTGTATGTAGAGTTTTGAAATGAAAATCCTGTTTACATTTCCGATTATACGCGTACACAACGACCGTGACAAATCCAAAGATTCTTTAAGAAAGAGTTCAAGAGCCAGAAGAACAATTAATAATAATAATATAAATGTTTTTTGACTCTTTTCCTTTGGAAAAGAAGGATAAAGTTGAATCCTCCTTCCCTTCTGAATATTCCCTCTGTTTTTTAATAAATTTCATTTAATTATTTTTTAATGTAAGAACATTCTTAAATTTAAACTTGCAAAATTTCAACAATGATTAAACATTTGTGGTATAATTGTGGCTTAGTAAGTTAAAAAAAAATCTTAAAAATGTATATGAATTTTTATTTGCTTATTAAAAAACATTTATCTATGTCATTTAATTCTTTCAGAAACTGTACTCAGTCAGAAAAAAAAATATTAGTAGAACTTTTCTTCCTTTTTTTTTCAAACCGTGCAGTTTTGGCATTTTTAATAGTCATAGAAAGCGTCAGAAAATATTTTGTCTTGGACTGATTATTTAATCAAATAACGACTTGTATTATAAATGAGTACATGGTATTTCGAATCTTCATTTAATTTAATTCTTATAAGAGTGTATATAAACATCGGATGGTGAATTGATAAAGACTTGAGGCAAAAGTACAAATGGAGAAATTTTTCTATGAGCAAAAGGGATAATTAACATATCTATTCATGGAAAATCATCATAAATATATACTTTACCGTTCCATCTGCAGGACGAATTGTGTGTGGTGCATATATGCATGCCCACACGCACAAGATCCTCAACCGTTTGAAAAATAGGTACGAACATGAAATTCTTTTGTAAGTATGAGAGAAATTCTGTTAAGATATACGAAACATTCTTCATAGAGTGTGTGTGTACAGGATGTACTTATAAAACCCCCCAAATATTTAGGTTTTTTTGTGTTCCACGATAAAAAATAGAGTGAAAACTTTAAAATTGAAAATTAAAATAAAATTTTCTTCCATTTTCTCATTCTATTAAGTATTATGCAAAGTTTTAAGCAATAAAAAAAATGCGCCTTTTTTTGCAACATTTTCAGGAAAAAAAATTTACCGCTGAAGTGGTTCATGAAACAACTATAAAAAAAAGCAGGAGCATAAGCACATGCTGTTTTATTATTAAATAATAGGGCATTAATGCCTATAATGGATATGGCTGAAAAATCATTCTTTTTATTTTACAATTAATTAGTATCCAAAAATAGGAAACGGAAGTGGATTAAAGAATAATTAATTTATTTTATGCTTTTTAAGAATCTGTGTTTTGTACAGTTTCAAGTTTTTCACAAGATATTTGTTCTTAAACCTAAAATACACTATTTGTTAAATGTACAAAAAATCAATAGTTAAGTAGAAAGACAACAGATGGCAGCACAATTTCAATAATATCAATTTTTCACTATTATTTTCATATAGTTTGCTTAAAAGTAAATAGATGGCACCACAGTAAACCAATTATCACGAATCAGCTCTCAAAAGAGTTCTGTCCTTAATTACACCCCCACATCTGTACTATATACAATTTTTTTTCCATATTTTTTCAAGAAAATAGAGCAATTGAAACTGCAGTCCTTCATTTGGACAATGTTTAGGGACGAAAAAAAAATATCCAATAAAACAGAGCACTTTTTTCTTCTTCAATTATCTGCATATTTGCATAAATATTTTTGAAACATGAGTCAGATGTCACGAAGAAATGGAATCGATAGCACCAATAAAAAAAAAAAATTAGTAAATAAAATAACTAAAAGTAAAGGCGAATTAAGCTCCCACTATTATTTATAAAAATAATTCATCAAAATCTTTTTCAAATTTTTAAATTAATATGATTTTTTAAATAACGTATTATAAGGAATTTTTCTTTAATAAATTTGGCAGTTAGACCTTTTAAATGTATAAACGTTGCATTTTAAAACATATTTCTTTAATTAGTTTTCTTACACTCATTCAAAATTCTATTGGTGTAAGATTATTCTTAATAGTAAGAGGTATACAGTTATAAATCACAGTTAAATTTTTTAACTGATCTCTCTCTCTTAAGATGATTCTGAAATCTCTTAATTTATACATTAATTTTTAAAATTCACTTTCTATATTAGAAAGTATTTATTACATGAAATATATTTCTCTTGCAAGTGATTACATAATTACATATCTTTCTTTGGTCTTTTTATTATCAATTCCTTTAACAATACTTATTTTAATAAAATTTGAAGTAATAAATGATCAATAAATAATAAGTGTACAATATATAAAAAGAAACAATGATAGATTTTACAATCACATAAATCTGCATTTTTTATTCTCTCAGGAAAAACTGCATAAATTGTATTTATTCTTAACTCATATATGTATGTGTAAAATTGTCTGCACCATCATTCTTTTGCACAATGGTCTTATATTAAAAGAAATCAAATAAAATGAAAAGAAACACTGCATTTTTCAAGTATTGTGAGATGAACTAACATTTAAAATCAATATTCTTGATTGTTCTGAATTCATGAACGAAATGAAAATCCTATGATTCTTAATTATTCTCTTAAATTGTAGACCAGAGCGTCCAACATTTTTCAGCCCGTTGGCCATTTTAAAAAATAAGAAAATTTACCTGTAAACTGTATTTTACATCTTTAGGGTGTTCTGTTGTTTACAATTATTATTTTGCATGCTTGTTAAAAAAAACCCTGTAATTAATTAAAGTTTGAAACTAATTTACTTTGCTGCACAAGAAAAAACTGAATAAAAAAACTATAAGAAAACTGAAAAGAAAAATATAGCTTATGAATTTCGAATATCGAATTGGATCCCCCCTGACTTTATTGCACTTTTTTCAATTATATTTTATTTCATTAATATAATTTCTTCATTTATTTAATAAATATTGTCAAAAAAAATTGGGATATTTTTTATTTTTAAACTCCTTTTTTCATTTCCGTATACTAAAAAATTAACTAGGGAAGTATTATCTTTATAACTTGTCAATTTCAAGTTTTCCTTTGACATTGATAAGATCTTGGAATACAAATTCAACCGTTTTTTTTTTTTTAAATCAAATTTCAAAAGCCTTGATTTTTTTTATCACTACGCTCTCCGCTCACATATAATATTAATAGCATCGATAATACTGTATTCACATTTCGCAATACACACAACAAGACTACTATAATATATTAAAAATAAATTATTGCTTTATTAATTTATAGTCACCACTTTTATTTAATATTGACGCATAGTTTATCAAGTAATTTAAATGAGAAAATAATTAAAATACAGTCGGACCTCTATATAACGACGTCACTAAATCCCGAAAAAAGTTCATTATATGGAAAATTCGTTATTTAGAGGTTCATCTTTCAATATACTTTATAAACCACATTAAACAAATTTTAAACTCATAAACACTATGTATTAAAATTAATTATTCACACCTTTTTGTAAATTAATGTATATTTATTTTGTATATCTTACCAATCAAAAAAAAAAAAAGGAAAGGAAAGGAAAGAAAGAAAAACTGCAAGAAAAGTTTTTTGGCGCTTTTATCGACTCCCTGTAAAATTAAATTTTTTTCTTTAATGCTCAAGCCTTTACGTTTTGACATTTTTGAGCAACAAGAGACGAAGTTACTAGTACGACTGATCAAAACTAAAAATGAACGGAGACTAGTTGAAGGACACGAGACTCCACTGAGGGTCAAAAGGGATACCGAAGTTGTTTCCAGTGAACTGGACAATGAGTGTTGAAGTTTGTACTTCTTGGATGAAATGCCCAAAATTCCATTGCTCTGGGCTAGTTAGGAACCTAATAAAACCATTTCAAGATTTATGACTACGATAACATGTTAAAAGAGAGAAAAACTTGAAATGTTCAGAAAGACTAAAAAATAGGGATAAAAAGAAATTGAATCAAAAGAGAAAAAGTTCGTTATGTAAAAAATGCACTTCGCTATTGGGAGGTTATTTTACAAAGAAAATCGTGAAATGTTCTTGGTTTCAGGAAAATAGGTTCGCAATACAGAGGTACGTAATATGGAGGTTCGACTCTAAATTAATTGCAAGACAAATATTTAATCATAAAAAATTGATAAATTTTTCCACCGACCAATTTTTGAAGCGTATGTTATTTTTTACATATAGTATTGCACTTTTTGCGATACATTTCCTTATCGATTATAAAAAAACCTTCAGCAAAAAAACAAAAGATTTTGAAAAAGCAATTGCTCGGTCACTAATAAGTTCCATACAGTGGCGCACACAAGGGGAGTATTTTAGAGGTCTAGACCCCCCCATAGTCCTTGATTTTTTTTTTCGATTGGCTATAATCCTATGTATATAATACGTAAAATTTAATTATGTATTTGTTATTACAAATTAATTTTATTGATTATTGCTAATTATTTATTCAATAATTAATTTTGTATTGCTTTTGTTTCCGAAAATCGACAAAATCAGAAGAATATGTTTGGAGGAGTATTGGAGCATGATACCAAAATGGTGGACTTTCGACCCTGCCCCCTCCTTGAAAAATTTTTGTGTGCGCTACTGGTTCCGCACCTTATCAAAGAGAAACTCAACTATGAAATTATTTAGACACAACGAATGATTTGTACCTTTCAATATTGTGCCATTCTTTCAACGGGAATGAAAAAAACTAGCCTTTTGAATCATCACACATAACCTTTTAATCCCTTAACTGCTACTGGTGTTTATAACCGTCTCGCTGAACCGGTGCATTGAATGCCCTGCACGTATATATACGTCTTTCCGAAATACAGTTCTTTTCTTTGTGTTACTATCAGTTAACACTTTTCCGAAGACTTTGGCTTGCAATAGAATGAGTTTGTTACTGTTTGCGGAAGATTTACTTATTTCAAAAATTTTTTTCCTTATTTCCGCAATTTTTTTCCCCTAAAACACCACACTCCCGCCTATGTGAAAAAGGGGGCTTTTAATCGGCAAGTAAGAGGTTAAATTAGTTCAATTTTTGCAAAAATTGAGGGGGGGACGTATGATGTAAGCCACCAAAAATGATGCCAACGTGGTTGTATTTGTAATTCTTTAAATAATTAGTTTTAATCAATTAATTTTTATTAATCATTAATATATTATTGTATTGTCATCCCAAATAATCCTGCGTATAAAATTTCAGCTCAATTGAGCGCTTTAAAATGTATATTATTAACGATTGAAAATTCCATCAAGATAAATAAATAAATATATAAATAAATAAACATATAGAGATTGTGAGCTAATAGTAGGAATTGAAAGAAAGAGAAATTAACTTACATAGACGGCTAGGTTGCTTAGTTGGTTAGGCGCTGACCTTGTGGGCCCAAGTTTACGGGTTCGACCCCGGTCCAAATCGGTGGATTATCATGATGTAAAAATCGATAGCGTCCGTGCCGTATGATTATGCGGCATGCTAAAGATTTTTTCAGTGGCTGTTTGGCTTAGGTGTACTCGACAAAATTAAATTCCTTGTTAAATTTAGCATCGTCAGAGCTCGGGTGTCTCCCTCAGAGGAGGAAACTGAACGTCAAAATTACATTGTGGCAATGAGTATCCACCAAAATGGTGCCACACTAAAAAGTGACACCAGCTCCCGAGCAGCGTACAAGGTTTGCAATGGTAATAACCAATCCGCAGCCCCATTTGAAAGGAAAAAAAAAGATTATTAACGATTTCAGAAAATTAAGGCATTTACAAACTGTACACAATTTAAAAGATTCCTAATGTTGCCTTATTAGGTTATGGATAAATAAAAAATAATACACCATTCGGCTATAAATAATCTTAAATCAAATTTCAGTACAGCGCGATTCAATATTCCTTTTGTAATGACTTCAAACAGCTCTGGATCAAACTATATATTAAAGTATGAAAAGCATGAAAAAATATTCCAGTACAATTTAACTGCAGAAAGGGTCCACGGATATAGAATCTCTTACGCGGTAAAGTCTTTATACCACTCGCATAAACATATTAATTAAAGTGATACTTTCAGGAAATGTCCTATACATTTGATATGCCAAAGGGTCCACAGTTCTCTAGTTTCGTTTTCAGAAAAACGTCGCTACCCGGTCATCTCACGCCGAAGTTGATTTTCGCTCACTTGCTCTATTTCCATCGTCCTGTCGCTGGCTCCTAGACTTCTCGGTTCTCAGTACGCCTTCCTTCTCGTTAATTCTTTGACTCCCTGGTTGAATTCCAAGCTGAAGCTAGTATTGCTGACTGAGAGGCCTCTTCGGGCTCTCTCAAGTAAAAGTCCTTGCAAATTCTCTCGGCCTCCCTTTTTAACCTCTAGGTTTCTCATGGTCACTCACCGCCTATTCCTTTGATCTCTTGTCTGTCAGCCCCTTAGAGCGCGGGGTCTGTCTCGGCACATATTGGGAGCTCCCTTCACCAGGCACGCTAGCCCAGTGGATAAGGTATCCAACCATGGCAGGCATGTCATGGGTTCGATCCCAGTACCACTAAAGACCCGCCGTGTAGGGCAGCGATGCACGTTAAATCTGTCGAGAGCTGAAACGTCCTCCCGTTGGTGTGGTGTGGTAGTTAGGAGAGGGGGGTGCCAGCTCAGGTGTCGTTCACGTCACTTGACCATGGTTCAAAATTACGTGGTCCGTCGCCAAAAGCCCTCGTGTAGCTGTACAGTGCGACGTTAATATTAACTCACTCACCAGGCACGCAGTCGTCTTAAATTCGTGAGAAACTGAAAAGCACATTGTACCGGCGTCCTTTTTCATCCCTTGAACTGCCTGTGAGAAACAGAGGTCAGAATTTTTGACCACCCATTTACTCAACTTTTCCCCAGCAATTAGGGAAGCGAAGCGATCTTTCTCACGTTTATCGGCGTACTTTTTTAGCAATTGGAGAAATGAGACCGGGTACATCACACTATCTTAATATTTTATTGCTCTCCAAAGTTAGTGATTTGAATTCAAGTATAATTTTAATATTTGGAGTTATAATGACTGAATATTTTTCCGTGCTCAGGTAACATGCGTATACAAATATCTCATATTTGTTATTCTCGTTCAGTAAAAGAATGGCGATTTCGGAGATTATTTTTGGAAATCACTTTTGTACAATTTTCATGGGACATAATGCGAAAAAATATTGAAAATGAGTTCTCAAGATCACTTTAACACTGGTATAACTCTGAAAATATTACAGTTAATGTTAGAATCCCACAAAAATGTATAATTATTGATTTCTTATGATTTCGCTGTTGCTGATTTGAAACTTGTTGGGGTTCTCCACTTATAACATAAATTTTAATCATAACAGGTAATACACTGCTGGACAATTGCTAAGGACGGATAACACTATCATCCATAGCAACCACAAAATGAAAGGAAGCAAAATGTGGAAAATTAGAATAAGTGCGGGATATTAGTAAGAAAAAGTATGAGTATGCAAATTTTTTTTCCACGTCTGTTCATCACGTGATAGCGTTCATAAGAGCTTTAAAGGTTTTGACGCATGTGGACAGTTGTTGTTTCAAGTCAAAGTTTTACACGAAAGATTTAATAGACGAACTTAAAATTTTTGGCATGTCTTTCCGACATCACATAGATGATTTTATGCGTGGCCGAATTATTAGAAAGATCGAAGAAGGGCGAAAAATAACAGATGTTGCCAGGGTTTTCGACATCGCTCACAGCGTTGTTTCACGGCTGTGGAAGTCATTTAAAACTACTGGAATGTATAGTAGACGGCACAGGGGAGGTCGTGTTAGAAGTACGACGCCTGCAGAAGACAGATATATCGTCCTATCAGCAAAAAGGAACAGGCGCACCACAGCTCAGCAGGTGGCAAATCAGTTTCTTGCTGCCTCAGGAAAGCAGATCTCTCGAAAAACTGTTGCCAAACGTTTGAGGGGAGGAGGACTATACGCACGCAGACCTGTTGTGTGTGTCCCATTGACCAGACAGCACCGTACTTCCCGTTTGCAATGGTGTCGTGAGCATCACAATTGGACTGAACAGGACTGGGCATGCGTACTATTCTCAGATGAGAGTAGGTTCAATCTGTCATCGGATTGTAGACGCCAACTGATCTGGCGCGAGAGTGGTACTGCTTATCGTCCAGAAAATATCCAGGAAAAGGACCGATATCCGACATGCAGTATCATGGTGTGGGCCGGCATCATGATCAATGGCCGCACGCGCCTACATTTGGTTGCGAATGGGACTATGACGGGCCAACGATACATTGATGAAGTTCTACTTCCTCATGTTCGTCTTTTCCGTGGTGCTGTCGGTGATAAATTTGTTTTTATGGACGACAACGCAACATGTCATCGAACACTCGCTGTTCAGGATTGTCTAGACAGCTAGGGTATTCAACGTCTCGTAGGGCCAGCGCGTTCTCCAGATCTAAACCCCATTGAAAATGTGTGGGATGTTTTGGGGAGGCAAGTTGCTGGTCGAAACTATCCTCCGACAAACAAGAACACCCTCATCCGTGCACTCACAGAGGAATGGGATAAATTGCCCAGCTGCTGGATAATGTTGTGCAAAGTATGGTACGACGTGTGGAATGTTGCATCACACTCCACGGTGGACACATCCCGTACTGATACCTTTCTTTAAGGTGCCTGCTGACTTTTAGATGCATTGTTCCATTTCTCCGTACGCAGATCAAATGAACATTTTTTTTCTTTCAGATGTTTCACAGCTTTTGTACTTTCCAGAACAATAAATATTGTTTATTCTAATGTCTGAACAGTGTGGCAACTATATTTTATCCTACTAGGCCTCATGTCTCGCTTAATGTTATGCTACATAGCAATTTGTGATCCGTCCTTAGCAATTGTCCAGCAGTGTATCATAACTGGTATTTTCATTAACTTTTTGGGGTTTTTCTATTCCATATACCATTAGAGCTTCAGCATTTAACATGGATTGTTCCAATGAAAAGTTTAAAATTTGAAAATTTTCTTTTTTTAAATACAAAATTCAACGCGTTTCATTAATAAAATTATTGCATTAAGTAATAACTTCTTATTTTCATTGTGCAATTGTATTCTCGTTTGTACATATGGGGACACATACACGTTATGGTACAAAAATTAAAATCAGTACGGGTTTATTACCACTGGCTTAGCTAGTCCTGCATGGGCCCTGTATCTAAATACCTTGTAGGGCCCCTTAAGATTTTACAATGTTTTACTCGCACATTTTGGGGTCCCGTATCATGGATACGGTGGGAGCTACGAACCTGTTTATTACATTATAAGATAGCAAAAGAAAATTACGTAGTTCAAACGAGTGGGTAAATCAGAAAAATCTTTAATTATAGGTTCAAATTCTTGCAAAATCATTAGCAACAACAACAACAAAAATCCTGTTTGTATAATTTTGTAAAAACAAGGCCAGGAACTTTATACATATTTGACATTTCTAGATGTTTCTAATACGCATTGTAATGTTTTTCGATTTTATTTGCATTCAAACTATTATTTGAATATTCTGCGGTTGAATATTCACGGTTTCAAAATTTTTAATATATGTTACATAACGAGGAAATTTGAAAAAAATTTCAAACTTTATTGCAAAATTTAACTTTTTTTCACTTCCTTATCTTTTATTTTATCTTGGGTTCTGTAAGATAATAGCAGCAACAACATCAGAATCATACTCTAATTGAAAAAGTTCATAATTTAATTTAATACTTTGGACGACAATTGCAATGTACTTTTTGTTGCTACTGTAATGCCGTGTATTGAAAATATAAATGAATTAATATATTAAAACCGCTGCTTGATGTCATTTTGAGAATTGCTAAACAGTTATTTTTGCCCTTTTTATATGTTTATCAACCTTTCTTCTGTAGAAATATTTAGAGTTGTAAATTTGTGGTGCCTAAACATCACGAAATCTATTACCAAATGGCGAATGAAAAAGGCATTTCACTCAAAATATGAATACCATTTACGGTTTCCATTGAGTTAAAATTGAATTTTCAAGGTATGAATTTGACCAGTATAAGCTACTAGAACATCAAATATGTATATATATGTCTTGATACTGTACAAATCAGCCTTAGTAAGAAATGTCAAATGTTCTTTTGATTTTCGGCAAGCAAGAGTGAATTAGGAGTTGTTGCATTTATGCGTAATATTCTGTTCGTGCGACCTCTAAATCAGCATCGACCCTGCAAAATTCTTTAATACGTATGATCGTCAAAGCCACAAGATACATGCGTAATGACGGCATACGTAATGCTCTTAAAATTAACAGTTTCAAATCTCATATTCAGAATATTGCAATTAACTTTTTTAACGATTTAGAAGCAACCAATAATATCAATATGCAAAATTTATCTCATTATACCCCTAATGACAAAACAAAAAGACCAAGAAGAATTCTTCTTGATTCCTACAACCCCCCGTAATTCTATTTTCTCGTGCAATATTTCTCCCGGATTCCATCGCTCGACCAATCACTCAGCCGAATGGAAAACACCACTTTCGTCAAGCCCAGCATCATAGACTATCACGATATGCGATTGAGGACTGTTCTTACAGTCCGGACGCCCAAAGAATAACGCCTATTCATTCAACGCCTAAATCAGCATCGAATGAACCGCACACCTGTTTATAAGTGTTCTACAGTAGAGAATCTCTTCGTAGAACATCTGTAGAAAGATATATGTTTCTAGTTTTGAATAGCAGGTGTATTGTTATTTGGACGTTGTATATTGTATGAGAAGTATTTTGGATTGTTTCAGTATTCAGTTATCGAAATGTGCTCTTTTCGAATTATTCAGCCAAGGAACAGGTTTCATGGTGACCAATTAAAATATTTGTCGTAGGGAAATGACGAAATCTGGAATTTCATCAATCCCTAAGGGATAAGATCAATTGACGGGAGATGTTAAAATAACATCTCTCTCTTCAAGGTAATTTCCCTGATGAAAGTAAATGATTTTATCAAATCTCTGAACTGTTTCAGTGAAATAATGAAATGAACTAGTCAGGGGTATGCATTCGCAAAATACTATACAGGGGGAGGAGAGACACCTGGGGGTCGAGTCCTTGTACTTCCTAACCAAACAGGTACTACTATCGATCCCCTAAATATTAATTCCATATCTTTAAAAAAATGGCACCATAGGATTAACATAGTGATTGATATTTTAGTGTGTAAGCAACCGAGAGTAAAGATGTAATACGTCAAAAAACACCAGCCTAATTTTTACCAGCCAGTCGAACAAATAATTTTTATTTCATTGACTATTGTTGTATTACTTACTTCTACGTTTAATAATGCACCGTAATTGTTAAATAAACACTTTTAAACTCTTGGCAATATTATTTCATCATTTCACTGAAGCAGATCAGGGATTCGTTTAAATCCCTTACTTTTATCAGGGAAATGACCTCGAAGAGACGTTATTTTAACATCTACCTTATCACATCTCCCTTACGGATTTGATGAAATTCCTGATTTCATCATTTTCCTGCGACATATTCACAGTAAAATCCGACGTATAACGCGGATTTTCCGACGTATACTATATTTTCAAGCTGCTATCTTCAATTTTTAGGTGTATTCGTCGTATTACGCGTACCCCCGTTTTTCCGAAGAAACCTGAAATGTATATGCCAAATGCTCTTGATTGGAAGTCATTTATTCGAGTTATTATTCCACGCATTAGAAACAAATAATATATACTTCTTGTACTACAATTCTTTAAATTCATAAGGAATGTCATTTCTTTTAAATAAACAGTGGTTCGATATATGAAGAAGTCTAATTTTTTTTCTATGCTTATCCTTTTTTTTCAAATTTCACTTTTATACCCGACGTATAACGTTCACGCGTTAATTTCGATCTTATTTTTAATGTTAAAAGGGCACGTTATACACCGGATTTTACGGTATTTAAAAGAAAACATTTTATTGTGTTAAATTAGAGATTTTACACCTTTCTTATCTCCCAAAATACTGAAGTTTGAGTAATATTTCTAACGTTCTTCCCGTGAATTTTACCCTATATGTTATAAATATTTCAACACTCATTAATAGAGTTATATTTCAGTAAGTAAATGTTTTTTTATCTCTATATTCTGGAATTTACACACCAACAAATGAACATTTTCTGTGGCCATGCTCGAATGCTTTTTATACATACCTATAGATATATCCTATCCGTGTGAATAAGCTATGTTTTTCTACCCTTTTTATTTACTAAAATAATTTTAATTTTCCCCGAAGAAGGCTTCCAGCGGCTGCATGCAAATAATGAACGTTATTCACAACCAAAATCGCGCGAAAACTTCCCAAATGATAGCCATCCCATTATCGTCAGCCATCAGAGAATGCAGTGCAAAGAAAAGTTTGCTAATGAAGTCAGATTCCTCAGGCCTTAACCATCGGAAGAGGGTAAGATACCAGTGGGAAGATTCTCAGGAGGATCGCTCAAGCGTTTCCGAGATAGTTGGCAGCATGTAATGACGCGTCGGATGATTCATCACGAGAGTATGTGCGATGTGGTGTTCGCCTTTTGTCTTGGTAATGGACACCGGCGGCGGTGAAGTTTGAAGAACTTGCTAAATGCCATCGTATTGTCTTTAGGAAAAAATATTTAAATTAATAAAATAAAAACGACTTATATATATATTGGATTTCATCTACAAATGATTTTTTTCCTTCGAAATACTTCCAATTAAGTAGATGTTTTTTGAATAAGAGTTTATTAGTTTCTGTAGTGCGGGGATCTTCATCCCCGTGAATCGCAATTTCAAAAGGCGAAGTGTAATGCCGGTTTCACTCGGTACAACATTGTGCCAGTCAACTCATTTTCTGTCACCACCAGAGACGTCTTAAGACTTCTTGAAGTCCTGGGCCCCTACACAAATGTAGGCTTCACATGACCCTTAAGAGTGAACAGTGCATAGCCTGTACGTTGTCAAATAATCGTACAAACAATAACTCGAAACAAACAAATGTGCATGGTTTACAATCGTAAAGGGTGTTTTTTGAGAGGTATGGAACTTTAAATTGCAATAAAACAACGAGTATTATTCGATTGACATGCATTTTTCTTTATTCCAAAGATAATCTTGTGGCATTACATTTTAAATAGGATTTCAGGCATAGGACTGGCTCGGATGTAGTCCAATCTGGACGTCCGATTTTCGAGGACTTCTTCCAACATTTGTGGCCGTATATCGGCAATAACACGGCGAATGTTGTCTTCCAAATGGTCAAGCGTTTGTGGCTTATCAGCATAGACCAATGACTTTACATAGCCCCACAGAAAATAGTCTAGCGGTGTTAAATCACAAGATCTTGGAGGCCAATTCACAGGTCCAAAACGGGAAATTAGGCGGTCACCAAACGTGTCTTTCAATAAATCGATTGTGGCACGAGCTGTGTGACATGTTGCGCCGTCTTGTTGGAACCACAGCTCCTGGACATCATGATTGTTCAATTCAGGAATGAAAAAGATAGTAATCATGGCTCTATACCGATCACCATTGACTGTAACGTTGTGGCCTTCATCGTTTTTGAAGAAGGATTCCACCAGCCCATAAAGCGCACCAAACAGTCAGTTTTTCTGGATGTAACGGTGTTTCGACATACACTTGTGGATTAGCTTCACTCCAAATGAGGCAGTTTTGTTTGTTGACGTAGCCATTCAACCAGAAGTGCGCTTCATCGCTAAACAAAATTCGCTTATGAAAATCGGGAACGGCAATCTCGTTTTGGGCCCATTCGACGAATCTACACCTTGCTTGATGATCGTTTTGATGAATTGCCAAACCAAACTGAGAATAAATCACTTGACAGCTGTTTAATCGGTCGCCATCTTGGAAAGTAATGCCAGCTTAAACTTCTATACCTGGAAAAAAACACTCTTTACAAACCGGCTCGACAGACTGTCTTCTTCTGACGGATGGAGTAATGATGTTGGTAGGCCTACGCCTACACGTGGACGACAATCATCATCACCCTTAGCCATTTGACTTATCATTCGAAATTCCCAGTTTATAGAAGAATACAACCGGAAAAAATTGATCGTTGAAAGCATTTGAATCATTATCTTATTAAGGCCGAGTCGCGAGAAAGAGACGGGGCCCCTGGCCCAATTGGCCCCTGCCTTAAGACGTCTCTGGTCACCACATCTCTAGTGTGAAGAGGAGCGAAAATTCCTTTAACCTGCAGAGACAACTTTGACTGAAAAAGTATCGGCACAATTATTGAGTCAGAAAAAGCAATACAACGCTTTTTCTGTTTTCAATACACAAGTAGTCTTATGTGAGAAGAGCTAAGTTCCCCCAATATCCTTCCAGTTGAGTTAACTAGCGGGAGAAAAAGTTAGTTTTCGAAAGATTGAGGGAATGGAACATCAAATGTAAAAGGACCCAAGCGATTTCTATTCAAAACTAGTTCCCGACTGTCTGCTCCTTCTGTTGGGTGCAACATAAGTTCACTCGTGTAAAAGGGCACTGCCTAATAACTGGCCCAACAGGAAATTTCACATTCAGCCCGGTTGTTTACGGTGCTATGAGGCATATATCTATAAACCGTCAGGTAGGTAGCTAAGGTCAACATTTAACTCTTAGTGGATACTTTGAAAGGAAACATTGCTTAGTACTAAATCACTAAAAATACACCCAAGAACACTTTATTTCAAAATATCCCAGAACAAAATTGCCTCAAAGTCTAACTAGGACAATCGAAAAATCTCAACTAGTGATAGAGTACATATATCAAATATACCCGTAACCTCGAATACAGCGTGCCGATTACATCAACGGAAAAATAAATTCCAAATGTTATTATATGACTTATGAGATGTGTAACGTCAATTACAGTCAAGGACATTTTCATTCCTGGAAGGATGTTGTGCAGATGGTACTTCAATGAATCCACTTTTTAAAACATACCAATTTATTTAAAAATATTGATCTTGGTTCAGTGCCAGTTTAAGCTCATTTTGGGCCCAGGACACAGAAGATCTATAGGCTCCTTTCGCACTCGCTGATCGAGATTTACAACCAGAAAATCTGGATTAAGGCCTCATAGGACTCTTAAGTCCAGCTCATCCGTCCCTAGGCACTCAATGGATAAACCAGCACTGTCTTGCTTAACAACTAACTATATACATTTACTAGCTAGAAAAAGTCTGCGTTCACGTACTAATGCTTACATGAACAATGAAAAAAAGTTCAAAAACTGGTATTTAAAAAAAATTTGTTAATGAGATTTTATTTAGTTCATTTTAAGCATTCAGAATAACAAAAGTAAATTTGGTTTGCCTTCATAGATTTTAAAGTAAAGACAGGTTTGTAACGATACTAACAAAAATCGAGTAGAAAAAGTCTGCGTTCACTGTTTTAGTAGTAATTATAAAAATTATTTAAAAAGAGGATAATGAGATGTTTAGTAGCTGGTCGGATAACCTCATCAGTTGAGAACCTCCTGAAGTCGTTTCGGCACTGAACTAACAAATCTTGGGGTTTTTTCAACACTTATATTTTCTCATTCGTCCTTAAGAACACTATTCAGCTTATTCTTGCTGGATACATTGTGTTGACGAATCCTGCGTTCCAACAAATCTCATAGGTGTTCTGTAGAATTCAGATCAGATGACTGTGGGGCCATGTGCAGTTGATTTGGGACATTACACAAGAGCCAAAGCTTTACAACCTCAGCGGTGTGCTTAGGATCGTTGTAGTGTTGAAAACGAAACGATTATCCTAAGCCGAGTTTCGTGGCACTTTTGTTTAAATTGTTTTTTAGGACATCAAAGTAATCATATTTGTTCATAATTAATTATATATACTCCAACTTGCCAACATCATTGCTAGTTATGCACCCCCACACCATGACTCCACCGCCGCTTTGCTTTACCGGTGGTACTAAATGCTCTTTTTGAAACGTTGTGCAAGGTTTTCTCCATATTAATTTACGACCTTTTATGCCGAAGATCCAAAATTTTGCCCTCATCAGAGAATATCACAGTCCTCCAGAACTCAAGAGGCTTATGTATATGATCTTTTTCAAAAGCTATCCGCATAAGCCGGTTGGTCATTGAAATATAAGTTTCTGCGAATCACTCGACTATGGTATCCGGCCTTTTTCAAGATTTTTCTAGTTTGTTAAACTGCTCGTGAATGGCTGTTGCTATTTAAGTAGCAGACAAACACGGATTTTTTTTCACCATTGATGTCATGCTTTTTTTCCCCTCTGATCGTGAGTTTAAATGGACGACTTAAAAGAGGTTTGGATGTGTAAATTCTTGTAGATATCCAGCAAGTTATAAATAACATGCTGGATAGATGAATACTGACGTCCAACGGATCTGGCTATATCCCGACGACTGTTTCCATCTTTTCACCTTTTCACATTGATTTTACACCCACTGATACTAATTTCCTTCTTTTTATTTCCCATGTCCTTGAATTGCTTCGTATCTCACAAAAATGTAACAATTATTGCGCCACAATTTTCTTAAGCTATTTTACTTGATAACTAAATGCAAAACTCTGTTAACTTATAACGTCTGTTGATACAAATTCCAAGAATCAAGAATATTCAAATAGTGAACGCAGACTTTTTCTGCCTACTATTTGTATGTTTTGTTACAAAACTCCCGTTATCCTAAGTAGTTTTAATTCAAAATTAACGAATTCTTGCATGCTCAATATTTAAATAATAGTAAACAAATTCGTGAAATTTTGTTAGAAAAAAAATTATATTTCTATTAAATTTTACCTTTTTCATATGATTTCTCATTGTATGATTTTTCAATGAGTGAACGCAGACTTTTTCTAGGAAGTGTAATGTAATAAATCTGAGATTTTTCATAAAACACTATGTGTGTGATTACACCTCAGAATCTACCACGTGATCTCTTACATAACCTGACTCGATAACACCCTCGTTCATCTTCCCCATCTAAAAATTTTCTGCTCCCCTTACTATACTAGTTTATTGGGCCAAAAGTACAGAGTGAGGTTGGTTGCAAGGTAGATGGTATTTTGACCTTTTCTAAAAACGCGAATTTCAGCGAAGAATGACTGGAGTAAAAATGCTTGTAACTGGCCAGACAGGGAATTCATTCCTTTTCAGACCAATTGCTTAAACTTTTCAGACCTAATATATTTTAAAAAAGGAAAAAAAAAAGTTTAGTAGTTTGATTTTTCTAATAGTATAGTCAGAAGTACAAATGCCGGGAAAAAAATAATATTTTTATAAGTAGTTTTGTGTGTGCTGTGTTGAAAGGTAGACAAGGGAAAAGTTCATTAAACTTAAAATGCACTTCGCTATTTGGAGGCTATTTTACGAAGAAAATTGTAAAACGTTCTTGGTTCCAGGAAAAAGTTCGCAGTATAGAAAAATTCTCAAAACAGCGGTTGGTAAAATAAAAGTCCGACTGTATTTCTAATTTTTTTAAAAATTGTTGACTAGAATATAAACATCATGCTATAGATATATTATTACATAAATTAAATACAGCTATAAATCAGCAGAATAAGTACATCTTCATTAAAAATAACACTACACGGAAAATTAAGTTTGAGTGTCGTTTGCATCTGAAACCGAATAACAACTGGAGGTACATAAACGTGCATCTCAAAAGTTACTTCTAATTAGAATACTCCAACTGTTAAAAGTATGATAATTATATGATTTATTAATTCTTGGAAATCAGGTATATTAAATACAAAAATATGAAGCTAAAAAGTTTTAATTAAATATTAAAAAAATTATTTTATCGGCTTCTTGTCGAGTCCGCCATTGCTACGCTGTGTGTTGAAGATCTCCAGGAAAAAAGTACAAGCGTCTCCCTCTGGTAGTAAAATTGAAAAGCATGAACGTACACAGAAGATAAACTTGTAAGGGCGCCCCCTTCGTGTGCCCTTCTCCTTGATTATCAGCGTGAGCTAGAGGTGTAGGAATAAATGAAGAACTAGAAGCTGCCATGATCTTAATATGACTTTATTAAGATTTTAAACTTAAACCTCTAACAGATTAGATAATATTATATGTGAGAGAATCTACGGTGGCTAAACACACAATATATAACACCGAAATAACGTAACCCGGACCACTATCAATAACTAACTCGCCTAAGCTCAATTCCAATTCAATCACAGATCCAAATATTAAATAGTAACTCCTACCTCAATGTCGAATGAAGTAGCGACCAATCTGATTCTAGTTGAAGTTGCGATTCACTGGAGTGCAATGATATGCACCTTGACCTAAGGGCTCTCTGTCATGGGTAACTTCTGTTGGCTGTCACTTAACCTTTCAAAACCTCTTCACACTTGAATTACGGACTATCATAACATTCCCCAAATTGTCACCCCGCTTACTCTAAACTTCCGTTATTTAAAAGCTTCCTAATTTGCATCTTTCCTTCACGCTTCACTTCTTGGTGTGGTTGGAAAAAAGTTGCCCTTAATTCTGGCCCCAAAGAACCCAAAAGGACATGTTAATGAAAAGACGCGTGAGCCCGTCACAATCTTCCTTCTCAATTGATAGTTTTCATCCGATAATAAGATACGAAGTTAAATGTACAAGTACACCTGTGTGATCCTTGGGTCTGAAAAGGTTATGTATTTTTAAGTGTTTTATATCAGTACAAATTTGTATTCAATTTTTTATTATGTCAGAATGTATTTCGTTTGCTAACTGTCTGTAAATAAACATTTGTTTTAAAATAATCTCTTGTTTTGGACTATGCTCCCCCCCAGGGGGTGCGCCCCACAGTTTGAGAAACACTGGGTTAAGGCCCACTAAGGCGTACTCGTACGTCCGAGAACAGGAAGATAGGTAGAACAAATCATGCATCCCTTAATGGGGGGAAAAATCGAATCGTCATTTCTATTAGGGAATTATTTTGTTTATCTTTCGTTCTTCTAAAAGATTTGACAATATAGAACAGTGCTTCTCAAACTTTCAATACTGGCACCCCCCTTTTCGATCACAATTTTTCCCCCCCTTATACATTAATAATGTACTGAATGCAATAATAACGCAATTTGACGCTAAAGCTACAATAGGCGATCTTAATTATAAACCATACAAATTAGTAACATAAGTATTAAATTTTGTATACTACTTTTAAGCAAAATAAATAAAATAATAGGATAATTATTATGTTATTTTTCCTTTCTCTAATTTCTCAATTGAACACATTGCAAAATGCGGTAGTTGCTTAGAAGACAAAATATAGATATCTGCTAAATATAGAAAAAGAACTCAGAGGGTCAATTTCTAATCATAAGCATTCCTTATAAAAACTTTGCTTTCCAAGACAAGCTCATGGACGTCATTAATACTTATTAAACTTGTTCTTAATTTAGTATTAATTAATTAGTTATAAAATATTCTGTGCAGCACTGATAAATTGAAAGTATACCCGCTGAAGTGCCCGCTATTTGCACGAGTTCATTTGTAAGAAAATAAAACATTATTGATATAATAGCTGAATTGTAAGGGAAGCAAAGCCAAGTGCTCGACAATGTTTACAAAAACGTAAAATGATTTTTTGAAAATGGTTGCTCAAATTATAATTAGTTTTAAGCAAATTGTAATTTTAAGCCTCACAGAATTAGCATTTATAATTGATTTTAAACAGTAGCGCACACAGGAGTTTTTCAAGGGGGTCCGGGGTCGAAAGTTCATCAATCTTGTATCAGGTTCCTTTTGATTTTGTCGATTTCTGGGAACAAAACACAGTAAAAAACTAATTATTGACTAAATAATTAGCATTAATTAATAAAATTAATCATTAATAACAAATACTTAATTAAATTTTGCTTACTATAAACTTAGAATTATAATCAATCGGAAAAAAATCAAGGGCTTTGGGAGGGGTCTTGACCCCTTTGTGTGCGCCACTGATGTTAAATAATGATCAATAATATAAAACATGTATTATTTTTTAATTTTTCAAGCGAAAAGACTTCAACATGTTTTAACCCGGGAGCAGGCGCGCACTCGATATGGTCGGGGTTATTGAGTCACCCCAATCCTTTTTTTTATAATTATTTTATTGCACGATACAAATCATGATTCCAGTAAATAATTTAATTAAGAGAAAGTTTACTTACCTACTTTCAAGGTTTTTTCAATTTTTCTTTGGTAATAAATAAACAGTTTTGCCAGAATTAACGATTTCGTAATCTGTGCGTCCCGCGCGACCACTTCAGGGTAAAAAGTGTATTCATTATGATTATATGAAATTGTGTAAAACGTTTTTCGCGTTATGCTTTATATGTATAGAATACTCGTAAAAATAAGTCGAGTCGTTTAGTTTCAAAGACAAGTACGGAAACGCCCTCAACATCTGAAAAACCAGATGTATCTTCCGATAATCATAGCTTGATCCCATGTACAGAGGTTAAGTGGATTCGAAATATAGGTAGGAAAGTAACTGGATCTAACGTATATTATAGTATAGAAGGGGAAGCAACCCGATTGAAATCTTTTAACGAAATAGAGAGATACTGTAAGAGGGGCATAATATTGAGTATGATCCTAGTTTATTTAATTTTAGAAAAAATAATACCGAATCCCAGGGATTTTCAGATTTGTCAGAGCAACAAGAAGCTCTTATGGTTGAAGTAACTATTCCTAAAGGTTACAAACAGGCAATAAGATCCAGAGACGCATCTAAATGGCATGATGCAATGGATAAAGAAATTAACGTAATGATGGAACGTAAAGTTTGGGATTTAGTTGATCATCCGGATAATATAAAAATTTTAGAAAACCGTTGGGTTTATACCATTAAATATGATGAAAAATAATAAAATTGTTAGATACAAGACCCGATATTATGTATGCAGTAAATGTATTATCTCAATTCCAAGCAAACCCGGGAATAAAACATTGGAATTGCTTATTGAGATTATTAGGTTATTTAAAATACACTCAAGAATATAAATTAGAACTTTCAAAAGTTAAATCATTAAAGCTAAGATGTTATTCAGACTCGGATTTTGCTACAAATAGGGATGATCGAGTGTCGATGGGAGGGTTCATAACTTTTATAGACGAAACTCCAATTTCATGGCGAACTTTCAAGCAAAAATCGGTTAGTCTGTCGACCATGGAAGCTGAGTATGTTAGTTTAACAGAAGCAGCTAAGGAATTCATTTGGCTAAAGAATGTAATTGATAATAAAAGTTTAAATTTGGAATTATAAGTGAAAATGTAATGTTTTGTGATAATCAAGCTGCTATAAGTTTTTCAAAGTCATCAGTAGAAAATTATAGAACAAAACATATCGATGTTCGTTACCATTTTCTAAGGAATTTGATATACGACAAGATTTTTCAAATTAAATATATAGGTACCAAAAATAATTTGGCGGACATTTTTACCCAACCCATGGTAAAGGAAAAAATTGTTAGAATTTTGTAGAAAAATTATTTCTTTTAGAGAATAAGACTTTGTTTCTTTAAGATTAAAAATATTAGTTTGTTTATTACAATAAAGATTGTGAATAAAATGTATTTTTTTGTGTTAAATTGTATAACATGTGATTATAGATTAAAATTAATTTACTGATTTGTAAGAGATAATGGTGCGAGATTGGAAAAAGGGGGCCGATTGTTAGACATTTAAAAAGTCGGATCCAAATTTTTAAGATCTCCTTGTGTTGTTTTTCCAATCCCGTTCCATGATCTCAATGAAAGTAAGCACACCGATTCGAACCCGATCATTTTGAGTTTCGTGATTTGTGGTTGGCAGCAACTGCAATGCAAATCGAGCGAGTATTTAAACTCGGCTCATGTTAGTTTTTCGAAGAAAAGGAAGGAGAAACGGAAATATAAGAAGTGTGTGAGTGGTTTAACTCTTAGAGGGAGAGAACGGCTGGTTGGCAATGCAACTGCAGGTTGCATCACCATTTTAGATTAGAAATTCATTTTACAATATTAGAAGACGGTTCGAATCGGATGTCTCTGGTAATGTTGATTTTTGAACTTATTGTTTTTTATCGCTCCAGTAACGAGCGCGGTGACTTTATGATTGATTATTAAAGGCCAATTTTAAGAAACTGTTTTTCGTCTTCATGCCTCCTCGACACATAAATTTCACTGCTAGCTTTGCAAAATTTAAATTAGTTTACCAATAAGTGTAACAAATTTATTCATTATGATAATATGTATGTTACGGCTAAAAAAATTGCGTGAAACGTTTTTCGTTATGCTTCATATGTTCAGAATATTTATAAAAATATGTCTTGGCCAAGTAATCCTTCATGTGCTTGTGTGTGTGTGCTCTCCGTGATTTTCCAAATATCATAAAACTCTTTTGCATGAAAAAAAGCGCAACTAAGAACACATAAGAGAGGGGTCATAATTAACTGTACCAATAACTTAGAAGGTCAAACAGATTACAGCTATAATGTGTAGTATTTCAAAAATAATGACAGTGATGAATTTTTTATGTTCCTAAATTTTTTCGATTCTGGATCTGGGATCTGTTTTTTCTCTGAAAGAGTAGTATGTTAGTTTCAAAAAGAAAGCTCAATAAAAAAATCTCTCATCATGGGATTACAGCAAATCAAATAAAAGTTTTTTTTATTTGGTTATAGGATCAAAGATAGCTAATTAGGTACTGAAGAAGTTTTTTTTTGCTGACTTAATATCGCGCGCGTGCGCCCCTATAAATTATATCAGAATAAGATGCATTTTTTATTATGTCTGAAAGTATTTTGTTTCAATTCATTCAGTAAACTAATTATTTTTTTTAAATCTTTATTTTCGATATGCTCGCGCCCTCCTCGTAAGGCAGTGCTTCTCAAACTGTGGCGCGCGCCCCCCTGGGGGCGCGATGACCTTACGAGGGGGGCGCGAGCATATCGAAAAAAAAAGATTTAAAAATAATTAGTTTACTGGAAAATGAATTAAACAAAAAATACTTTCAGACATAATAAAAATGCACTTTTACTCTGATATAATTTATAGGCGATATTAAGCCATCAAAAACAAAAAACTTCTTCAATACCTAATTAGCTATCTTTGATCTATAACCAAATAAAAAAAACTTTTATTTGATTTGCTGTCATTCCGTGATGAGAGATTTTTATTACGCTTTTTTAACCTAACCTTTCAGAAAAACCAGATCCCGGACCCAGAATCGAAAAACTTTAGGAACATAAAAAATTCATCACTGTCATTATTTTTGAAATACTGCACATTACAGCTGTAATCTGTTTGACCTTCTAAATTATTGGTACGGTTAGTTATTACCCTCTTACGTGTTCTCTGTTGCTTTTTTCATGCAAAAGAGTTTATGATATTTGGAAAACCACGGAGAGAGAACACACACACGAAGGGTTACTTGGCCAAGACATATTTTTAATGTGAATATACTTTTTACCCGGAAGTGGTCGCGTGGGACACACAGATTACGAAATTGTTAATTCTGGCAAAACTGTTTATTACCAAAGAAAAATTGAAAAGTCCTTGAAAGTAGGTAAGTAAACTTTCTCTTAGCTAAATTATTCACTGGAATCATGATTTGTATCGTGTACAATAAAATAATTATAAAAAAGGATTGGGTAACGCCGACCGTACCCAGTGCGCGCCTGCTCCCGGGTTAAAACATGTTGAAGTCTTTTCACTTTAAATATTAAAAATAATACAATTATTCTTCATCGATATTTTATATTATTGATCATTATTTAACATCAGTGGCGCACACAGGGGGAAGTCCGGAGCCCCAAAGCCCTTGATTTTTTCCGTTTGATTATAATTCTAAGTTTATAGTACGCAAAATTTAGTTAAGTATTTGTTATTAATGATTAATTTTATTAGTCAATGCTAATTATTTATTCAAGAATTAGTTTTTACTGTGTTTTGTTCCCGAAAATCGACAAAATCAAAAGGAACCTGATACAAGATTGGTGAACTTTCGACCCCGGACCCCCTTGAAAAATTCTGTGTGCGCTACTGTTTAACATCAATTATAAATGCTAATTCTGTGAGGCTAAAAATTACAATTCGCTTAAAACTAATTATAATTTGAGCAACGGTTTTAAAAAATCATTTTACGTTTTTGTAAACATTGTCGAGCACTTGGTTTTGCTTCCTTACAATTCAGCTATTATATCAATAATGTTTTATTTTCTTATAAATGAACTCGAGCAAAGAGCGGGCACTTCAGCCGGTATATTTTTAATGTATCAGTGCTGCACAGAATATTTTATAACTAATTAATTAATACTAAAAATTAAGAACAAGTTGAATAAGTATTAATGACGTCCATGAGCTTGTCTTGGAAAAAAAGCAAAGTTTTGTAAGGATTGCTTATGATTAGAAATTGACCCTCTGAGTTCTTTTTCTATATTTAGCAGATATCTATATTTTGTCTTCTAAGCAGCTACCGCATTTTTATAATATGTTCAATTTAAAAAATTAGAGAAAGGAAAAATAACATAATAATTATCCTATTATTTTATTTATTTATTTATTTGCTTAAAAGTAGTATACAAAATCTAATACTTATGTTACTAATTTGTATGGCTTATAATTAAGATCGCCTATTGTAACTTTAGCGTCAAAGTGCATTATTATTGCATTCAGTACATTATTAATGTATAAGGGGGCGCGAAAAAAATTGTGATCGAAAAGGGGGGCGCCAGTATTGAAAGTTTGAGAAGCACTGTCGTAAGGTCATCGCGCCCCACAGTTTGAGAAACACTGATATAGAAGCATTAATTATACCTATCAGCTTCTTGGGTGCTGTATGAATATTATCAGTTATGGGATAAGAGAGCAAACTATATAAATTTCGGCTAAATTTTCTTAAAATCCAGAAATCGTCCTACAAACTCTGCAGAATGTTTCTAGACCCTTTCCGGCTTTTCCCGAGCAGAGCTCGAGCATTGTGAAAATTTACATTGTGCAATCGGTCTTTCCCGAGTTATTTTACATGTGCTTTTTTATGGTTTTGAATAATTGAAAAGTACCACTCGCGGCGAAGTTTCCTGCACAGAGAGGAAGCCCTTCTGCTTAGAACTCACTTTCACGGTTGTCTGAAAGACACTTTGTGTTGACCACATTTCCCCACAGAGAAGAAAACTAATCCTACACTACTGTGTATTATTTGTTGACAGTAAAAAGAAGGTAAGAAAATAAACAAGAATTTATTGTCCAGATTGCGATGTTGTGCAATACCGTGTTTTCGAATTCATCAAACACGATCAAGTTTTGTGTGATTAATAATTTCATAATCATTTAAGTAAATGCAAAAGATGTAAATAAAATTTGTAATTCAAGATAAAAGCTACGTTTTCTAAGCTTTATATTTATAGTGAGTGTGAATTGACTCCAAAGTTTAAGGATTTCGGACAAACAGAAGGCCAACTCTACAGGTAAATTACTCATTTGTCTATATAGAATTTTTTTATATTAATTTTTCGGAAATTTTGCATGCGAATGGTGCAATTATGTTTAAAAATTTATGTATGTTTCAAAATAAGCATAAAAAGTGATATTTTTTTTTCATAATCCAGAAACAAAATAAACTTGGAAAAGCAGAAACACTTGTGGGAGATCTGAACTCGGTACCTTCCGATCCGTATTGATTGATTGATTGATTGAATATTAACGTCGCACTGTTCAGCTACACGAAGGCTTTTTGGCGACGGACCACGTAATTTTGAACCATGATCAAGTGACGTGGACGACACCTGAGCTGGCACCCCCCTCTCCTAACTACCACACCAACGGGAGGACGTTTCAGCTCTTGACAGATTTAACGTGCATCTCTGCCCTACACGGCAGGTCTTTAGTGGTACTGGGTTCGAACTCGTGACAAGGCAAGCCACGATCCGATACCTATACCACTCGGCTACCACCGCCCATCCGATCCGTAAGCACGTAACTTAACCATTAGACTAAAATGACAACCTCAGTCGGGAAGTTGTTACTGGCTTATATAGATGCCACCGCCACACACTCCCCTACCAGTGAATCGGCGGATAGGCGAATGAACGATACAATTGTTATGGAGAGCAGTGAATTGTTACGTCATGAGTGGCACGTCATGTGGATCTGACGGCCTGCGTTGCTGTGTCATGTGTGTCTGACGGCTTTTGGTTGCTTTTGAGGCGGGCAGATGGTGCCACGACAGCTGCACGGAGGTTCAGTTTTTTCAAAGTTTAGCCAGGGTCATTAGAGAAGGAGATTAGAACTCGCAACTTTCGGTTCCGTAAACACGTAACTTAACCACTAGACTAAAATGATCACCTCAGTCCGAAGGTGGTTACTGACTTTTATAGATACCACCGCCACACACTTTTAGGTACTTTGTTTTCCTAACAAAGGATTTCTGTTTTCTGAATAATGGAATGTAAGAGACGAATCTTTGGTCGCGCACGGAAAAGAAATTTCGGTTGAAGGCGGATTTCCTGACTGCATTGGCGAGCTTAAAAATTTTCTTTGTGAGCTGCTATTTTCCCACCCCTGGATTATATCAATCCACAGATCAATAACCGGTGATTACTAGTGTAAATAAGGATTATCAATCATTTTTAATTAGAGTATTATTTAGAACATGATCGCAAATTTTAATCCGACGTCATCTAAACCAATCTCAGTCCATAATTCATTTCCAAAAAAACGAAAATCGATAAGGACTACAATTATTAAATTTTTTTGCGTTCAACATTTTTCAGGATGTTAATATTTCCTTAAGTGAACATTTCTTCTTTCATCTGTGAAAATATCTGGTTAAAATATAAATACGAGAATAAACAGGAAGCACACATAAATAAGTAGTATTTCCTATCATATTTGAAACTGCAGCTGAACTTCCAACTGAAGGTCGTCGCATTGTTAATAAACAATCATTTCCAAAGCTGATCTAATTAATACTCTGCCGAATCGAAACAAGAAATCTCCACAAAAACGCAATTAAACATTTAGCAAATTACAATTATTTATCGCTATGCAGTCGTAATAACTCAATGGTATTTCTGATAATTGGGGCACTTAAAAATGGAAAGATGAAAATCAGATGCAACAAAAAAACGGACATTCCCATTGACATAACAATAAAAAGCGTCCATGCTGAAAACAAGATAATACTCATGCTTTCAAAGATTAATGAAACAGATTAAGCGTAAATGTTAATCAGATTAATTTTATCGTTTCATTGTGGAAATTGTTTTTGTGTTAGAATGTTTATGAGAGATGTTTCCATTCATATAGCTTTATCTCACGAGTATTTTGGATGGGTTAACGGAGCAAATTAATTAACTTCTGTTAGAAAAGCCAAGGGAAGAATGTTAATTATTTCAATGAGGTTAATTATTTTTGGAAGTGAAGAATGAAAAGTATTTTTCAGATGAACTACAATGAAAATTCTAAAAATTGCTTTATTAGATAGTTTGAATTTTGTGAGATAAAAACTGGTATGAGAAAAAGAGCAGATGGTGGACTAGAAAAGAAATTATCGGAAAATAATAACATTTTACTATCTCTGATATTCAAAGAAATTCTATGAATGCAATGGCAAGAAAACAAATCTTGTTTTTGATATTTAAAAGTAGGTTTTAATATTAAAAAATAACTTTTTTTTAATAAAAAATTTTAAATTGAGGCAACGCGAAAAAGAGGTAAATTGTAAGAAAATCTATTCAAAAATTTCAATGAATCTTTTATCAGAATATTTATTAAATTTTCTCTAACCTACTAATAGAGCTTTTTTCTTTCTTATTTTTTCTTTTTAAATACTGAGGTTGAATGCTGCAGAAAAATACAGGCCTTTATTCTACACATCTATTATTTAAAAAAAAACAATTATTTTTATGGAAATAGAGAAATGGTAAAGTAAAACTTTTTTAAATAATTAATGAGTATATTGAATAATTAATGAGTATATTGAATAAATTTTCAATTTATATATAAATGAAAATTATTAAAAATTTATTCTATATATCTTTTTCTTAAAAAAATATGATTCCCATAAATAAATTTATGACTTTATATCAGTAGTGAAAGGAATATATATACTATCCATTACTTTATAATGAAGCAGAAAAAATTTAGAAAATTTCGAGAATTATACTTCCAGTGCAAAATAATTGTAATATTGGAGATATAAAGCTGTACTTAACAACCAATAATCTTATGAAGTGGATTAACGGAGAATATTAGGGCACCCCTGCAAAATCAGGTTTTGTTCCCCATGTCGGATCTTGCAAATTGCAAAACTGTAACTTTTTTACCTAACCATAGCCTAAATTACTAGGCTCCTCCGGGATACGGGGGTGTTCGTTACGCCACTGATTTTATGTATCTTTAAATCCTTCCATTAGTACATTTCGCTAAATCGAAAAGATTTTAAATTTAGAAAGAGACGATAATAGAAGGAAATAAGACACATTTTTTATAGGCAATTAAAACTGTAAAACATCAAAGGTACATCTCAATATTTTTACTGAAATTTGTTTTAAGCTTTATTTCAAAATTATTTTACATATTTTGTTATAGAATTTTTTTTTGTTCTCCAATATATTTTTTATTTATAATGGGCTGCGGATTGGTGTATTACCATTGCTGACCTAGTACATTCCCCTGAAACTGGTATTTCTTTTTAATGCGGCACCATAGAGGCGGATACTAATAGCCGCAGGTAATTTTGATGCCCAGTTTCTTCCCTAGGGGAGGCACACGAGCTCTGACGATGTGCGAACCTGTAATAGGATTTAATTTTACCGAGAGCATCCAAGCCAAGCAGACACTTAGATATCTTTTACATTATCTTTATAATCAAACGATACGGCTGCTGTCGATTTTCTGCATCATGAAAATCCACCGATTTGGGCCAGGGTCAAACCCGCAATCTTGGATGTAGAAGCCCAGCGACCAACCAACCACGCCACCGTTTTCCAATATCCCTCGTGTTGCTACTGAGTGTGACGTTAACAAATAACCAACCAACCACTGAAACAAATCTCCAATTTATGAAAATTTCCTGCGCATGATATTTTGTGAATTTAGGTTTTAAAATAAGGAAGGATTTTTCATCAATCAAAATTATCTTACAGAGAACCTCAGGTTCTATGAAAATGAATATTAAATATATGTTACAGAGCAGAAATATTTTGTCTTTTTCTTGTGCAAATTTAATTATAGGCAACTCTGAATTAGTTATCAAGAACACAACCATGTACACAATATTCTACAAAGCTGAAATAAGAATAAAAAGACATCTGGACTGGTTTGCCCGTACACCGTACGTGCTACCGAGTGCTGGTCACATCCACTTTGCCCGTACGCTGTCCGGGCACTGATATTTTCTTCTTTCTGTCTTTGATTCGCACATATTTTTAACTCTTATAGTGAGATTATCAGTGCTAGTGTTTATGAGAGATGCTGTTTGTCCATGGTACTGAAATACTTCTCATTCAGGATTTTCTTTATAGTGGAGGTAGAAATTTTTTGTTGAAATAAGAATTTAGGTTCCTGAAACTATTCGATAAAAATAGTGATCGCCAACGCGACGTGCAATTTGTTGCTTGAGAAGAAATGAAAACTGAAGGATAATCTAAAAAAAAACCAGTTTTGGCTCTGTCTCCATTGTAATGTAAGACTTATATATAATAATACGCCACGCTTCAAATTGTGTGTGTGTATATACACTGGTGTGCAAAAATTAAGGACGAAGTCGAAAAATTAGCATATCAGCTGAACAAAGAGGCAGAGCGGACAGAAAGACCAATCAGGAGATTAAGTAAGGTGATGTACGGTAGCACATGCGCAGATATGCAGATAGACGTAATGGGGGAGTGTCTGAGTAGTATAAAGCATGTTGTCGGTGTAAGATCAGTATTTCTGGCAAAGAGATTGCACGCCGTATAACAGTTAAAATCACACCGAGTTGCTGCCTCAGCGAGAAATGACGAATAATCAATCTGTTAGACGACATCTGGATGCTTTTACCCGAGGTCGAATCATTGGGAAGTTGGAGGAAGGCCGCAGTGTGACTAGTGTGGCTGCAGAGTTTGGAATTGCTCACAGCATCGTTTCACGACTTTGGAGACAATTTCAAACTACAGGAACAGCTATCCGGGGGTTCAGTAGTGGTCGTCCACGAGGAACCACACCCGCAGATGACCGGTACGTTTTACCGTGGCCAGAAGACTGCACGGTGGTGATCTGTTTGCACGACGCCCTGTACGGTGTGTACCTTTAACGCCTGCCCATCGGAGAAGGCGTTCTCTGTGGAGCCGGGAACACCGGAATTGGAGAGACAAGGAATGGGGACGAGTACTCTTTACAGATGAGAGCAGATTCAGTTTGAGTAGAGATTCTCATCGCATACTCATCTGGAGAGAGCGGGGAAGCCGCAATCATCCCTCGAACATCATTGAAAGGGACAGGTATGGAGGTCGCGGTGTTCTCGTTTGGGGAGGCATCATGCTTGGTAGTCGTACAGACCTTCACATCTTCGACGCAGGTTCAGTCAACGGGACCCATTATTGTAACGAGATTCTTCTTCCATATGTGCGTCTTTTTAGAGGCGCTATGGGTCTGCAGTTCCTTTTCATGGACGACAATGCACCATGTCATCGCACAGTAGCTGCCGAAAAGCTCTTAGAGAGTGAGGGTCTGCAGTTCCTTTTCATGGACGACAATGCACCATGTCATCGCACAGTAGCTGCCGAAAAGCTCTTAGAGAGTGAGGATATTGAACGTATGGATTGGCCGGCACGATCTCCGGATCTCAATCCCATCGAGCATGTATGGGATTTTCTAGACAGACGCTTGGTAGCTCGTACCTTACCACCAGTAACGATTCGGGAGCTTCGATTGGCGCTGGAAGACGAATGGGCAGAAATGCCTCAACAACTCATTGACACCCTCATTCTCAGCATGGGCAGACGCTGTGAAACCTGCCTAGCAGTCAAGGGAGATCATATCCCCTACTAAAGACTGGATGTTTCTTGCTGGACACCCATCACAGGGATGTTTCGGCCTTCAGTCGCATTGCGCTCCATGCTACTTTTTCAATCAAGCTTCTTTTTATCCCTCTGATTTCTCTTTTAGTAAGTGTTGCTTACATTACACATGTCCTTACGTATTGGGGATCTTACGGTATTAAATGTGTTGATTTGGAAAGCTTTTGTACAAAGTTATATTGAAAAAACCGTTTCGTCCTTAATTTTTGCACACCAGTGTATATGTGCACTCACAAAATCCTCAACAGTTTGAAAAAGAAGTACGAATATGAATTTGTTTTGTAAGAATGAGAGAAATTCTTTTAAGATATATGAAACATTCTTCATAGCATGCACAGTGTATACTTATAAAAAGCAAACATTTAAGGGGTTTTACGTTCCACAATTACTAAATAAAAAAATAGCGTGAAAACTTTAAAATTGAAATTTAGAATAAAATTCTTCTATTTTCGCATTCTGTTATATACGCATTATGCTTAATTATATGCAATAAAAATGTGCCTTTTTAAAGCATTTTTGGCAAAAAAAGTGACTTCTTAAGGGGTTTAATAAATTAAAAAGATAGCTATACATTTTTTATAATATAAAAAAACAAAACCTTGTTTCTCGTTTTCTCAAAACTAAATATGTTGGACATGCTTCAAGGCATCCATATCAAGCCCAATCGAGATTCTGAATCCTCGATTTTCAAGTTATAATGTGTATTTCGGATACATATTCAGTTTCACTAAAATGTATGAGAGTCGTAAAAAGGTTACTATAACCTATCAGAAAAGAAAAAGAAAAAAAAAGTGAGAAAAGTTTTATTTTGTGAAAAATCTTAAGTTTTTTATGCAAAACTTGTCTGGAATAATCACAAATAATCGACCACACACGCACATCGACTATATATACATACAAACATAAATAAAACCTTTATCTACATACAATTACAAATGAACATATTTTTCTTACTTCAGCGCTTACTTAAGAAGGAGAGCACATTTTGTTTTTACTTAGTAATATTAGATGACAGCTATTGCCCGTCTAATTAGTCATTCTGGACAACTTTATCAGGAGAGTACGTTTCCTTATTTATTCATCTCCCAGAGGATTAACACTCACTGATTAGGGCTTAAAATGTAATGATAGGGTTCTAGGAAAGACACTCGCTGAGCTGTTTGGATTTACGAAAAGACTAGCCTAATATATATCAAACTGCTACACTACATTTTTCATGCTGCTTATATAATGTACTGCATTTTAATTTTGGTCGAATGTTTTAAGCTGAACATATTTGCAGCGGAATATTTTAAACTGAGTCGAGGAACATAAGAGTCTCTTCACAAAATCATGTCGTACTTCTTAATTTTCACTTACATTTAAAACACGACTTCCACATGCAATTATGTGTTCGTTCTATGGGAAAGGAATCTTACACATTCATTTAAACCAAAACACACAAAAAGATTCATTCATCAACATGGATGTTTTAAGTCATGGAAAAACTGGGCCCGGGTCTCAGCCTTGGCAGGGAACCTCGTCTTATCCTCAGCTTGCCCTCATTAATATCATTACCCGAACAATTTTTAACCGTCAAATGTTGATCTCCGACATATTCTCCCAAAAGCTGGAAATTTTGAGTTACATGCCATCTAGCAACAGTGGGAAGACTGGCTTATGTCATGTTCATCGTCCTGTCTAGGCCTAGGCCTACCATCATACACCATCATTTTGGTGAAAGGCGGCAGTCGGTCGAAACGGTTTGTACTTAAGTGTGTGAGATTGTGACTAACGCACATTTATTTGTTACACGTTATCATTTCTGCAAGCATTTGACAACGAATGCTATATACTATCTACATAAAAAGGTCACATGTGAGGTATTTTTTAAAACAGGAGCTCAGGGTCTCAGGAAATCTTAAGACGTCACTGTCCGTCAATTAAGAAAATTTTAAAGCTCCATAGAAAAAATTAGAATTGAATTTCAAAATTCTGAAGTAATTTAGTGTGGGTATTAGGAAAGTGGGATGCTACCTCATACTTGAATGTGGTTCAAAATTGTAGGGTCTGGCATCGATAATGTCTCCAAAGAGACGTTAGTTCAAATCAACTAACAAACCCTCAAATGAAAATGTGCTTAGGGTCACATTATTTGAAAAGCAACGAGGTGTAAAACTAATGCATGAAAAAAAATTAGTTATTGGCTTCTTTTAGCAAGTACAAGCTATACGTTTAAGTTCCTTGATGAGTGAGTTTGATCTGTCTGATTCCCTCTTATGTTTACAGAATCTTTGGCAGGAGGGCGAGAGTCGGTTGTAACAAGATAATTTTATAGAAAAACTAAAGTAGACATTTTAGATAAAATATACAAAGTACACAAAAGAAGCTAGAATAATTTTCGCTTTCTACTACATTGATAATATCAGCCGCATTAACATGGAATAAAGAAACTTATGACCTATTTTCTTAAATTAAAAAAAAGATGTACTAAGTGAGAGTGTCTAAAAAAACTGCGGTTCCTTAGCTTTGGAAAGCATATAGTAGTGAGCTCATTTGTCATCAATGGAAGGTAAAATGAAGTTTCTAGACAGAACAAAGGTCTGAAAAGAGAGAAATTATTATCACTATTGATATGTTTTTTTTTTAAATTTTAAGTTGAAAAATTATGTATCTCTAGATTGCAGGCATTCGACTTTATTAAAAACTGAAATTTACACCCCTAAAAATATTCAAACTTAATCAGTGTTATATTCAAAACATTTGAAATGTTTACTTCTTAAAACAACGTTTGTTTTTAAGATATATTTAGTTGGAAAACATTGTAAACTTTTAATTTTAGATAATACATATACTTAATAACGTTAAGTGTCAACTTCAAATAAATTTTATGTGAAACTATATTTTTTGTATGATAGTCAATTTTTTAAGTGATATTCATAAACTTGTTTTAAAAACTGCATAAAGATGAGTCAAATTGTTTCTTATACTGTTGTGAAGAGACAAAGAAAGGTTTTGTAACACAAATGTGTGCCTTATTTATTCAACTAATTTTAAAAGTAACATAAAAAAGAAATTTTAGCTAAAATCTTAGTCTCGCGTTTCAGTTTCTAATACTTTTAAAAGGCATTGCAAATTCATTTAATTCCCTTGAATTTATTAGATTTCTTAATTCAAGCTCTTAACAAGAATAAAATTTAACACAGATTGGTATAGTAAGCTATTTCATTTTTGTGCTACAATTTCTTAAAAATATATTAATTTTTCATATTCTCGACTGATTTTTTAAAATCATATAATTATAAATTATAAAAAATCCATTTTTAATTTCGTCAAATCTTGTCTATTCGTTTGCATTTAAAAGTAATATTCAAGTTTTCTGACATTAATGCAGTGTTTCTCAAACTGTGGGGGTCGATAATCTCACGAGGGGGGCGCGAGCATATCGAAAATAAAAGATTTAAAAAATAATTAATTTACTGGAATGAATTAAAACAAAATACTTTCAGACATAATAAAAAGTGCACTTATACTTTGATATAATTTATAGGCTCGCGATATTAAGTCATCAAAAATAAAAACTTCTTCAATACCTAATTAGCTATCTTTGACCCTATAACCAAATAAAAAAACTTTTATTTGATTTGCTGTAACCCCATGATGAGAGATTTTTTTATTACGCTTTCTTTTTAAACCTAATATACTACTCTTTCAGAGAAAAAACAAATCCCAGACCCAGAATCGAAAAAATTTAGGAACGTAAAAAATTCATCACTGTCATTATTTTTGAAATACTGCACATTATAGCTGTAATCGGTTTCACCTTCTAAGTTATTGGTACAGTTAGTTATGACCCCTTTCTTATGTGTTTGTTTCTCATTTAGGGAAGTTGTAAGTAATGTATTACTTCTGTTACTCTTTTTTCCATGCAAAAGAGTTTTATGATATTTGGAAAACCACGGAGAGCACATTTTCAAGGATTACTTGACCAAGACTTATTTTTATGAGTATTCTCAAACTTATAAAGCATAATGAAAAACGTTTTACACAATTTTTTAGCAGTAACGTAAATATTATCATAATGAATACACTTTTAACCCGGAAGTGGCCCCGCTGGAAACGTAGATCACGAAATCGTTAATTCTGGCAAAACTGTTTATTTGTTACCAAAGAAAAATTGAAAAGTTTTTGAAAGTACGTAAGTTTACTTTCTCTTAATTAAATTATTCACTGAAATCACGATTTGTATCGTGTACAATAAAATAATTATATAAAAAAAAAGGATTGGGGTGACTCAATAACCCCGCTCGACTGTATCGAGTGCGCGCCTGCTCCCGGGTTAAAACATAATGAAGTCTTTTCATTTTAAATATTAAAAATAATACAATTATTCTGCATCGGAATTTTGTATTATTGTTCATTATTTAACATCAATTATAAATGCTAATTCTGTGGGGCTTAAAATTACAATTCGCTTAAAACTAATTATAATTTGAGCAACCATTTTAAAAAAAATCATTTTACATTTTTGTAAACATTGTCGAGCATTTAGCTTTGCACTCCTTACAATTCAGCTATTATATCAATAATGTTTTATTTTCTTATAAATGAACTCGTGCAAAGAGCGGGCACTTCAGCCGGTATACTTTTAATGTATCAGTGCTGCACAGAGTATTTTATAACTAATTAATTAATACTAAATTAAGAACAAGTTTAATAAGTATTAACGACTTCCATGGACTTGTCTTGCAAAGAAAAGTTTTTATAAGGAATGCATATGATTAGAATTTGACCCTCTGAGTTCTTTTTCTATATTTAGCAGATATCTATATTTTGTCTTCTAAGCAGCCACCGCAGTTTGCAATATGTTCAATTTAAAAATTAGAGAAAGGAAAAATAACATAATAATTATCCTATTACTTAATTAATTTATTATTTTGCTTAAAAGTAGTATACAAAATCTCTAATACTTATGTTATTAATTTGTATGGTTTAGAAATAAGATCGCCTATTGTAGCTTTAGCGTCAAAGTGCATTATTATTGCATTCAGTACATTATTAAAGTATAAGGGGGGGCGTGATAAAAATTGTGATCGAAAAGAGGGGCATCAGTATTGAAAGTTTGAGAAGCACTGCATTAATGGATAAATTCTGGGCTACACACATTCTTTTGTTAATTCTATAAGCTCCTATTATGTGTGTTCAATTCCCCTAAAATTAATTTTCTGTACTTGCTGTTTAAAATAAAAATGTAGAGATAACAAAGTCTCTTCAACTTCGAAGGAAAAAATTGTTTTAGGAAAATTTTTCCGACAAAAAAAATTTTGATGAAAAATTTAACAAATAAAATTTTTTTTTGACAGATTACCATGTAAGTGCCACACTGGTGGTATTATGTTTATTGTTCAAATCGCTTAAGCAATATGATTACTGAATACCTGCTTTCCTATAATCAGAGTTTTTGATTTGAAAACTGGTTTATCAATGATGTTGAGATATAAAAAAAATCCCCGTCATTGCTTTTTTTTGTGTGTGAAGTACATTTAAAAACTTTCCGGAATGCATTTTTAAAATTACGTGACTTGACAATTGTACTCTACTATAATTATGCTGATTACAGGAACTAGCCAATGTTGTAGATCATTTAACCCGCAAAGTGTTACCAGGGTGCACCACGAGGAGGTAGATCTACGTCTATCAGTGTTCTCGTCATGGAGGCTTTCTGGCTCACGGTTTTAATATACAGTAGCAAACACTATTCTAGCCCGCTTTCGAAGTGGTCACCTTAAATCAATGGAGTTTTCTGAAGGATCCAAGAGCTTTGAAATGTGTACCGACTGTTCTTCTGAGCCGGCCTCGCCTGCTCACATCCTCGAATGCCTAGGGCTCACGAAGCAGGATTTAGCAGACGATCCCTTGCCGGTGTTGGATTATTTGAGAATGTACGACGTCATGTGGACCTGGTCTAGCACTGCTGACCAACGGGGGCATGCAACAACAACAGATCTACGTAATCTTAAAGATCTTCCCATGTGGCCAAGACGTAAAACAGTTGCCGAGTTTCGTCTGGTTACAGGACACGACTGTCTCCTCGAAAATCTTTATCGAATTCATGTTGCCCCTTTCTGCCCGCTTTAAGATATTTGGGAGAACATGGATGCTGACCACAATCGCCGCTGCCCAGCATTAAAGGGCTCCTCTTTGTGCAATCTTTATTTGCAAGCTAGAGACTTATTGGATTCATAGACTTTTCTCGCCACGTCTTGATTTCCTACTTTGACTGTTTGGTCTGTTTTTGGTTTTGTTCCTAACCCCTCGTGGTGTAGTGGCCTTTTGTAACCCTGGCTATTTGAAATTAAAAAAAATTATGCTGATAAATAATTTAAAATTAGCACTATGTTAATCATTGATAAAATGAAAAGTATCTAACAAGTCTACCTAATAAGATGATTACACAGTTTTTTTAAAAGTTGCTCATGATTTAAAAAAAATATTATACTTAATTTTATTTTTTTCATTCATTTGATTTTGGGTATAAAATTCAAGCCGAGGACATCAACAACAATACCACAATTGAAAATGATTTGTATACTGACACCGTCAATGAACAATGCGACGCCTACTCGTATGACCAATGCACTTTTCTCAAAAACGAAATGAAGAATGAGACAGAGTTTAGCATTACGCGCCAGAACTGAGATTTTTCATGATTCAACATATAATATTACAGATGATCTAATTAGTGAGAAAAATCTAACGCCTACTTTTATCATTCTACACAATGAGAAAAAAACATAATTGCACACATAAAGTGCAATATCCAATTCCGTGAACTTGTGAAGTAATTGCGGAGGCTTTCTGGCGAATCTTTATGTAAAGAGTATTCAACAAAAATTCAGAAAATAATTACTGAAAGGAAAACAAGTAAACTGTAAGAAAAGGAAACATTATAAATTTGTAATGGAAAGAAAATTCAGGCGTGAAACTTGAAAGTAATTCAACAACTGAACAAGGAATTCCTAGATTCTTTTTTTAAAAATATATACAAAAAAAAACCAATTTCGTTAAACAAAACTTCCTTGAAAGGAAAATTAAGTATCAATTATGTTAATGAACCTCCATTATCGATTAAACAGATTCCAGATTAAAAAAGAAAAAAATCAATCTTCCAATTCCTGCAATTTGTAATTCCTCTATCCCTTTTTGTTTTTTTTTAAACAAATCATGTTCTGTTTTCTACACACAGTTGTTTTACTACTTAAAAGTTTTTAAAGTCTTTTTATCGTGAGAAAATTGTTTGGTTTTTAACAAAAAAAAAGGCTAGTTTTTTTCCAACTGAGCAGACTAAAAAGTCGTGTGTGATCATTTTTCATTAATTTACACTTTTCTTTTTACGCCAACTCGAGTAGAAAGTTCAGTTTAATTACGCTTTGTATAATTAATTAATTAATTGCATACTAAATCTATTTGCTATTTAGAATGAATGTACAGTAAAAAGACTAACAGTATTCGATGTTCCACCGTTAACCGTTATCTCTCAGTGTGCCACAGTAATGCTTTCATTTAAATAACATATTTTGTAAGAAACCGGATTAATAAATTTTTTTTCCAGAAGGTTTTCGCAAAAATATCTACACTTGGATGCTTTACAATACAAACCTTATGAGTGTGTGTTTTTCCAGTATTTTCAAAAAAAATTTTTTTTGACTACGTGAAAACTGAGTTGATACTGCACATTCCAAGCTTCCACGTCATTTTAAAGGAGAAATTTGAGGTCCAGCTAGGTTAATTATACAAAAACTCTCATTTAGCACGAAATTCTATGAAGGTATCACGAATTGAATTCGATCAAAGTATGACAAAGTTCGCAATTTTACTGTCAGGTTTCTTCAATGCAAATTTTAAGAAAAGTTGACGGGGAAGTAAGATGTGTATCTTATGCTTTTAATATTGTCGAAAATAAAGTTGCAATATTCATTTAAAGTATTCGACTACGTTCGGAACCGTAATTTTGCAAAAGCGTATAAATGGATAATATTTATGATATTTAGAGTCACTTAGTTTACAAAATGTATATAAAATTGTTTTAAGAATATTGTTACAGTAAAAAATTATTTAAGTACAATATTTTGGCACAAAATAAACACATAGATTGACCAATTTTTAAAATGTTCTCCTTTTGTGAAAAATGCTTCTATTATAATAATATTTTGCCTGTATAAGTATATAGCTCAGATCCCTGCACAGAGGCTCAAATAGAATTTTTGAAATATATAACTTAGAAGTGGGTTTATCCATGTTTTACGACAACAGAAGGGACAAATTTTAAGAAAAAAACGCCGATAATTATTTCAATTAGTTGTAACTCTGAAAATATTGTGAATTTTTCAAAAAAAAAATAATTCAGACTCTCTGGAGAAGTTTTTACTTGGTATAATCAAAATATTAATATTTTAGAAGTATTTTTTATAAAAGGAGAAGACTTTGAAAAAAGGTTATTCTAAGTTAATTTTTTGCCAAAATATTGTATTTCAATATTTTCTTTTGTCAAAATGTCCCGAAAACAATTTTATACATGTATTCTAATCTAAGTGACACTAAATATCATGAAAATTATCCATTTGTGCGCCTTTTTTCAAAATTACGGTTCCGAACGGATACCTTAATTCTGAAAATGTCGTTAGAAGAATGTTTCTCAAACTTTCAATGTTTGCGACTCAATATTCAATCATAATTTGCATCACGCCCCCCTGAAAACAATAACGATGTATAAAATTCAATGCTATACTTTGACGCAAAAACTACAATACGACTTTAACCTCTTAAGTCCCTCGACGTATATAAACATCTCGCTCGGCTAGTGAGTTAATTGCCTTCAGACGTATATATACGTCTTTCCGAAGTAAAATCTTTTCTGTGAACTGCTACTCATAAAATTATCCCGAAGGCTTTGGAAAGCAATAAAATGCCCTTGACAGTATTTGTGAAGGATTTACTAATTTCAGATAATTTGATTATTTATTTCTTTTATACTACCTTACCCCCTTCTCAATACACTACATACGTTTACCTACGTGCTAAACGGTGGCATTGGAAAACGAATCGCAATTTTTAATCGACATTTAAGGGATCAATTTTATAAACCGTACAAATTATCAAGATAAGTGTTTTTTTTGTATGTAATTTTATGTATGATAAGCCAATGGGGTCATTGATAATTATTGAACTTGTCCTTAACTTAGTATTATTAAATTAATTAGAAAATAAATTGTGAAATACTGATACATGTATAAGTGTATTATAGTGTAAATTAGTATTTTATTTTTTACTATGTCAGAATGTACGTATTTGTTTGTTTACTTACAGTAAGTTAATAATTCTTTAAATAATCTTTTGTTTTCGACTTTTGAATATGCTCACGCCCCCCTCTTACGGTTATTAAGCCCCCTGGGGGCGCGCCCCACAGTTTGAGAAACACTGCGTTAGAGAGAAAGAGAGCACTTGTGGACACTTAATCTACAGTAAGACGCTTCTTTTAACATCTTATATCCTTCTTTACCATTTAATATAACCATATAACTTTTGTATCACTAGATAGGTCGGGTTTATTAGATTTTGTGCCAAAAATGATGGGAGTGGTCCTTCAAGAGTGACTCAGGGGAACATTTGTAAGAAAGACATAATTTTCGGCCGAAATGGCATCGATTCAAGAGAAAGTCCAATGTTTGCTTACATTTCACGAAACGGAATCGCTTATTGATGTTCAGTGTAAATTTTGACGTTGTTTGGAAGCGAAGCTCCTGGTGCAAAATCAATAAAGCGATGGTATGAAATGTTGAAAGAAACAGGTAGCAAAGAAAGTTGATTACACCAATTTGCAGTAACGTCAGTCTAGGTTTGTTAATCAGAGACTTCATCTCGGGCGAAATGAAGTCTCTGATTGGCTAGACGCTAGACACTCGACGCTTGTACGCCTTGGTGTGAATGAGCCTTTAGGGATCTTCCTAGAAGTGGTAGGCTGAGTGTGATGGAAACAACTATTGAAATTAACACTGGGCGGAAACTGGTATACCACTTAAACATTCTCCGAGCTACACACGTCGAAATTTACTGAGGTAAAATGATGAAAAAAGAATTCCTTATACACAGTCCAGTCACATTAATGTGACCACAACTTACTTTCGACGCCGACGTTATATAACCAATCAGAAGGCAGGTGGCAGCTCAGTGCAGTTGAGCGTATATAAAGGGTGTGTGAGGGTTTCTCAGCCCCTGGCTAGAAAATTTGAGTCGTTGTACCTAGCAACCAATCAGAGAGCAGCCTCTAAGCTCTCAACCAAGCCACAAAACTAAACTTTTTCACCCAGATGATGCACCATAGCCACGCCTCCTAGATTCTATCGTTCGAACAATCGCCGTCATGCCACTCAGCAGAATAGAAAACACCATTTCCGCCATGCGGAACACCTTAGACTCACAATATAGGATTGAAGACTGTTTTACAGTCCAGATGCCCCAAAAGAAACGTCTATCCAACGTCTATTCGGAAAGCATTGCAATTATTGGCATAATGCAGAAAAAGAACGATTTATCAGAAGTCCAAAAGGGCATGATCATGGGCTTTCGAACCAAAGGTGGAAGCCTTTGCGAAATGGCTAAGTGTGTGAGCTGTTCACGTGTCGACGTGGAAAAAGTATACCATGCATGGCAAAATTGGACTGCCCGAAATCAGCGACGAGTGCATTATAGGCATTAGTGTCAGAGGTGAACGACGGCTGCGGAGATGCGTTCGGGCGAATAGACGTGCTACCGTTGAGCAACTGACTACCCAGATGAACCAAGGGGTTATCAACAGTGTCTCCCAAACTATTGTTCAGTGAACGTTGCTGCGTCTGGGCCTCCAAAGCAGACGCCTGGTTCATGTACCTATGCTGACTGCTGTTCATCGGGGCAACGAAGGCTGGAATTTGCACGCCAGTTCCACAACTGAACGTTCACTGAGTGGCGACAAGCAGCGTTTTCCGATGAATCCCGTTTTATGCTTCATTGGACAGATGGACGTTGGAGTATATGGCGTGAAACCTCTGAAAGCAAACACCTCTAACCATTGCCAGAATGGTCCAGGCTGGAGCATTATGGTCTGAGAAATGTTTTCCTGGCATTTTCTGGATTCACTCATAATTGTGGAAGGTATGATGAACCAATACAAGTATGCATCTGTCTTTGCGGGCCATTTCCATCCCTAAATGCGCATTGTTTTTCATCAGGATGATGGCATCTACCAGCAGGACAACGGAAAGTGTCATACATTTGGCAGAGTACGTGCGTGGTTTGAAGAGCACCAGGATGAGTTTACTGTTCTCCCTGGCCAGCAAACTCACCTGACTTAAAGCCAATCGAGAGTCTATAGGTTGTTAGGGCCAAGGATGCTCTCCCACATTATCTACCACAGCTGGCCACGGCACTTGAATCGGCATGGCTCAACATCCCAGAAAACACCGTCAGAAACCTGACTCTCTTCTTGCACGTCTCGCAGCAGTCCGCTTTGCTAAAGGTAGTTATTCTGGCTTTTGACTGCTGTTCACATCAATATGACTGGCCTGTGTATTACTTACAATATATCGAAGAAAACCATATCTGTAATTACAATAGTTCGAGCACAATAAATATTTATACTCTGGACAAGACTTTTAATTCACCCTATGTTTGAAATTATATCTGGTTTTTAAGTGGATAGTGATACAAAATAAAGCGATTATTTTTGTACTCTGGGAGTCTTTTATATGTAAAAAGAAGGAGCACATTGATAAAGGTTAGTATTATACTGGAAATAGGAGTGGGCGAGGGGGCAAGATAAATCAAACTCAATATAACACAGCACAGGAAAAGCCGAAAAGCGTTAGTGCGTTTGATTTGGCAACAAATAATATATCGAATGCCACGCAACGAGCTGTAACGCGGATTGACCTTAAACGGCGAGAGGGTAACAGTATGGGAGAGGATACAAAACTTGTTGTTGTGAAGAAAAGGCAAAAAAAAAAAAAAAAAAGAAAAGAAAGAAAGAAAGGAAAAAAATGCACCGCTGTTTCCAAGGAAGTCTTACACTATGTTTTCACATCTAACATAATTATCTTGAATGTTCTATGGTCTACGTGGTCACCTGAATTATCACATTCTGATTTTTATTTGCAGGGGAACTTGAAAGCAAATTTTTTTGGAGCAATCCACGAATTTTTGATGCGCAGCATTAGAATATATGCCACACTATCAATGTCCAGCAGGATCAGTCACAACAAGTCACTGTGAACACGATTCATCGACCCACCCGGTGTATGTATCATAGTATTCAACATTTCCTGCATTGCTTGTAGAAGCCTATAGAGAGTAATATAGGTATATAGGCCTATGACTTTTGTCTACTTGTATAATATCGCTTTACCGTTCATGTGTTCTTTTTTACTTCATTTTGCTCACCCTGTAGAAGTAAAGATAAATAATATCAAACGCAGTGGCGTAACGTACACTCCCACATCGTGGAGAGAGGCAGGATTCTAGGGAGCCCAAGTCTGACTGACGCCAACTACACATGACTTTACAATCATTTGAAAAATCCGATTTTGAACCCAAAACCTGACTTTGCATGGGGGGCTTATATTCTCCGTTGCGCCACTGATCAAATGACATAATTTTGTTTGATTATTTTAAGATATAAAAAGAATAAAAAAATTAAATTGAAACATAAAAATGAAAATATCATAAAAAATTTTGCAGGAAGAAAACTGGTTGTTGTTGCTTAACTATTTCATTTCATAAGTTAAGTCTTACAGAGCAGGTTTTTAAAAACATTTGCTAGACTTGACAGTAATACAAGACTAGAATTTGATAATTCATTTTCCAAAAATATAAAAAAATAAGATAAATATGTTAATATTTAGAGTGTGTGTGACAGAGAAATATTAAAGATTTTTATATTAAGCCTAATAATTCCAATCATATTATATATAAAAAAACTTTACATCTTTCTACAGAAACGCTAAATACCAAAGCTTATCATTTTTCAAAGAATAATAATCATAATTACATCATATATCGATGTTAATATATCACTGTACCTCGTGAAAACATTATAATACATCCGACTACAAAAAGAACTACAAATACAATTCGAAATTTAAAGTAACTGCTCCTCACACAAAATATGACGCTATATATTATTTTATAGCAATATCGTTCTATCAAACTTGTCCGATCTGTCATTTTCTGAGATATCTGCGATTTCCATCACAGTTATTGATATGGAAAACCAGTGACATTGACAGAATGTATGAACTTTTATGCATAAACGAAATAGAGTAGGTGTCAAACTGCAGACGAGTAGAAAATGTTATATGGGTATATGCAGAGCATTATTTTACACGTGTGTCTGAATGCAATATTACTGGTTTCTATCACAGTTTTTGAGATTATTTTTCAAAACTGAAGAAAAAGAATATTCATTTCCCATCGGTGAAAACACGTCATGGAGGTTCAGATGATTGAATAGTTTTTAGTAAACACGCAGTGATTCATGCGCACGCTATGACCATTTCAAAAGCTTTAAAGGACGTAGCTGTAGCTATCTAAGGCAAAATATGGTCTGTGTCTGGTTATGTGGTTTTAATTATTTAACTCTTTAAGCGGTCAATTTTTTTGTTCAAAATATTAAAAAAAAGCCCATTTTATTATTGTATATAATTAAGCATAATACATACGAATACGAAGATGGAAAAATTTTATTTGAAATTTTCATATTTTTAAAGTTTTTACACTATTTTTTTAATTTTATACTTGTGAAACAAAAAAAAACCCCTAAATGTTTGCTTTTTATAAGTACACTGTACATGCTATGAAGAATATTTCATGTATCTTAAAAGAATTTTTCTCATGCTTACAAAAAAAATTCATGTTCGTAACTCTTTTCCAAATAGTTGAGGATTTTGTGTGTGTATGTGTGTGCAAATATATACACATATACAATTTGAAGCTTGGTGTATAATACTTAGTCTTACAATACTATGAGGACAAAGACAATAGCTTTTTTTTGGATTATCTATCCATTTTGAATTCTTCTTAAGCAAAAAATTGCACATTGCTTAGGTGTGTAATTTTGTGTGTGTGTGCAAATATATACACATATACAATTTGAAGCTTGGTAAGTCTTACAATACTATGAGGACAAAGACAATAGCTTCTTTTTTGGATTATATATTCATTTTGAATTTTTAAGCAAAAAATTGCACATTGCCTTGGTAATCCCTGTTTTTTATCGAATATTTTCAAGAAACTAAATTCCTGTCTCAACGAAAAATTTCCACCTTCACCACAAAGAAAATCCTGGATGAGAATTTTGTTCAGTACCAAGGACAACTGCATCTCTTAAAAACACTCTCTAGCACTAATAATCTCACTAAAAGAATTAAAAACACGTGCAAATCAAAGATAGAAAAAGAATATTATCAGTGCCCGTATAGTGTACGAGAAAACCGGTAGTGGTCAGCTTTCGGTGGCGCGTACGGTGAACAGGGAAACCAGTTAAGGGGTTGAGACCTCCGAATTTGAAATATTGGAGTCTTGATTTAGTATAACGGGGGTGGGTAGACTTTTCCAGGGTACGGGCTACTTCTAATATTTTTAAGGTGTTGCTGTCCATCTAATGGCTCAGGTGTGGCTATTTTATACTAAAATTGTATGTTTTCTTTTCTTAACATTTGTTTTCGACATAGCACCCCTCTTTTGAAACATGACAGATTACTTTTTTTTACTATAAAAACACAAGTGACACAAACTTATCAAGTTGAACGCTTGAACAACTATGAGCGACTTCGAGACAGTGGAACGTGGACGTACTTGAGTACGAGCAAGCTGCATTGATGCAGCTTGCAGAGAACATACGTGCACCGAAGAATCTGAAACCAACGTATGCACGCTGCTCATTCCCGCGCTATCGCGAGAACCCAATCCCGGGTTACAGGAAAATGTCTAAATAGCCAATCCCGTGTTATCACGGGAAGAACTGATCATCAATATTCATTCTAGTCCTTCAGTCGGTGTGTGGGGAAAAATTCATTTCTGCTGCTGGCATCGCAGTAATCGCTTTTTTCTCCTACAGCTGCAGTGAACGTGTTAAGTATCACCGTTCACTCCCAATGAAGAAAGTACAAGTGTCATCTACACATTTATTGAATCATTTTCTTAAGTAAATACAGTCCCATCGTTTGTGAAAAGCCGACTCTCCAGTCTAGCTGGAGTCAATGTACTTTTTTCTCTATTTCTTTTAGTATGCGCGTCTTAAGTCGAACGATATTTTATTTTGTTATATGTGAACATAAATAAAAAAAATAAACCCCTCAAAAAAGGAACCAATGGATAATCAGACAAATTATAAAGTATATATAAAACCTCAGAACCAAGAAAATGGACAAGCTCATGCTGCTTTGACATTCAAAATATATATTTAAGGTATTAAAGAGAAGTTTGATTGATTGCTGTTCACATTGCACTCTGAAACAACTCGAGGACTTAGTTAAAGTTAGAATTTATATTACAGGGTGATTTATAAAGAAATATACACTCTTCAGGTGCTGCAAAACAGTAACAATCGAAGACACACACCATCACTGGGAACCGAAAAGTAGATGTATTCTTAACGTTTGCATCTCTCCCTTGACAGGAAGTGACGTAGGCATAAAAATGCGTGTCATGTGATTAGTCAGTCGAAATAATGGCGAATTCAGCAAACTGTTACGGGAACTTTCCTTTTTTGGATTTATTAATTCTTTGGTTGATTCCAGAGTTGCAGGCGATATTGACAACTTCATTCTCCAACTGGATGGCTGACCACCACAAAGGATGGGCAACCTGCGAGATTACCTCGATGAATATGTCCCTCACCGATAGATTGGACCAGTCGCGGACTACAACATGTCCCTTACCCAGTGGCCACCCAGAAGTCCTGACTTAACACTTCAAAATTTCTTCCGGGGAATAAGTGAATATTAACGTCACCTTATTCAGCTACTCAACGGATTTTGGCGACGGACCTAGGAATTTTGAACCATGTTCAAGCGACGAGGAAGACACCTGATCTGGCGTCCCCTTCTCCTAACTTCCACACCAACGGGAGGATGTTTGAGCCTTGACAGATTTTCCGTGCATCGCTCCCTTACACGGTGGGTCTTCAGCGGTATTGCGTTCGAACACTTGGCATGCTGTCCACGAGTCCGTTACCTTGACCACTTGGCTACCGCTGCCATATCTTCATGCTGTCTTCCGGGAGGATGAGTGTTATGTAAGGGACAAGGTATTCGTCTTTCCCCTTTCTTTTGATCTACGGAGCTGAAACAGCATATCACAATTGCTTTCAAAAGTACTTGATTCAGATACCTGGCACATGCTGGACATCACTGCTGGTCCTTTCTGAACTTCTAGATCTAGTGGTGTAACGTACACCCCCGCAACCCCTACCCTGCGGGCTGGGGAATTCTAGGGGCCCAAGGCCCGATTGTAAAGTTCGTATTTAACCAAATGGAGATCAAAATCTGGCTTTGCATGGGGGCCCTAATGTTCTTCATTAAGTCATTGTCTACAACACATCCGGAATTTCAAGTCCAATTCCATGCCATAACTTCAATTATTCTATAGGAAGGTCTGAGTACTAAACCTGAACTAACTTGGGATTTGGTCGGTTTACCTTAACCAATGAGAAACTGAATTTTAACTTTTTTTATATTTAATTATAGGATAAAGCTATTTGTCTATGTTGCGGCTTAAAATTCTTAAAAGAAAGTGAAATATATGAATGAATTTTTAAATCCTTTATTTATTATGCAGTGTACTTTTCAAAAGTAACTTTTAGTCAAAACCTTGATGTTATTGATATGTAAGCAACCTTAAATAATGAGATATAAAATTCGATCGGGGAAATCAATAATTTACGGTACTTTGAAAAAAATATTTAAGATATCGTTATATTTTGGAAATTATGAGATGAATAAGAAATATATATCACTATAAATAACTTATTTGTATGTTTTGTATCGATCATTAATAGTATGCGAAGTTTCCCAAATGTGTGCAATTGGAAAAAATAAAAGTTGAAATAATATTTGCATTTTGTATTTGTGATATTCAAGATATTTTTAATATTCCAAAGAACCACTAAGGCGCAAGAAGAAATAAATGAATAGTAAGTAATAAATTAACTATATATATAATATAAAAAATACAATTTTAAAACATGAGGTTTACTTATATAATATTTGTGATGTACAGTTATAAAATGATTATTTTCCAAAACATATATTACTCATACAAAATGCATCCGCTGAAACAAGAGTTGAGAGTACAGAAAAAGTACTTACAATTGTTCTTCAAATTTTAAAACCTTTCTGTTCTCTTTCATGATTGATTACTTTTTGTTAAAATGAATTCGATGAATCAAAAAAATATATATATTTCGTAAAAATGACCAAATACACAGTAAAATTAATTTAAAGTCATGTAAAAATACAAATAAATAAATAAAATACTAAAACTGTTTGAGTGTTGAAGCACGCTTTTGAAAATTAGAATCTAATGTTTTAAAAAGTTGTACAATAAATTATTTGTAAAAAAAACTTACGAATTACATTTGATTCAATAAAAATGAGCTTCATGCCTGAGAAATTTTAAAAAGAAATATTATTTTATCGAACATTATTTTAAACAATGAAAACAGCCAAACATAAATAACATATACATTAAAAATATAGACTAATTTTCTGAAGTTGCAATACTGCCGCACGCATGATTGGTACAAGTCCCGATAGCCGAGTTGGCAGAGCGTTGGACTGAACTTCCTCAGGTCTCGGGTTCGAATCCCGGCCCCGGCAGATTTATCCAAAGACTGGAATTTTGTTCTCGTTTTTAATGTATTGTTTCTCTAGGTTCTAGATGAATCCAGGTCATTCTTTAGAGTGCATACTGGGTATTTCTCGAATATTCCGAAGTGTATAAAAGCAGAGTTCATCGCCAGTTGGGGATGTTCTCAGTCCAGTGTTGTATCGAGCTCCCAGCGTTAGAATAAATCTAATTGTTTGTTTAATTGAACTGTGTACTTCTTTCGAACCCGTGACAAGTTTGGTGGGAGGCGCGGGGTACAATTACGTCAAACGTGGATAATAGCGACAACCTTCGCAGGAGCCTCCGGTTAAGAGGATTATCCCCCGAATTCGGACTGTTAAAAGAAAATAGTAGGAAGAGAACAAAAATGCCGACCGAGCAAGAAGCCAAGCCCGCTGTAGTAACACCTTCGTTACAGCAATGGAGGAGCCCATCGACCTTCCGAGGAGCGCCTGGGGAAGACCCTCTCAAATGGCTTAAAGAGTACGATCGAGTAGCCAACTTTAACAAGTGGGATGACATGATGTGCCTGGCTAACGTTTATTTCTTTTCTTGACGGTACTGCGAGACAGTGGTATGTCAACAACGAAGACGCCTTAGATTCCTGGGAAGCGTTTAAAAATGGACTAAGTGGACTTTCGGTGACCGTCAAAAATATACCAGAGAAGGGCAGAAGAACAACTAAAATGCCGAGCCCAGCGTTCAGGCGAGAGTACACAGTCCTACATACAAGGTGTATTAGACTTTGCCAAGAGGTAAATCCTCTGATGAAAGAAGACGAAAAGTGTCACACCCAATGAAAGGTGTTGCTGAGGATATTTATCAGGCCCTGTGTTGACGAGAGAAATCAACGACACAGCAAGTTTTATCAAATGGTGCAACTATATCGAAGATATGAAGCAGAAGAGAGTTGGTCGACCGAAATTTGAAAGGCTTCCAAACGTCGTACCGGTTGCATCCCTGACAGATGAGACTGATTTGGTCTCTCTTATTCGCACAATCGTACGAGAAGAAGTCCATCGACTAGTTAACCAGACGCAAGAATCTTTGACTCAGATCCCCAATCCTTAGAAGAGATCGTTCAAGATGAAGTTGAAAGGGTTTTGGCCCCAGTGTCAACAACCCTACAGAAACTAGACCACGACCAACATACGCCGCTGTAATTCAGGAAATACAGAGCTCCTGTTCAGAAATTCCCACCTGAACCAAGAAAAACAGATGTGTGGAGAACGGCTGACAACAGACCTGTTTGTTTCACTGCGGACGTCCTGACATGTAATGCGCTACCGCCGAGAGAGAGAAAGGCCGTCTTTGACAACTCTCGAAACCGCCGACGGAACTCGACGACGTTGGCACTGAAGAAGAAATACGCCGACCAAACTCTTCCTCGCCGCTTTACGCCAAGTCCCATGAGAGGCCGATCCCCAATACGTCGTTACAGATCCCCGTCGCCATATCGCCGATCCAGTCAGTCGCCAGGCCGTAGGAGCGAGGAAAATAAAGAGAGCGACCTTCCAAGGAGGTGAGGCCGCGTGTACTGAAATCCTCCGTCGACCGCCAAGATGACTGGTAACCACCAACTAGACGTAATAGATAAGAAGCCGATACGTGCTCTAGTAGATTCTGGGGCATCGTTTTCTGTCATATCCGATAAGTATCGCCGATTTTTAAAGAAAGTTCTGTTTGCTGATGCCAAGAGCGTTATGCTGAAAGTTGCGGATGGAAATTTTGTTCGGCCGATAGGGAAATGTGTTTTACGTGTCCGTATAAACAATCGAGAACTGCCTTTGAATTTATTGTTTTATCACATTGTAGCCATGACGTCATCCTAGGATGGACTTTTAGAGGCGTCTCAAGCCGTTATAGACTGTGGACAAATGAACTTGTTCTAGAAGACATCTGTCGAGACTCCACAACGCCTGACGCCTGGAATTTGTATGCCACCAGAGACTATACACTTAAGCCGCATTCTTAACTAGAATAACAGTATCAGGATATCAAACCCGAGGAGACATAAATAGTTCTAGACGGCAGCAAACATTTGCTCTTCGAGAAAAATATTGCTACACCGTCCATGGTATCCACATATCGTAACGGAAAAAGTGATGTCTGGGTTACCAACCTGCAGTTCCGAAACCAAATCATCCCTAGAGGAATGTGCATAGGCCGGGCTGAACCACTAAATGAAGGGCATCTATGTGTTATTTCCGACACATCGGGTTGCTTGATGACCAGCAAGAAACTTCGGAGTCACAGATGAATCGTTCGTTAATGATGTCACCCGAGTTAAGTGACGAACAGAGAAACAAGCTATCCGAACTACTCCGAAATTTTCTGGGCTTTTCACGAAGACTGACAAGTCGACAGCCGCGAAGACGAATGTGAAACACAGGATTTTTACTGGTGATCATGCTCCAATCAACCAACGAGCCTACAGAGTCTCGCCGACTGAAAGACGCATCATTCATGAAGAGGTTCAGAAAATGCTTGATGAAGGTATCGTCCAACCCTCTGAAAGTCCTTGGTCATCACCCGTTGTGCTCGTAAGAAAAAAAAGACGGTAGTTGGCGTTTTTGCGTCGATTATCGCAAGCTGAATAGCGTCACGAAAAAGACGTTTATCCTCTGCCTCGTATTGACGATACGCTCGACTGTCTGAAAGGTGCCAAGTTCTTTTCTTCCATGGATCTCCTATCTGGTTATTGGCAAATAGAAATAGACGAAGCGGGATCGTGAAAAGACGGCATTTATTACCCCGAAGGCTTATACGATTTTAAAGTCATGCCGTTTGGTCTCTGTAATGCACCTGCGACCTTCGAGAGAATGATGGACAATTTGCTACGCCATTTTAAATGGACTATGTGTCTTTGTTACCTAGATGACATAATAGTGTTCTCAGAAACTTTTGACGACCATCTTATACGATTAAGACTTGTTCTAAAATGTCTTCAGGAAGCTGGTCTTAAATTAAATTCAAAGAAGTGTCTTTTGCTACCCAAGAAGTAAAGATTCTAGGCCATCTTGTATCTAGTAATGGCGTTCGTCCCGATCCCGACAAAATAAAAGCCGTAAGAAATTTTCCCACTCCAAAGAATATACATGACATACGAAGTTTTCTTGGCCTTTGTTCATACTTTTTAGAAGATTTATTAAAGGTTTCGTTATCTCGCCGAACCTTTGCTGTCGTTGCTGAAAAGTGGCGTGGAGTTTCATTGGGGTCCTGAAGAGGTGGAAGCATTTCACAGTCTTAAGAAAGCACTTACTTCGGATCCAGTATTGGGGATGTACGACGAAAGAGCTTCTACAGAAATCCATACTGATGCAAGCGGGTACGGTATCGGAGCTGTCCTAGTACAAATTCAGAATAATGTCGAGAAAGTTATAGCATACGCTTCTAGAACTGACAAAAGCCGAAAAGAATTATTCCACCACAGAAAGGGAATGTCTTGCCATCGTATGGGCTACCAACAAATTCCGGCCGTACATATTCGGAAAACACTTTACTGTTGTAACTGACCATCATTCCTTGTGCTGGCTCATGAATTTAAAGGATCCTTCAGGAAGGCTTGCCAGATGGGCCCTCCGACTTCAAGAGCATGATTTTGACGTAAAATATAAAACCGGTAAGAAGCATAGTGACGCCGACGCTCTTCGAGAAATCCAGTGGAAGAGGAAACGGAAACACCAGACAAATTTTTAGCAGTCACGACGAGTATGAACCTTGCGATGGAACAGAAAAAAGATCAAGACCTTGCGAAATTAAAACTTTGAGCAACTCATCCAAAAACGAAGAATTCAGATTCATCGACGGTATCCTTTGCAGGAAGAATTTTGATCCAGATGGAAAGTTGTGGTTACCAGTCATTCCTAAACATCTACGAGCAGACATACTAAGGCACTTTCATGACGCCCCCACCGCAGGACACCTTGGTTTCGCGAAAACTTATGACAGGATTCGCAAGAGATTTTACTGGCCGGGAATGTACCGAAATGTCGTTCGGTATGTCATGCATTGTCGGGAGTGCCAAAGGAGAAAATCCGTTCCTCAATGACCACCTGACGTTTAGTTCCCATCCCTCCAGCTATAGCTCCTTTCCATCGCATTGAATTGATCTCCTTGGGAGATTTCCAAAGTCTGCTCATGGAAACAAATGGATAATAGTCTGCACGGATTACTCAACGCGATATGCAATAACAAAAGCCTTGCCGACAGCCGAAGTCGCCGAAATAGCGAAGTTCTTACTTGAAGAAATTGTCCTCAGGCATGGAGCTCCTCGAGTAATTATCACAGATCGTGGAGCCGTCTTTCGGATCCAGACTTGTTTCCTCTCTCGTCGACTTGTGTAACATTGATCATCGTTTCACAACGGCGTATCATCCCCAAACAAATGGACTGACGGAGCGCTTCAATAAGACCTTGGCCGACATGTTGTCAATGTATGTGGATGTAGAGCAGAAAAATTGGGATGGAATTCTACCATTTGTAACCTTCGCTTATAATACCGCTAAACAAGAGACCACAGGTTTTACGCCGTTCTATTTACTTCATGGTCGTGAAGCGGAAACGACACTAGATACAATGCTACCATTCTGTCCTAACGATTTTGATGACAATAACATCACCAAGATAGCAGCCAGAGCCGAAGAATCACGACAGCTAGCCCGAGTGCACACTCTGAGAGCTCAAGACAAAGATCGTCGACGTTACGATTCCAAACACCAAATGGTATCCTACGCTCCCGGAGATCTCGTATGGGTTTATACTCCAGTGAGAAAAGTCGGTCTCTCTGAAAACTCTTTAAGAAGGTATTTCGACCGTATCAGGTGCTACGCCGTTTATCAGCCGTGACTTACGCAGTACAAGATTTTGATCCTGCTTCACGAAAAAGAAAACTAAGAGAAGTTGTCCATGTACTGCGTATGAAACCGTACCATGATCCCGCCGAGCAAATCGAAACCGAGGATATTCCTCCCAAAGAATCATACAAAGGACCCATCACTCGTTCCAGAATAAAGACCCTTGAACAAAAAATGACAGCGGGCGCGTCTTCTTTTCGAGGGGGAGCAATGCCGCACGCACGATTGGTACAAGTCCCGATAGCCGAGTTGGCAGAGCGTTGGACTGAACTTCCTCAGGTCTCGGGTTCGAATCCCGGCCCCGGCAGATTTATCCAAAGACTGGAATTTTGTTCTAGTTTTTAATGTATTGTTTCTCTAGGTTCTAGATGAATCCAGGTCATTCTTTAGAGTGCATACTGGGTATTTCTCGAATATTCCGAAGTGTATAAAAGCAGAGTTCATCGCCAGTTGGGGATGTTCTCAGTCCAGTGTTGTATCGAGCTCCCAGCGTTAGAATAAATCTAATTGTTTGTTTAATTGAACTGTGTACTTCTTTCGAACTCCGTGACAGAAAACTAAGCATTAACTTTATAGAATAAGCATTGTTCAGTATCAAAAACTTCGCATTGAAGCAACGTAATTCAAAATAAAAAAAACCCCTAAACAATTAAATTTTAAAACTGATTATATTGAATTTAATCTTAAAATATATTCTTGAATAAAAATTTTGAATTACTTTTATTAGATGGGAAAATTAATGACCGCATGAACGGTAATACGATTTCTCTTTTAATTTCAGAATTTTTTCAAATTATAAAATATTTTTAACGTAAAATCTACTTCAAACTTTAAAAATCTACGATTTGTTCACTTATTTATTAATTTTTGTGAATTTTTTGTTGTTTTTGGTTTAGAATTGAAATATTGTTCAACTTTGATGTTACTATCATTAACAATTGGTAAAACTTACGCTTTAAAACGTTCGACAAATTATTTCTATTTCTCGGTATTTCTTAAATTTCTTAAAAATATATCGTTTTTAATATTTAAATTTTACTTCTTATTGTTACATTTAATTAGCCTTTTAACATTCCGATTAATCGCTTCTAACATTGAAAATTAAGAAATTATCTTCAGACAACCATTTTAAATAATTTTGGCCGTATTCTGTAGTTGTGAGAAATACACAAATTTTAAAAAATACGTTCTAAAATAAAACGTATCGTGAATGTGTTTTTATTTCGCTATAAATATAACATCAATATATTTTTCAAAAAAAAAAAATTGAAAATCGATTGTGCCGCCATCTAGTAAATGGAAAATATGCATTTTATTTATTTTTGGCTCTTTAGAATTTTCTATATTTACTCATTTATTATATATATATATATATATATATATATATATATATATATATATATATATATATATATTATCTTACTTTACTGGGTTTTATTATTTATATTTAGCGAAAGAGTGATAATTTAAATATTATAATGTTTAGTTTAAACTAAAGTAAATAGCGGAACATTCCCATCAGTTTTTAGGTTTGTAAAAACAATGCCTATACTTTAAAACAGATAATCCTAAAGATAATACTGAATTTAATTTTTCAAAATAATATTTGTTATATATATTTATTTTATATCTGCTCTCCAAATCATGTTAAAATATTATTCAAAATGGTATTATTATTCAACTGCTATTTTTTGTTAACTATCTAAAATATTTAGTTGTTTTCTATTATTAAATATTATTTTTTATGTAATTCTGATTGCTACGTCCACGGAATAAATTCTGTTTTAAAAGCAACATTGTGATATCAAAATCGCAAGAAGTGTAGCAGAGAAAAACAGTGTAATTTTCTAAGATTTATTTTAAACTTACTGAGTATTGTTTGAATAAATTTCTATTCCTTTTAATTCCTATTATTATTTCACTATCTCCCTATATCTTGCTCAAACTTTGTGTGTGAATCGTTAATAAAATACATTTTAAAGCCCTCAATTGAGCTGAAATTTTATATACGCGATTATTTTGGATGACAATGTGGTAATATAACCATAATTAATAAAAATTAATTGATTAAAGCTAATTATTCAAAGCATTATAGATACAGCCACGTTGGCATCACTTTTGGCGACTTGTGTTTAAACTTTAAGAGATTTTTTTCTCACGTTTTAAAGTGTTCAGTTGAATTAAAATTTTATATACGAGATTGCTTTGGATGACGATACGATAATTTAATGATAATTAATAAAAATTAATGACCACTTAATATTGTGATTCTGTGTCATATGTTTATACATATTTATATTAATTGTAGTTATTTGATATAAAGTAACTAAATTAAATTTTTCTTTGTTGACTTAAGTAGGATTTGGCTTAAAAAGTTTTTTTTACTTGTTTATAATAATTTTTCAATAATGCAGCGTATTATTGAATTTGTAGCGTATTCTTCTTTTAAAATTGAATTCAATATTTTATTACAATACTTTTTTTCTCACGGGAAATTTTATTTTACGTAATCAACAATAGTGTAGTGTATCGAGGTTTCTACATCAAACATATTGCCTGATGATCCACGGGCAATAAAATACCCTAGAAAGATTTGAAAAAAGTTTCCATTTTACTATTTCTTTATCGTATTTTAATTTTCTACGAACTTTAAATTTTAAGATTACTGATTAACAAAACTATATTTAAATGAATGTATGAGTAATTATTATTCAGTAATGCTGGGAAAGCAACACACGATTATGCTGATCTTTTTTTATTTTGTTTAGAATATTCAGATTATGAGCCATTTCAAATAACAGAAAATGCTGCAGATAATAATTTTAAAAATGTATTCAGCTTTATTTTTAATTATAAATCTATGAAATAATTATTTTAAATTAAAATTAATAAAAACGAGGAACATACGTGGTACGAAATTCGAATGTTTTTTATCGATTCTGCTACATTCATTTTGTGAGCAGACGATTTTCAAATAATAAGATCCAGTCTGGTTTTATGTTCCTTAATACCATTACGTTTCATATTACTTGCGAGAAATATTCGAAGGTATCAGAAACACATCAGACAATAAAAACCATTAACTAAATTATCTGTAGTTAGTAACACGCCTCTTTTTATGGCTGTATTAAATTTAATCATCTATAAAACGCATCAAACTAATGATGACTCTGAACCACACGCGAAGATACACTGTTAGTAACTGAACACACGCAGACACAACCTTTTTTCTTAAACTATCTAACCTTGATGACTAAATCGATTATATGGTGTTGCACTATCGTCATCGAAAAAGGTGGTTTTCGTTCTGTATTTCACTTAAAAAAGGAAAGGTAGCCATTATTCCATTTTAATAATTGAGTATTGTTACTTTTATAAAACATTTCAAAATAACATTTGAAGTCTTTTTACATCGCTTAAAAATATTTAATGCCTTTTAGTAATTTTAATTTTGTTTTGCATTAATATAAGGGAATTGAAGATTGTAAAATATTTATTTATGGCCCGTTTAGTTACGATCAATCAATAGGAAAAAAATTTCATATTAAGGAAAATAATTATTTTCTCATAAAATTTAAATTGAATAAATTGTGGGTTTACCTCGGTGAATTTATAAACAAAATGAAACAGGTTTCATTCAGTTTATTTCGGTTTACATTGATTACTGAGAAATGTAAACTCATATTTTTTTTTATAAATTAAAACATTTGATTCTCTCTTGGAATAAGGGAGGTAATCGTTTATGAAATTATACTCGGATTGTAAATTTTAACTTCTGTTATAAAATATTTTATTCATGAACTACTATATAAATAGTTTGTTAATAATTACTTTGAATTGGAAGAGTCATTAGATTAAAAGTTATTTTATTAGAAAATAAATGAAGAAATTTGTATTTGTTATATTGTAGTCCAATTTTAGTTGGTAAAACAAAGTTATAAAAGAGAAACTAATATAAATTTCATTTTTAAATGTATTTTTAAAGGGGCGATTAGTGTAGAACTTTCAAAGCTAGCTAAATTTACCTTATTATAAATAGACACATTTCATTGTTAGGATATAAGTAATATTTAGTAGAGGATGTGCAATAATATGCGTCAACAATCTCTGTAAATTTGCCCTAGATTTTTTGGATGCTGCATGTATCAAAATACTTTTAAGTTGGACGACCACACTAATAAATAGAAATATTTCGCAAATATATAGTGTGATATTCCTTTTTACTAGGTCAGGGGTGGTGAACCTTTATGGCGATAACACAATAACAAGCGAGAGTGCTCCCCGCCACTCCACGAACGATAACTTCCATTTGTTCGCAATACTTCATAGTGAACTTTGAAATTTTGAAATAAAATGCAAACCATTTTGATCACTGGCGTGCCAAAAATATTGCGTCGCGTGCCATTAATGGCACGCGTACCACTGGTTCGCCATCCCTGTACTAGGTTATCAAGAGATTTAAATTTAAGAAATTCCTTGTTGCAAAACACGGATATATTTCGGGGAATATTCGTGTATCTAGACAATATACAATATATATATTCAAAGAAATAGTAATGTATATAGCTATACTCTATTGCAATAAATAATAGGTAATATAAGATTCATAACGATTATTCTTATTCACATCAAAATTCAAATTCAGCAATAAAAATTGACATTTTATACAAATTTTTACAAAATTGTTAACTAAAGAGAACTGCGTTAAGTAAATTAATATATAACAGGGTTTTTTTAATAATAAACATGATAAGTCCCCTTTGAATCCCTAATAAAAATTTTAATTTTGTCAATATGCAAAAAAAAATAAATAAATAAATAAATAAAATTCTGATACTCTTTTTTTTTTACGTGAACATTTTGGCCTAACTCACTCTACAATAAATGTATTCGACTTATGCCCAAAAACTGCTATATCCAACCCAACGTTTTAGTTTTATCCTGAGGATAAAAATTAGAACAGCGTTTTGGGTATTGAAAGAGTGATTTCATGTTAGATATAGGATCTTTCGCTCAAAATATGTAAATTTATAAGACGATAAAAGCTGTTCTGGAATTTCCAAATATTGTTCTTGTACTGTTTCTAAGTAATATTTTAGTCGTTTAGAGTAACTAATATAAATCATAGCAACAATAACAATAATAATGATAACAATAACACCAAAATCAATAATTATGATAATAACAATAATAATAAGGATAACCATAACACAAAACTCAATAATTATAATAATAACAATAATGATGCTAAACAATAATAATGATAACAACTACAACAACAATAATAGTAACAATGATAATGATAACAACAACAACAACAATAATAATAATAATAATAATAATAATAGTAACAATGATAATGATAGCAAATGATAATGATAACAACAACAATAATAATGATTACTCAAACAAGCTCAAACTCAGTAGCGCAACAGCCCATGAGGGCAAGGGCCTACTGTGCCCATCCCAGTATACGTGACCATTGGGCGCTGAGGTGCATGAGCAGATGTCTCGATCAGGTGGTTAGTCTGAAGCGAGACCCCCAGTGTTTAAGTCCCCAAGTAAGCTTGGTACTCATTTATCGACCCACTGAAGGGATGGAAGGCTGAGTCGACCTTTCCCAGCCCGAGGATAGAGCCCCGAATCTGTGGTGTGGAAGCGCGATACGCTACTACTCGACCACTGAGCCAATAATAATGATAACAGTAGCACCAAAAATCAATATTAATAACAATAGTGATAAGTTTAAAATACAAACAAAATATCAAATCTGTGATTTTTCAAGAAAAAAATGTATTTTTATTTGACTATTTGGCAATATATTATTTAATTGAAAAATCAAATGTCAGTAAAAATATATTCATAAAAAAAGTTACAATACATTTCCAAAATTGTTGAATTTATATTGAAAGTGACGCAGAAGGCTACAAGTTTCCCACACTTGAAAAATCACCCAATTTTTTTCCTATCTCTTAATTAACGATCTAGAATTTCATTCCATTATTTTTCTCCGGGAAACTTAATTAAACAATATTTAATACTTACGACAGAATAATTAGAAAAATGTTTAACTTAAAATGAAAAAAAAATTCATTAATTCAATCAAAAATCATAGGAACTGTTTGTATGAGGTCATTTAGTTTGCCCTCAATGTTAATTCATCCTTGAGACACGTGTATTAAATCTAATTAGTATTTTTTTACTAAGAATTATGCGAAAGTGTTTCTTGAGGGGAAAAAAACTCTGCGAGTAAAAGAAAATGACGAAATCACTTTAGCTCAATCATTTACGCATCAGCAATGTCTAATTTAGATGTTTCTTAAGAGAGAAAAAACAATTTTAAATCGGAAAAGCTATAATCTAATCGTTGATTTTGAAATGAGATTATAAAAAGTATATAACTATACGCGTTTGCATGAATTCTCAGGCATTTATGTGTCTGAAAATGAGTTGAAATAAAAACGGAAATTCTTGTAATAAATTGCTGTTATAACTTGTATTTTATAAAATAAAGAAGTGTCAGCTTTTACATAAACGAAATAGAAGTTAAGTAAACAAAAAAGAATTAGAAGTGCATATACAGTTAGCAATTTGGAAATTTTTTCAAAAAAGTAATATAAAAGGAAAATTAAACACATGTCAGAGCTGATTGTTCTTTTAAAGTAAATGTTTGTATCATTTTGCGTTATCCAGGAAATTGAACAACTTGATAATAATTGTAATAATGCATTGAAAAATTATATTTTACATTAATTTTTGTTCTTCTCTGAAGCTTTAATGTTCTCATGCTACTTCAAAGAATAAAGGAATGTTAAAAATTATGATTATATTTAGTTGATGGTAGTTGTTTTTTAAATGAATACCATTTGCAAAAAGTAGATTGATATTGATGTAACAAGGAGAGAAGAACAAATCTATAGCCAATCGAAATTAAGTAAATCTCATATGCTCAATTACAATTGGTTAAGATATTTTTAATGCATCTTTTGAGTGAATATTTAATGAAGTGTCAACGAAAATGAAGCCTAGTAGCATACCGCGCTTCTACGATATGGATCCGGGGTTCAAATACCGAGCAGGGCAAGGTCGACTCAACCTTTCATCCCTTCAGTGGGTCGATAAATGAGTTCCAAGTTTGCTTGGGAGCTAAACACTGATGGCTTCGCGTCACACCGGAACATCTGCTCATGCACTTCACTGCTTATGATCATGAAAGCTGAGATGGTCACAGTAGGCCTTGACCCTCATGGGCTGTCGCGCCACTGAGGTTAGTTTAGTTATAGAAAAATAATTAATTAAAACAATCTTTCTGATTTTCAATATAAAATATAAAATAATTTAAAACTGGCAGCACAAACGTGTTAAAAACGCACTATTTTTTGTTATTTTTATCTACTATTAAATTGTACCAGGACACTTTTCAAATGCCTGCTTTCACCAATAATGAACACAATGATCAAAAATACTAAATAACAGTGATAATTAGTGATTTATCACACAATTAGGAATAAGTGCCTTTGTGTTGCTCCACATCCACAAAATCCATAACTGTACCTGTAAATGTAACACTCTCAATTAATTTACACATAATCAGGAACTCAAGAAAGAATTGAAAAAAAAAAAACCCCAAATTTTTAAGAATTTCACAATTTTTTTTTGCAACAGATGTGAGGTACCTATGTTTGCCAAAAAGAACTATTTCTTCGTAATTGAGCTTTTTTTCTTTAGATCAAATGATTTTCCCGTTTAAAATGTTTACGTAAATCAGCTGATTGGGCGAATTTCTTTTTTTTTTTTTGATTAGCCAATATGTAAGCCTTAGAACGGAAGCATAATCACGCACATGCGCATTTAGAGGAAGATATTTTATTGCTTGCCATACGAAGCATATCGTTTCATATATCGTTAAAATTTGAGATTTATAATAAAAACTTAAAATGTTTCTGCCCACTTAGTGTTTAAAATTGTTCTTTGCAAAATTTTGAGTAGAATATTTTTTTTGTTAGTTTTATGTATTTTTAAGTAACGATTGGTTTATACCAGGGGTGTCCAACCCAAATGACCTTGCGGGCCACTTTGGAAAAACATTATTATAATCTCGTGGGCCGCACATAAAATATATCAGATTTGGAAACAAAAAAACATTTATTGGAGTGAAAATTTAAAACAGAATGAATTATTATTGTTGTTTTCATTATTTTTCATGTATACAAACAAAGATAATATAATATTGTTTATATAACATAATAATGCAATGATCAAATTATGTTTGAAATATTTCATTTTCATGCCCTTTTTTGCCATTTTCATGAAAATTACGGTGTTCCTTTTGAATTGATCTTTCGTTACTCGTTGTTGAAATTTGATAATGCTGTCATTCGCAAACGATTAAATATACATTGTCCTTTATCTTAACCGTTCTGAATAATTTTTTTTAAACTTTAAAAAACATCTCTGAATGCATCTTGCTTTTTGGGCACTCCAAACAAAAAAAAGGAGGAGAAAAAACGAAAGTAGCACACACAGATAATCATGTACCATCCATAGTAAAGGATATGCATAATGTAATTCGAAATTTATTAAAAAAGTAATTTACTATAGTAAAATCAAATGTAACTGTTTGATAAAATATAAATCTATTTTATTCCAAAGGACATTTCTATTATCAAAAAGGATTTACTTTAAAACAAGAGCAGGTAACAGGCAGATACATTGTAAATAAATAAATAAATAAATAAATAAATATATATATATATATATATATAGAAACATAAATTTCCCTCAAATAAATTTCGAAATAAAAAAACTCTAAAAAATCTGATATTTAAAATTTTTTTTAAAAGAGTCGGTGAGTCGCAACTTACATACTGGTGGGCCGCGTGTTGGACACCCCTGGTTTATACAAAAAAATATCTTGGAGTTAAAATTCGTTTATTTTTTCAAACATAAAATAAGTTAATTCTCCTTTCATATTAATTCTGACTGTAATAATAGGTCTTCTAAAAATATATTTTTCCTGGAAAGGAATTGGATTTTATATTGTTCGGAAGAAAGTAACGAAACTTTAAGAGAAAAATAATTATAAACAAATTGCTTTCCCGTAATTACGACCTTTTATAGTGAATAATTTATCTACTAGAGATGAATATCCTAAATTTAAATCAAGTTTGAAGAATTTTCTGATCGAAGGCCCTTTTAGATAGATTCATTGGGTTCAAGAATTTCAGTGATGTCTTTATATTAAATAAACAAAATAAGTAAGGGAATTGAAGTGACTGAAAAAAGGCACTTAACCCCATTTTCTCACAGAACATTGTATCCTCCGTGGAAAAAATAATGTAATAAAGTCAAGATTTTCACTGATGTCAAATAAAAGATTCGGATCCTGATTTTGATGAAGAGCATTTTGTGGAGGGAATAAGGCTGCTATTAGGTAAAACTAACTAGACTGAAAATTATATGGAGCCTATATTACGAATTTAAATAGAAAATTACTGAGCATTGTGGAACAGGATAATTAAATTAGGCATATAGTTAAAATGGCGTCTAGCAATCAGTCTAGCCAAACTAGGATAAAGCTTAAATAAATAACGGAACGCGTAAAAATAAAGATTTAATCCTAAAAGTCATTATTATTCTACAATGAGCTCGACGATGTTTAGGTATGCGTTAATCCAATCAAGTATTCGAATTTCTCGAAAGTTCTCTCTCTCTCTCTCTCGAATACTATAATTCACTTAATCTCTACTCAGGATTATATATAGGAGATTACTAAAGGGGTGAGAACAATCTGATTCTCGATTAAACTTGCTTACTTAGAATTAAATCGAAACTTCTTTAGACAGATAGTTTCTAAGTAAAGTTGAGATTAAAGCTTTCAACCAATTGATATACATAACTTATTTAAAAACATAAGTTTCCCTAAAAGTTAGTTTTTGAGAATGTAGTGAAAGAGAGTGAGAGAGAGTGGATTTTGTAATTACGAATTTATATTTTATTTTAAAACTAATTTATTTTCATAAAAAATATGTAATATTCCTAAAATAATAGGAAGGAATTTTGGAAAACAGATTCTCAAAATTTACATTAAGAATGCAAAAGTAAGGTAATTTTCCTTTTGGTTAATTATGTCCGGAAGTACTGGATAGATTTAAATGAAATAAGAAAAGTACGTAGGGGGTGAAGTTATAACAAAGTACCCTACAGATGCACTGTTGCGAGTACGGTTTGTCAGCGTAAGAAAGTTTATAAGAATGATTACAATATAAAAGGGCTAGTGAGGAGTTTGGTCCCTTCTTACAGTTTTAAATTTAGATAATACGAATTCCAGCTGTAAATGAGACAATTCATATGATTTCTGAGATTTTCGGTCCCAGCAACGTATTTTCAGAACCTGGAGATGAAAAGGCTTTTTGAAATTTCTTCCCAAGAACATTCTAAATGTACTCGATAAGGCTAAGGTTTTGGTGGCTGATCTTTCCGGTGAATATCCTCGCTTTTCAAAAATTCATCGCTCAAATTAGCCATCTGTGGAAAAGCTTTGCTGTCCATAAAAATGAAATCAAGGTCAGCTGCACCCCTAAGAAAGTGAACTAAGATATCCAAATTTCAACCCCTTGTTTCACGTCAGTCACAGAGCCTCTCCTGTATATAACATGTCTACACTCACCCCCGATACTACACCGGTTTCTCGGATGTTAGAGAATATGTAGCTCGCGTACTGGTTTCACTAGATGAAATTGTGCGGGGAATCAGTGATTATGCTAAATCTGGACTCATCAGTCAATAAAATGGTCTCCCACTAATTTTTGCTTTAATGCCGATATTCTTTGCATCCTGTTAAATAGGCTCATCTGTGCATAGAAGGGCACTAGACGTCTTGTAAACAGATTTCTCTCTTGTAATCTTCTGAAAATAATAACCTAGGAAACTTAGGTTCCTGTAGCTTCAGGAAGTTTACGAGGTGGTTGAGAGTTGTTTCAGTTCTTTCAAATCTCGCTATTATCGACAAATATTAAACTTCATTGATCTTAGATGACTATGTCCTCATCTTGTCCTTATGGATACAATTTCAATGAATTACATTAGTTGTCCACAGCGCTGAACCAATCTTAAGCAATCTGAAATTGAAACTGATTTTCTTCAAGTTTTCTGCTCATTCTTTAAAGGTTGATAGTTACTAATTTCAACTTTTTGCTTTTGAATTTCATTGAATATTGCAAACAAACGTCAGAAAGTCCCCAAGGTGCAAGAATAAAGCACCGAAATTGTTACGTGAGTTTACAAAGCGCAGGGACTGGAGAATATTTCCCTCCCCTTCAGTTTACATGCAGAAATTGTGGAGGTGGAGATAGAGGTCGTGTCGCCATCTATCGTCCCTTCGGGGAATTTCGCCGAGCTAAATCGTACTGTCACCTGTATGGTGCTCAAGGCCAACGACAGGCGTACCTCTTGCCCATGCCACGATGAATTTCGTGGCCCTCGATTTTACTATATCAGACAGGTGGCATTAGAAAAAACAACAACAACAAAACATTTTGCTCAAAATTCACAGACCCCCACCTATATGTACGCTTACATAATGGACACTAAAAATTGCATCCATGTTTAGAAGTAATAATTTTATTTTTCTTGAAGTACAGGCAAAGAATTTGAATAAAAAAATTCAATTTTTTTAATATTAAAAACTAATACGAGTACTAGTATAATACTCATATATATTTAACAGTTTTTTGTTAATATCCACACAAAAACTTATCTAATTTTCAATAACTTAAGATTTTTAAATTTAAATAATTTTCAAAATATTTCTCTAAATATGTATTTAACTTTATTGTAATTCATTTCATTTCATTTAATAATTAAATATAAATACAATAAATATTTTGTTATTACGTACCTTATATTAAAATTCTTCTGTATTCATACACATACACGTACAAATTTTTCTAATTAGTATTTTATTTGAATTCATCTTTTATTTTGGGAAATGATAAAAATTTGCTTATCCTCTTTACAAATTCATGATTATTTATTTAAAAAATGTTCAAATGTGAAAAAATGATTGCGTAGCAAAGAAATGTTAACATACAATAAAAATGGCAATTTTTCTTCTTACATTGTCTTCAAATTCTTATTCTTTGTAAGAGAATTGTAATTCTTTCTTACATTGTGTTAGATCTCTGCCAGAATTCAGTCATAAAGCCTAAAATGTGGTTCAAAAATAGAATTGTATTTCTTTTTTTAGAGAAAATAGAATTATTCCTTGGTAAAATTAAAATATAAATTGTATGTATTATAAAATTAATATTCAATCACAAGGTTTTATAGCAAAACCTTAATTAACCAATATGTACTAATATGTCTAACTAATATGCCTAGTTTCTTCCTTCAAAAAGGTAAAGTTTTCAAAATGAAATTCTAAACAACAAACAAATCATAAAGTGTTGATATGAATACATTTCCAATTAAATTTACTAGTATTTGGTTCGTGATTCAACCGTTTCGCGTCTGAAGGTTCGAATCACCATTCTTAAATACAGTGGGCCACAAAAGTGTTCGTACACTTGCCATCTCCAAAAAAATTTAATTTTTTCTAATAATAAAAATTAATATATATTGTAATTGTAATTTTTTTATGATATATGTACCTTATTCATAATGGAATGACATCACTAACTTTTTAAAAATAGTGTAACTATTTTTTTTAAAAATTAATAATCAAAAAGCTACTAAAAATTACGCCACAAAAGTCTTCGTACACTTAACAAAAATCTCAACTTAGCTTTAAATATTGTATTTCTTTCTTAATTTAGTACTTAGTAGGATAGGTTTTAGTGTCTACAGCCACTTTTAAGCATCTTGGTATAGATTTAATCAGTTTTTTGTAATATCTGAATTGATTTTCCTCCATTCTTCTGTGATTATTGTTTTTACTTCACATTTTGTGTTTATTTGTCATGTTTTCTTTTTTTTTACATCAAAATCTCACCAAATATGTTTTACTGAGCTAAATAAAGTGATTGAGGATGTGTTTTCGTAATTTGGGGACAGTTATAGAGACACCAGTGGCGTACATTGAGAGCAGTGCGCTTGGCGTCATTATCCTCTAAAAAAATGAAGTCGTTTCCAATATCCAAATTTCGGGCGGATAATTCAAAATTTCTCTTTAAAATATTTAAATAGAGCTCATGATTAACAATAAAACAACCATAAAAAATACCAAAATACCTGTTTCTGAGGCCAATTTACACCCCCACGCCAGAACACGTTCACTTCCATGCTGAAGCATGGGGGTGGAGGAGTTCTTGTTCCACATAAATTCATGGGATTAAACTCCTTATTTTTTCATTTACAAGTTATTATAGACCCATCGGAACTAAAAATGTTGAATTATCTGCCATCCCAATCAATTTGATGTCAATTTTGAATTTTCTGCAGCTAAATCCCAAGAATCAAGTTGGATCAATAAAACATGGAGGTAGAAATGTTCTTGAGTGGGGGTGTAAATCGGCCACAGAATTAGGTAATTTGGTATTTTTTGCTGATATTATAAATCATGAGCTCTATTTAAATTTTTTTTAAAGAAATTTTAAATTATCTGCCCAAAATTTGCATATTGGAAACGACTTCATTTTTTAACAGAATAATGACGCCAGGCACACTGCTCTCAATGTACACCACTGGTGTCTCTTTAACTGTCCCCAAATTATGGAAACACCTCCTAACCTCCTCTGAAGTAAAAACAATAATCTCAGAAGAATGGAGGAAAATCTATGCAAAAATTACAAAAAACTGATTAAATCTATACCAAGATGCTTAAAAGTTGTTGTGGGTACTAAAAGATATTCTACTAAGCACTACATTAGGAAAGAAATGCAATATTTAAAGCTATGTTGAGATTTTTGTTAAGTGTACGAAGACTTTGTAGCGTAATTTTTAGCAGCTTTTTGATAATTAATTTTTTAAAAAAATAGTTATACTATTTTAAAAAAATTAATTACGTAATTCCATTAAGAACAAGTTGCAGATATCATAAAAAAATTATAATTACAATATATTAATTTTTATTAGTCGAAAACATTAAATTTTATTGGAAATTGCAAGTGTACGAACACTTTTGTGGTCCACTGTATATTTTAAGATCAGTAAGATGTATTTTTCAATAGCATCTTAAGATCTTAAATGGACACTAATTTATGAATGTTATTCAGTTTAATAGAAATGAGAATTTCTTGCGGAATAATTCGTAAATGATTGAAAAAGAATAATGCGTTAGGCCATTCGAACATCATTTTAACTTCCGCATTTGCATTTTCACCATTTTGTGCGTAACAATCTCAAAATCTAAAATATAATCTTAACGTAAAACTGATGTTTCTCCTTAGAGAATAAAATAAAAAAGGCTATTATAGTTTCCAGACGATATAATAAATGTTGATGGCAAATAATTGCTGAAAATTGTGGTTGAGGTGTTTTTGATGAATATCGTCTGTTGATTCTAGGAACTGAGCCAGGAATATTAAGATTTAAATCGAAGATAAAATCGAGATTTTTTTCAGGAATAAAGTTTATAATCGAACTGAGTTAAAAGTAGTGGGATGTTATCGTTTGGTATAACACAAAAGTTCAAGACTTTGATCATAATTTTCATCGATATCGTTGGCGTGTGATGTGCATTGAACTGGATTCATGTGACGAAGGATTTCCGTCTCAGTTCAGCAAGCAAATTGTTTATGCAGAGTGGATAAATCACACGTATGTTTCGCAAGAGATTCACAAGAAAATACCCTTGATCTTTTAAATCTGTCTTTAAAATAGATTTTAAAAAATTGAATAAACATTTAAAAAGCTGCAATGCAGAGAATAGTTAAATTAACTTTCTGCTCGGCTAACGAAAGATGACGTGTTATGATTATGATCAAAGGAAGAATTCATGTGAAACATCGCTATGTGTTTAGATAAAGAAAATCCAATTTGTCTCGATCTTCTATATAAACTATTTCAGGATAAAATAACCATTCATTGGATTCGCTGATAATTTGAAAGAGATAACATTTTTTTAAATATCGAAAAAAATTTATAACAATATTGTAAAATGTTTACAGGGTAAATCAATTTATAGTAAATGCATGTATATGCAAACGATTTGCTTTTAATATGTGAGCTAAAAAAACAATTTAAATCCTATTTATGCAATGTATTTTAAGTAAAATCAAACAATAACATTATATTAGTTTGTATTTTAGCGCAAAAACATCAATTATGCTTTTAACCAACATATTTCTAAAAAAAATTATTTAGTAGTAGTTAAAAGGATTCGATTTTAAAAGTTTAATGCATGCAAAGCCAAAACTCCAGTATTTTGTGTATTTTATTCATTTTTTAGTATTGTTGTAGTATTGTTTCAGTAGATGAGATGTATAAAATTGTTTAGAATAGATGATGCAGCAAAATCTAAGCTTTAAAATTCTAACAATCAGTCTTGTAAGTGTGGAAATTTAACTACGCATATATTATTATTTTTAAATAAAAAATTATGTAAAACTTCAAAATTAAAAGGAAACACACAGTATTATCTAAAACTATTGATATTTTTGAATAATATTAGATTTATATAGCTTTTACTAATAATATTACTACTATTATTTTAAAAGTAGAATAGAAAAGCAACATAAGTTGAAAAATTTAAGAAATACTTTTGATTAAGGAAATTTTTATTTAAAAACATTTTTGCACTTTGTCCAGTTTCTTTAAAAATCCATGTCAATAATTCAAAATTTAATTAAATATTTTCCCTGCTTGTTAAGCCAAGCTATTAAAGACATTGTTTTTATTCATTTAGTAAATCTAAATTAAAATGCTTTGTAATACCTAAAATTATTATTATTATTGAAAAAAACTAGCTTTACACTGCTTGTACTAATGATATCTTACTAAAAATAAATTTTCATCCATTCATTCCGTAATGCTCAATTGATTTTTACGCCAAAATCTATTTAAGTGTGTTCAATGTGTGTTCACGTCTATAATTTTCGTCTCAAATTGAATAAGTTTTTTTTCAAACAATACTAATAATTAAACCAAGGGCAAAAATGTACAAGATAGGTTACGAAACAATCATAGCTTTTTTTTTCATCATTAATTCACAAAATCCTCTACGTTAAAGTAAGATAATGAATTTCAAAGCATATATATATATATATATATATAATTCTAAAATTTGATCCTTTTACAAAACTTTAACTTAAAATTGTTTTATTGAAAAAAAGAGAGATTTTATTTTTTTAGAGATATTTTATATATTATTATGCATAAAAAAAATATTGAAAATACTGTAAATCAGCATGTTTTTCAACAGATTAAGAAAAAAATCTTGAAGACTAAGAGCAATTTTAAATGGATTTTAATAAAATTGGTAATTTAAGGCTTTTTCTGTTCATAATGAAGAAGAGGAGAAAACTGGTTTCACTGGTGATAGTATCCAGTGAAACATATATGTGCTTTAATTGTAAATTTATTCAGAAAAACTTCAAAAATTGTAGCATAAATGCTTTAATTTTATAGATGATTCAATAGGCTCCAAAATTATAGCCATCTAATTAACGCTGAACTTTTAGAACTAAATATTGTGAATTGTTTTTAAGTTTAAGATATAAGACAAATGTAGAAAATTTTTGAAATCCAAAACGTTAAATTTTGGGAATTATTTCATCCGACTTTAAAAATCTATAGTTCTGAATTTTTATACAGCGAATTCGTTAAGTATGAATATAAATATTCAGATATTTGCTTTTTAGATCTAAAAAAAATTGTTTAAACTTAATGATACCAGAATTACTAAATTATCTAGGGAATTTTTAGAATATTGCAAAATTTACCTAAATTTTTAAAAATTATGTTGGTTTTAAAAATAAATACTGTATAATCATTATATATATATATGTAATGAGAAAAACTTATTAAGTGACATAATTTGTCGTGGCGAGTGGTTGATTTTAACATGGCGAACCAAAGGTAGGATTTGGCCGGTGGTGTGTGAATGATACTGTATTATCGAAGCAGGAATCTTGAAAGGATTAACTCCAAATTCTTGCACTTCTAGAAACATATAGCATATTACAAATAAAGAGCGTTTTTTTCCAGGTATAGAAGTTTAAGTTGGCATTACTTTCCAAGATGGCGATCGATTTAACAGCTGTCAAGTGATTTATTCTCAGTTTGGTTTGGCAATTCATCATGAATAGACTCACGCCTGAACAACGCTTTCAAATTGTGCAATTTTATTTCGAAAATAATGGGCGATTTTCATAAGCGAATTTTGTTTAGCGATGAAGCGCACTTCTGGTCGAATGGCTACGTCAACAAACAAAACTGCCGCATTTGGAGTGAAGCTAATCCACAAGTGTATGTCGAAACACCGTTACATCCAGAAAAAGTGACTGTTTGGTGCGCTTTATGGGTTGGTGGAATCCTTCTTCAAAAACGATGAAGGCCACAACGTTACAGTCAATGGTGATCGGTATAGAGCCATGATTACTAACTTTTTCATTCCTGAATTGAACAATCATGATGTCCAGGAGCTGTGGTTCCAACAAGACGGCGCAACATGTCACACAGCTCGTGCCACAATCGATTTATTGAAAGACACGTTTGGTGACCGCCTAATTTCCCGTTTTGGACCTGTGAATTGGCCTCCAAGATCTTGTGATTTAACACCGCTAGACTATTTTCTGTGGGGCTATGTAAAGTCATTGGTCTTGTAGCGTTTCGCTTATTTTATTCCTTTACCCAAAAGTGCTCTGTGTGACGTGCTCATCTTAACCAATCGGTGAAGGCGAGCCTATGACATCACAAGTTTCGGAAGAGCGCCGGAGCTAAGCTACGCGAGGTAATTCTCTTCTCCCGGCGGCCGAAGTACGATGAAGTTGATGGTTAATAAATAGTTTATTTTTGATATAAATGGAGTCGATGTATCATTAAACCTTCTGAGTGACTTTTCCTACTTAATTGTTTGAAGTAGAGCGCCCTCAACCGCTCGCACCTCTACAGTCTATGCGGATAAGCCACAAACGCTTGACCATTTGGAAGACAACATTCGCCGTGTTATTGCCGATATATGGCCACAAATGTTGGAAAAAGTCATCGAAAATTGGACGTCCAGATTGGACTACATCCGAGCCAGCAGTGGCAGTCATATACCAGAAATCATATTTAAAATGTAATGCCACAAGATTATCTTTCGAATAAAAAAAATTCATGTCAATCGAATAATACATCGTTGTTTTATTGCAATTTAAAGTTCTATACCTCTAAATAACACCCTTTACAAAGATTGGACGGTATATCACAGACAAGGACAATAAAAAAACACACAAAGTGGGGCAGTCGGCTTACTACATGATTGTAGAGAGGCGAGAGCAGAAGAGAGAGAGCGCGTGATTACCAGATCTCGGTATTTATGGGCAACGGGACGTCACGTGATTTTAGAAGGTGGATGGAGATAGTTTCATAAGTTCCAGGTAGGCGGGTAACCAATTAAAATAATTAAATGGTTGTCCTGAAGGACTGGACATTAAATAATGCAAGAGCTATTACAAGTAAATTATTGGAGTTATAACATTTCCCCCCTCCGCAAGAGACGTGTCTGTTCCATTGCCCTTAGTCCACATCTGTACCGTGCAGAGATACCAAGCTTTAAATTAAAAATTTCAGAATAACATTATTTGTTTAAAAAAATCCCTTCACTTAAACATTAACTTAAAAATATTCAAAAATTGGCAAAAATTTTTAAACATCCACCCACCACCTTATTACTTTTGACCATGAATTCAAAAATATAAATTCCTAAAATACAGAAAATAAATTTTCCCCAAAATAGATCAAAAATTGTTTACAAGAGCACTGAGGGAGAAAACAGACTAGAAAAAACAAATTAAGAGATTGACCCACGCCTTGCACAATCATTAAGACAAGTTTTCCTTCTTATCGTGTATACTGCACAACAACTTCAAAAACAGAAATTTCCCAAGACTGGAAATTGCAAGTCAACCGAAAAAAAAAAGATTTTTTTTAAAAAAACAATTTATGATTTATTTATATTTATATTATGCTTTAATCCTTAAAAAGGTACAAGTTAGGAAGCAATAGTAAACTCATGTCCATAAATTAAGAATAATAAAGTTCAGGCAAAGAAAAAGACAGAAGCAAAACAAATTTGACTTATTTGTAAAGTCTATTTATTGTAACGACGTGGCACATAGTACACTAGGAGGCTTGACACATAGCACACGATAGACTAAAAAGAGGGCGCTGCTGAGAACTGTTTTTGGCCTTTCAGCGGGAAGGAGAGAAGAAGAGGAGTCTCGAACGTAAAATGGACGAAGCTGCTTGTAGTTTCCGTTGTGATTTTTAATTGTAAATGAAATATTAATATAGTGATGTGTTTTGAAAGAAAAAATAAAAACGGTAAATCCGGTTAATTAGAGCTTATTAATTCAACCACAAGACGATGTTACATTATTAAACAAAAGATAAAGAGCAAAAAAGATGCTATATGATTGACATAATTGATAAAAATTGCGATTTTTACTCCCTGGAGCAAATTTCAAAAAAGAACCTATCTACAAAAAACAGTACAACATGGTTAGTATGATGGTTAATACGGAGTATGTCTCCCGGACGATGCAATACAGGCCTTACAACGCCTAGGCATGCTGAGTATCAAATTATCAATCTGATCTTGGGAAATATTACACAACTCATCAAGCAATGCCCTCAGAAGTTACGGTAGACAGGAGGGAGGGGGTTGACGGGCTGCAATTTGTCGGCCAAGCATATCCCACGCATGCTTTATTGGATTCAAGTCCGGTGAGTACGCTGGCCAATCCATACGGGTGATATCCTCCGATTGAAGGCATTCGTCTACAATGTTTGCATGGTAAGGATGGGCGTTGTCATCCATAAACAGAAATTCAGCACCCATGACACCCCGAAACAAACGTACATGTTGTTCCAGAATGATATCCCGATAGATGTGTGGCCTGTCATCGTTACACTCTGAACATGCAGGTCAGTTCTGGAACCAAGAATAATTCCTCTCCAAACGAGCCATCCTGCACCACCGTAACGATGTCGTTCAATGGTGTTCTCTTGGTGGTAACGAGTACCTGGCGCTCTCCATATGAAAGTCCGGCGAGAATCAGACTGCAAACTAAACCTGGACTCGTCGGAAAACATCACACAAGACCACTGTGTGGTGTCCACAATGCATGCTCTATACTCCAGGTTAATCGCAGGTGACAGTGAGTTGCGGTAAGTGGAACACATCTGACAGGCCTACGAGCATATAGACCAATGTGCCCTAAGCGTCTGTACACGGTCTGCCTTGAAACTGTCGTACCGGTAGCTGAAGAGAGCTGACGAGACAGGTCTGATGCTGTTCTCCATCTGTTTCTTTTGGCAGTAACTGCCAAATACCGGTCCTCATTCGGCGTTGTAACTCGGGGGCGACCTGTGCTGTAACATCTACTCACAATACCATCATCTTGAAATCGTTGCCAAAGCCTGGAGATGACACTCTGGGCGATTCCAAGTTCCTCGGATACTTCCAGTTGGGTACGTCCACATTCCAGTCGTCCAATAATTCTACCACGTAAAAATCATCCAAATGCTTCCTTTGTGCCATAACTATGTGGTTATTGCACTGAAAGGCTTTTAAAGCGCTTGTGAACAATTTTACTTCTTTGTCACCATTCCTTATATACCCCTCTCTTACACTCTCTCATTGTGACGTACTATCCGCGCCATCTGGTGGTTTCCTGTAATTTGCATATTCTTCTTCAAGATGTGTGTGATAATTCTACAGGTTAAATTTTTATTTTAGAGTTCGATTTCTGTGTGATTCTGAATTATCCTTAAATTATGGACATGAGTGTATTTTGACAGTCAAAGGTGTAGTCCTTTGAGGTACTCACTGTGCACAATCCTTACAAAACCCTTCTTATTTAGTACTTCTTCTATATGTAAACATTTGCTTATACTTTTATTTATTTATTAATATTTCCTCAGCCTAAGTGCTCTCAAAACCGTTATCATTTTATACACATTAAAAGTAGTTCATTTTAATATCAAATAATCACCCATTTATTTCTTCCGAACATATGGCCTACCCAATAAACATGTCAAATTCCAGATCGTTACATATAATAGCCTCATATGTCAGCATTAACTTTCAAGTACCATCATAAAATCCGCGATACTTACCACATCTGTGTTTTTAAGTGTTAACCCACTTAAAAACACGGTGGCGTTCTTTTTCTCTCTGCCCTCTCAGCGTCAGAAATTCTATAGATTTCATCGAATAAAGATCCTTTTTAAAAACTAAGTCTGATTCTGACTTCAAAATACATGTCATATAAATACATATAAATGTAATAATTCCAATAATCTGTAATAGATCTTGAATTATTAACGTCCAGTCCTTCAGGTTAATAATATAGTTATTTTAATTGGATACCCGCCTACCGGGAACTTATGAAACTATCTCCATCCACCGCCTAAAATCACATGACGTCCCATTGCCTATAAATACCGAGATATGGAAATCGCACCCTCTTCTCTTATGCTCTCGCCTCTCTGCAATCATGTAACCAGCCGGCTGCCGCGCCTTCTGTGTTTGTCTTTGTCTGTGTTTGTGCCCTGATGTTTGCTTCTTATTATGTGTAATGCCGTCCATACTTGATCTTTATGTGTTTCCAGATGTGAATAAACTGGATTGATACATGAGTGCCTCTTAGATAATACAGTACTCGACCACTCGCCACGTAACACAGGAAAATCACACCACCGGCCACGCCCTATCCTTTGGTTCGCTACAGTAATAACATCCACGTCTTACAATTATTTTTACCACTCAACATAATTATTACAGAAGTATTTCATATATATATGTAAGGATAATTAAATTAGATTAAAAATTAAATTCCCTATCTAGCACTTAACTCATCTTTTTCATTTCATCTTCAAGTATCATACTAACCACCCATTTATTTCTTCCGAACATATGGCCTAGCCAATAGACATGTCTAATTCCAGATCGTTAGATTTAATAGCAATATATGTCAGCATTAACTTTCAAATACAATCATAAAATCAGAGGAACTTCTCACTCTTATGGCTTCTTATGGGTAAAACACTTAGCGTTATTTTTCTCTCTGCCTCTCAGCATCAGAACTTGTGTGTAGTTTTCATCAAATAAAGATCCTTTTTAAAACTGTGTCTGATTCTGACTTAAAACATGTCATATATATATATTACATTCAGACAATGGCAAAAGAGATGTTAGAAAAATCACTGGAAATTTTTTAAAAAAATGTTTTGTTAAAAATTTTTTTTAAGAATGAGTATTGTCCATTGCTAAGAAACATATTTTCAGAAAAATATTTCAACAACGTTGAAATTCAAGTGAGCATGGTGAAATCAAATTATCAGATAATACAAAATAATTAAATTAGAAATGTATTACAAATCATAGGGGTCTAAAACAGTCGACAGTTTTCGTGTAACAAATGTAAAAACCATTGAATTTTTTAACGTTTGCGTAGAAATATGAATAATGATATATAAACATGCATCCAACAGTCAAATGAATACCGAAAAGACATGTGAAATAAAAATGGCTAAGTGGGTTGAACAATATTTGCCATTTCACCAAGCAAAGGGAAGTGACGCCTGGATTTTACTAAATCGATGATAAATGAAAATAAAGAAAGTTTAAGCAAAGTTCAACTTTAAGGCAAGCTTTTTAAAAGCAGGTGCAACTTCTTAGTCGATAAAGACAGTCTGTATGTAGTATTTTAGCGTATTGTTTCTCTCATGAACAAATTCTTTGTTGAAACTAATAGCATCTGAGAAAAAGTAATGGCTTAAATAGAAATACATAATTTACTGTTCCATGCCTTATCTGCAGTAGACTAAACAAATCTGCTTGAAAATAGAGCTGAAAAGAAAATTTAAATTGTGTATCATAGATATAAACGATGCCAGAGATATCACATGTAACATTTAACATATGTTTGTGAGTGTGTTTTTGAAGAGAACATATTGTTAATCTCTAATTAAAAAATAATAAAAATTTTAGGGAACTAATTACAATGACACAGATTTTATTTCAAGCACATTTCTTGATTACAAATTTTTTCCCAAAATAAAAATTGAATTACTGTAAAATCCGGAGTATATATTATATATATATATAACGGGCACCCATACTTTGAAGCTGTAATTTTTAATTTTGAGGTAAATTCGCCGTAAAAAAACACTCACCCTCTTTTTTACGAAGAAACCTGGCATATACGTATGCAATGCTGTTATGTTTTGAAGCGATTTATTCGAGGTATTTTCTTCAGTTTTTGCAAAAATAGTATACTTTTAGAACTTCAAACCTTTTAAGTTCATTAAGAATGTCATTTCTTTAAGTAAGCAGTATTTCGAAATATGTAGAAGTCTGATTTTCTTATGCTCTTTTCTTTTTCTTTTGAAAGTTCTCATTTTTATACCCGGCGTATAACACGCACCCGTAAATTTCGATCTTGTGTTTGGAGTTAAAAGAGTACATCATACGCCAGATTTTACGGTAGTTAATAACTTAAAAAGAATTCCGATTCTATAATATGACTTACGAATTTTTGTCTTATAGAAATATTAATTAATTGTTCTATATAATTATGGTACAACGATCAATATCTAGGATTTCCTATAAAAATATCTTCCTTTTTCTGAAATAGAATCGTTATAATATCAAATAAAACTTGTCATTTGCTTGATAACAAAATTTGAAAAATAAACCAGACCTTCAGTGCAGGCGCCAATCGATATCACCCTGACTCACATCCTTAACATTACATTGATTTAATTCGAAGTTGTTGCATAATGTTTAGTCATACAACATTCTTCATTGGGGAAACATACACAGTCATTGGGATCTATGGAATTACATTATTCATTTCTGTCTTCATATAATGCTCCAAGCAGTGAAAATCAAAATCATTATAAAGATTTTTATCAATTTGATTTTTAAATCTATGAACTGGATTTATACATAAAAAATTTTCTGTTAGTGTTAAAAACTGTATTTAATATTTTTTTAAAAAAAATTATTTTGTAAAATTATTTTAATGGACTAAATTCATCACGGGCACTTGATAAGTACAATCACGCTTTTTCATTTCCTAGTATAAGTTCATAATCTCCCTATATATATATCTTGTCCAATTTTCAATCGTTAATAAAATACATTTAAAGCGTACAAGTGAGCAGAAATTTTATATACACGTTTGTCTTAGATGATAATACGGTAATTTAATTATAACTAATTAAAATTAATTGACTGAAGCTAATTATTTAAAGAATTGCAGATACAGTCACGTCGGCTTCATTTTTAGCAACTTGGGTCAAAACTTTAAAAGATTTTTTTCCCTCACGTTTTAAAGCATTCAGTTGAACTGAAATTTTATATACACGTTTGTTTTGGATGTCAGTACGTTACTTTAATGATAATTAATAAAAATTAATTGCCGCTTAATATTGTGACCTTGTTTTCTTTGTTAACTTAAGTAGGAATTGACTTAAAAATTTTTTTATATTACTTGTTCTATTAAATTCAAAACTGATTCTACACTTGCCCTTATTCTACTTGTAAGAATTAGATAAAATTTCAAATTTGGTTATTTGATAAAAATGTTTTAAAAATAAGATTTTCAAAATTTAAGAAATAAAAATCTTTATTGTACGTGTACCTTTAAATAAACTACCTATATGTGTATTATTATTGTTTACAAATATATACTGCTTTAAAGAATCGGATTAGCTGGAAATACGTGATTGCATAATGTCATGTGGTTATGACGTTACATAAATTTATAAACTGATTGGGGCTTGAAACACGCGCGTTATAGTTATCATGTGACTATGACGTCACATGAATTTAGCTTATTGATGGGATCCCCCCCTCTCGTATTTTACAATACTGATGACTGATTTCACTCAATGAATGAATTCTTACAAGCATTTTTCAGAAAGAAATTTTTGTTGGATGACGAATTGATATAAGTCATCTTTTATTCTCTTTTCAAATAATAAGTATGTAAATTATTTTAAAAAGTTATTTTCAATTATTTAAATTGTTTATACAATTATTTTAAATTAATACAAGTTTATTTTTAGGACCTAATTCTTTCAAGGCCTACCATTCAATTTTGTATATCAGAAATATTCCTAAGGGGAAAGAAGTTTTTATGTGTTTTTTAAAGCATATTTAAGCAAAGTGTTTTTAAAATACTTTCAGTTTTAATATACTTCTAAAATATGAAATCTATGCATGAAGGAAAAATTTTATGCATAATTTCTATATACTTTCTATTTCTTTCTTTCTTTTTTGCTATTGATATTTTTTTAAGATTATTCTTTCAGTTGTAAAAGCTTCAAAAATCAAATTTCAATCTCACATTTCGAGCAGCTCTTTATAAAACTTCTAAATACATGAATCAATATTTACACTGCATAACGTAATTCACTGGCAATATCCAAAGAAAAGAAAATTAAACTAAAAATACACTTTTTAATTTAAAAGTGTAGGATTTGATCTAAGATTTGAAGCTGCAAATATTTGTTTCTTAATTTACATATTGATTTATTTTTGGGAACAAATAATAACAGTAATTTTATGATATTCTATTTGATTGCATACTATCTACATGTTGTAACGGTTTTAAAAGAGAAAAAGATAAATTTTCTATTTTTGCATAAGGGCAAAGAATAGAGAAAGTTTGATCCACTTCTCAAGTTACACACATACACACAAATTCTAACAAGTATATATATAAATCTGATCATATGTGTATACGAACTTTTGTACTTAAATAATTAACATCCGTATGTGTGAGTGTTTTTAATAACTTTTTAACAAAATAAATTTTTAAAAAAATATTCTAAATTACGCATTGATATTTAGAGAGATATGCTTGAGCAAACAAGCCTATTGGAATCTTCTGGAATATTTTACTCGAGAGAATAAAATAACAATAAATTCCTAAGCAAGTTTCTCAGATTGAGTGTTTAAAAAAAATGCGAATTAGACGAGTAACAGTAGATCGACAATAACGTGGTTGTATCGGCATAGTAGACGCTTTATCACGTCATCTTTTGAAATAAAGAGGAGGTAAAAAAAATCTGTCATTTTTAAACGAGGTACAACGAAACGGTGGTTGCACAAAATGGCGGAACTAGTCAAGTGTGTCGGTGGTATTGCTGTGTCGAATCCTGTTCGAAAAATTTCAGAGCTTTATTTATTTTTTTTACATCACCAAATCGCTTTGTTTCAGTATTAGTAATGAGGCTTTGTTCTTTTTTGTTCTTTTTTTTCTTTTTCTACATCTAAAGAATTTGTTCTCACGCACTTAAACTCTGGAAAACAGAAGATTCGTCAAATTAAGCTCCAATTTGGAAACGGTTAAGGCTCAGAACAGTCGTGTTCTTGCAGGATTGCGTGACATGAAGATTGGTAAATATTTGTAAACAAATATCTAACATATGTTTTGGAACCATGTTGGGACAGAATTTTCACACCAATATTTCCTCATATAATTTAGAAAGCTTAAATACAGTTTACAAAAAAAAATAAAAAATAAAAATAAAAAAAAACTTGCTTAATAAAACAACGCTTAGTCTTAAATCCACCTTCTTATGTTGACCTAATTTTTATAACCATTTTTGTAAGTTAATCTATTATGACAAGTAATATAAAAAAAATTTTTAAGTCAATTCCTACTTAGATCAACAAAGAAAAATTTTATTTTAGCTACTTTTTATTCAATAGTTACAATTAATATAAATATGTATATACATAGGACAGAATCACAACATTGAGTGGTAATTATTTTTATTAATTATCATTAAAATATAGTATTGTCATCCAAAACAATCGTGTCTATAAAATTTCAGTTTAACTGAATGCTTAAAAAGGTGAGAAAAAACCTTTTCAAGTTTTGACACAAGTCGCCAAAAATGATGCCAACGTGGCTGTATTTGTAATTATTTGAATAATTAGTTTTAATCAATTAATTTTTATTAATTATACTTAAATTAATGCATTGTCATCCAAAATAATCATGTATATAAAATTTCAGCTGAATTGAGCGTTTTAAAATGTATTTTATTAACGATTGAAAATTCCACGAAGATAAATAAATAAATAGAGAATGTGAGCTAATAGTAGGCATTGAATAATACCGAATAGCAGATTTCCATAGAAAATTGTTTCTTTTCTGGCAGTTTGTTGAATATTTGGACTATGCTTAAATTTACCATTAATCAACTCTCTGTAAGATGCAGATTAAGTTCATTCTACACAATGTGGTAGAAAAATGAAGACTTTATACCTTAATAGTAATTTTTTACTTCAATGATAAAATATTTCTTTGCACAGAATATCTACAGTCTAATAGTTTCAGAATTTCAATAGAAATAATCTTTATGAATAACTGCAGGCAGCTCTAATTGATGCTTAATTAGAAAGTAAAAAATGAATTCTATAGGGTGTCCTTGAATGTGCCGTGTAGAAACTTGAAGGGGAGTTAAAGAATATGGTAAGGAGCCATAATTACATAAGAAAGCATGGGCGGAAAGCGATAGGTGGCGCTGTACGTAAGCTCGCAAGGTCAGCGTATGTGCTTTCCTTGTTTCTGACATGGACAGCATGTGATGAACATGAATCGTTATATGATCGCCGAGTTGGCGGATATCCACTTCATCTACAGCCTAGCCAACGGAAATGGACGTGTTGCTGTTCGGTTGTATGGGGAAAGATATCCAACACATCCAAATCATCAAACATTCACTCGGATGTATCAAAACCTTGTGTAACATGGATCTTTCAGAGTCACGATTGACAACACGCATGTCAATTTTGAAATGAACCTGGTGGCACGAATATCCAACGCTGCTGCTACGATCAGTGAAACTCCCAGTATTTTCGAACAAGTCCGAACATTCTTCATAGCATGCAGACTGTACTTACTTATAAAAGTAAACTTCTTACTAACTTTCTAAAAGTAAACTACTTATAAAACTAAAAGTTAACTAATATATAAAGTAAGTCGTAGTGTAAACTTCGTCTTGATGTATTACTGATATACGCAGAAGTACCACTGAATTAAGGATAGCAAGGGCTATGCAAATTGTGTAGCGCTGCGCATTATTTATGCGCAAGTGAGGGCGCTGTGGTAACTGCATATATAGCGCGTACTGTGGTTGTTCTGAATTAGTTGTTGGAATTGCCAGCATGAGTAAACTGCCTGATTGAGACGCTTTCGATCGCGGGCAAATCGTAGGTGAGTGACTCATGGACCATTCAATTTTCGAAATAGTCAGACAGCTAGGATTTTAAAGGTCGAAAGTGACTGAGTATACCAAGAATACATCGATGGTAGACAAAAAACTAGCGATCGGGCAAACTGCAAAGAACAATTAGCCTTGACAGTGCGTGGTGAGAGATGCTCAGGCGTATTGTACGTAGCCAGCGAAGCCAAGCATTAGCTCAAATTTACATTCAGTTGTATGGCTGTGCCAATCGTACAGTCAGTAAACGGACTGTGCAACGCTCGCTTCACCGTATAGGTTTCGGAAGCCATTGACCTACGAGAGTACCATTGCTCAATGCTTGCCATCGGGCTGCACATTTTTCCTGGGCAATAGAACACAGAGACTGGAGTTTAGAGGACAGGAAACGAGTAGCATGGAGGGATGAGCCTCGATTTCGACTACTTAACGCCGACGGGAGGCTGAGAATATGGTGTCAGTCTCATGAAACCACGGATCTTGCATGTGCCATGTTGCAACTGTACAAGGGCATGGAGACTCAATCATTGTCTGGGGTGTCTTCTCATGGCACTGATTGGGATCTTTGGTATGTATACCAACCTCCCTCAATGCAATTCGGTACGTAGAGTTGCTGATTGATCACCTCCATCGGTTTATACTGTTCTATTATCCGCACGGTAATCGAGTTTTCCAGCAAGGCGAATGTAGCTTTCACAAGTCTCGGTGAGCTACTGGCTGGTTGGAGGAGCATTCCTCTAACTTTTCTGTCATAAATTGGCCATCTAGAACCCCAGACTTAAATCCTATTGAGTATCTTCGAGATGTTTTGGAATAAGGCGTGAAAAGCCATCACACAACACCAACGAACCTTACTGAATTATGGACATAATGTTTTGCAAGTCATTTCCGTGGAGCGTTTCCAGAAACTTGTTGAATCTATGCCTCGTCGTGTGGCAGCCATTATCAAGGCCAGAGGAGGCCCAGCTCGTTATTAGGTAGGTATCCTAATTCAAAGGAACTTCAGTGTATTTAATGTTTAGGTGATTAAAAGAAAGCGTATACAAAAATATTTCCCGAATACGAGCAAATAATGATGTTTAAGATAGACTGAATACTGAATATAAACTGCGGAAAATGGAATAAGTAATCGAGGCAAGTGGCCAGAAGGGACAATTATATATTTCTTTTTTAAAGGAGTGGAAATTCAATTCCCTCCCTCCTCCAACAAATGTTTTGCCTTCGATTCTAAACCGCACCCGATTTTCAGTAGCATTAATACTGAAAAAGTAGTGTGGTTTAGATTCCATTAAATATAGTAATTATATAAAATGTATATTCTAATTTTTGATTAGAATTATTATTACATTAATTATATAGAAATTAAAATAAGATGATTCGGTGTATTTTTTCATTAAATAGCATTTCTGGTTGTTGCATCTTTGTTAATATAAAGCAATAAAAAATTTATGTAATAATGAGTTTGACATATTTGCGCTTTAACGTTTTGGTTTTATTTACATTATTTTTCTATTTTGTGCCTTAATTGATATGTTAAGTTCGTATGCAGTAAACTTTTAATGGAATTTTATATGAGAATCTTCCCATGAAATGTGGAAAATAAAATAACTAATAATAATAATAAAATAAATAAAAAGCAAGACATTATCGTTTATATTGTAATACTTTTCACTAAAACAATAAACACTTGATTTTCCAATTATGTCTATTTTTGAAGTGAAGTACTTGAAAAGAATTTAAATCAATATTTTCATTATAAAAAGTGCGTTAATACATACAGTGCTGCTGAAAAAATCATTAAAAAAATCTTTCAATCATGCGTATATTATTTGACAAAAACTCCACTTACCAAAGAAAAGATTTTTTTTCGCGCTGCATTACATTTTATACATTAATCAATTCAGCATTAAAATAAATAATTTTCTTTTTATGTATGCTTTTGTATTCAAAGCTAATTTTCGTCACCATAAAATATGTTTCGTTTATTTTTAACAATGAAGCTTAATTCATCTATGACAATTAATATTATTATTAAACTCACAGTTGTATTTTTGAGAACATAACAATCGAAGCAATGCAAATATTTAAAAAAAGACAACAATGAAGGTCAGATTTTATTGTACTCGTAAAAATGTAAGCAGACTCTAATTGTTTTCAAATACTTATTCATTGTTAAATCATGCTGAAAGAAATAGAATTTCAAAAAGTAAAATGAAAGAAAAATATTGCAAATGTTTAAAAGATAAAAAAATTAAATAACCACTGATTTTGTTTGTAATGGTTTTCTCTTTTTTTTCAGCAATAACATTACTGCTATCTCATACGTATGTGAATCATTACTTCATAGAATGGGTGTAAATGTTCAAAAGATTATGAAAGAAAAGCTTTATTAATATGTACATATATTATAGGACATATAAATTATTCTTATCTTAATCTGTAATTTTTTTACAAATAAATGAATACGTAAGTAAAGTAAAAACTTAAATAATGGTATGTAAATATCCTAATTATTACATTTAAATCATACTTTAAAAGTGGCTAAATTTTTCTCCCGATATTTAACGCCACCAGAATACGTTACATTAGGCTTAAGGCTAACATTCTATCCGCCGTTTTGAATTCGTAAAGTTAATTTATATTTCCTTCCGCAAACGTTAACTACTTTATCGATTTGAAAGCTGTAAAGTGAATCTAAAAGAAAATATAATGAAAGCTGCTCTCTCTCTATAGAATTACACGTGTCTGTTTCGATTTCTGAAAGCATTTTTAAAAATTTCTTAAATATTCGAAGACCCAAAAATAAATTTTTAAAATATGCATAAACATAACTTCAGAAGTCGAAGAGAAAATATAATTACACAGAAACATTCCTTATTTCTTCTTCTTTGGGTGCATTTTATTGTATTTAAAGCGGTGAACTAATTTAAGTTTAAAAAGGAAAGAATCTCCACAAGTTTAATTTTCCCTTACCAAATTCAAAATGGCTGGTTTCTGGGAATTTTAGCGGATAATTTAAATTCAAGTAATTTACCTCATAATTTTATGTTTCTTATGAATTTTCAATATGCTGTTCAATATCGATTTAGAGGAACTACTAGTTTTTCTGATTTTATTTTATTTTTTCAAACAATTTTTCCCTGGAAAATAAGTTATTTTTAGTCTTATACGATTCGATCCCTCGTATAAGTATGCACATACTTAATAATATTTTTAGAGCAAATTAAAGTTCGCTTGAACATTGATTACGATATTATTTAATATTAGTTTGTGTTTTCTCGACATTGCGTAAAATTCTCTGAACATTAATTAGCGTTTCATAAAATATCAATTTGTACTTTTTGTAATAATTTAGCAGTTTCCTAGATTTTACTTGGTATATACAGTGAAACACCCATATTAGGAACCTCTATATTGGGAATTTTTCTGTATAGAAAACTTTTTCGTCGAACCAAGAACATTTCACGATTTTTTTCGTAAAATAACCTCTCAATAGCGAAGTGAAGTTTCAGTATGTGTGACGAACCTATTTACTTGTAATTCAATTTTTTTTCTCTCCCTATCTTAAAAGTATTCCTCAACATTTCAAGTTATTCTCTCTTTTAACAAATTTTATTGTGATCATAAATCATGAACTGGTTTTATTCGGTGTCTAACTCGCCGAGAGCAATAGAACTCTGGATCTTTCATCCAAGAAATGCAACTATTCAACCTTCATTGTCCAGTTCGCTAGAGACATCTTCGATATACCCTTTCACCCTCAGTGGACTTGTATCGTATCCTTTGTACTGTTGATCAGCCGTACTGGTTACTTCGTTTCTGGTAGCTCGAAAATGTCAAAACGTAAGGTCCTGAACATCAAACAAATTTTTTTAATTCTTCAGGAAGTGGATAAAGACGTCAAGAAAAAAAAATATTGCTTTAAAATTTGGTACTCCTCCAAACAGCTTATCAACTATTATAAAAAGTTTAAATAAGTTACAAAATTATGATTCATCGGATTCTTGTTCAATACGCTTAAGAACATGTGTCTACGAAGGTGTCGACGAGGCAGTTTCGAAGTGGATACACACAATGTGAGATAAAAATCTTCCGATCTCTAGACCTTTCGTAATAGAGAAAATGCTTCAATGTGCGAAGGTATTTGGATGCAACCAGTTTTTAGGTAGCAAAATTTAGGAAAGACACGGAAAAATACGCTTGAAAGGATTGTCGGTGCATTGCTAAGATGTGAGGCGTATTATGAAACAAAGCATTTTTTCAAACAAACAAAAAACTCGAACAAAATTAGCAGATTTTATGAGTAATTAAATTTAAGGACACATGTGATAACGTATGTTAAGAATTTCCAGTTATAAAAAAATTTATGCGAGTGTGTGTTTAAAATTACTTGTATGCTTTAAATTAGAAAATGTCTTTAAAATTCATTAATTTTAGTATAAAATTATTTTCTTAATGTTGAAACCACAGTGTATTCTTAGACATTCTTTTCTCTTGTTTTTCTTGCAGTTTTTCTTTCTTTCTTTCTTTTTTCTGATGGGTAATACATATAAAATAAATAGATATGAATTTACGAAAAGATGAGAATAATTACTTTTTCAATATATAGTGCTCATGGATTTAAAATGTGTTTTATGTGGTTTATAAAGTATATTAAAAGATGAACTTCTATTTAACGAATTTTCCATATAACGAACTTTTTTTTCGAGATTTTAGAGATTTCGTTAAATAGGGGTTCCGACTGTATATATATTTGATATTAGTGTCAGTTGGATAAGAATAAACATATAAAATTGGTTTAAAAATACTATTTGGAGAAAAAAACTTTTTTTTGGCAACAAATGAAGAAAGAGAATGGCATCTTTTCAAAACAATCTTCTATTATAAAAAATACTTCTTGCCTATACGTAGCTAGTTTTGTCTTTACATAGCTAGGAACTGAACAAGGATTTTGGAAAAATTCAAATTATTTTCAGAATTACGATCATTTGATGTAATAGCCGGTGTTTTTTGTTAAAATTTCTCTACTTTGGTGTATTAAAATAAAAATATTTTTTTTCTAAATTATACATTTCAAAAATTCTAGTTCAGGCTCTGTGGAGAAATCTTAGCTATATAGCTAAAATATTATTATTAAGGAAGCATTTTTTCAAAACGTTACTATTCATTTTTTTGCCAAAAGACATGAATTAAATAATTTTTTTCTTGTAATAATATTCCTAAAACAATTTCATAAGAATATTTTTATTAAACTGACACTAAATATAACAAGTAATAAAAAAAAATTAAGGTCAACTCCTACCTAGGTCAACAAAGAAAAAATTTATTTTAGTTACTTTTTATTATATAATTACAATTAATATGAAAATGTATATACATATATATGACAGAATCACAACATTAAGTGGCAATTAATTTTTATTAAGAATCATTGAAGTATCGTATTGTCATCCAAAATGTGTATATAAAATTTCACTTCAACTGCTTTAAAACGTGAGAAGAAAAATCTTTTAAAATTTTAACCCAAGTCGTTAAAAATGAAACCAACGTGGCTGTATCTGTAATTCTTTAAATATGATTAGTTTCAGTCAACTAAATTTAAATAATTATAATTATATTATCGTATTGTCCCCCAAAACAATAGTATATAGAAAATTTCAGCTCAAATGAGCGCTTTAAAATGTGAGAAAAAAAAACCTTTTAATGTTTTGACACAAGTCACCAAAATGGTCGCTAATTAAAGTTGCCAAAAATGATGCCAACGTGGCTGTATCTGTAGTTCATTGAATAATTAGATTTAATCAATTAATTTTTATTAATGGAAATTAAATTACCGTATTGTCATCCAAAATAATTGAGTATGTAAAATCTCAGCTCAATGAGAGTTTTAAAATGCATTTTATTAACGACTAAAAATTTGAAGATATAGGGAGATTGTGAACTAGTAGTAGGAATTAAAAATAATTATTCAGTTATACGATTTTTTTAAATCACGTTTCCAAACATAGTCTAACACCTTAAATTCATGAACAAATGCATAAAAGTCTTAAGACTTTTAAATTATCCAAAAGCTTACAAAATTTTATATTTAACCATTAGACATTTTAACGAAACGAGATTAACTGAATTGAAAAGTTCTTCTTTATTACATCAAATGTTTATGTAAAAGACCCCAAAAGTAATCTAAAATATATTAAGGAAGGCTTTTAGGAATAGTATACATAAACACGATTCTTTTTTATTTATCGATAGGTTTCAGTTGAAGATCCTTTTGCTCTTTTTATAAGCCTGGTCATACTAACCGCTTTTCCACGTTCTCGTATTATTCAGGTCTTAAAAAGCTATCTGCGATGATATTAAAAAGGGTCAACAAGAGAAACAAAGGCATTGTTCCCTTTTCATACAGCAATGCTTTTTTTAATGGGTCTTTCACCAACTTCTTATCTTGTCTGCCTTAATCGATTTTTAGGCTCACTTATAAGAAAAGTCTTTAACTATTCCTAAGCATAAACAAATCGATCGGCTTTCGAGACCGGATTATTGGTCTTATCTATGTGAATGTGAAATTATCAAATTCTAAAAACAAACGGAGGCAAACTTTAAATTTTTTAAAGAAGATTCTACTTAATGAATGGTTGATTCCTTTTATTGTTTCTTTATCTTATTGTTTCTAGATTAAACTAGAATCTCAGTTGATGAGAAAATTCTTAGCTGAATAAAATGCATTCTACTAAGCCTATTCTGTTCCTGTGAACAAAGGTAAGAGCAAAATTTGAAACGAGTAATTATCGTAAACAGGAAGATACATGCGCTGTTTCTCTCTTTACATGCGCTGAAATCATTAAATGAAAGATTTTTTTACTGTAGGTCTCATAGTACATTTCGTATGAACTTAGTTTGCATGTTCCAATTAAGGGGGGTTCCATTATGAATAATCCCTTCAAAGACAAGATAACTACTATTGTCATGCAACTTTAACAGCTGAGTTATCTGGATTACATGCAAGACTGGAAAAACTTCATTATAAATTACACATTATCCATCTATATTACTTTTCCATTTTGGGGAATTCCTTTTGAGAACACTAATTTTAAATCTACTCGAGTAAAAAAAAGGGGGAAAGATGACTACATGATGTTTAATTGTGTAACGAGAGTAAATGGCAAACATGGGCAGAGTTATTGACGCAGGATTGCTTGTTTGATAACAATGACTAATCTACTGTAAAGTAGACGCAGTCGATCATTGTGTTGTCCGTGTGGTTAGAAGTAAAACCTGAAATCATATATTCTTGACATCATTCATTGAGGAATATCGAATTTTTTAAACTATTTTCAGAATGGAATGCCTCATGCTTCTAACTAAAGCTAGCATTCTGCATTCAAAAGCTGTTAATACTCGTCGTGAAGTCATAATTATGAAAAAAAACTTTTCATATGAATTGAGTACGAATGATAATCTTCGTGCGGAACTTGTGAAGTTTCTTCAGGCATCTGGGATGCGAGGCAACCCTCAATCCCTAGTCTGAAGTTTCAGATATTGAAGGTGGGATTTTTCATGGTGGTGGAGTGGCAGAAGTTTATTGGAAGTGTTTGTGATTATGGCATTTGGCTGAACTTTTTCAGTTTTCGATTAAGGTATCCGACTGCGTTCGGAACCGTGATTTTGCAAAAGCGTATAAATGGATAATATTTATGATATTTAGTGTCACTTAGATAAGAAAATGTATGTAAAATTGTTTTAAGAATAGTATTACAATAAAAAATTATTTAAGTACAATATTTTTACCAAAAATGAACATAGAATGACTATATATAAGCAAAATATTATTATTTTAGAAGCATTTTTTATAAAAGGAGAACATTTTGAAAAAAGGTTATTCTAAGTTAAATTTTTGCCAAAATATTGTATTTAAATATTTTTTTAAAAAAATGTCATTAAAACAATTTTATACATGTATTCTAATCTAAGTGACACTAAATATCATGAAAATTATCCATTTTTGCGCTTTTTTAATCACGGCTCCGAATGTAGTCGGATACCTTAAGAACTGGCACACAGCTCTCTAAAATGAGAGTCCTGATATTGCATTTCTAATGTGTGCATTGATTACGCCATTATGTTGCCATTTGGATATTTATATATTGATATCCAGTGACAATAGCTCTTCAGTGTATAAGTTACAGTTTTCGTTACATAGTTTTTGTTCTAAATTATTTGGATAGCTGATAATTATTTTGTGGATAATATATCTCCACTACATGTACAGAGGTGGCCAAAATTGTGGACACTATTTTAACTTATTACGTATTTTTAGTTCGTATGCTTATAGAAAATTTTATGCATAGTATTTTACATCTTTTTAAAGGGAATTTAATACTAAATTCAAAACAAAAAAGAAAATTAAATATTTGCAACGCAAGAAAAGTTATGCTGCAATAACTGTCGGTATACATTAGATACCAATGATAGTAATGAGTTGCCAGAGCTTAGTGAGGATGCGTTTATTCTTTATTACAGCTTCGCATCGATGTTTCATCGAGCTGAAAATAGCTTTAAGCTCTTTCTTTGTTATTACATGATGTCAGGAAACAATTAGATTCTCAATTAGTTCCTTTTTATTTCATGGATACCTCATTCGGACAAAAGCTTTCAAACTGTGCCACAAATTTTCGATAGGATTGAGATCAGGACCGTTTCCTGGCCAGGATAACAGTGATATTTAGTCACAAAGCAATAACATCAAATAAAAGAGTAGATTTGACTCATAAGTGACGAGGAAGTGGTATTTTCTTTGTTAAAATTACACAACAGGGGGGTAGTTCAGTAACTACATCTAGAGACTGGAAGCTTTGTTTAAGATATCAGGAGACAAATTTAATAAAAAAAAGCAGGAAAAGCCGAAAAGGGTGCATCTGTTGATGACAGAACAAAAAAAATCTTTCAGAGATAAAAGAATTTCATGGACATCCATCAGAAATGTTCGGGGTGATGCTGGTGTTTCTGTCAGTTCAAAAACATTTAGGAGTAGATTAGCAGATGTAAGACTAAAAGGTAAAATTCCACGAAAAAAGCTGTATCTCAGTTTACAGCAGCACTAAATGGGACTACAGTGGGCAATGGAATACATTAATTGGACAAATGATTATTGGTCACAAGTTATATAGAGGGACGAAATTAAAATATCATCATTCGGTAGTGATAGCCTAAAATATGTAAGACTTAAAATAGTAGAATTGCTACACACTGACTGCATCTAGGCAACTATTAAGTACCCACAGAGTTCTATCACTTAGTCATGCATATAAGCAGATGGTATCGGCCGCCTTTATATCATCAATGGGGTACTGAATGTCATAAAATACGTTGACACCATTCTAGAACCCAAACTTCTGCCTTCTATCAGGGATCTATTTACCAACAATGCTTCATTTATTTTTCAACAATATTCTTCTCCTTGCCACACAGTAAAGTAATTGAAAGACTGGCACCGTTCTAAGATCATTGAGTTGTTGTCCTGGCTAGGAAACAGTCTTGAACTCGACCCTATAGAAAACTTTTGGCACCATTTGAAAACTCTTGTCCGAATGTGGTACCCATGAAATAAAAAGGAACTAATTGATGATATAATTGTTTCCTGACATCAAGTAATAACAAAAGAAGAGCTTAAAACTATTTTCAGCTCAATGAAATATGGATGTTAGGCTGTAATAAAGAATAAACGCAACCTCACTAAGCTCTGATAACTCACCGCTATCATCAGTGTCCAATGTAAAGAGTGTTTTTTTCCAGGTATAGAAGTTTAAGTTGGCATTACTTTCCAAGATGGTGACCAATTTAACAGCTGTCGAGATTCCAGATTTTGGGGGCAATTGATTCTAATTTTGTTTCGTTCTTTTAAAAATAATCTGTTTTTCGAACCTGTTTTTTTTTCATGAAAGGAAGCTTGTTAAGATGTGTACTGCGAGCGGAACTGTTTGCGAACAACTAGGCTTGTTTGTATATACATTTTTATGCTCTAACGAACTGCTCGCAAATAGCTTCTTGTTGAATTTTCGAGGAACACTGCGACAATTTCAAGTTAAGATTGAGAAGGTGTCGTGTATTGTACATTGGTATTAGTTCGGCTTGTGAACCATCAACATGAGTTAACGGTTAGTGGTAGGTTCGTTCGCTTCCTATGGTCACTTGGAAGTTTGTAAAATAGTTTCAACGAGTGGTTCACGAACTGGCTCACAAATGTATACGCGCTTTTATATATACATAATTTTTAATTGAAAATAATATTTTATTAAGAAATTACATATAAATCACGTGTTATATATATAAAGCTTATATTTGTATTTAATGTTTGTGATTTTTGTTAAATGTTATTAAAATCTGATATATAAAATGACAGCTTTGCTTATAACAAAATGCATTCAATCGTTTACTCTGTTTAACATTCTTTGCTTATATAAAATAGGAAAAGAACTACATTTTTTATATCAATGTTTTAAAAAAAATTTTATTTCAGTTAACTGCTATAAAATTTTCTGTTTTAAAAGCAAGTTTTGGGCTAATTTTGATTTTTTACAAATGAGCATATTTATATAAATTACAGAGTTCCGAACTAAAATTCAACTTGAATTGGTGAATTGGGACAGTATTTTAGTAGAAAACGCAAATAATGACTCTAAAAACATAATTTCTTGTGCTTTGTCTATCGATATCTTAAAAATCAAGTTAAGATGTCATTCTATGTATATTAAATTGCATCCATAATCTTAAACAAAGTAATATATATATATATATAAATTTCTCTAGATTTTGTATATTTTTAAATATGAGCCGAGAAGGCCTTTTTCTACAAAAATTACCCAAAAGTCGAAACTTGCACAAAAGACAAACAGAAAAATTAATAAAAATAATAATCCTGTAATTTTTAAACACATCACCCCCATGAGGACGTCGTGGAAAGGGTGAAATATTTTCCAATCGAATTACTGAAAAGCAAAACGCCAGACGTCAATGATGATGGTTTTATTTCTGGTAAACCCGGTAATCCTATCTGTAGCTAACACCTTTTTCCATTCATTTGTTATCTTGTACTCTATCTGCGCTGGTCATTTTTTCTACATCTTTCTTTTATTATCTTTCTTTCATTTTTTTGGATTGAAAATGTGTGCGAAGAGAAATTTCAAATACGTTTTTTTTTTTTATTATAAAAGCTCCAATGAGAGCACACGAAAAAAATAAAAGAATAAAATTGCTTACACATAGCTAACATATGTTAAAAAAATCTGCTTTCTCTAATCTTACATCTTTTTAAAAAAATATCGGATCATTATATAAGCCGACATCCTTACTTTAACACTTTGAAAAACTCTCCAAAACTCTCAAGATAACGCTTTCCAAAAACTCTGAGTTTATGTGCAGAAATATACAGTAAATTTATTTTCAAGGATTTTAATATATTTTTCAAAAAAAAGGTGCATACTTTTGAGAGTGTAAAAGCACTGCTTAACTATCAAAAATTATCAACGCGGAAGTTTAAGATAAACATTGCTTACATTTTGTATATATTCCAAAACATGTTAGAAATACCATTTTGTTGCCTCCTCTCTCACGTGTTAATATTAACCAAATTTTTAAACTTACTCAACGAATTTTTGTTGAAATTTCATTTGAAAAGCCGGGCCGAATTTTCCGAACAATGGTTATTGTTGCGCATAATAAGCAGCTGATGTGTAACAAGCATAATAAACTGAACTTCAAGAGCAGACTTTTCTTACTTTAACGTTGGAACTATTCTTCACAGCAAATTTTCAATTTTCGTACAACAAATTAAAACTTCGTTGTCATAGAAGCGTATCCAGAAATCTCTATTATCCAAAACTATGACTATTTAGTCATTGTTCTTAAAACATTTTTAAAATGTTTGGAGTGGTCAACTGAGAGATAAAAAATTTTCTATTTCGTACTGCATTTCCTTTCTGAGTTTTAAATAACAGAATGTAAAAAAAAAAAGTAATTCAAAGGGATGGGAAAAGAAAGTGGGAGAGAGGAGGAATTTCGTAGCATATTAACTTAAGTTTGTGTGTCTTGGGTTAATGTTAAAGAATAGGACCAGAATTTGGGAGATTTTTTTTTTCAGATATTTCTGGTATAAAATGTGTTTCGTGCTTTTTCTCCTATACCGTAATGTTAAAAGGGTTATACAGAGTGTTTTTTTTTTCAGGTATAGAAGTTTAAGTTGGCATTACTTTCCAAGATGGCGACCGATTTAACAGCTGTCAAGTGATTTATTCTCAGTTTGGTTTGGCAATTCATCATGAATAGACTCACGCCTGAACAACGCTTTAAAATTGTGCAATTTTATTTCGAAAATAATGGGCGATTTTCATAAGCGAATTTTGTTTAGCGATGAAGCGCACTTCTGGTTGAATGGCTACGTCAACAAACAAAAGTGCCGCATTTGGAGTGAAGCTAATCCACAAGTGTATGTCGAAACACCGTTACATCCAGAAAACTGACTGTTTGGGGCGCTTTATGGGCTGGTGGAATCCTTCTTCAAAAACGATGAAGGCCAGAACGTTACAGTCAATGGTGATCGGTATAGAGCCATGATTACTAACTTTTTCATTCCTGAATTGAACAATCATGATGTCCAGGAGCTGTGGTTCCAACAAGACGGCGCAACATGTCTCACAGCTCGTGCCACAATCGATTTATTGAAAGACCCGTTTGGTGACCGCCTAATTTCACGTTTTGGACCTGTGAATTGGCCTCCAAGATCTTGTGATTTAACACCGCTAGACTATTTTCTGTGGAGCTATGTAAAGTCATTGGCCTATGCGGATAAGCCACAAACGCTTGACCATTTGGAAGACTTCATTCGCCGTGTTATTGCGATATACGGCAACAAATGTTGGAAAAAAGTCATCGAAAATTGACGTCCAGATTGGACTACATCCGAGCCAGCCGTGGCAGTCCTATGCCAGATATCATATTTAAAATGTAATGCCACAAGATTATCTTTCGAATAAAAAAAAATTCATGTCAATCGAATAATACATCGTTGTTTTATTGCAATTTAAAGTTCTATACCTCTAAAAAAACACCCTTTATATCGACAGTTATTGCACTATAGTTTTTTTGCGTTGCAAATATTTGAATTTCTTTTTTTGTATTGAATTCAGTATTAAATTTCTTTAAAAATGATGTATAATACTTAGCATTTTGGGCAACGTAACATGTTCCATTATCATACAAACTTAAAAAATCATAACAAATTAAAAAGTTTCTACAATTGTCTCCACCACTGTAATGTTACTTATAGAACCATCAAAAATTTTTTCATGTCTTATAAATATTAAATTTGTTCTAAGGACGCATATGCATCTTAATCATGTATATTGGGGGCAATTGATTCTAATTTTGTTTCGTTCTTTTAAAAATAATCTGTTTTTTGAACCTGTTTTTTTTCATGAAAGGAAGCTTGTTAAGATGTGTACTGCGAGCGGAACTGTTTGCGAACAACTAGGCTTGTTTGTATATACATTTTTATGCTCTAACGAACTGCTCGCAAATAGCTTCCTGTTGAATTTTCGAGGAACACTGCGACAATTTCAAGTTAAGATTGAGAAGGTGTCGTGTATTGTACATTGGTATTAGTTCGGCTTATGAACCATCAACATGAGTTAACGGTTAGTGGTAGGTTCGTTCGCTTCCTATGGTCACTTGGAAGTTTGTAAAATAGTTTCAACGAGTGGTTCACGAACTGGCTCACAAATGTATACGCGCTTTTATATATACATAATTTTTAATTGAAAATAATATTTTATTAAGAAATTACATATAAATCACGTGTTATATATATAAAGCTTATATTTGTATTTAATGTTTGTGATTTTTGTTAAATGTTATTAAAATCTGATATATAAAATGACAGCTTTGCTTATAACAAAATGCATTCAATCGCTTACTCTGTTTAACATTCTTTGCTTATATAAAATAGGAAAAGAACTACATTTTTTTATATCAATGTTTTAAAAAAAATTTTATTTCAGTTAACTGCTATAAAATTTTCTGTTTTAAAAGCAAGTTTTGGGCTAATTTTGATTTTTTACAAATGAGCATATTTATATAAATTACACAGTTCCGAACTAAAATTCAACTTGAATTGGTGAATTGGGACAGTATTTTAGTAGAAAACGCAAATAATGACTCTAAAAACATAATTTCTTGTGCTTTGTCTATCGATATCTTAAAAATCAAGTTAAGATGTCATTCTCTGTATATTAAATTGCATCCATAATCTTTAACAAAGTAATATATATATATAAAAAAATTTCTCTAGATTTTTGTATATTTTTAAATATGAGCCGAGAAGGCCTTTTTCTACAAAAATTACCCAAAAGTCGAAACTTGCACAAAAGACAAACAGAAAAAATTAATAAAAATAATAATCCTGTAATTTTTAAACACATCACCACATGAGGACGTCGTGGAAAGGGTGGAATATTTTCCAATCGAATTACTGAAAAGCAAAACGCCAGACGTCAATGATGATGGTTTTATTTCTGGTAAACCCGGTAATCCTATCTGTAGCTAACACCTTTTTTCCATTCATTTGTTAGCTTGTACTCTACCTGCGCTGGTCATTTTTCTACATATTTCTTTTATTATCTTTCTTTCATTTTTTTGGCTTGAAAATGTGTGCGAAGAGAAATTTCAAATACGTTTTTTTCTTTTATTATAAAAGCTCCAATGAGAGCACACGAAAAATAAAAGAATAAAATTGCTTACACATGGCTAACATATGTTAAAAAATCTGCTTTCTCTAATCTTACATCTTTTTTAAAAAATAGCGGATCATTATATAAGCCGACATCCTTACTTTAACACTTTGAAAAACTCTCCAAAACTCTCAAGATAACGCTTTCCAAAAACTCTGAGTTTATGCAGAAATATACAGTAAATTTATTTTCAAGGATTTTAATATATTTTTTCAAAAAAAAAAAGGTGCATACTTTTGAGAGTGTAAAAAGCACTGCTTAACTATCAAAAATTATCAACGCGGAAGTTTAAGATAAACATTGCTTACATTTTGTATATATTCCAAAACATGTTAGAAATACCATTTTGTTGCCTCCTCTCTCACGTGTTAATATTAACCAAATTTTTAAACTTACTCAACGAATTTTTGTTGAAATTTCATTTGAAAAGCCGGGCCGAATTTTCCGAACAATGGTTATTGTTGCGCATAATAAGCAGCTGATGTGTAACAAGCATAATAAACTGAACTTCAAGAGCAGACTTTTCTTACTTTAACGTTGGAACTATTCTTCACAGCAAATTTTCAATTTTCGTACAACAAATTAAAACTTCGTTGTCATAGAAGCGTATCCAGAAATCTCTATTATCCAAAACTATGACTATTTAGTCATTGTTCTTAAAACATTTTTTAAAAATGTTTGGAGTGGTCAACTGGAGAGATAAAAAAATTTTCTATTTCGTACTGCATTTCCTTTCTGAGTTTTAAATAACAGAATGTATAAAAAAAGTAATTCAAAGGGATGGGAAAAGAAAGTGGAGAGAGGAGGAATTTCGTAGCATATTAACTTAAGTTTGTGTGTCTTGGGTTAATGTTAAAGAATAGGACCAGAATTTGGGAGATTTTTTTTTCAGATATTTCTGGTATAAAATGTGTTTCGTGCTTTTTCTCCTATACCGTAATGTTAAAAGGGTTATACAGAGTGTTTTTTTCAGGTATAGAAGTTTAAGTTGGCATTACTTTCCAAGATGGCGACCGATTTAACAGCTGTCAAGTGATTTATTCTCAGTTTGGTTTGGCAATTCATCATGAATAGACTCACGCCTGAACAACGCTTTAAAATTGTGCAATTTTATTTCGAAAATAATGGGCGATTTTCATAAGCGAATTTTGTTTAGCGATGAAGCGCACTTCTGGTTGAATGGCTACGTCAACAAACAAAAGTGCCGCATTTGAGTGAAGCTAATCCACAAGTGTATGTCGAAACACCGTTACATCCAGAAAACTGACTGTTTGGGGCGCTTTATGGGCTGGTGGAATCCTTCTTCAAAAACGATGAAGGCCAGAACGTTACAGTCAATGGTGATCGGTATAGAGCCATGATTACTAACTTTTTCATTCCTGAATTGAACAATCATGATGTCCAGGAGCTGTGGTTCCAACAAGACGGCGCAACATGTCTCACAGCTCGTGCCACAATCGATTTATTGAAAGACCCGTTTGGTGACCGCCTAATTTCACGTTTTGGACCTGTGAATTGGCCTCCAAGATCTTGTGATTTAACACCGCTAGACTATTTTCTGTGGAGCTATGTAAAGTCATTGGCCTATGCGGATAAGCCACAAACGCTTGACCATTTGAAGACTTCATTCGCCGTGTTATTGCGATATACGGCAACAAATGTTGAAAAAAAAGTCATCGAAAATTGACGTCCAGATTGACTACATCCGAGCCAGCCGTGGCAGTCCTATGCCAGATATCATATTTAAAATGTAATGCCACAAGATTATCTTTCGAATAAAAAAAATTCATGTCAATCGAATAATACATCGTTGTTTTATTGCAATTTAAAGTTCTATACCTCTAAAAAACACCCTTTATATCGACAGTTATTGCACTATAGTTTTTTTGCGTTGCAAATATTTGAATTTTTTTGTATTGAATTCAGTATTAAATTTCTTTAAAAATGATGTATAATACTTAGCATTTTGGGCAACGTAACATGTTCCATTATCATACAAACTTAAAAAAAATCATAACAAATTAAAAAGTTTCTACAATTGTCTCCACCACTGTAATGTTACTTATAGAACCATCAAAAATTTTTTCATGTCTTATAAATATTAAATTTGTTCTAAGGACGCATATGCATCTTAATCATGTATATTGGGGGCAATTGATTCTAATTTTGTTTCGTTCTTTTAAAAATAATCTGTTTTTCGAACCTGTTTTTTTTTTCATGAAAGGAAGCTTGTTAAGATGTGTACTGCGAGCGGAACTGTTTGCGAACAACTAGGCTTGTTTGTATATACATTTTTATGCTCTAACGAACTGCTCGCAAATAGCTTCCTGTTGAATTTTCGAGGAACACTGCGACAATTTCAAGTTAAGATTGAGAAGGTGTCGTGTATTGTACATTGGTATTAGTTCGGCTTATGAACCATCAACATGAGTTAACGGTTAGTGGTAGGTTCGTTCGCTTCCTATGGTCACTTGGAAGTTTGTAAAATAGTTTCAACGAGTGGTTCACGAACTGGCTCACAAATGTATACGCGCTTTTATATATACATAATTTTTAATTGAAAATAATATTTTATTAAGAAATTACATATAAATCACGTGTTATATATATAAAGCTTATATTTGTATTTAATGTTTGTGATTTTTGTTAAATGTTATTAAAATCTGATATATAAAATGACAGCTTTGCTTATAACAAAATGCATTCAATCGCTTACTCTGTTTAACATTCTTTGCTTATATAAAATAGGAAAAGAACTACATTTTTTTATATCAATGTTTTAAAAAAATTTTATTTCAGTTAACTGCTATAAAATTTTCTGTTTTAAAAGCAAGTTTTGGGCTAATTTTGATTTTTACAAATGAGCATATTTATATAAATTACACAGTTCCGAACTAAAATTCAACTTGAATTGGTGAATTGGGACAGTATTTTAGTAGAAAACGCAAATAATGACTCTAAAAACATAATTTCTTGTGCTTTGTCTATCGATATCTTAAAAATCAAGTTAAGATGTCATTCTCTGTATATTAAATTGCATCCATAATCTTTAACAAAGTAATATATATATATATAAAATTCTCTAGATTTTTGTATATTTTTAAATATGAGCCGAGAAGGCCTTTTTCTACAAAAATTACCCAAAAGTCGAAACTTGCACAAAAGACAAACAGAAAAATTAATAAAAATAATAATCCTGTAATTTTTAAACACATCACCACATGAGGACGTCGTGGAAAGGGTGGAATATTTTCCAATCGAATTACTGAAAAGCAAAACGCCAGACGTCAATGATGATGGTTTTATTTCTGGTAAACCCGGTAATCCTATCTGTAGCTAACACCTTTTTTCCATTCATTTGTTAGCTTGTACTCTACCTGCGCTGGTCATTTTTCTACATATTTCTTTTATTATCTTTCTTTCATTTTTTTGGCTTGAAAATGTGTGCGAAGAGAAATTTCAAATACGTTTTTTTCTTTTATTATAAAAGCTCCAATGAGAGCACACGAAAAATAAAAGAATAAAATTGCTTACACATGGCTAACATATGTTAAAAATCTGCTTTCTCTAATCTTACATCTTTTTTTAAAAATAGCGGATCATTATATAAGCCGACATCCTTACTTTAACACTTTGAAAAACTCTCCAAAACTCTCAAGATAACGCTTTCCAAAAAACTCTGAGTTTATGTGCAGAAATATACAGTAAATTTATTTTCAAGGATTTTAATATATTTTTTTTCAAAAAAAAGGTGCATACTTTTGAGAGTGTAAAAAGCACTGCTTAACTATCAAAAATTATCAACGCGGAAGTTTAAGATAAACATTGCTTACATTTTGTATATATTCCAAAACATGTTAGAAATACCATTTTGTTGCCTCCTCTCTCACGTGTTAATATTAACCAAATTTTTAAACTTACTCAACGAATTTTTGTTGAAATTTCATTTGAAAAGCCGGGCCGAATTTTCCGAACAATGGTTATTGTTGCGCATAATAAGCAGCTGATGTGTAACAAGCATAATAAACTGAACTTCAAGAGCAGACTTTTCTTACTTTAACGTTGGAACTATTCTTCACAGCAAATTTTCAATTTTCGTACAACAAATTAAAACTTCGTTGTCATAGAAGCGTATCCAGAAATCTCTATTATCCAAAACTATGACTATTTAGTCATTGTTCTTAAAACATTTTTTAAAAATGTTTGGAGTGGTCAACTGAGAGATAAAAAATTTTCTATTTCGTACTGCATTTCCTTTCTGAGTTTTAAATAACAGAATGTAAAAAAAAGTAATTCAAAGGGATGGGAAAAGAAAGTGGAGAGAGGAGGAATTTCGTAGCATATTAACTTAAGTTTGTGTGTCTTGGGTTAATGTTAAAGAATAGGACCAGAATTTGGGAGATTTTTTTTCAGATATTTCTGGTATAAAATGTGTTTCGTGCTTTTTCTCCTATACCGTAATGTTAAAAGGGTTATACAGAGTGTTTTTTTTTCAGGTATAGAAGTTTAAGTTGGCATTACTTTCCAAGATGGCGACCGATTTAACAGCTGTCAAGTGATTTATTCTCAGTTTGGTTTGGCAATTCATCATGAATAGACTCACGCCTGAACAACGCTTTAAAATTGTGCAATTTTATTTCGAAAATAATGGGCGATTTTCATAAGCGAATTTTGTTTAGCGATGAAGCGCACTTCTGGTTGAATGGCTACGTCAACAAACAAAAGTGCCGCATTTGGAGTAAAGCTAATCCACAAGTGTATGTCGAAACACCGTTACATCCAGAAAAACTGACTGTTTGGGGCGCTTTATGGGCTGGTGGAATCCTTCTTCAAAAACGATGAAGGCCAGAACGTTACAGTCAATGGTGATCGGTATAGAGCCATGATTACTAACTTTTTCATTCCTGAATTGAACAATCATGATGTCCAGGAGCTGTGGTTCCAACAAGACGGCGCAACATGTCTCACAGCTCGTGCCACAATCGATTTATTGAAAGACCCGTTTGGTGACCGCCTAATTTCACGTTTTGGACCTGTGAATTGGCCTCCAAGATCTTGTGATTTAACACCGCTAGACTATTTTCTGTGGAGCTATGTAAAGTCATTGGCCTATGCGGATAAGCCACAAACGCTTGACCATTTGGAAGACTTCATTCGCCGTGTTATTGCGATATACGGCAACAAATGTTGGAAAAAAGTCATCGAAAATTGACGTCCAGATTGACTACATCCGAGCCAGCCGTGGCAGTCCTATGCCAGATATCATATTTAAAATGTAATGCCACAAGATTATCTTTCGAATAAAAAATTCATGTCAATCGAATAATACATCGTTGTTTTATTGCAATTTAAAGTTCTATACCTCTAAAAAACACCCTTTATATCGACAGTTATTGCACTATAGTTTTTTTGCGTTGCAAATATTTGAATTTTTTTGTATTGAATTCAGTATTAAATTTCTTTAAAAAATGATGTATAATACTCAGCATTTTGGGCAACGTAACATGTTCCATTATCATACAAACTTAAAAAAAATCATAACAAATTAAAAAAGTTTCTACAATTGTCTCCACCACTGTAATGTTACTTATAGAACCATCAAAAATTTTTTCATGTCTTATAAATATTAAATTTGTTCTAAGGACGCATATGCATCTTAATCATGTATATTGGGGGCAATTGATTCTAATTTTGTTTCGTTCTTTTAAAAATAATCTGTTTTTTGAACCTGTTTTTTTCATGAAAGGAAGCTTGTTAAGATGTGTACTGCGAGCGGAACTGTTTGCGAACAACTAGGCTTGTTTGTATATACATTTTTATGCTCTAACGAACTGCTCGCAAATAGCTTCCTGTTGAATTTTCGAGGAACACTGCGACAATTTCAAGTTAAGATTGAGAAGGTGTCGTGTATTGTACATTGGTATTAGTTCGGCTTATGAACCATCAACATGAGTTAACGGTTAGTGGTAGGTTCGTTCGCTTCCTATGGTCACTTGAAGTTTGTAAAATAGTTTCAACGAGTGGTTCACGAACTGGCTCACAAATGTATACGCGCTTTTATATATACATAATTTTTAATTGAAAATAATATTTTATTAAGAAATTACATATAAATCACGTGTTATATATATAAAGCTTATATTTGTATTTAATGTTTGTGATTTTTGTTAAATGTTATTAAAATCTGATATATAAAATGACAGCTTTGCTTATAACAAAATGCATTCAATCGCTTACTCTGTTTAACATTCTTTGCTTATATAAAATAGGAAAAGAACTACATTTTTTATATCAATGTTTTAAAAAATTTTATTTCAGTTAACTGCTATAAAATTTTCTGTTTTAAAAGCAAGTTTTGGGCTAATTTTGATTTTTTACAAATGAGCATATTTATATAAATTACACAGTTCCGAACTAAAATTCAACTTGAATTGGTGAATTGGGACAGTATTTTAGTAGAAAACGCAAATAATGACTCTAAAAACATAATTTCTTGTGCTTTGTCTATCGATATCTTAAAAATCAAGTTAAGATGTCATTCTCTGTATATTAAATTGCATCCATAATCTTTAACAAAGTAATATATATATATAAAAAAATTTCTCTAGATTTTTGTATATTTTTAAATATGAGCCGAGAAGGCCTTTTTCTACAAAAATTACCCAAAAGTCGAAACTTGCACAAAAGACAAACAGAAAAAATTAATAAAAATAATAATCCTGTAATTTTTAAACACATCACCACATGAGGACGTCGTGGAAAGGGTGGAATATTTTCCAATCGAATTACTGAAAAGCAAAACGCCAGACGTCAATGATGATGGTTTTATTTCTGGTAAACCCGGTAATCCTATCTGTAGCTAACACCTTTTTTCCATTCATTTGTTAGCTTGTACTCTACCTGCGCTGGTCATTTTTTCTACATATTTCTTTTATTATCTTTCTTTCATTTTTTTTGGCTTGAAAAATGTGTGCGAAGAGAAATTTCAAATACGTTTTTTTCTTTTATTATAAAAGCTCCAATGAGAGCACACGAAAAAATAAAAGAATAAAATTGCTTACACATGGCTAACATATGTTAAAAAAATCTGCTTTCTCTAATCTTACATCTTTTTTAAAAAATAGCGGATCATTATATAAGCCGACATCCTTACTTTAACACTTTGAAAAACTCTCCAAAACTCTCAAGATAACGCTTTCCCAAAACTCTCAGTTTATGTGCAGAAATATACAGTAAATTTATTTTCAAGGATTTTAATATATTTTTTTCAAAAAAAAGGTGCATACTTTTGAGAGTGTAAAAAGCACTGCTTAACTATCAAAAATTATCAACGCGGAAGTTTAAGATAAACATTGCTTACATTTTGTATATATTCCAAAACATGTTAGAAATACCATTTTGTTGCCTCCTCTCTCACGTGTTAATATTAACCAAATTTTTAAACTTACTCAACGAATTTTTGTTGAAATTTCATTTGAAAAGCCGGGCCGAATTTTCCGAACAATGGTTATTGTTGCGCATAATAAGCAGCTGATGTGTAACAAGCATAATAAACTGAACTTCAAGAGCAGACTTTTCTTACTTTAACGTTGGAACTATTCTTCACAGCAAATTTTCAATTTTCGTACAACAAATTAAAACTTCGTTGTCATAGAAGCGTATCCAGAAATCTCTATTATCCAAAACTATGACTATTTAGTCATTGTTCTTAAAACATTTTTTAAAAATGTTTGGAGTGGTCAACTGGAGAGATAAAAAAATTTTCTATTTCGTACTGCATTTCCTTTCTGAGTTTTAAATAACAGAATGTATAAAAAAAAGTAATTCAAAGGGATGGGAAAAGAAAGTGGAGAGAGGAGGAATTTCGTAGCATATTAACTTAAGTTTGTGTGTCTTGGGTTAATGTTAAAGAATAGGACCAGAATTTGGGAGATTTTTTTTTCAGATATTTCTGGTATAAAATGTGTTTCGTGCTTTTTCTCCTATACCGTAATGTTAAAAGGGTTATACAGAGTGTTTTTTTTTCAGGTATAGAAGTTTAAGTTGGCATTACTTTCCAAGATGGCGACCGATTTAACAGCTGTCAAGTGATTTATTCTCAGTTTGGTTTGGCAATTCATCATGAATAGACTCACGCCTGAACAACGCTTTAAAATTGTGCAATTTTATTTCGAAAATAATGGGCGATTTTCATAAGCGAATTTTGTTTAGCGATGAAGCGCACTTCTGGTTGAATGGCTACGTCAACAAACAAAAGTGCCGCATTTGGAGTGAAGCTAATCCACAAGTGTATGTCGAAACACCGTTACATCCAGAAAAACTGACTGTTTGGGGCGCTTTATGGGCTGGTGGAATCCTTCTTCAAAAACGATGAAGGCCAGAACGTTACAGTCAATGGTGATCGGTATAGAGCCATGATTACTAACTTTTTCATTCCTGAATTGAACAATCATGATGTCCAGGAGCTGTGGTTCCAACAAGACGGCGCAACATGTCTCACAGCTCGTGCCACAATCGATTTATTGAAAGACCCGTTTGGTGACCGCCTAATTTCACGTTTTGGACCTGTGAATTGGCCTCCAAGATCTTGTGATTTAACACCGCTAGACTATTTTCTGTGGAGCTATGTAAAGTCATTGGCCTATGCGGATAAGCCACAAACGCTTGACCATTTGGAAGACTTCATTCGCCGTGTTATTGCGATATACGGCAACAAATGTTGGAAAAAAGTCATCGAAAATTGGACGTCCAGATTGGACTACATCCGAGCCAGCCGTGGCAGTCCTATGCCAGATATCATATTTAAAATGTAATGCCACAAGATTATCTTTCGAATAAAAAAAAATTCATGTCAATCGAATAATACATCGTTGTTTTATTGCAATTTAAAGTTCTATACCTCTAAAAAAAAAAACACCCTTTATATCGACAGTTATTGCACTATAGTTTTTTTGCGTTGCAAATATTTGAATTTCTTTTTTTGTATTGAATTCAGTATTAAATTTCTTTAAAAAATGATGTATAATACTTAGCATTTTGGGCAACGTAACATGTTCCATTATCATACAAACTTAAAAAAAATCATAACAAATTAAAAAGTTTCTACAATTGTCTCCACCACTGTAATGTTACTTATAGAACCATCAAAAATTTTTTCATGTCTTATAAATATTAAATTTGTTCTAAGGACGCATATGCATCTTAATCATGTATATTGGGGGCAATTGATTCTAATTTTGTTTCGTTCTTTTAAAAATAATCTGTTTTTCGAACCTGTTTTTTTTTCATGAAAGGAAGCTTGTTAAGATGTGTACTGCGAGCGGAACTGTTTGCGAACAACTAGGCTTGTTTGTATATACATTTTTATGCTCTAACGAACTGCTCGCAAATAGCTTCCTGTTGAATTTTCGAGGAACACTGCGACAATTTCAAGTTAAGATTGAGAAGGTGTCGTGTATTGTACATTGGTATTAGTTCGACTTATGAACCATCAACATGAGTTAACGGTTAGTGGTAGGTTCGTTCGCTTCCTATGGTCACTTGGAAGTTTGTAAAATAGTTTCAACGAGTGGTTCACGAACTGGCTCACAAATGTATACGCGCTTTTATATATACATAATTTTTAATTGAAAATAATATTTTATTAAGAAATTACATATAAATCACGTGTTATATATATAAAGCTTATATTTGTATTTAATGTTTGTGATTTTTGTTAAATGTTATTAAAATCTGATATATAAAATGACAGCTTTGCTTATAACAAAATGCATTCAATCGCTTACTCTGTTTAACATTCTTTGCTTATATAAAATAGGAAAAGAACTACATTTTTTATATCAATGTTTTAAAAAAAATTTTATTTCAGTTAACTGCTATAAAATTTTCTGTTTTAAAAGCAAGTTTTGGGCTAATTTTGATTTTTTACAAATGAGCATATTTATATAAATTACACAGTTCCGAACTAAAATTCAACTTGAATTGGTGAATTGGGACAGTATTTTAGTAGAAAACGCAAATAATGACTCTAAAAACATAATTTCTTGTGCTTTGTCTATCGATATCTTAAAAATCAAGTTAAGATGTCATTCTCTGTATATTAAATTGCATCCATAATCTTTAACAAAGTAATATATATATATAAAAAAATTTCTCTAGATTTTTGTATATTTTTAAATATGAGCCGAGAAGGCCTTTTTCTACAAAAATTACCCAAAAGTCGAAACTTGCACAAAAGACAAACAGAAAAAATTAATAAAAATAATAATCCTGTAATTTTTAAACACATCACCACATGAGGACGTCGTGGAAAGGGTGGAATATTTTCCAATCGAATTACTGAAAAGCAAAACGCCAGACGTCAATGATGATGGTTTTATTTCTGGTAACCCCGGTAATCCTATCTGTAGCTAACACCTTTTTTTTCCATTCATTTGTTAGCTTGTACTCTACCTGCGCTGGTCATTTTTTCTACATATTTCTTTTATTATCTTTCTTTCATTTTTTTTGGCTTGAAAAATGTGTGCGAAGAGAAATTTCAAATACGTTTTTTTCTTTTATTATAAAAGCTCCAATGAGAGCACACGAAAAAATAAAAGAATAAAATTGCTTACACATGGCTAACATATGTTAAAAAAATCTGCTTTCTCTAATCTTACATCTTTTTTAAAAAATAGCGGATCATTATATAAGCCGACATCCTTACTTTAACACTTTGAAAACTCTCCAAAACTCTCAAGATAACGCTTTCCAAAAACTCTGAGTTTATGTGCAGAAATATACAGTAAATTTATTTTCAAGGATTTTAATATATTTTTTTCAAAAAAAAAAAGGTGCATACTTTTGAGAGTGTAAAAGCACTGCTTAACTATCAAAAATTATCAACGCGGAAGTTTAAGATAAACATTGCTTACATTTTGTATATATTCCAAAACATGTTAGAAATACCATTTTGTTGCCTCCTCTCTCACGTGTTAATATTAACCAAATTTTTAAACTTACTCAACGAATTTTTGTTGAAATTTCATTTGAAAAGCCGGGCCGAATTTTCCGAACAATGGTTATTGTTGCGCATAATAAGCAGCTGATGTGTAACAAGCATAATAAACTGAACTTCAAGAGCAGACTTTTCTTACTTTAACGTTGGAACTATTCTTCACAGCAAATTTTCAATTTTCGTACAACAAATTAAAACTTCGTTGTCATAGAAGCGTATCCAGAAATCTCTATTATCCAAAACTATGACTATTTAGTCATTGTTCTTAAAACATTTTTAAAAATGTTTGGAGTGGTCAACTGGAGAGATAAAAAAATTTTCTATTTCGTACTGCATTTCCTTTCTGAGTTTTAAATAACAGAATGTATAAAAAAAAAAGTAATTCAAAGGGATGGGAAAAGAAAGTGGAGAGAGGAGGAATTTCGTAGCATATTAACTTAAGTTTGTGTGTCTTGGGTTAATGTTAAAGAATAGGACCAGAATTTGGGAGATTTTTTTTCAGATATTTCTGGTATAAAATGTGTTTCGTGCTTTTTCTCCTATACCGTAATGTTAAAAGGGTTATACAGAGTGTTTTTTTTTCAGGTATAGAAGTTTAAGTTGGCATTACTTTCCAAGATGGCGACCGATTTAACAGCTGTCAAGTGATTTATTCTCAGTTTGGTTTGGCAATTCATCATGAATAGACTCACGCCTGAACAACGCTTTAAAATTGTGCAATTTTATTTCGAAAATAATGGGCGATTTTCATAAGCGAATTTTGTTTAGCGATGAAGCGCACTTCTGGTTGAATGGCTACGTCAACAAACAAAAGTGCCGCATTTGAGTGAAGCTAATCCACAAGTGTATGTCGAAACACCGTTACATCCAGAAAAACTGACTGTTTGGGGCGCTTTATGGGCTGGTGGAATCCTTCTTCAAAAACGATGAAGGCCAGAACGTTACAGTCAATGGTGATCGGTATAGAGCCATGATTACTAACTTTTTCATTCCTGAATTGAACAATCATGATGTCCAGGAGCTGTGGTTCCAACAAGACGGCGCAACATGTCTCACAGCTCGTGCCACAATCGATTTATTGAAAGACCCGTTTGGTGACCGCCTAATTTCACGTTTTGGACCTGTGAATTGGCCTCCAAGATCTTGTGATTTAACACCGCTAGACTATTTTCTGTGGGGCTATGTAAAGTCATTGGCCTATGCGGATAAGCCACAAACGCTTGACCATTTGGAAGACTTCATTCGCCGTGTTATTGCGATATACGGCAACAAATGTTGGAAAAAAGTCATCGAAAATTGGACGTCCAGATTGGACTACATCCGAGCCAGCCGTGGCAGTCCTATGCCAGATATCATATTTAAAATGTAATGCCACAAGATTATCTTTCGAATAAAAAAAAATTCATGTCAATCGAATAATACATCGTTGTTTTATTGCAATTTAAAGTTCTATACCTCTAAAAAAACACCCTTTATATCGACAGTTATTGCACTATAGTTTTTTTGCGTTGCAAATATTTGAATTTCTTTTTTTGTATTGAATTCAGTATTAAATTTCTTTAAAAAATGATGTATAATACTTAGCATTTTGGGCAACGTAACATGTTCCATTATCATACAAACTTAAAAAAAATCATAACAAATTAAAAAAGTTTCTACAATTGTCTCCACCACTGTAATGTTACTTATAGAACCATCAAAAATTTTTTCATGTCTTATAAATATTAAATTTGTTCTAAGGACGCATATGCATCTTAATCATGTATATTGGGGGCAATTGATTCTAATTTTGTTTCGTTCTTTTAAAAATAATCTGTTTTTGAACCTGTTTTTTTTTCATGAAAGGAAGCTTGTTAAGATGTGTACTGCGAGCGGAACTGTTTGCGAACAACTAGGCTTGTTTGTATATACATTTTTATGCTCTAACGAACTGCTCGCAAATAGCTTCCTGTTGAATTTTCGAGGAACACTGCGACAATTTCAAGTTAAGATTGAGAAGGTGTCGTGTATTGTACATTGGTATTAGTTCGGCTTATGAACCATCAACATGAGTTAACGGTTAGTGGTAGGTTCGTTCGCTTCCTATGGTCACTTGGAAGTTTGTAAAATAGTTTCAACGAGTGGTTCACGAACTGGCTCACAAATGTATACGCGCTTTTATATATACATAATTTTTAATTGAAAATAATATTTTATTAAGAAATTACATATAAATCACGTGTTATATATATAAAGCTTATATTTGTATTTAATGTTTGTGATTTTTGTTAAATGTTATTAAAATCTGATATATAAAATGACAGCTTTGCTTATAACAAAATGCATTCAATCGCTTACTCTGTTTAACATTCTTTGCTTATATAAAATAGGAAAAGAACTACATTTTTTATATCAATGTTTTAAAAAAAAATTTTATTTCAGTTAACTGCTATAAAATTTTCTGTTTTAAAAGCAAGTTTTGGGCTAATTTTGATTTTTTACAAATGAGCATATTTATATAAATTACACAGTTCCGAACTAAAATTCAACTTGAATTGGTGAATTGGGACAGTATTTTAGTAGAAAACGCAAATAATGACTCTAAAAACATAATTTCTTGTGCTTTGTCTATCGATATCTTAAAAATCAAGTTAAGATGTCATTCTCTGTATATTAAATTGCATCCATAATCTTTAACAAAGTAATATATATATATATAAAATTTCTCTAGATTTTTGTATATTTTTAAATATGAGCCGAGAAGGCCTTTTTCTACAAAAAATTACCCAAAAGTCGAAACTTGCACAAAAGACAAACAGAAAAAAAAAATTAATAAAAATAATAATCCTGTAATTTTTAAACACATCACCACATGAGGACGTCGTGGAAAGGGTGGAATATTTTCCAATCGAATTACTGAAAAGCAAAACGCCAGACGTCAATGATGATGGTTTTATTTCTGGTAAACCCGGTAATCCTATCTGTAGCTAACACCTTTTTCCATTCATTTGTTAGCTTGTACTCTTACCTGCGCTGGTCATTTTTTCTACATATTTCTTTTATTATCTTTCTTTCATTTTTTTTTGGCTTGAAAATGTGTGCGAAGAGAAATTTCAAATACGTTTTTTTCTTTTATTATAAAAGCTCCAATGAGAGCACACGAAAAATAAAAGAATAAAATTGCTTACACATGGCTAACATATGTTAAAAAAAATCTGCTTTCTCTAATCTTACATCTTTTTAAAAAATAGCGGATCATTATATAAGCCGACATCCTTACTTTAACACTTTGAAAAACTCTCCAAAACTCTCAAGATAACGCTTTCCAAAAACTCTGAGTTTATGTGCAGAAATATACAGTAAATTTATTTTCAAGGATTTTAATATATTTTTTCAAAAAAAAGGTGCATACTTTTTGAGAGTGTAAAAAAGCACTGCTTAACTATCAAAAATTATCAACGCGGAAGTTTAAGATAAACATTGCTTACATTTTGTATATATTCCAAAACATGTTAGAAATACCATTTTGTTGCCTCCTCTCTCACGTGTTAATATTAACCAAATTTTTAAACTTACTCAACGAATTTTTGTTGAAATTTCATTTGAAAAGCCGGGCCGAATTTTCCGAACAATGGTTATTGTTGCGCATAATAAGCAGCTGATGTGTAACAAGCATAATAAACTGAACTTCAAGAGCAGACTTTTCTTACTTTAACGTTGGAACTATTCTTCACAGCAAATTTTCAATTTTCGTACAACAAATTAAAACTTCGTTGTCATAGAAGCGTATCCAGAAATCTCTATTATCCAAAACTATGACTATTTAGTCATTGTTCTTAAAACATTTTTTAAAAATGTTTGGAGTGGTCAACTGGAGAGATAAAAAAATTTTCTATTTCGTACTGCATTTCCTTTCTGAGTTTTAAATAACAGAATGTATAAAAAAAGTAATTCAAAGGGATGGGAAAAGAAAGTGGAGAGAGGAGGAATTTCGTAGCATATTAACTTAAGTTTGTGTGTCTTGGGTTAATGTTAAAGAATAGGACCAGAATTTGGGAGATTTTTTTTTCAGATATTTCTGGTATAAAATGTGTTTCGTGCTTTTTCTCCTATACCGTAATGTTAAAAGGGTTATACAGAGTGTTTTTTTTTCAGGTATAGAAGTTTAAGTTGGCATTACTTTCCAAGATGGCGACCGATTTAACAGCTGTCAAGTGATTTATTCTCAGTTTGGTTTGGCAATTCATCATGAATAGACTCACGCCTGAACAACGCTTTAAAATTGTGCAATTTTATTTCGAAAATAATGGGCGATTTTCATAAGCGAATTTTGTTTAGCGATGAAGCGCACTTCTGGTTGAATGGCTACGTCAACAAACAAAAGTGCCGCATTTGAGTGAAGCTAATCCACAAGTGTATGTCGAAACACCGTTACATCCAGAAAACTGACTGTTTGGGGCGCTTTATGGGCTGGTGGAATCCTTCTTCAAAAACGATGAAGGCCAGAACGTTACAGTCAATGGTGATCGGTATAGAGCCATGATTACTAACTTTTTCATTCCTGAATTGAACAATCATGATGTCCAGGAGCTGTGGTTCCAACAAGACGGCGCAACATGTCTCACAGCTCGTGCCACAATCGATTTATTGAAAGACCCGTTTGGTGACCGCCTAATTTCACGTTTTGGACCTGTGAATTGGCCTCCAAGATCTTGTGATTTAACACCGCTAGACTATTTTCTGTGGGGCTATGTAAAGTCATTGGCCTATGCGGATAAGCCACAAACGCTTGACCATTTGGAAGACTTCATTCGCCGTGTTATTGCGATATACGGCAACAAATGTTGGAAAAAAAAGTCATCGAAAATTGGACGTCCAGATTGGACTACATCCGAGCCAGCCGTGGCAGTCCTATGCCAGATATCATATTTAAAATGTAATGCCACAAGATTATCTTTCGAATAAAAAATTCATGTCAATCGAATAATACATCGTTGTTTTATTGCAATTTAAAGTTCTATACCTCTAAAAAAACACCCTTTATATCGACAGTTATTGCACTATAGTTTTTTTTGCGTTGCAAATATTTGAATTTCTTTTTTGTATTGAATTCAGTATTAAATTTCTTTAAAAATGATGTATAATACTTAGCATTTTGGGCAACGTAACATGTTCCATTATCATACAAACTTAAAAAAATCATAACAAATTAAAAAGTTTCTACAATTGTCTCCACCACTGTAATGTTACTTATAGAACCATCAAAAATTTTTTCATGTCTTATAAATATTAAATTTGTTCTAAGGACGCATATGCATCTTAATCATGTATATTGGGGGCAATTGATTCTAATTTTGTTTCGTTCTTTTAAAAATAATCTGTTTTTGAACCTGTTTTTTTTTCATGAAAGGAAGCTTGTTAAGATGTGTACTGCGAGCGGAACTGTTTGCGAACAACTAGGCTTGTTTGTATATACATTTTTATGCTCTAACGAACTGCTCGCAAATAGCTTCCTGTTGAATTTTCGAGGAACACTGCGACAATTTCAAGTTAAGATTGAGAAGGTGTCGTGTATTGTACATTGGTATTAGTTCGGCTTATGAACCATCAACATGAGTTAACGGTTAGTGGTAGGTTCGTTCGCTTCCTATGGTCACTTGGAAGTTTGTAAAATAGTTTCAACGAGTGGTTCACGAACTGGCTCACAAATGTATACGCGCTTTTATATATACATAATTTTTAATTGAAAATAATATTTTATTAAGAAATTACATATAAATCACGTGTTATATATATAAAGCTTATATTTGTATTTAATGTTTGTGATTTTTGTTAAATGTTATTAAAATCTGATATATAAAATGACAGCTTTGCTTATAACAAAATGCATTCAATCGCTTACTCTGTTTAACATTCTTTGCTTATATAAAATAGGAAAAGAACTACATTTTTTTATATCAATGTTTTAAAAAATTTTTATTTCAGTTAACTGCTATAAAATTTTCTGTTTTAAAAGCAAGTTTTGGGCTAATTTTGATTTTTACAAATGAGCATATTTATATAAATTACACAGTTCCGAACTAAAATTCAACTTGAATTGGTGAATTGGGACAGTATTTTAGTAGAAAACGCAAATAATGACTCTAAAAACATAATTTCTTGTGCTTTGTCTATCGATATCTTAAAAATCAAGTTAAGATGTCATTCTCTGTATATTAAATTGCATCCATAATCTTTAACAAAGTAATATATATATATAAAAAAATTTCTCTAGATTTTTGTATATTTTTAAATATGAGCCGAGAAGGCCTTTTTCTACAAAAATTACCCAAAAGTCGAAACTTGCACAAAAGACAAACAGAAAAAAAATTAATAAAAATAATAATCCTGTAATTTTTAAACACATCACCACATGAGGACGTCGTGGAAAGGGTGGAATATTTTCCAATCGAATTACTGAAAAGCAAAACGCCAGACGTCAATGATGATGGTTTTATTTCTGGTAAACCCGGTAATCCTATCTGTAGCTAACACCTTTTTTCCATTCATTTGTTAGCTTGTACTCTACCTGCGCTGGTCATTTTTTTCTACATATTTCTTTTATTATCTTTCTTTCATTTTTTTTTTGGCTTGAAAAAATGTGTGCGAAGAGAAATTTCAAATACGTTTTTTTCTTTTATTATAAAAGCTCCAATGAGAGCACACGAAAAATAAAAAGAATAAAATTGCTTACACATGGCTAACATATGTTAAAAAATCTGCTTTCTCTAATCTTACATCTTTTTTAAAAAATAGCGGATCATTATATAAGCCGACATCCTTACTTTAACACTTTGAAAAACTCTCCAAAACTCTCAAGATAACGCTTTCCAAAAACTCTGAGTTTATGTGCAGAAATATACAGTAAATTTATTTTCAAGGATTTTAATATATTTTTTCAAAAAAGGTGCATACTTTTGAGAGTGTAAAAGCACTGCTTAACTATCAAAAAATTATCAACGCGGAAGTTTAAGATAAACATTGCTTACATTTTGTATATATTCCAAAACATGTTAGAAATACCATTTTGTTGCCTCCTCTCTCACGTGTTAATATTAACCAAATTTTTAAACTTACTCAACGAATTTTTGTTGAAATTTCATTTGAAAAGCCGGGCCGAATTTTCCGAACAATGGTTATTGTTGCGCATAATAAGCAGCTGATGTGTAACAAGCATAATAAACTGAACTTCAAGAGCAGACTTTTCTTACTTTAACGTTGGAACTATTCTTCACAGCAAATTTTCAATTTTCGTACAACAAATTAAAACTTCGTTGTCATAGAAGCGTATCCAGAAATCTCTATTATCCAAAACTATGACTATTTAGTCATTGTTCTTAAAACATTTTTTAAAAATGTTTGGAGTGGTCAACTGGAGAGATAAAAAAATTTTCTATTTCGTACTGCATTTCCTTTCTGAGTTTTAAATAACAGAATGTATAAAAAAAGTAATTCAAAGGGATGGGAAAAGAAAGTGGAGAGAGGAGGAATTTCGTAGCATATTAACTTAAGTTTGTGTGTCTTGGGTTAATGTTAAAGAATAGGACCAGAATTTGGGAGATTTTTTTCAGATATTTCTGGTATAAAATGTGTTTCGTGCCTTTTCTCCTATACCGTAATGTTAAAAGGGTTATACAGAGTGTTTTTTTTTCAGGTATAGAAGTTTAAGTTGGCATTACTTTCCAAGATGGCGACCGATTTAACAGCTGTCAAGTGATTTATTCTCAGTTTGGTTTGGCAATTCATCATGAATAGACTCACGCCTGAACAACGCTTTAAAATTGTGCAATTTTATTTCGAAAATAATGGGCGATTTTCATAAGCGAATTTTGTTTAGCGATGAAGCGCACTTCTGGTTGAATGGCTACGTCAACAAACAAAAGTGCCGCATTTGGAGTGAAGCTAATCCACAAGTGTATGTCGAAACACCGTTACATCCAGAAAAACTGACTGTTTGGGGCGCTTTATGGGCTGGTGGAATCCTTCTTCAAAAACGATGAAGGCCAGAACGTTACAGTCAATGGTGATCGGTATAGAGCCATGATTACTAACTTTTTCATTCCTGAATTGAACAATCATGATGTCCAGGAGCTGTGGTTCCAACAAGACGGCGCAACATGTCTCACAGCTCGTGCCACAATCGATTTATTGAAAGACCCGTTTGGTGACCGCCTAATTTCACGTTTTGGACCTGTGAATTGGCCTCCAAGATCTTGTGATTTAACACCGCTAGACTATTTTCTGTGGAGCTATGTAAAGTCATTGGCCTATGCGGATAAGCCACAAACGCTTGACCATTTGGAAGACTTCATTCGCCGTGTTATTGCGATATACGACCACAAATGTTGGAAAAAGTCATCGAAAATTGGACGTCCAGATTGGACTACATCCGAGCCAGCCGTGGCAGTCCTATGCCAGACATAATATTTAAAATGTAATGCTACAAGATTATCTTTCGAATAAAAAAAAATTCATGTCAATCGAATATTACATCGTTGTTTTATTGCAATTTAAAGTTCTATACCTCTAAAAAAAACACCCTTTATATGCCATCACGTATTATAACAAAAAAGAAAGTATTCGAGGAATATTTTGGCATTTTTACAAACACTATATTGTTAACTAAGGTATGAGTTATAATACTGCAAATTTCCATAGAAATTGAGGCATTTTTTCTGTCTGAAAATGTCAAGCTCTCGTACTTTTACCGAAGACAGCCTTATGCTATGTGTAATTAATATGAAGTAGCACACAAATTTTGATCTTTTTATACAAAATCTATTTTCAAAAACTTACATAATCGTATGTTGTTACAGTCTTATTCATACAAGGTTGAGTACATGAATCTTTTTTAGTTTTAAAATTACCGTAAAATCCGGCGTATAACGCGCATTTTTAACACAGAAAATAGGATCCAAATTGACGGGTGCGGGTTATACGCCGGATACATAAATGATAGCTTTAAAAATTAAAAGAAAGTAGATCTACATTAAAAAGATTACACTTCTACATGTATCGAAATATTATTTATTTAAAAGAAATGGCTTTCTTTATGAACTTAAGATATCCGACTACGTTCCGAACCGTGATTTTCAAAAGCGCATAAATGGATAATTTTCATGATATTTGGTGTCACTTAGATTATAATATATGCATAAAATTGTTTTAAGGACATTTTGACAAAACAATTTATTTAAATACAATATTTTGGCTAAAAATTAACTTAGAATAATCTTTTTTCCAAATGTTCTTCTTTTGGGAAAAATGCTTCTATTAGAATAATATTTTGCCTTTTATATAGCTCAGACCTCTGTTCAGAGGCTCAACTAGAATTTTTGAAATATATAACTTAGAAGTGGGTTTATTCATATTTTACGACAACAGAGGGGAGCAATTTTAAGAAAAAAACGCCGATAATTATTTAAATTGGTGGTAACTTTGAAAATAATGTGAATTTTTCAAAAATTCTAGTTGAGCCTCTGTAGAGAGGTCTGAGCTATATACAGACAAAATATTATTATAATAGAAGCATTTTTCACAAAAGGAGAACATTTGCAAAAAAGATTATTCTAAGTTATTTTTTTGCTAAAATATCATATTTAAATAAATTTTTTTATATCAAAATGTCCTTAAAACAATTTTATGCATGTATTCTAATCTGAGTAACACTAAATATCATGAAAAGTATCCATTTATGCCCTTTTTTTTAAAATCGTGGTTCCGAACGTAGTCGGATACCTTAAAAGGTTGTAGTTCTAGAAGTATACTATTTCTTCAAAATCTTGGGATAATTCCACAAATATGACTTCAAAACTTTAAAGCAATGCACACGTACAATTCAGGTTTCTTCGTAAAATAAAGGGCATTATACGGCGAATATACCTTAAAATTAAAAAATGCAGCTTGAAAGTATAGGTGAGCTTTATAAGCTGGTGCGTGCTATAAGCCGGATATTACGGTTATTTTAAAAAACTGTCTGTACAAATATGAAACGATTTCGCGTGAATTAAAAGATTTTACTGGAATAATCTTGATTTTGTTGCAGTCGTTGAAAAGAGAAAACCTTTTGCATTTTAGTTTAGTTTTACATTTTACACTGCTGGCCACCGTAAATGCAACACCCTGAAGGAAGCATGCAAATAACATGAAATTTACAACATGCATTAGTGGAGGTGAGATATGCAAATAATTAGAATTTCAGCGCATACACACATAACGCGCGCCTGTGGTGCCACCTCAAAGCTCCATTTAAGGCTTGGAGATTTCGACGATTTCAAGTTCGGCAATTATGTTTTTGTTGTAGTTTTTCAAAAAACGATCAGTTATGTCTCGTAGAAAAGAGTGATCAGCTTTTTATCAAGTATCCGAGTTCGACAGAGGAAGGATAGTGGCCTACCAAGATTGTAGATTATGAATTATTATTCTTTCAGGGAAATCGGTAGTCGTGTTGGACGAAACCAAACAACTCTAATGTGGATATGTGATCGTTGGATGCAGGAGGGTACGACGGACAGGCGTGGTCGATCACATCCACCTCAGTGCACCACATCACGTGAGGACAGGCAAATTGTGCGCATGGTAGTGACGGATTGCTCAGTCACATCATGAACCATAGCACAGCACATTGAGTCTGTAACGCATCATTCAGTGTCTGCGCGTACCATTCGACGCCGTTTACAGCACCCTGTCACGTCCTGTCTTCTGACACAGAACCACAGACGTCTCCGCTGCCAAGCTGGTGCAATGAAAGACGTCCATTGCTTTACTGACGAATTCACGTCTGTTGCAACACCACTTGACGACACAGAACCACTGGTCCTGCGTGGCATTATGGTATGGGGCGATATTGGACGTCCAAGGCTACATCTCCGTTGTTCTTCCTACCTTCATCCACAGCCATATTTCAACAGGATAATGCGCTACCACAAGTGGCACACATTATTCAAAGGTTCTTCGTCAATCACCAGATTGCTTCCCTGGCCGGCTCGCTCTTCGTGTCTTTCGCCGATGATAGAAAACATGTGGTCCATGGTTGCTCAACGATTGACACAGATTACCACCATCTTCAACACCAGATCAACGTCCAATTACTTGGTCTGCTGTGAACACATCCAAAGTCTCTATGAATTGCCGTTTGGCAGCGGTGTTACGTTCTCTGATAAATTTCTATAAATTTAATCATTTGACTTGGTCAACATCTTATCTTACAAAATAAATAAGCTTTTAAATTGTTTTTTGGCCAGCAATGCCAACACAAACGACAAACACAGACTGCAAAAAGACAGTGCACAAAATCGTTATTTGTACATTCCAGAGATCTCAGCTTTTGTACTGTGATTAGTTGGGAGAAATTGGATAATGCAACATTGCATCATCTCGTTTTCAAACTTGTCGATCTGGCAGTTTTTGACGAGATAAATTTGTGGTTAACAGAAATATTTCCGGTTAGGTGGACAAACTCAAAAAATTCAACTATCATGTGATGTGTTGGAGGGCTCAAGACCATCATGAATTAAATTCACTCGAAGGGAAAATTTAAACGATGGATTATTACTCTCTCTTTTTCTCTCTCACACACACACATTAAGAAGTTTTTAATGAGCAGCATTATTTTCATTTCATCTCCTTTTAATATAGTAGAACCTCTTTTGCACGGTTCAGAATTTATTTTTGTGCGATCTTTTTTAATGCGATATACGAATTTCAACGGTTTTGGCACCTCTGTAATGTTTTCTATCAATGTACATATGTACACTTCAAGACGCTCTGTTCATTTGTTTTAAACAATGTCCCAACAATGCACGTTCAATGGATTTCTCAATGCGCTTAATTGAATACTAAGCTGACATTATCAATAATTTGTCAATAGTTTTCAATCAGTGACAATATCAATAATTTGATGAATTATGAAGATGGGCAAGATAAACCGAACTTTTTTGAGAGCGGATAAAATATAAGCAGGTATTCAGCTTTCCAACAACTCGGAAAAGCATTTTCTTTAAATAGATACCCATTCCGAAAGGAGTTAAATTACAATCTTCGATACCAGATAACCAGATCATGAATATCTGGTTATCGTGATGTTTAAAGGCAACTGACCAACCGACCGTCGTCGCAAAAACTTAACTTTAAAGTGCTGAAAAATAAATCATTATAAATTGTATCTTCAAGTGACGAAAGTGATTTTGAACTAATTCATCACAGGAAAATTAGCGCTTTGGATTACGACGAATAGCAACAAATTATGTTTACTTTTTGAAAACTGTTCCATACATATATAAAGAGAAATAAATGTTTTTAAAATGTTTCCATGTGTAATTTAATTACTGACTTTGTTTGGAGTTACGTTCTCATAAATTTCGTAAATAATTGACGTATTTTCTAAGTGCAAGTTTTTTTATGCGGTCTCTCTCCACCGCATAAAAAAATTCTGTAATTGTTTGTTATATTTAAGCCTTTATGAAATTTTCGAATATTTTTTGTACGGTTATTTTTATGCGGTTCCTATCCACTGCAGAAAAACAGGTTTTACTGTACAAAAATTCTCAATATTTATTATAATAATTCAATTACTCTATCATCTCATACTTTCAAAGTATATCTCTCTACGACAGTCTTAATTTAAATAACAAAGTTTAATTTTCCATGCAATCTCCATTGTTTCCGAGTGTTTAAAAAATTAATAATTAACGAAAACACAAGTAGAAGAACACACGCAAAATATGCTTACTAAACCTTAAAGCGTAGAATAGAGCTAAATGTACAGTCTCAAGAGACACAAAGGCAAACATTGTTTGCTATTTGTACATCATTATTTTCCAATAATTCATCTTTTATTATCATCTTTGTTCAATTATGTCAACCATCTTCCCGTACTTCCAACTTATGCAGTCATGTTTAAATAGTTGTGTCCAATTTTCCGCGGTTAAACCGCGTGCTTTAAATAGTCTACATATAAGGAATGGAATAAAGCGTAAAATTAAGATCAAGAACTTTTACGTATTTGTTTATGTTTTATTCTTTCTGTATATCATGCACTGCAAGGTTTCTAAACTCAAGTTTTAATGAATATTTTTTTATTAAAGGATTGAATCTCCTACATTTCGGAACTGAAAACAACTGAAATAAAAGATACACAATTCTACTAATATTATTCAAAATGAAATGCTAAGAAAATTATTTTTTTAAGTTTAAATTTCTAACATTTTCAAACCAATTTATGTGTATGTGTGTGTTTGTAACTTTTTTTAAATATTTACAGTTGCTTAAAATATAATAAACTGTAACATTTTCTTTTCGTCATATCCACTGATTTCATCGGTCCAGGTCTAAGTAAATAGCATATATTAAATATTTCAGAAACTTGTTTCTTCATGTTACGAATTTTTGAATTATACAGGTAAAAATAAACTAAAACGTTCAAAACTCATGAATGAATTTTCATTTTTATTTCAATCTTTTTTATTCTTAAGGTATCCGACTACGTTCGGAACCGTGATTTTGGAAAAGCATATAAATGGATAATATTTATGATATTTAGTGTCACTTAGATTGGAAAATGTATATAAAATTGTTTTCAGAATAGTATTACAATAAAAAAATATTTAAGTACAATATTTTGGAAAAAAATGAACATAGAATGACCCAATTTCAAGGTATTCTCCTTTTGAGAAAAATACTTCTATTATAATAATAATTTGCCTGTATATAGCTCAGACCTCTCTATAATAGCTCAACTGGAATTTTTGAAATATATAACTTAGAAGTGGGTTTATCCATGTTTTACGACAACAGAGGGGAGAAATTTTAAGAAAAAAACACCGATAATTATTTCAATTGGTGGTAACTCTGAAAATAATGTGAATTTTTCAAAAAAAATTTTTTAGAGTGTCTGGAGAGAAGTCTTTATTTTATATAAGCAAAATATAATTATTTTAGAAGCATTTTTTATAAAATGAGAACATTTTGAAAAAGGTTATTCTAAGTTAAAATTTTTTGCCCAAACATTGTATTTAAATAATTTTTTTGTGAAAATGTCCTTAAAACAACTTTATACATAAATTCTAATCTAAGTGGCACTAAATATCATGAAAATTATCCATTTATGCGCTTTTTTAAAATCACGGTTCCGAACGTAGTCGGATACCTTAAGTATTGCTCTGTTATCAATATATAACTATGTCTTAGGGTGGAAAGATACATTTGAACATTTTTTCAGATCCAAAAACAAAACTAAAAAGTATTTATTCTTAAATAACAGTAATCCATAAAATAATAAAAATATTTGACTCAAGAAGCAAATGCGAAGATCTGACACAATAATATTTAGAGCGCTTTCGGAAACTGCCTTGGTTAATGGTTTTATTAATATGTACGTCTTATATATGTGTTACATGAAAGCTGCGTTTTATGCATGTGTGTGACATGTTTTATTTCTGCATAGCATAATGTATTGTTTCCATTTCACATAGTTTTTGACAAAAATTTTATTTTTGGCATCATAGTTAAATGGTATAAATTATTGACAGTCGCATTATAAATCCAATCATGTGTTCTCTATTCAAATCAGAACCGAAATTAGAACCTGTACTTGCTGTTCTACTTGTAATATTTGGATAAAATTTCAAGTATGTTTAATATGTGCAAGTATTAAGATTCTTCAAAAAAAAAATTTCAAAATTAAAACAGATTCTCTCTCTTATGTTGCACATCATATACTCTTTTAAATCAAATCCATTTTGCTTACCTACGCACGTTGTTATTTTTGACAAGTATGTAATTTTTAAAAGAAATTTTCGATAAAAAGCGAAAGTTGGCTACATCGAAACGCATGAACTGATTAGCTGCAAACAAGGGATTCAATTTATCATGTGACTATGACATAACAAGAATTTAGCCTACAGCAATACTTCGATACATCAGCGCTTCTCAAACTGTGGGGCGCACACTCCTAGGGGGCGTGATAACCATAGCAAGGGGGCGCGTGCATCTTGAAAAGTCGAAAACAAAAGATTATTTAAAGAATTATTAATTTATTGTGTGATAGTAAACAATCAAAATACACTTTGACGTAATAAAAACAACATTTACACTGATGTAATACACTTATAAATGTATCAGCACTGCACAGTGTATTTATAATTAATTTAACAATACTAAGTGAAGAACAAGTTTTATAATTACCAGTGATCCCATGGGCTTGTCATGTATAAAATCATATGCAAAAATTAATAAGTATTTTAATCATTTGTATGGTTTATAATTAATCCCTTAACTGTCCATTAAAGGTTGAGCGATTCGTTTATCAATGTCATCGTGTTGCACGTCTGCACGTGTATGTGGTGTATTGAGGGAGAAGAAAGGGAATGAATAAGCAAATCCTCTGAAATAAGTAAATCCTTCGTAAACACTGTCAAAGTCATTTAATTTCATTTCAAAGCCTTCGGAATAATTTTATAGATAGCAGTGAACGGAAAAAAATGGTATTTCTGAAAGACGTATATATACGTCCGCGACCAGTTACGCACTGGCTGAGCAAAACGTTCGTATACGCCGGTGCCACTTAAGAGGTTACAGTCGGATTGTAGCTTTCGTGTCTAAATATCGTATTATTGTATTCAATAATACGATAATTGTTATTGTATGGAGGGGACGCGAAGAAAATTATGATTGAAAATTGGGTCACGAGTATTAAAGTTTGAGAAGCACTGCCATACATAGCTTCCTTCAGTAAGCCTAGTTAAAATAGATCGTTTCTAATTTCATTCTAACTTACTAGCTTTACTGATGTTTATATTTTCTGACAAGTAGGTTTTCTAGAGCAAAAATAAACGCAAGTTTAAAATATACAGACAAATATTTACTATTGTTCCCTGTTTAGTTCCTTTATACAGAGTGTTTTTTTTCCAGGTATAGAAGTTTAAGTTGGCATTACTTTCCAAGATGGCGACCGATTTAACAGCTGTCAAGTGATTTATTCTCAGTTTGGTTTGGCAATTCATCAAAATAGACTCACGCCTGAACAACGCTTTAAGATTGTGCGAATGGGCCCAAAAATAATGTTGTTCGATTTTCATAAGCGAATTTTGTTTAGCGATGAAGCGCACTTCTGGTTGAATGGCTACGTCAACAAACAAAAAACTGCCGCATTTGGATGAAGCTAATCCACAAGTGTATGTCGAAACACCGTTACATCCAGAAAAACTGATTGTTTGGTGCGATTTATGGGCTGGTGGAATCCTTCTTCAAAAACGATGAAGGCCACAACGTTACAGTCAATGGTGATCGGTATAGAGTCATGATTACTAACTTTTTCATTCCTGAATTGAACAATCATGATGTCCAGGAGCTGTGGTTCCAACAAGACGGCGCAACATGTCACACAGCTCGTGAAACAATCAATTTATTGAAAGACACGTTGGGTGACCACCTAATTTCCCGTTTTGGACCTGTGAATTGGCCTCCAAGATCTTGTGATTTAACACCGCTAGACTATTTTTTGTGGGGCTATGTAAAATCATTGGTCTATGCGGATAAGCCGCAAACGCTTGACCATTTGGAAGACAACATTCGCCGTGTTATTGCCGATATACGGCCACAAATGTTGGAAAAAGTCATCGAAAATTGGACGTCCAGATTGGACAACATCCGAGCCAGCCGTAAAAGTCTTATGCCAGATATCATATTTAAAATGTAATGCCCACAAGATTATCGTTGTTTTATTCAATTTAAAGAATAAAAAAAATTTTAACATTACCAGACAATGGTCGAATAATACATCGTTGTAAAACTTTTATTACGTGCAATCGTTCATAGGCCAAGGCCTACCATTATATATCATCATTTCATTCATACGGCAGTCTGTAAATAATCATACACCTTTTTATTTTACCACAAATATTTTTGTAAAATTGGGTCGGGAGGGGGAGGTGGTATCCTAATATTTCTAGATCCTAAGAAAGAAATTTTAAAAGCTATTTTAAGTCTAAAATAGGTCAAAGAGAATTGCAATTTGGTGAAAACATCCTACATGAAATACACAAAAACAAACAATGTATCTGTTTCGTATATCACTGTCTTTCCCCTGCAAAAACCTCTTCTCTGTCATTGTTGCCCAACTATACTAACCATCCCCCGTATTGGATTTCCTTCATCAATCCTGGCACATCTAATTTTCCAGACAACTGTCATTACTGCCGCGTGCTTTAAATAGCTGAGTTATAAGGAGCAGAACAAATATAAATTTAAAATTCACTACCAGACTATCGTTATTTTATGGTTGACTGTCTTTATGCCATTCTACTCTACAAACCGTGACGTCGGTACGGTGCGTCAAAGGGTGTCTCATTTCTCCATTTCCCTTTAGTTTCCTTGGTCAGGAGGTTTCACGTGAAAGGGGGAGGGTTGTCTTTTGGTCATGGGACATCGTCTTCCGTATTGGAATTCAAGACAGATGGGTGCTGGATTACTCCACAAGTTAAATGGAACGTTTAGAAAAGTGATGAATTATCTGGGTGGTTTGTCAAGTCGCTTTCTTCGACGGAGTCTAGCTATTTGCTTCTATGACGATACAGCCATGGTACTTTGTTAACGTTCTTTGTTTTGTTGAGATGGAGATAGTGATATTTGTTGGGAGATCGAAATCAAATGAAATAATCAATTTCTTTTGTATGTGCGTGTGTAGAGATTTCTGAGTGGGAAGGTTTACCATTTATCATCAATAAGACAATCGAATGGGTTTTTTTTTGTTTAGTTTGGTTAAAAATGGTTTGTGTCTATTCTTCGTTGAGGGTTTTATTTTTTGTATGGTTCTTCACAAAGAAGAGACTTTAATGGTATCTCTGTATATAGAAGCTCACATCAAAGGTTAGAACCTGTGACTTTAAGACTACGCGTAGAATTTTTAGCTGTTAAATGCATGCACTCTCATTTTAATTTTGCATAGAAATTTTTAAAATTCTTTTTTAAAATGCAGATGAATTTCACACGCTTTTCATGTAACTTAGATTATGTAGGCCAGGGGTGGGGAACCTTTATGGATCAACGTGCCATTTTTTCAAAAAAAAAATGCTTAATGAGGTATAGACGTGCCGTCAAATAATTTTCACTTGTGATTATTGAAAAAATAATAAATATAAACACTATATAACAACTCAAAACTCTGTATTTATTTCGAAAAAATACATTTTGCGCCTTATAGTAGTAAATGTGTGTGTTTTAGTTTTACGTGTTATTCACATTAAAGTAGCATTAGTGTGATTTCTGCTGATGATGATTAGATAAAAAAAAATAGCACATTAGGATTGTAAGATACTACTTTTAGCACAAAATGCGTGCTGAATTGAAGCTCCCAAACAGTTTCTAAGCGAGTTTTTAATGTTATTCCTCCTTTAAAATAATGACTCGCAGTAGTGGGTAAATGAAAATATGGTTAAAGTAGCATGACCCAGCTTCTTCAAACAGTTAAATGTATTTGGAATCCAAACTTCATTATTAGCATTTTTACTAATATTACTTGTTAATCTCTTTCATTCAATTCCAGCTTTCTCCTTTTTCAACAAATTTTTGAGCCCATATTAAACTAGACTGGCAATCAATTAGCTGCATTTGAAAATTTTCAATTTCCAACCAATCTTATTGGGACAAGTTCAGTTTATTAAATGAAAGCACATCAGGGTACATAAAAAAAAACTTGAGCGTTTCCGATAATTCTTTAAACTGAAAAAGTCTAGCTGAAAACTGCGACTGATTACTCGCGTTTGTTCGCGTAATACTTCATACTGAGCTTTGTTATTTTGAATTAAAATGCAAACCGTTTTGATCGGTGGCGTGCCCAAAATATTGTGCCACGTGCCATCAATGGCACGCGTGCCAGTGGTTCGTCATCCCTGATGTAGACTTTTTTTAAAATAACGTGGTAGATGGATTAATAAGGATGAACATGTACAATAAATATTTCAATAAAATGAAGAGCAAAAACATATATATATATATGTATATATATATATATATATATATATATATATATATATATATATATATATATATATATATATATATATATATATATATATATATATATATATATTGCTTTTTCATATTCTGTTACCACGCTACCAAAAGTGAGGCTGATTTATGCAAGTAATAAAATATAATTGCCTAAGCAATCTGTTAACATACACTGTACATAAATGTTCATTATTTTGTCTAATGACGAATAATAATAGATTACCAATAAAATTCTATTGCAACTCTTGATGTCTTTTTTATATTTAACATTAAATAAATAAAACTTTAAAAGTAGTATTCCGCATTTAAATATGTAAACTCATTCTAGTTTTTTTTTTCTTCTGGCTACCCGACGCAAAACCTCTTACGTTGTGCTGAGGTGAACCCAATTTTATAAAATAGTTATTTTATAATGGTATTCTTGGATCCACTCGAGAGAATTGGTGAGTGTGAGTATATAAAAGTCGCATTTTATCCGATACCTATACCACTCCTTCCGCATATAAAAGTCGCATTTTAAAGCAAAAGGAGGGTTATTGGGGACTAGCTTCATACTCTTGAATCTCGACCACGTGACGAAGATGACATTTAGTAACCCCACCCCACTCTTCAAACTATCTCACCAAGCCAACAGGGGGGGCGTTGAACTCGACAGATTGAACATGCATCATCCTCCCTACACAGTGGGAGGGCTGCGGTAGCCCAGTGGTCAAGGTATTGGATCATGGCAGGCATGTCATGGGTTCGAGCCCCGTACCACTAAAGACCCGCCGTGTAGGGCAGCGATACACGTTAAATTGGTCGAGAACTGAAACGTCCTCCCGTTGGTGTAGTGTGTTAGTTAGGAGAGGGGGTGCCAGCTCATGTGTCATCCACGTCACTTGACCGTGGTTCAAAATTACGTGGTCCGTCGCCAAAAGCCCTCTTGTAGCTGAACAGTTCGACGTTAATATTCACTCACTCATCCTACACAGTGAGTTTTCAGTGGTACTAGGATGCAAAATTTAGACAGGTAGGACACTAGTTCCTTACCATAATTACTAGGCCACCGCAGCCACGCACTCTAGAGGAGAGATTGAAGTTTTGAATTGCACTATATTTCTCAAAGAGAATAAGTCACCAACCACCACTGTTGCTATTTCGAGATTTCCTGCCTCAGTGGCTCAGCAGTCCAGAGTGGGCCTTGGCCTTCTCAAGAAGCCCTTTCAGGCCAGCCTTTTTCTTGCTAGTGTTCTCCAATTTTTACTTCTAAAAACTAGGAGATAATTTTCTAGATCATCAATCCATCTCAGACTTGGTTTGCCTTTTCTCTGTGTGCCAATTGGCTGAGCATTGAAAACCTTTTTTAGTGGTGCGTTCATCGTCCATTCTGACAACGTGGCCTGCCCATTTAATTCGTTGCATTTTCATGAAGTTAACGATGTCAGATTTTTTATATGAGTGATAAAGCTCCAAATTTGATCTTCTTCGCCGTATGCCATTTTTCTGAATTCCTCGAAAAATAAATCAAAAAACTTTCTTTCGTGAATACTAATGTTCTCATCTGTTCGAGACATGAATCAAGTTTAACATTCATTATTTCGATATTTATTCTCAAATAATTTCCAATTAACCTCAATACTCAGCATAAAGTTGAATTTTTCATTATTTTCTATCAAGATTTTTTTTTCTGTTAATGACTGAATTAAATGTATTCCTGTTGTGTATCACAAGCTGAAAATTTGTGAAATCGTTCAGCTAATTAAAAATAACTGTTCTAATTTTTATAATTCCCGTTATGAAAGTCTAACATCGTAAAAATGTTGAACCTTCTGTGGTTAGGCGAACTAAGATTAAATCTCAGGTAATATGGAATATTACGGAACGCAATCTTGCATTTTATATTAAAATTAAGCATTACATAATGTGGGATAGTTTTGGTATCTAGGTTTCGTATAGTATAAGAATTATAGGGATTTTTCCAATCGCATTCAACTCATCTATTAATATAATCACATGGTTATCAAATGCAATTAAAACTGCAATGGATTTTAACTATCTATTACAATAGTAGCTTACATATAAGTATTTTTTCGACTATTCCATTAAGATGCAATCATTTAATCGGACAAAAATATACATTTACTTCTCGATTTGACTGGCGCCATTGCCTCTGAAACTGATAAAACTGACAAATTATGAAATTGATAAAAAATTGGAGTAAGATATTTTTTATTTCAAATTTCCTTTTTCGTATAATTTTCTCAATATCAAAAGTAATATATGCCTTTAAAACACATCTAATTGAAAGTTTTTGAATGTGACTCATTAGAGTACTAGTGCTCAGTTAAGTTGCTTAAGACAGAACTGTTTTATGTCTAATACCGAATATTTTACAGCTCAGAGAAATTAAAGAACTTTAAAATTAATAAGAAGAGTAATAATAATTTTCACACACACATTATGGATATTTTATTAAAATAAAAAGAATTCCTTTACATTTAAATCGATTGTAAATCCAATCTTGTTTGATTTTAGATGAATGTGAACAATCTTAGTGAATCATTAAAAACCAAATGTTGTCCTTCAGTACAAAAAGATCCACCAATGCTTATCAAAGATGTCCCCTCTTTTTTGATTTTGTTATATCACCAAATTAATAATTTTTTGACACTACTGAGAACCAGTTAAACCGTTTTATGTTTTTTGATTTCAAATTCATTACTTACATAAAAAGAAAATAAAAGTGAAGGAATATAAAAATCATCTATTATTGTTTTAAATATCTTTTTTTAAATATAATTTTGTTTGCTTCACTACAAGTTCTATTTGTAGGAAAGAAAAAAAACTTCTGGCAAAGGATTCACTTAAAAAACTAATATTCTGCTCGACTAGAGAATAGTTATTAGCAAAAAAATATTAAATCATCGATAAAATTACATAAACATTTTGAAAAATAAAAATTTTTTCGCTATTAAATTCCAGTTCAAACTTGAATTTTTTAATTGCGTTGAACTGAATAACAAATAAATTATAAAAATACTGATTATGTGATTTTATTTACAAAAGTATATAGTATTTTCTAGACTTGCTTTTGAGAAAATAATGTGAAAATTTTTTGAAAACAAAAATCGAAATAAAAAGTTTTACATACCTCCCTTTCTTTAGAATTTTTTGTTAAACACAATTAGTAGTCTAAAATTCAGTTAATTCTGAATTTTCATGTATTATCTCCAAGTTATTTGCATATAACAATTGGTTAATATTTTTGATAAAAAAAAAGAATTTTATTCATAAGAGATATTACTCTTAGAACAAAATTTGATTTTGATTGATTTTTTGCAAGAAAAAAAAAGCTTTGTTAAAAAAAAAAGAAAACAGAATCAATAAAGTTTTTTGGTTTTCAATACAGATTTTATTATTTTTTTCTTCAAAGAGTTTTTACAGAATAAAAAGAAAAAAAACAGAAAGAAAGAAAGAAATTCTCCGAAAAACTTCATTTCAAGTGCTTTTATCCGCCTTGCTCGAGGCAAGAAGTTTAAATACATATTGATTCATAACTTTTTTATAAATATTCTTCACAAACCAGACAAAAATGAATTATTAAAAAAACATTGAAAGAAAAAGAGCATAAAAGCTATTTCACTTCGATTGTTAGAGCAAAGTGAAAAACTATAATTTAATCAGAAAAAGAAAATATTCTAAGGAATTGTTGGTTTTATTTAATAAACCAAAAACTTGGGATTTTTACACCTCAATGGAAATAGTCCAATGAAGTTCTTTGTACCGTATAATAACACAGCCTAAAGATTTTTTATGTGAAGACATAAAAAGAATAATAAATTCTGAAGCAAAATAATAAAACCATTGATGTGTTTAATTCACATCAAGGTTAAATAATGGTAAACAATAAAATGTAAATAGTTCATTTAAATATTGCTTTGTTTAATTTTTTGGGCTTTTGTGAAAAAAACAAATTTTATGTACTCAAATATGAAAATGCCGCTGCATATGTTAGTGCCACACCATGATGCAGAATATTTTACATATTTTTCTCAAGTTGATTATAAAATTTTTCTATGATCTACAAAAAAAAGAGTATTTCGAAAGGAAAACTATATATTTTCGTCTTTTATTTATTTCTCATAACGAAAATAACAAAATTACAGATATTTTAATGTTATATAAAAATTGCACTGCGCCAACGTATTTAATTATTTTTAATTTATCTCGCGTGTTTATTCATGTAAAATATCTGGCAACATATTTGTTTGTTGTGATTATTCGCGATAAGTTGTTATTCGATTCGAATTGTGGAATTAAAGTGAGGTAAGTTGAAATTTTGTTCTCGTGAAATTCATTTTAGAATTCTTATTCTCTGTCGAAATTCTTTTCTTAATGATGAATTTTAAACTATTCATTCTTGGTCTTAAATTCATCAGATTATTATTTTTTATTTTCAATTTAAAACGTACAGTCTGCTAATTCTATTTAAATTACAATCTGTATTAACATCCAGATTAAAAAAATATGTATTTGATCAACATGAAGTGTATTGCAATATTATAACAATATTCATGATAAGCGTTATTCTATTTTATTTTCCGAAAATAAAACCTTAGCCAAAATTTAAGCCTAATTTGTATCCCAAATTCTGGAACTCTAACCTGGATCGCCAAACAAATGGATATTTTTAGTAAGTTTATTAAAAACACTGTATAGACTTATAAAATATTAATAATTAACTATTAATAAATTAATGAATATATTTCTCCAAAAAATAAAATAAAGAAATAATTTCTAAAAAATAGATAACGGGTAGAGTAAATACTTGATTGAAATATACAGTGGACCACAAAAGTATTCTTACTCTTACAATTTTCTATAAAATTTAATGTTTTTGACTAATGAAAATTAAGATATCAAAATTGCAATTTTTTATGTGATACCTGTAACATTCTTAATGAAATAACATAACCAATTTTTAAAACATAATATAGCTATTATTAAAAAAATTAATAATTAAAAAACTACTAAAAAATTACTGCACAAAAATCTTCGTACACTTAAAAAAATTTCAATATAGCTTTAAATATAGTACTCTTTTATCTAATTGAATGCTTAGTGGGATATATTTTAGCATCCACAATAACTTTTAAACGTTTTCGTATAGATTTCATCAGTTTTTTGTAATTTACACATCGATATTCCTTCATTTTTCTGTGGGTTTTTTTTACTTCACATTTTATTTTTTATGTGCCATATTTTCTTTTTTCAAATCAAATTCTCACGAAATATGTTATACTAGGTTTAAATCAAGTGCTTTAGGAGGTTTTTCAGAATTTGAGACAGTTATGGAGACAACAGCGTTATACATTGAGAGTAGTGTGCTGGGTGTCATTATCTTGTTAAAAAATGAAATCGTCTACAATATCCAAATTTTGGTCGGATGATTTCAAAATGTTCTTTAAAATATTTAAATATAGCTCATGATTCACAGCACCATCAAAAAATACCAAATTACCTAACCCTGAAGCTGATTTACACCCCCACGCAAGAACACCTCTACCTCCATACTTCACTATTCCAATAGATTCTCAGGATTAAGTTTCTGAAAGTTCAACATATTGAAATTAAATTGGTTGGGATTCTGGAAAGAATTCAACATTTTTGGTTCCGATGGGTGCATTATAGTTTGTACAAGAAATAATTAATATAAAAAAGAATTTTTTTGTCAAAATTTCTACTTAGATCAACAAAGAATATCTTTATTTTAACTACTTTTTATTAAACAGTTACAATTAATATAAATATGTATATACATATGACAAAATCACAATATTAAGTGGTAATTAATTTTATTAATTATCATTAAAGTATGGTATTGTCATCCAAGGCAATCATGTATATAAAATTTCAGTTCAATGGAATGCTTTAAAACGTGAGAAAAAACTTTTCAAGTCTCGACACAAGTCGCCAAAAGGGTTGCCAAAAATGATGTCAATGTGGTGGTTGTATTTGTAATTCTTTACATAATTAGTTTTAATCAATTAATTTTTATTAATTATAATTAAATTATTGTATTGTCATCCAAAATAATCATGTATATAAAATTTCAGCTCAATTGAGCACTTTAAAATGTATTTTATTAACGATTGAAAATTCCACCAAGATAAATAAATAAATATATAGAGATTGTGAGCTAATAGTGTAGGAATTGAAAAATGAGGAACTTAATCCCAAGAATTCAGCTGGAACAAGAACACGTCCACCTCCATGGAGGTGAAGGCGCTCTTGCGCGGGCTGTAAATCATCTTCAGGGTTGGGTAATTTGATACTTTTTAATGGTATTCTGAATCCCCTATTTAAATAAGGTATTCCTGCAATACAATAGTGCTCACTTCTAAGTATGTATAAAAACATAAGCAACGTAAAAATTATGGGATGTATTTTTTTACAAAACACTATACTACAAACAAAAATATTGCTAAATATAATCGTATTTTGTAAAGTTGTAATGAATCTCACGAGCCGCAAAATTATTCAAGGTGGGTCATGGGTTGGCCGCCCCTGGTGTAGACTTTTAGTACAACAGTTTTCTGAACACTGAAAAAAATGAAGTGAACAAAAAGAAAATACAAGACAAAAGTTCTGAAATATTAATTAACATGCAAGTTATATTATTCGTTAATGTTTAGGCATTTTTCTAAAAATAACATATGGTATAACAGAAATGATTGCTATCTGTTATGAGTACCCAAAAATTCCAAGAAGTATACTTCGAAAAAGTTAATCCTTATTTACCGCATGGTATATTCTCACCATTTCGTAGCTATAATTATAATGCATCCCACATAATTAATCATATTTTATCAGATGTTATGCATGATTGCCACTTTAGGATAATAAATTACTGTTTTCACGTGTCATGTTACCTTAATTCTAACAAGATTTATTCATTTTCGCACGGCTGTATAACAGAAATTAGTTTATCTTGTCAAATGAACTCTTTTTTTTTACTGTAACGAAATTCACAGAAAACAACTATTAGAGGACTTTAAAAAATCCCAGGTTTCAAAGATTTTGAAATAAAAGAATTTGCAAGTTACTCACAAAATATTTAATCCTAAATCTTTTTATCATTTAGGCTTTTATCAAAACACTATTTTAATCTCTATTTGAATTGTATCATTAAAATAACTAAATCTGTAGTGGGATCCTGGTTTTATTTTGCAAATTTATGAAATATATTTTAGAATGTATAAAACAAATCGTCTTGAAAATTGAGAAACATACATATAATTTCTTTCTGAAAACATTGATCAAAATTAATTTACTAAAAAGATAGCTGGTTATGGGGCATCTATGTATTTTGTCGAATGTTTTATACTGTATTTGTATGCGTAATTTATGTATTATTAAACGGCACAAAGACACAAACTCACAAGACTGTTTATTCAAATTTTGTTAAGCATCATAAATATAAATTGAACAGAGAAGCAAGATAATACCTGGTTTGGGGGGTTGGGAGGTAGAGCAATTACAGATACTGTACAGCGTTCTATCAACTCCAGCGATTCCCAGTAATTGTTGAATCCTAACTATTTTTGGAACAGAATTAAAATGAATAATATTAGAAATCGAATTATGTTGTTATTCTGTCGAAACGAAATCTAAGGCGAAACAAATTCTTCTGAAGGTTCTTTTTGAGGGGACAATAACAAATATTTATAGAAAATCTGTAATACTTGGAGCTAAAACTTGGTTTTTTTTATTAATTTTGAAAAAATTGCTTGAGGCTGGTATCATTAGAATAGAAATTTCCTTACAAATAAAGGACTTGTATATTTTTTTTATGAGCTAATGCATCGGCAGTGTATCGCAGTATAATTTTAAGTGCATCTCACGCAATAAATATTTTCCATGCAACGAAAAGAATTCTTTATTAATCCATCGTAATTTTCAAATGATATGAATTGTTCAAAAGAATTATCTACATTGTAAAGAAACCACACAGTACATAACAATTGTAGTGGATAAAACCCGTGACCTGTTGATTCGTAGCCAGGTAACATGACCACCAGACTAAAGGGATCACCCCTGTCCTGAGACTGTTACTGGCTTATGAAGTTACCATCGCTGCAGTACTCCCTCCAGTGAGTCGGTGGATAGGCGAATAAACGAGATATTTGATATGACGAGCGTGTGTGTTGTTGCTGTTAATTGGTGGTATGAGTCTGACGACTTTGGTTGCTGCGTCAAGTGGATCTTTTATTTTGACGACTTTTGATTGTTCTTTTTGCAGATAGAGGGCGCCACGATAGATCAGAAGATTTTACGTTTTTCGTTTCAGCCAAGGTCATCAATTAGAAAGTTAGAACCCGTTACCTATTGATTCGTAGCGGGGTAACATAAACACTAGACAAAAGTGATCACTCCTGTCCGGAGGCTGTTACTGGCTTATGAAGATACCGCTACATAATGAAATCATTAAGAGTTTTATTTACTAACACATTTCTTGATGCGACATTTTAAGGCATGGGCCAACTTGATCCTAATCCAGGTCTTCGGTCTCGGGAGGGGGACTTGTCTCGTTCTCGACTCGATAAAGTTCCAACTAACTTGAATCGTCAAATGTTATTCCTCGACATATTCTCCAAAAAACTGGGAATTTTGAACTATATGCCAACTGGCAACAGTGGGAGGATTTCATTACTATAATATGCTCGTCGCCAGTGTCTAGGTTTTCTCTCCCCCCCCGTACATTATCATTGCTCATTTTGTCGAAAGGCGGTTGTTGGTATAGTCGGTTTGTACCTAGGCTTGTGAGATTGTGAACCTGTACATTTATTTGTTACGGGCTACTGTTTGAACGACAACTTATGCTAAATACTGTATTCTATGGGTCTCTGTTGGACCTAAGACATAGGCCCCTGTTTACCCCAAGGCCTCACTTACTTACTTCTTACACAGAGGTCTCAAGAAGTCTTAAGACGTCACTCTATTTTCTTGGACTATTCAGGGCCACTTTTCCGCTTAGGCATGCTAGGCATGTGTCTAGGGCACAAAAGATTTCGGGGTGCAAAAAAAAGAGAGAAAATAGAGAAAAAATTAAAATTACTACGAATGTACCATCACTACGAAGCTCTCAACACAAGATTCTACATATTCATAAGTCTTCATGAAATGTAGCAAGATAATGTGACATGCGAAATATTTAGCTCAAAGCTACCCCAAAGACGTAAATGAAGAACTGTTTGTGCAAGAGTGTCAACATTTCAAAACGTACAAAATGTTCAATTTTTGTAGTACAAGTATAATGACAGTGACTCAACAAAGATTAAGGATGTCTAAAAAATAAAAAAATAATAAAGGGAAAAACGATGAAAAAGATGATATAATTAACAAGTTGAAAACAGTTTATAAAATAATTTATTCTCTATACCAGTGATACTCAATCTGCGTCCCAAAATGCGTCAGCATGTGGCCCGCCGGCCTTTTTTGAGAGGCCCGGACATGGCCCATTGCACTAAGAAATTCAATTATTGGAGAACAATGTACAAAATATTTAACAGGAAATTATATCAATCAAGCAATCAAATGCATAAATTTTGCTATCAATTTGTTTTTTTAAATGTAGAATGTAAGCAAGAGGCTTGATCACAGATAAAAGAAAATAGAAATGATCCCTTAATTCAGTAAAAATTTGTAAAAATAAACATTTTGTGTGAGTGTTTGATAGGAAAGTTAATGTAGTACTAAAATAAAAGCCAAAAATGAGTATTAATATTTTGATCAATTTTGTTTGTCAATATTGCTTTGGTCTTATACACTCACATGGACAAAAAAATTAGCGCACCAAGATGGAGTCGTCAAAATGAAACGAAATTTTACATACGTAATGACTACTTTGATATAAGTAAATGATTAGAAAATCAAAGAAAAAAGGATAATTTATTTCAGAGAAAAAGGCAAAAGAAGGAGAATTTATTACCCTATTGAACCCCTGTAGCGCGAATGCACGATGAGATACGATCGGGCATTACGGCATACAAGTTCTGTATTAATGTCTCGAAACATTTTGTTCCATATTTGCTGTAACCTTGCTCTAGTTTCTACAAACTCTTGGGAGTTCAATGATCCCAGATATGCTCGATTGCAAATCTGGGGATCGGGCAGGCCAAGGAGGGGTACTAACAATGCGAAGACAGTCTAGTGAGACCCTTGCCGTGTGAGGTCGAGCATTGTCTTGTTCAGCCGTTACATGAATGGCAAAACATGTGATTGCAGGATGTCATGGCGCCACTGATCGATACTAGGGGTAACCGTGCATTGTAGGGCAATGGCATCACACCAGCTGTGGAAGCGGTGTGTCGCTATAAAGCAAAAGGCAGGATTGCGTTCACTACGGGGTCTCCACTCACGAACACGATTGTCATCATTGCTTATATTGAATCTGGATTGTCACTAAAGACGACCTAGTTCCATTCCGTTGCAGTCCAGTCTCTTCGTGCGCGGCACCATTCCAAACAGAGGCGTCGATGGGTGGGCGTCAAGGGCAGCATACGTAATGGTCGCCGCGATCCCGAATGTCCTTCAGCCAGGCGCCTTCGTATGGTTCGAGAAGACACAGGGTCTCTAATGAAGGTGATACCTGCGCCTGGATGGCGGCCGATTAAGCAGTTGGCTGTACGCGTGCATTTCTTACAATGTGGCGGTATTCTCGACGACTGGTCTGTCCTGAGCCTGGTCTTCATATAAATGATATCTTTTGGATCCACTGGTCCCGGCACCTCCTCACAACACAATCAGAGCGGCCTAATTGCCGAGCTACTCGTCTAGCTGACCATCCAGCTTCCATCATGCCGATGATTCTCCCCCTCTCAAACTACGACAGCTGTTCATATTGTCTTCGAAAACTGCGTAATAGCATGTCTACCTCAACTCTTCTTTTGTAAACGATTAAACACACTCAAAGAAGCTTTGGTTGCCTGTTTTATACTCCACGGATAATGACGTTAAACGCCCTATACTGGCTATAAGTGATGCACAATCACACTGCATTTCTTATCATTTGCATATCTCTCCAACATGTACCTTCATACCAAGTTTCGTTACAATCCCGCAATTATTTCTTGGTGTGCTAATTTTTTCTGTAGAGATGAGTGTATTTTTTTTTTCATTATCCACATGTTGTGGCTGGCATGAAGTAACTGTCATGTGTATGCGGCCCGCGTGAAATACCTATCATGAGTATGCTTCCCGGCGGGAAAAAAGGTTGAGTACTCCTGCTCTATACAGTAATTGCAAACGATTTCATGAATTTACTATGCTAATTTACAAAAGGGTGGGTGGTTCGGGATTTCTTAGGGTAAGAAATGAACAAGAGTGTCCAAACCATACCACTATCATTTCCTTACGGCTGCCGGTTGCCATTCCAGGATACGGCGGATCCATAGGTGATGGATAATGGAAAGACTCTCCAAAGTGCAAAAACAAAGAAAGAGAAAAAAGTAACAAAGTTAAAAGAAAATCTCTCCCGACTCAAAAATGGCAAGGTAGGAACTTAAAGAGGAGGAGATACTTTGAAAATAGTCGGGAAGTTGTATTACAATTTGAAGTGCCTAGAGCACCAGGGAGTTAAAACTGGCCCTGTGCCTATTTATATACCTTTCTTTTTTAAAACAGAACAAATAGTTTCTATTAAGTAATTAAACAAATTAATTAATTAAACAATTAGATTAGAATAATGGTGTCTGTGTGTACAAAAATCTTACCATCAGATTCTGATTAAATTGCTACACAATACTTGTAGTTTTATGTCTTTATTTTAAGGCTATTCAACTTTGCAAAAAAAGAAGAAGAAAATGAGCGAATCTAAATGAGCCAAATAGACTCGAAAAAGGAGAACATGTGTAAAAAAAAAAACGCACATAAGATACAGTCATTGACAAAATTATTTTCTTCTTGCGACTGTGGTTAGTGATTCGGAAATAGACATGTAATGTCTCAGGTGATATAAGTTGTCGTTTCTTTAATTAACTTTTTGTCGGTTCACGTGGATTCCCACAGACAAAAACACATCACACTTAGCACTTGTTGATACTTCCGTAGTGACCAGACATTGACCTACAGTTGATGTAGAAAGGGCATTCTTTTCAGACATTGTTTTGAGTGCTTCTTGTCTGTCTTGAACTCAGTTCTATTCTTTGGGGATTTGGAACGTAATATATCAGAGCAAATATTCTTTTCTTAGAATAATCGCTTTGCTGTTGTTAAAACAAAATGAATTATGCTGGTTGTCATTCTGAGATTTGATAATTGTGTTTGCTCAGTCATGAGTTTAATTAAAGTAAAAAAGTAAAATTATGAATTATGATAAATCTCTAAAGTTTAAATGAGATTTATTTTTTATTAAAATTTGTAGTTGAGCGGAAGGACTTTTAAATTTGCTAATTTTTCTCGCCAGTAAAATTTCTTATGACTTATTTATCTATCCTCCAGAATATGTTACAATAGAAAAATCGTGATTGATCCCGACATAATAATGTTTTATGACGTCTTTGTAAAAATATATTGATACATTTTAACATGAAACAAGTAATATAAAAAAAATTGTCAATTCTTACTTAGATCAACAAAGAAAATTTTTATGTTAGTAAATTTTTTCAAATAGTTACAATTAATATAAATATGTATATAGATATAATAGAATCACAGTATTATAGTAGCAAAATAGAAAACAATTTTTCATCCTGTATATGGTGCTGGATTATTATTTTTGTTTGTTACTATTTATTCCTTCATAAACCAAATTCTCAGAAATTAGACCATTCTAGGTAGGATTCGAACCCACGACCTATTGATTAGAAGTCCAACGCGCTATCCATTGCACTACAGGGACAAAATAAACGATTTTCATTATTACATATGGTGTTGAACTATTATTTTTGTTGCTATTTATTCATTAATTAAACTGAATTAATGAATTAACATTTAAAAAAACTGTTATGACATCAAGTGCCTGCCATCCACTACAAGTTATAAAATGCATTTGAACTGGAGTAGATGAATAAAAAGCATTTTATTAACGATTGAAGATTTGAACAAGATATATATATACAGAGAGAGAGAGAGAGAGTGAACTATAGTAGTAATAGTAGGAATTGAAAAAGATAGTTATGGTAAAAACATTCAAATACTCTTAATATGCATTTTATTTATGTTTATTTTACGAACTATTTTTTACTATTTTAAAATAATGGTACAATAAAGGTCAAAATGTCATCATGAAGCATATATTTTACTTAAAAAGTGAAAAATTATATATCGTGCTTGTAGCTGAGATTTCTTAATATAGCAGAAAATCTAGTAAGCGCATGCTTATTTTTTTAAGATACTAGAAAAGTTTCATTTTCTTATGCTGTTTTATGTGAGAAAGGCAAAATAATATATTTTTGTAAAGTGTTAAGAAGTAAGAGGGAGATATTTAAAACTAAGAGAGAATGAATCGATTTTAATTACATTATTTTTGTTAAAAAATATTCCATTCAAGTGATTTTCTTTCATCCCATCATAAATTAACTCCTATTTTTTAAATAATTACACAGAAGTAGTAACACTTTAAATGATAGGTCCTCTAAGCATCAAGTAAATATAAAGTTTGGAATAATTTCCAAATTAAGAACAGCATGAATTGTGTATTGAAAAATTAAGAAAATGTTTTAAATGCTTAGATGCAAATATTTGTAAATAATCTTGATTGTTATTGTTTTTTTCACTTTTTTATAGCTGATAGTTTGCATACGCTTGGTTATAATTTTTCAAATTTAAACATGACTTAAGAATGTGCATAACACGCTTTTTGAATTATCAAGTAATTAAATGATTTTATTTTATTATAATTAATTAATTTTTAATCAATTAATGACTTTATTATGTATTTTGAATCAATTCATGATTTTATGAATTATTTTTAAACAATTGATGGCTTTATAAATTATTTTTAAACAATTAATGTCTCCATTAACTATTTTTAATCAATTCATAACTTTATTAATTTCTTATCATTACTACTTTTTTATTATGCTTTACATATTTATAAATTAGACAAGAATATTATTAGGGAATATTTTAAAGTAAACTTAGGGAAAAAGTACTTTAAAAAAACCTGAGAGATACACGAAAATTAAAAAATTAAATGCATTATTATCAGATATCGTTTCGATTATTTAATCGTTATGAATAACAAGGTTCGTCGCCCGCAGAATTTGTGTGTAGCTCTACAATAATGATAATTAAAAAATCAGTAGAAAATACTTTGTGTAAGTAATCTATAATGTAGTTTGAAAGCAATGCCTTTTTGTAGTCAAGGAAATGAGGATATGATTAATCGTTTTATGATTCGAATTAGGCCGCTTCCTCAATGTATTGCATACAGAAATCAAACAGAGCATTTTATGAAAATTTGATCTAATTCGCATGTACTTTATAAATTTGTCGTTTTAAAATTTAAGGTATTTGTCTACGTTCGGAACCGTGATTTTAAAAAAGCGCATAAATGGATAATTTTCATGATATTTAGTGTCATTTAGAATAGAATACATGTATAAAATTGTTTTAAGGACATTATGACAAAAAATTATTTAAATACAATATTTTGGCAAAAAATTAACTTAGAATGATTTTTTTTAAAAAAATGTATTTTTTTTAATAAAAAATGTTTCTATAGTAAAAGTATTTTGCTTATATAAAGTAAAGACTTCTCCAGAGAGTCTGAACTAGGATTTTTAAAAAATTCACATTTTCAGAGTTACTATCAAGTGAAATAATTATCGGCGTTTTTTTCTTAAAATTTATCCCCTCTGCTGTAGTAAGGTATGGATAAATCCACCTTTTAGATGTATATTTCAAAAATTCTAGTTCAACTTTTGTACAGAGGTCTACGCTATATACATGGCAAAATATTATTATGATGGAAGCATTTTCATAAAAGGAGAATGTTTTGAAAATGGGTCATTCTATGTTAATTTTTTATCAAAATATTGTACTTAAATAATTTTTTATTGTAATACTATTCTTAAAAATATTTGACATACGTTTTCTAATCTAAGTGACACAAAATGTCACAAATATTATCCATTTATACGTTTTTGCAAAATTACTGTTCCGAACTTAGTCGAATACCTTAAATGAAATTAATTGGTTGGTTTTTTTTAATGCTATTATTGCAATAAAATTTATAACGTTTTTTGAACGTTCTATAAAAAAAAGAATGCTATTTATTATTTGTGTGTATATCAAAATAATTCCTATAATTTAGAGTGACTGTTTTAATTGATTTAATGAGAACACAGTGCAGTTTGTGACATAGTATTAACAGCCCCATCTAACAATTGAATTGTTCAAACTGTAAAAGTTCCGAAGATGAGGACTCATTTTGAATTCATGGAAGAAGAAACTATGTCATTTTCCCAACATTGACATAAAAAGAAGTAATAAATGTCCATTGTTAAAAAGTTGTGCTTGTTATTTTCTTTTTGGCCATTTTTGACAATTTTTTTCTATTTAGGCCTTTTTTGTGTGAAACTCTTTCGAGTTCATAGAATTAAAGAAAAAGGACGTATAGAATGTGTGAAGAGAAACATTGTTTAAAGTATGTGCCGGAAAAAATCTACAAGAGATGGCTTAGGTTATATATAGGTTGATATTAAGCGTGATCAAAAGTATAAACATGTACAGTTTTTCTCCATGAACAAGAAATATAAAAAAATTGTCAATTCCTACTTAGGTCAACAAAGAAAAATGTTATTATAGTTACTTTTTTTTAAATAGTTACAATTAATATAAATATGTATATACATAGGACAGAATCACAATATTAAGCGGCGAAATAGAAAGCGATTTTCCTCGCAATTTTCCATTTTCCTTTCTATATAGGGTGTTAGACTATTTTTTTGTTTGCTTGTTACTATTTATTCATGAATTAAGCTTAATTATTCTAATAAAATAGTAGAATAAAAAAGAAAGCACATTCTCAGAATTAAGATATATATAGGGTCTATATGACCTATATAGGGTGTTGGACTATTATTTTTGTTTGTTACTATTTATTCATTCATAAAACACATTCACAGAAATTAGGCCATCCAGGGTAGGATTCGAACCCACGACCTTTGAATTTGAAGTCCAACGCCCTATTCATTGCGCTACAAGAACACAACAAACAATTTTTCTTTTTATATATGCTGTTGAGCTATTATTTTTGTTTGTTACTATTTATTCATTTTTAAAATTTAATTAATGAGTAAATATTTTAAAACAACTGAATTAACATCGAGTGTCATCCACTACGAGTTTAAAAAATGTATTTGAACTTGAATGGATGAATAGAATATATTTTATTAACGAATGAAAATTTGAACAAGATATATATATATATATATATATATATATATATATATATATATATATATATATATATATATATATATATATATATATATAGGGAGAGAGTGAGCTAAAATGAACTAATTGTAGGAATTGAAAAAAGCATATTGCTAAGGCTTCAAAAAAGAATTTTCTTAGCTTTCCAAAATAATTGTACGGACACCAATTTATTTTCTTTCCACACTTCTAAGAGTAGAAGTAGTTTTAATTAAAACTCGTACTAACAACGGCTGCTAGTAATTTCAATTAAAGAGATAAATAATCTTTTCAAAAGATTACCGAAAACTTTATTCAAGCATCTCTTTTTGAATAAAAATCGAAGCAACTTTTTAATTGCCATTCTCAAATGATGTAAAATTTATATTCACTGTTGCCTCTCATAGAAAAAAAGAAGTATTTATGCAAATTAAATGATAATAGGAAAATGAAATACGATTTTATAGCTAACGCATCACCTTAATAAATAAATAATAATAATAATACATTTTCAACTCACAAAGACCATAATTTTTACAAATATAATTCTTTTTTCTTTCTGAACATGATGCTGCCAGTTTTATAAGTGTTTTTCTGCCTTTCAAGGTTCTTATTTTTTAGTTATCTTGACTTTTGTGAATGCGAAGTTAATTTAATGAGATTTTCAATTGTTCTTTCCGATCAATAAACGAATTCATTTTTATTAGAAAAATAAAATTAATTAATTCAAAATGTGTGCGTGTGGTAAAAATAAAATTTTCTCTCAGCTTAACTTAATCCTATGACTTATAAAATATTTTAAGCGTATTTGAAAACTATTGATTCACAAAAGAGGCATACAAATAATTTTAATAACTAATGTTTCTAATGCATATTATAAGCAGGTTAACTTAAAACTAACATACAAAATAAGTTAGAAATACAATGTAAAATAAATAAAACAAATAATTTAAAATGAAGCCAAAGCTACAATAGGAATCGCCGAAATAGATTATCTCTACAAATTGACAACCTCCATAAGCTCATCTAATTATCTAAGTCCCGATAGGTACTGTGAGTGAAGTTTAACAGAATAGTAATTTCTATGTTGATATCTCCGTCAATTGTATCCTCACCATTTGGATTATGACAGAATATTAGTTTACTCCTAATTTAACGTTTATAATAAACTGAATTTATTCTGCATAGGGCGGTAGGTTATGGGGATTACTATTATTTTTTCTTTTAGTAGTTTAGTTGTTTATATTATAAACTCTTCTTTTTAATTCTTACTATATATATATTTAAATAGCTTTATCATTTTCAACTTATTAGTGTAATTCTGTCACATGTATATACATATTTATATTAATTGTAATTATTTAATAAAGAGTAACTAAATTAAAATTTTTCTTAGATGACCTAAGTAGGAATTGACTTAATTTTTTTATATTACTTGTTGGGTTTTACAGAGTGTTTTTTTTCCAGGTATAGAAGTTTAAGTTGGCATTACTTTCCAAGATGGCGACCGATTTAACAGCTGTCAAGTGATTTATTCTCAGTTTGGTTTGGCATTTCATCATGAATAGACTCACGCCTGAACAACGCTTTAAAATTGAGCAATTTTATTTCGAAAATAATGGTCGATTTTCATAAGCGAATTTTGTTTAGCGATGAAGCGCACTTCTGGTAGAATAGCTACGTAAACAAACAAAAATGCCGCATTTGGAGTGAAGCTAATACACAAGTGTATGTCGAAACACCGTTACATCCAGAAAAACTGACTGTTTGGTGCGCTTTATGGGCTGATGGAATCCTTCTTCAAAAACGATGAAGGCCACAACGTTACAGTCAATGGTGATCGGTATAGAGCCATGATTACTAACTTTTTCATTCCTGAATTGAACAATCATGATGTCCAGGAGCTGTGGTTCCAACAAGACGGCACAACATGTCACACAGCTCGTGCCACAATCGATTTATTGAAAGACACGTTTAGTGACCGCCTAATTTCACGTTTTGGACCTGTGAATTGGCCTCCAATATCTTTTGATTTAACACCGCTAGACTATTTTCTGTGGGGCTATGTAAAGTCATGGATCTATGCGGATAAGCCACAAACGCTTGACCATTTGGAAGACAACATTCGCCGTGTTATTGCCGATATACGGCCACAAATGTTGGAAAAAGTCATCGAAAATTGGGCGTCCAGATTGGACTACATCCGAGCCATCCGTGGCAGTCCTATGCCAGAAATCATATTTAAAATGTAATGCCACAAGATTATCTTTCGAATAAAAAAAAATTCATGTCAATCGAATAATACATCGTTGTTTTATTGCAATTTAAAGTTCTATACCTCTCAAAAAACACCCTTTATTATCACTATATGTATATATATATATATATATATATATATATATATATATATATATATATATATATATATATATATATATGGGAGACAACAAGGGGTCCAAGACATTTGTCTTTCTTCAGATTTATTTAAACTTAACAAAAATTAATTAAAAAATGGTAGCTATTCTACAATTGGATTTCCATGATGTGACGACGGGAACGCCTGCTCGCGCATCTCAGTCTTTCTCCGCTTTTTTTCTCAATTGGTCAAAGTTTTGGTTTCACTTTTCATCAGCTGCGCCTGCGCGCGAAGACAGCGTGCTTTGTTAGAGATTCAATTGGATGACGACTCCACAACCGATTCCACACACACACACACACACACACACACACACACACACACGACACACACACACACACACACACACACATATATATATATATATATATATATATATATATATATATATATATATATTAGTTCACTCTCTCTCTCTCTATATATATACACACACAAGCACACACACACACACATATATATATATCTTGTTCAAATTTTCAATTGTTAATAAAATACTTTTTATTCATCCACTCAAGTTTAAATACATTTTCTTAAACTTGTAGAGGATGACGTTTGATGTTAATACAGTTTTTTCAAATATTAATTCATTAATTGAATTAAAAAATGAATAAAAATTAAAAAGCAAAAATAGTCCAACAGCATAAATAGAAAGAAAAATCGCTGGCTGTGTCTCTGTACGGCAATGGATAGCGCGCGTTGGACTTCTAATCCAAAGGTCGAGGATTCGAATCCTACCTGGGCTGGCTTAATTTCTGAGAATGTGATTTCTGTTTTATTACGCTATTTTATTAGAAAAATTAAATTTAATTAATGAATAAACAGTAACAAACAAAAAATAGTCCAACACCCTGTATAGAAAGGAAAATTGAGAGGAAAATCGCTTTCTAATTTTTAACTTAATAATGTAATTCTGTCATATGTATATACATATTTATATTAATTGTAATTATTTAATAAAGAGTAACTAAATTATAGTTTTTCTTTGTTGACCTAAGTAGGAATTGACTAATTTTTTTATATTACTTGTTGGGTTTTATTATCACTATATATTAAACGCGATAAATGTAGAAAAAAAATGTAAAAAAACTAAGGATTAAAATAATATTGCTTTTGTAAGTAGTTTAGATTTTAATCCTTTTTATAGGGTAACATTCAATTTAAACCCACTTTTTTATGATTACTGATTAAGCAAATTTCTTAATAGGAGAAAACATTTACAAATAAAAATAGAGAAAATGGAGTAGTTAGATATATTAGAGTCCAGACTAAAAATTCAAATATTATTAAAATAATCCAGGCCTTACATAACAAAAGGCCACTTTGTTTTGATTATACATGTTTCATAAATGAGCTATATCGGAAAAGAAGGAGTATATATATATATTGCAACCCCGATTTCCTAATTGTCGTACGCTCTGAATTGGCAGCATGTGCTTCGTTTCAGATAATGTCACCAATAGGTTGCGATAGTACGTAAGTACCCTCAAATTTTAGTCCTAGTAAAATGAATTGTTTGATTGGATTTTTTTAAAATCCAAATATGATAAGAGCAATATAATAATATGATTTTCAATATATGAATTTTACAAATATCGCAATTTCGAACTCTTTTTTATAACATACAATACTGAAATAATACAGGAATGAACTCTATCTTCCTCCTGAAATAAATAAGCAATTGCATTTATTTTTTCAAAAAACAGTAAATCGTATTCTATTAAATAATATTAAGAGGAAAATGAGTTTAATTCTACACTGCTGGACAATTGCTCGGATCACAAATTGCTATGTAGCATAACATTAAGCGAGACATGATGCCTAGTAGGATAAAATATAGTTGCCACACTATTCAGACAATAGAATAAAAAATATTTATTGTTCTGGAAAGTACAAAAGCTTGAAACATCTGAAAGAAAAAAATGTTCATTTGATCTCGTACGGAGAAATGGAACAATACATCTTAAAGTCAGAGGCACCTTAAAGAAAGGTATCAGTACGGGATATGTCCACCGTGGGTGTGATGCAACATTCCACACGTCTACCATACGCACAACATTATCCAGCAGCTGTTGAGGCAATTTATCCCATTCCTCTGTGAGTGCACGGATGAGGGTGTTCTTGTTTGTCGGAGGATAGTTTCGACCAGCAACTTGCCTCCCAAAGCATCCCACACATATTGAATAGGGTTTAGATCTGGAGAACGCGCTGGCCATACGAGACGTTGAATACCCTCGCTGTCTAGACAATCCTGAACAGCAAGTGTTCGATGACATGTTGCGTTGTCGTCCATAAAAACAAATTTATCACCGACAGCACCATGGAAAAGACGAACATGAAATAGAACTTCATCAATGTATCGTTGGCCCGTCATAATCCCATTGCAACCACATAGGCGCGTGCGGCCATTGATTGATGCCGGCCCACACCATGATACTGCATGTCGGATAAATATTTTTGGACGATGTACCACTCTCGCGCCAGATCAGTTGGCGTCTACAATCCAATGACAGACTGAACCTAATCTGAGAATAGTACGCATGCCCAGTCCTGTTCAGTCCAATTGTGATGCTCACGACACCATTGCAAACAGGCAGTATGGTGCTGTTTCAATGGGACACACACAACGAGCGTATAGTCCTCCTCCCTCAAACGTCTGGCAACAGTTTTTTCGAGATCTCTTTTGAGGCAGCAAGAAACTGATTTGCCACCCGCTGAGCTGTGGTGCGCCTGTTCCTTTTGCTGATAGGACGATATATCTGTCTTTTGCAGGCGTCGTACTTCTAACACGATGCCGACATTCCAGTAGTTTTAAATGACTTCCACAGCCGTGAAATAACGCTGTGAGGGATGTCGAACTCCCTGGCAACATCTGTTATTTTTCGCCCTTCTTCGATCTTTCCAATAATTCGGCCACGCATAAAATCATCTATGTGATGTCGGGAAGACATGCCAAAAATTTTAAGTTCATCTATTAACTCTTTCCTGTAAAACTTTGACTTGAAACAACAACTGTCCACACGCGTCAAAACCTTTAAAGCTCTTATGAATTATCACGTGATGAAAAGACGTGGAAAAAATTTGCATACTCATACTTCTTCTCTTACTAATATCCCGCACTTATTCTAATTTTCCACATTTTGCTTCCTTTCATTTTGTGGTTGCTATGGATGATAGTGTTATCCGCCCTTAGCAAAGTATATATTAAAGGAATACAGAATGTTCGATTTTTCTCTTATTCTAAGTATATTTGGACATTCCAAATTTGACGAGCTTGAGTTGCCCGCAGTCGTGAGATGCATGCAAAGGGTTAAATTAACGTTTAGAAGGAAGTCTTTAAGCTTCAAATGCTTGACAAACTAAAAGTAAATCTTGTTTTCTGCTCAATACATTTTTCATCTCAAACATTTTCATATCTAGTTTTAGAAACACGATAAATGGCATTTAAGTAAGATTGACCATAACCTTAGTACTATGTGACACACAAACTCGGTTCTGTGATGGACAAAATACTTATACATTTATATACATTTGCACTGTTTTTAGTATTTTCATGACTTTATCAGACACTTATAATTTCCATCTACTAAGACCTTTCAACCGCGATAGCCAAAATCAATGGTATAAAAGTAAACATTTATATTTTTATTAAATTTAAGTGTGGCCCCTTTCACATTCCTTCAGCAAAATAGAAAAGCTTCTTGGTAATACTTTATACAAGTCGAAAATGGATTTCGTTTTCTTTCACAAAAACTAGTGTTCAAAAGAAAATAAAAATGCCATTTATTCCAGGGCCTGAAAAATCCTTCGGTTTTCATGATGTTGTGATAAAAAGAAACAGTGTAGCGATATTTAACCGAATACTTGAAACATCTTTACATATTTAAGTATAGGAAGTATTTATGAGAAGTGCGTAAATAATTCGCGTTTTTTGTTAGTAGTTTTTTCGAAGGAATTTGGTATTTAAAAATCAGATTGAAAATAAATTACTAGTGGTAAATAAAATAAAAGTAAGCAATAATAATAATAAATACTATAGGAAAACTTTTGCATTTGAGTATTTCTTTAAAGAGCATAAATACGTTTTTAGCAAGAACAAAACAAAACAATCACACATTTTAAAATTAAATTAAATGCATCTTTAAGTTCATTATAAAGAATTTTATTTCATAATACGTACATAAGCCAATATGTTTCATTAAAGCATCATGTGCATGAATTTATTCAGAAAACACTTTATAAAGAAATAAACTTGGATCTTATTGGGTGTATTTTTTTTTAATAATTTAAAAAAGTTTTTTTTTATTTATTTCAGAATAAAAAGGATCTCAGCTGGAAATTTAGAAATAAAATTCCTCGTCTGCTGTAGGGACTCTGCCTCTTCTTCAAGCGTACATATATAATGTGCCCTTATACTTTCAAGCTGCATTTTTTAATTTTTAGGTATATTCACGGTATGACGAGCACTCTCTTATTTTAAAAAGAAACTTGAAATTCACGTATGTGCAATTCCATATGTTTTGAAGTAATTTATTCAAGGTATTATCACAGGATTTTGAAAAATACTGCGCTTCTAGGATTACAACCCTATAAGTTTTCATTAGATATGCCATTTCTTTCAAATGAACAATATTCCGATATATGTAGAAGTCTAATTTTTTTGTTCTGATCTTTTTTATTATTATTTTTATTTTTGAAGCCATCATTTTTATATACATACCGGTGTATAACGCGCACTCGTAAATTCCGATCTAATTTTTTGCATTAAAAGTACGCGTTATACCCCGGAGTTTAGGGTAGTATAGTTGAGTTTTAGTCAAAAACTTATTCATTAGGCCAGTAGCCCGCAAACTCCGGGCCGCATACCGGTACCGGTCAATGGATGAAATGGTATCAGGTCGCCCAGGAACATTAAATTATTTCTAATTTTTTTACTGTGGTGTATTTCTGTCGGGTTTGCGCAATTTTCTCCATCAAAATCACTTTTTATTCCATGTTATTTAACTTTATATTCATTTTTTGGAGAAACTCTATTTTATTCTGAAGCCATATTTTACAATAAAAGTAAAATTATTAAATCAAAACAATCTAAAATCTTCGCGATCAATGTCCCATCCTCAGTGGGCTGCGGTAAAATTATCAAACGTTGACCGTTGAAGGGCACTGCATTAGGCTGGATATAAACAGCGTAAAATACGTATTTAAAAATAATAATAATAAAGTGAAATAACTTAGAACTTTCTAAAATAATAATAGGAACTTTGGGAAATAACATAGACGAGTATTTACAGATTACAGACTAAATTCAACATTTTAATCACGTTTTTCTTCTCACGCGCACAAACAACATGACTTAGACAAACTTATTACTCTTCCAAGGCTTCTATATATATATAGGAACAATTCTCTCTTTATTTCTTCAACCATTTCGAGTGAAATGTTTTCTAAATCGTTTCCATTCCAGCCACTATCAAAAGCCAGCTCACTGGCTCTTGGTTCAAGCAAGTTCATCAGCAGTGAGGGCATTTCATTTAACGCAAGGCTTGCGATGTGTTTCTTCGGCGTCTGCAATTTCCAGCTCCGAAACAAAAAAAGAACACCGAATTTCTTCTCACCTTCTTTCTCTGCCTCAGTTTGTTTTCTTCTGCGATCTCATTTCTTGTTGGGTTCTTTGATAACGAAATTCCACAACTACGTCGACGGGATTATTTTTTTCTTTTTCGGGATAGATTAGAGGAGAAAGATGACATATTTGGGAGTGCTGTGTGGCAACAGCTGCGGTGTTCGTTTCATTAGGAAGACGGTTTGTGATTGTTCTTTGTGTAAAAATGAGTTACTTTATTTTTTGGGGTATTGTTTTGTACGGCAGGTGATTAGTAGTTTTTTTTCCTTTCATTTTTTGACATTGTTTTTCAATGAATTCTAAAAAAATCGTCGTTAGGAGTGCGACTTTCCAAGAGTAAAAGAGAAACAGTTCTAAATTTCAAAATTACATTCAGCACATTAGTGCGTTGATAAGCTGAGATATTTATAACTACTGTAGAATGTCCCTTATCCGAATCAATTGGGACCGGACACCGTTCGGATATACGATTGTTCGGATAACCGAAAGCGATCCATGCAGTATATAAAACCGGACACTATACGAATATTGAAAATCATAATATGCGGGAAACGTGTTTGAAGAAAAAGCAAAATAGGTACAAAATGACCCAATTTTACATTTAATGGAAATAATCACTTATTTTTCATTGTACCATTGTACACCTTTTTTTCGCTGCAAGGTCTCTGACTCTCTTGAACAGCATTAGGTTCGGATATTTGACGCTCCGGATAATACACATTCGGATCAACGACGTTCTACTGTATAATAACAGTAATAAATTGAGATTTCTTTTAAATAGATGATTCATTTTTGAGCATATAAAAAGCTGTAATTGTGATAAGTGTGGCTTATGGTGCAACAATAAGTTTTTTGTTTTTACCATGAGGCCGTGGTAGCCTAATGGTCATGGTCACGAACTCGCGACCAGCGTTGTCGCGCAGTGGTGTAACGTACATCCCCGCATTGCGAGGCAGCACAGGTACTCTAGGGGGCCCAAGCTCGAATAACGTTAAGTGCGTGTTTGGGCTTGGGTCGCAGAACCTGAGTTTGCAGGAGGGGGGGGCGTTACGCCACTGCTGTCGAGCCTCTAAAGACTAGTCGTATGGAAGGAATGATGTACGCTAAATCTTAAGCTGGGTAGAAGCTTGGAGAGAAGTCGTCTCCGTCACTTGACCGTGGTTCAAAATTACGAGATCCGTCACCAATAGCCCTCTTTTTGCTTTAGAGTGATGCGTATAAATTCAAATTTATTTTCATTATTACTTAGAATTAAACGGATTAATAAGTATTTTCTTCTTTTTAATCTTTGAGAAACCTTCTGAAGAAGATTAATTCGGAATCTCTGAATTTCAGCGTTAAAAAAAATACAATACATATGTACATTTCAAATGTTTTATTCTAAGTAGTATAGGGAATAAAAAAAAAAAATCATTTAATTTCAGTTAACTGAAAAAATTACGTTATTGCTGCTTGATTATATGACAATCTAAACCAAACCTATTTTAAAAATTACCGATATTTTTACTAATTCACTTAAAAATAGTGTACGGAGGAAGTAATATAGTTTAAATAATTGCGGGTCATTTTATCTTGATACATGATTTAAATATTAAATACTAGCTGGTATACCCGTTCTTCGCACGGGTGAAATGAAAAATTAAACAGCACATATTGAAGGAAAAAGAAGTTTTTAATGAGTTAATTTTATGTGAATTGAAAATTAAACAAAAAAAAAAAAGCTTTTTGCATATCTCAGCTAAACAAAAAAAGAAAGAAAAAAACACCTTTGTTAAATTTTAACTATGTAATTCTAATAGCCGATAAAAAGGATTTTTTAAATTTATAATTCCTCTTAACACTCTTGAGGGTCGATTATTCAAAATACCTCCCTAAGCTGATCTCTGCTCAGCAAAAGTAACACATTGTTAAAAGTTTTGCGTAATGAACGCTTAAAGTAGTGTAAATAATTCATATCTGAAAGTGTAATACATTAATATTACTTTCTGTTGTATTTATTTTATTTTAAAATTGTAATATTCGCAAGCAACGCCGTTTCTTAAATTATAATGGCGATTCAATGAAAAACATAGCGAAATGTTAACGATAGAGTCAAGTTGGCAAATGGCTAGCTACTTTTCCTAGCTCGAGTTTTATTTGAGCATTGTAAGACCCGCCGTGTAGGGGCTCGATGCACGTTAATACTTTATCCAACCACATTATGATTTACTGCAGTTTCTTTCATACAATTTTTTTTGGATCATTACATGTACAAATTAAGGGACATACATAAACAAAATACTCCACTTTGGAAAATTTAATCCGTTAGAGCTAATAAACTAATTAAAGATATTCCACTGTAAAATTAATTATGCACACCGTTCACTTAAAATAAGTAGTCAAATCATTTTCCAAGATCTTCATTAACAGACAAAACCATAAGACACTTAAATTTTGACATTAACTATTTTTTTGCGACAAAAATAATAATCTTTGCAATCCGCTGAAAACGCAATATCTGCTACAAAACTTTTCGCCTTCCCCACTAAAATACTCATCATAGAACCCGTGCTGCCATATATCTTGGAAGAGTGGATTTCAAAGAATATTCCTGATAAGTATTGGTAGAATATTCCTTCTAAGTTGGTGTGGTGTGGTAGTTAGGAGAAGGGGGTGCCAGCTCAAGTGTCGTTCCCGTCACTTATGACCATGGTTCAAAATTACATGGTCTGTTGCCAAAAGCCCTCGTGTAGCTGAACAGTGTGACGTTAATATTCACTCACTCCAAAAATACAGTACAGTAGTTATAACTATTTTTATACTTAAAAATGCAATATTTGCATATTCAATTAAAATTACAGCGTTATAATTAACTACTAACCACAAAAAAAATTATGAAATTTGTCCAAATGATGTAGTGTGAAAGACAAAGTTTATTTACTTTAAGTACCAGAAGCGATAAAAATAGTTATTTTGAAAATAGATCAATTTCCTACTACCAAATGTGCATAATAAAATCATAAAAAAAAAACATTAAAATAAAGAGAGATTTATAACAACATCTTCCTTCAAAACTTAGTTTTATTCTGAATAAAAATAGGCATTATTCTGATCACATGAATTAATTAAAGCGAGCACCTTGCGTAGCCAAAACAAAAAGTTTTTACAAACAAAAGATAGATATATGCTGACGTGGGCTTTTTTTTTTGCAGATGGCAGAATTTTTTCCTTCTTACTTGACAAATAGCGTTATATTTTGGACACTTTTTACAAATTTTTATAAATTATAGCCTATGGTATAAATTATAGCCTATGTGTTATTCTGATGTATAAGCTATATTACTGTAAAGTTTCATTAAAATCCATTAAGTTGTTTTTGCGTGAAAGACCCACAAAGATTTTCACAAACTTTCACATTTATAATATATATTAGATGTACAGCATGAAACACTTTTTTTTTATTCCGAAAAAAATTCTTTTGGATTTCAGAAAATAAAACTCTTATTTATAAGGGAAATAGAAGTTTCACATTGTTATATAAAATGAGTGAGTGAGGGTGCAGGAACCACAATTCTGGCTAAACTGCGCCTCGTTGTTAATAAAATAAATTCTAAATTGGTATCTATATTTTTTGAATATTGAAGTAATTAGTCATTCTAAAAATTTAAATACTGTGTTAATTCTGCGTAAGTTATTTTTATTCGAAATTCTCTAAATTTAATTAAAATAAAAAAACTCAAAAAACTTTTTTAATAATTATTAAAAACAATTGGATTAATCAGGAGGAGATTTGAAATATTGTTCTATAGTTAAAAATTCGTAATTTACATGAAGCAAATTTACAAACACGCAAACATTATTTAGAAAAAAATATATTATTAAAATTTGTGACGCATTTGATTATCATTAATTATTTATCAAGTAAGGAAATACTCCGATTTTTTAAAAAAAAATTCAGGAAAAATCTCCTTTTAAAGATTGCTTTATTTTGTTTCAACAGCTCATTTAACACAAGCCTCTCATCCATCAATCAGTAATGACATGTCTAAATAATTGAGGAAACGAACTCTCTTCAGGATGTTTTTTGTATACATTTCACCATAGTAAATTACCTCATTAACGCTGCTACAAATCAATATAACAATAAACTAAAAATTGTTTTTTTAAACAATGGATAAGTTCAAACTCTCATAATCAATTCAACTGAAACAGTAATTTAAACAATTTTTGTTCATAATCATTTTAAACTTTTTTTAAAAAAAATACAATGGTAGTTTTGCCATATTTTACAGCAAACATGAAACGTTTACTTTCTTGTTTCCGATGCTAATTTCTTGAGAAGAGTTATTTTTTTTAAAAAATAGTACTGTTTTATTACTTAATTTTTATAAAATTGACCAAATTTAGCAGCTTTTCTTTGAATATAAAATACTTTTCTATTTTTAAGGCGAGTCGGAAACCTATACACCGACAATGTTAAATTGGCTGTTTTCGATGTACCTTTTCTCAAAATCTGTTAAATGTACATGCTTGAAATTTTTCATACAATTAAAGTACACATTTTTCATTATACAGAAATAAACTTTTAGCTAATTTTGAATTTTTTCATAATTTATAAAATATTTAATTAAACAAAGTGAAATTCAACCCATTTTCACATAAAGAAATTTATAAAAATTAAATTTCTGAGTTTTTACAAAAGGCTCATTTCAGTATATATATATTAGCTATCATTATAAATATATCATAACAAATTTACATATCTGTGAGTGAATATTAACGTCGCACTGTTCGCACACGAGGGCTTTTGGCGACGGCCACGTAATTTTGAACCATGGTCAAGTGACATGGATGACATCTGAGCTGGCACCCCCTGTCCTAACTACCACACCACACCAACAAGAGGACGTTTCAGCTCCCGACAGATTTAACGTGCATCGCTGCTCTACACGGCGGGTCTTTAGTGGTACTGAGATCGAACTCATGACATGCCTGCCATGATCCGATACCTTGAGCACCGGGCGAAAATCGAACCTCATCGAAAATCGAACTTATACATTTTGAGATAAATTGATTTTAATGTATATAGTAAGGATTCTAATCGGCTAGGAAATAAAAAAATAAAAAGCTCAATTTACAATAAAAGATAAATGTTTTGGTTTATATCAGACGTTCAACTTTTAAGCAAAACCGAAGTACTTTGTTACATTTTTCGCCATTCAAATGTGCGTGAGCCAGTTTCAACGATTATTTAAAAATAGGTTTTAAGGGCTTCTAATTCCCCTAGAGTTTAAAAATTAAGGTATTTTTAGAAAGGTTAAAATCTATACAATTTGAAAATGTAAAAATCTCAAATTGTCAAAAAAAATAAGATTTTAGCTTTCTAACACTTCTTAAATTTGATTTGAATTTTTCTATGGTTTTTGAAAATAAAGCCCTAGCAATTTTTTTAACGATTATTTTATTCTTTATTATTAATTTTGATTTCAAATGTAAATTTAATTTAAATACCAATTTCAACAAATTACTTTACAAGAAATAGATGGGACTACAAATATATTCGTTTTTCAAATATTTAAACTTGTTTCAATTTAAAATTTTATTTTAATTTTAATCTTAGGACTTATTTTAAATTTCAGAGTTTGCCCATTTTTCTAAGGAAACTGTTTTCGACAATTAACAACAAATAATTCTAACTTGGTTTCGAATAATAAAAGGCAATGGTTTAACGCGTAAGTAATTTCTTAATATAATACTCAATAAATTGGACATCAATCGTCAGTAAATTTGTTTAATCTTTCTTTTATTGCAATAATAAAATTGATGATTTAAAACAGCTTTAAGAAATTTAAACTGATTTTAAAATCTGTATTTTTATTCAGTGAATTGTGGAAGGAACACACAAAAAAAACTGTGCTGAAACTTGTACTATATTCTGAATAGTATATTGAATATTTATGAAATAAAATTGCGAAATAAAAAATTTCAATTTTACAATTTTATTTTTAAAAAAAAGAAAAAAAAGGAGAGAAATAAAAATTAGGGAAAAAACACCACGATTCCATCAGTTAAACAAATTTTACTTTTGAAAGTTTCAGTTCAATAATAATTAGTCTATCTGGTATGAGCATTAATTTATTGAACAATCAAAACATTTTTTAAAATTTTGTTAAAGTAACTATCTAAAACAAATTAAGTTTTCTTTTTACGAATTACATTGTTTCATTAACCATTCCATTGTTAATTAATTACATTGTGTAACCATTTACAAACAATAAAACAACTTTGAGCAAAATGATATTTAGATAAAATATGACTTAGGCATTAAGAAAATTTTTTAACTCTAATAAGGAATATTAATAGCTCGTGCGATTTTTGTGAACATTTAAAAACAATAAATATTTTCACGTTAATATTAACTAAATTATACAAAAGATTTATGCTAAAATATAGTAAAAGAAAAATCTGTGAAAATTAGTTATTAACAAAGATATTGATTAACTCTTTATTATTTGTCAAACTCTGTAAATGGAACTTTTTAATCTTTTATGAAATTATTAATCGATAAACAAATCCTCACGACCATTTATGATTTTCATTACAAATGCATAAATGGTCAGCTTTGTAAATTTCCATAAATGTTCTTCCTAAAAAATGATCTTCCTATAGAAATAAAAAAAATGATCGTTTTTAATTACGGTGAACATATCATGTAAGCCATATAATTCATTGAATAATTGTCATTCATTATATTAACCCCCTTAAGAATACACAATACCCTAAAAAGTTGATTTTTACCGATTTTTTTTTTTTTGCATTTTCTGGTGGCCCATATCAATGAGAAGCTTGACACGAAATTTCGGATCTGTTAGCAAATTAGTTTTTAAGATATTTAAAGTTTTATGAGCTACCGCTTATTTGGTTTCGGTTTCATTTTAAAGCATTTTTCCACTCTTAAATTTAATTAATTAAAAATATTTTTGAGCTTTTAGTTTGAAATGGTAATTAATTCCAATTTTCATTACTAAAATCAATTCTTCTTGATTATGTTTTGAGTTCTCATGATTAATTAATTAAGATTAATTTCATAGCCAATTTTTGCTTTAAAAATAGTTTATATAATTTAAAAGCTTTATCATTATTTTTCTTCTGTAGAGAAAATGCCATGGCAAATGCGTTCTCCAGTTTCTGTGAGAAACAATATTTCGAAGAGATGGAATACTACTGAAAATGATGTATCTAGTCCTCAGTAGTTTTTGCAATTAGACTTCCTAATACAAGTGTTCTGAATTCGTATGATGCAGATATAACTGAATATATTTCCTTGATGTACCAAACTACATTATACTAAACATATTGTAGTACTATATTTTAGTATTTTAAAGTCGTACGACCAGAGCTAAAATTTCCTAAACTGACCCAATTTAAAACTGAAAAAAATTCAATTTTATGTGCAAACCTGACTATTTTTATCTTAAGTTGGTATTATTGTTATTCTGTACATAAATACTTCGTGTTTCAAAACTTTTGTGAATATATTAGGTTAAGATAAAGCTAAATAAACTGACGTCTTAAATAATGCTATCAATATTATGCAAAAGTATATTTTGAATTAAAAATATAATTTTCAGTCATATATCATAAAAATAATGTTTTAATGTAGAACTTACATTGGGAAATAACATATTAAAAAGTTAGAGCTTTATGGGCATTATAAGTTTTTGTTTTATGATTTTACAAACTTTAAATGCGTTTTTCTCAGACTTTCAATTTTGAAAGTATAAGTGTTTTCTAATCCCTAAAGCTTTTTTTCAGTTTAAGATAGCCTTGAATTTTTTTTCTGTATAATCCCAAACGTATGTTCTATAAAAGTTAGTACGGATTTAGGGCTGAAATCTCTAGTTATTTTTCTAAAGAAATTCTAAAGTTGCTATTTTAAAAATGTTCGTGTTTTTTCCAGGTTTTTCTAGAAAAATAATTATTAAAAGTCAACAAGGGAATAGATTTTCAAATCCATACTAACTTTTGTTTGTATTAACCTAAGAAACATAAATAACAAAATGACTAAAAAATTTTAAAAATTGAGTATTTTAAAAAAGTTTAAAAAACATTCAAAACTTCCTAATTTTTTAAAATTGTTAACTAATGGCTGGTCAGACTGACTTTTTACTTTCAGAGAATCATCTTAATAATATAATCTAAACATAAAACTTCAGTTATTTCTACTGTAACTGTCCTTAAAATTTTTTTTTGAAAAAGAGTACCGTGTAGCCTTAACTTTGTAAGGCACCTGGTCGGGGGTGCCCTATTTCTGCATTATCCTCGCGACCTAGATCTGTTGGAAGGAACGAAGAAGCAGCCATATCGCTTATCTTAATATCACTTTATTCAGATCTTAACTTAAACAATATACAGTAATAGTACTAATATTCAATTCAAGTGAATCTGAAGTGAAAGGACACACTATTCGAATTACCAAATAATCGCGTCACCGACCACTATATCTAACTCTACCGACTATTTCTAATCTCAGTAACTACACAGCTCTTAATAATTCGATTTAACGGTCTTACCGCTATATCTTGGGTAAACAGCAATGCGCTTGATTCTAACTGACGTGGATTTTTTTCTTGTGGAATGGTATCCACCTTTAACTTGATCGCACAGGTACGGATGGATTAAATCTTGAACTCGGGGTTTCCTCTCACTTTAAATTGGGAGTTTGTACACATAGACCTCGTGTATTCACTTCTCTTAGTTTCGTCGCGTAAGCTAAACTTCTACTATTTATTAGATTCCTAATTTGCATTCTCGCGTTTTTCTTCTCGAGTTGTTTGGAAAGAATTGCCATTCGGGTCCCAAAGAAACCCAATAGGATATTAGTTGGAATCGCGATGAGCCCGTCACAACTTGTTTTTGTAATAAAGCATTTTACACTACTGTCTTTATTGTGGCCTTACTGTCTTTGTGTCTCTTTATTTCGTTAGGGTTACGTTTACACTCATACTTTTCCTATGTAATTATGGCTCCTCAGGATATTCTCTACCTCCCCTCCAAGTTTGTACACGGCATTCGGGGACACCCAGAATAAGTGAGCTTGTTAACGGGGTGCATGAAAATCTGTAACACATATAAAAAAAACATTCAAGGAATTCAAATCACTCTCCCCCCTTCATAGTCATGAATCCGTGGCAGGCGTTATTGCTGTAGAATCCTGGGTTTAGCTCTGATGTTATTAAACACCCATCCTATCGAGGGGCTGATGCATATTAAATCTGTCGAGGCTAAAAGCTCTCACATTGGTGAGATGCGGAAGTTAGGGGAGTGGGATGCCAGTTCAGAGTTACATTCTTGTTACTTGACCATCGTTCAAAATAATGAGGTCATCACCAATAGCCCTTATAAGTTTTCTAAATGCGACGTTAATAAACGATAGGGGACTTTACCCCCAATTTATATTAATATATATATGTGGCATAAGCCAAAACTACGCAGTCTCCGCGCGCAGGCGCATTGAATGGAAACTAAAAAAACTGTTGAATTTGGAAAACAAAAAACTCTTGGACATTAGAGAGAAAGGAGAACGCGAGAGGTGCGCGAGCAGGCGTTACCTTCTGAATATGATCGTCAAACTTATCTGTAATATCTTTTTTTAATTAATTTTGTTTAATGTTTAAATAAACCAGAAGAAAGACCAACGTCTTGGACCCCTTGTTGTCTCCCACAAATTATGGGGGCTCGACCGGGATCGACAAAATTTCGATTTTGAACCAAAGTCTGGACAATGAACAACAGCGTCCGTGAAGGAGACGCTCCGCCATTTTCGAAAACTTCGTTCAACCTGTGTAGAGGTTTGAACTCAGCATGAAAATTCCGCCTGTGTAGAGGCGATTGAAAAAAAAAAAAAAAAATTTCGATTTTGATCAAAATTTGGAACGAAAAAAAAAAGCCGTCCGTGGAGGAGACGCGCCGCCATTTTTCGGAAACTTCGTTCAACCTGTGTAGAGGTTGCATTCTTCATTTGAATCCAGCGTGAAAATTCCGCCTGTGTAGAGGTTGGAACCATCGACAAATATTCCGCCTGTGTAGAGGTTGGAACCATCGACAAAAATCCCGCCTGTGTAGAGGTTGGAACTAATTCAGTGTGAATAATCCGCCTGTGTAGAGGCCGGAACTACAATTTCAACTATATTACCTGCGAAGAGGTGAAATCAGTGGAATCGAAATTTTCTTCATTGGATACATCGTACGTGCGAGCAACAAGGGAGCCAGAAAAAAAAAGGTAGGATCTTTCCATTTCTAAAATGTATAAAAACGCTCTTAAAGAGGATCTCATAAGAGTTGTTCAGGAACTAGACGGTACTGTCGAAAGTACTGACACTATAGTTAAACTAAAGACTAAAATTGAGAACAGTAGTACATTTGAAAGTGATCCAGATTTCGTTAAAACTTTAATTCAAAACTGTATAGATGAGAGAGTATCGCAAAACGAAAAGAGAGGTAACTTCAGAACAAAAAATTGAGCTCGAAACTTCAGTTCAAAATTAGAAAAAGAAATCGAACTACAGTTGGCAAAAAATAAAGCATTAAGTTTAAATCCTGCAGCTAAAGTCGAAGATAAACAGTTCGAAACTAACATAGAAAATATGATAAAAGTATAAAAACTTTATCTCTTCCTGTTCCCACCAGATCTGAAAATTTTAATCTGTTCTTCCAATCATTAGAACGCGCATTTTTAACCAAGAAAATAAATGACGAATATAAATCTGAAATTTTAATAAATCTTCTGGGCGAAAGAGCTCATAACGTCTTACTGTATATTAAAGAAGAGGAATTAAATGACTATGAAAACTAAAATCTATAGTACTCAGAGAATTCCAACTAACCCCTCAGTGTTTAAACTCATTTAAAAATGCTGTAAAATCATCAGGCGAGACATACATCCAATTTGCTGCAAGATTGACGGCAAACTTCAATATTATTGTTCGTTAAGAAAAGTTAATTCCTTTGAATCTCTATGTGATCTTATAATTTCTGATAAATTATTTGAAACTTTTAAGGAAACTGCAACTCATATTGGCATTTGAGAAGCAGAAGATTGGTTTAGACCTATTGATTTAGCTAAAGAGTGTGATATTTATATTTCATCTAGAAGCGGATTACATAAAGAAATTCCTATTACTTATGGATATACCCAAGACCCCTTTAAAAATACATCACAAAACTTTAAAACAAAGATTAAAGAGAACTATCCCCAATATCTTGAAAGAGAAAATAAAAATTGCTTTATATGCGGTGATTCATTCATTGCGCAAGAGACTGTGAGGCGTTTTAAACCTAAAGAATCTAATGATCACATCCATAATAAAATAAACGTGAATACTTTGAAAATCGAGGCGAAAAACAAAATAGCGATGAATGCGCAAATCTTCAATACGTAAGCATTTTTGTGGAAAATCAGCCCGTAACAGCATTGATTGATTCAGGTTGCCAGATCCCAGTTTTAAATTCCTCACTAATTAGAGTGCAAACACCTTCCGAAGAAATCATAACATTAAGTTTTTTTGGCGAACAGCGTATGGGGTTAAACCCATAAATATTTCTCTTAATCAACACTCTACTAGCTTGTGTGAGAACGGCGATATCACCGACCTTGACCGAAGAATTTATTATACATCCCATATTCTGAAATAGAGAAACTAGGCCACGCAAAGAGCGATGTTTTATTGAATGAAAGTGAATCCTCTTTAGGTGCTCATGCTTGTGTTCATTTTAATTCAAATGTTTCTGTTTCAAATGTGATAGAAAACTCTAGTTATGATTTGCCATATGTTAAGAACTTTAATACTAGGAATGATTTGAGTTCTCTAATTAAGGATTATAAATGTAATAACATTAAGAGTACTAAGTTAAAAATGATGTATTAAATTGAAAAATGATATTCCTGTGTGTCAGAGAGCCAGACGTTTATCTTGTTCTGAGAAATTACAGGTAAACAATCAAATTGATGATTGGTTGACAAGGTATTATAAAAGAGAGTGTTTTTGATTATTGTTCTGATATAGTATTGTGGGAAAGCCAATGGTGCCATGAAAACGAGTTCCGTGGAATTCATCTCCCGCTCACCTACCCTTCACCTATGGAACGTAATTATCGACGATTTGTGTTGCTCCGAAAAATTTTTGAGCCTTGGCAGTGGAAACGAAGGAAAAAGAGAAATCGTTTTGAACAGACGTCCAGAACTCTACAGAGGAAAATATCGATGCGTTCAACCAAAGATCAACTTGTTGAAAAAGATGTTCTTATGCCTGTGAAACACAATGTTTTCCTGTGGAACCTTCCGGATGTCGAAGAGGTGCCTTCACATGATGGAGGAACTGTCTAGTTCAGAAAAATTATATGTTTAATCTCTATATATTTGTCGTATAGTCCTTGTCTGTTCCGTCTTTTTTTTTGTATGTTTCAGATTCTCCTCTGGTCTCCATGGAAATACCGCTGCGGACAGCGTACGGTCAGGCTGGCCGTTGTGGCATGCAGCCAAAAGCTACGCAGTCTCCGCGCGCAGGCGCATTGAATGGAAACTAAAACTGAAACTGTTGAATTAGTGGAAGAGAAAAAACTCTTGGACATTAGAGAGAGAAAGGAGAACGCGAGAGGTGCGCGAGCAGGCGTTACCTTCTGAATATGATCGTCAAACTTATCTGTAATATCTACCTTTTTAATTAATTTTTGTTTAATGTTTAAATAAACCAGAAGAAAGACCAACGTCTTGGACCCCTTGTTGTCTCCCACATATATATATATAAGTAAATTTTAAATATTACTTTTGAATTACATTCCTTTATTAATCCCGCAACTGGTTTACCCCTACACCATAAGGGCTATCAAAAACCAGCCACAACCGGTTTCCCGTACGCTGTACGGGCAATGATATTTTCTTCTTTCTCTCTTTGATTCGCGTATACTTTTAATTCACATATTGAGAGATAATTAGTACTAGAATTTTTAAGAGAGGCATTTTGTCCATGGTAGTGAAATATTTTTTACCAGGAATTTCTTTACGGTGAAGAAGGAACTTAGATTCTTGAAAATATTCGATAAAGAACGGGTGTTGGTAAGTCAATACGCAATTTGTTGCTTGAGAAGAAATGAAAATGGAAAGATAATCCAAAAAAGCGGGTATTATTTCTGACCCCATTGCAATGTAAGACTTAGTATTACATCATGCTTCAAGTTGTGTGTGCATATATGCGCATACACACAAAATCCTCAACCGTTTAAAAAAGAGTATGAGAGAGAGAAATCCTTTAAAGATTTATGATACATCCTCAACAGCATGCAGATTGTACTTATAAATAGCAAAAATTTAGAGGTTTTTGTGTTCTACAATCATAAAATAAAAATAGTGTGGAAAATTTTAAATTTAAGATTGAAATAAAATTCTTCCATTTTCGCCTTCTGTTACGTATTATACTTGGATACATGCAACAAAAATGTGCAGTATTTTAAGACATTTTGAACCAAAATAGTTACTGCTTAAAGGGATAATAATCTAATCTCACCTAATAAAAATAGTGAAAAAGAGTACATGAAATAATCGAATTTCAACAAAAAAAAATGCTAGAGGTTTACACACATATCCTTCATTTCTTCCACATTTTGATCACATAACTTTAGTAATTACGCTGACTATGTTAATATAATTTCATTGGAGATCGTCTGTTAATCTGTCGTTTACTTCAGGGCGGAGTATACTCGGAAGTCACATTGAAATTCTGTGTCTGAGGCGAGAGAGAAATTCTGCGGCAGAGTTAGAAACTTTTTTAATTGAAAGCCTACATTATAGCTTTAGGAGTCTAATTAAATTCATACAAAAATTCAGTCATTAATGAATATAGTTGTATTTGTTTAATTACAACCATATAAGGTCTAGTTAAGAAAATCCATTTAGATGTTTTCTTAAAAATGATTACTGAACTGAACGCAATGGTGCAACAGCCAGCCCATGAGAGTCAAATCCTACTCTGTACCTATTTCAGTTTTCGTGACCAGACGCTGAGATGCATGCGCAGTTTCTTCGGTCAAGTATTCAGTCTGACGTGAAACCCCCAGTGTTCAATTCCCAACTAAGCTTGGTACTCATTTATCGACCCACTGAAGAGATGAAAGGCTGAGTCGACCTTGCCCAGCGCGGGTTTTGTATCTGGGACCTGTGGCATGGAAGCGCGATACACTACCACTCAGCCACTGGACTTCAAAATGATTACTATTCTTAAGAAATCTGACAGCTATGGGAAGAGTAATTGCAGTATGTCTCCAAATGTATATATAAATGCATCATTTTCCAAGTTTGCTCACTCTAATATACCTTTAAACTATAATTTTATTAAAAATGTCAAGTACTTGATATAATCTACACTCTGATATCATAAGAGTAATATCAGACATGAATTCACAAGTGGCGAGTCGAGGAAAACGCGAATGAAAGCACGTGAATCTCGAGTTCAATGTGTAAAATATACACATTATGAACAATGATTACAATATGCACTGTAGCCTTACAGCCACTCTGTAACAAAAAAAATGACGCCCCATGAACGAGTTATCCGATAGTGACAAAAATTGGTGGGTAGAAAGATTATGCACAGAATAGAAAATGATTAAAATTTCAGAAAAATGGAATGATTTATATCAGAGTTACACAGTTACAAAATAACAAGCTTAATAAGGTGTTGACCCACCTCTAGTCTAGGTGCAAGCTGCTATACGACGTGGCATAGAGTGATAAAGCACCCTAATGGTTTCCTGTGGTATTTCTTGCCAAATTTGTTCCAATTGTCAAGCCAGGGCATCAACATTCCCTGGTAGATGCAGTCCCATTCCCATTATATCCCAGACATGCTTGATTGGAAAGAGGCTATCTGGCTGGCCAAGGAAGTGTCTGACAAGCTGTAAGATAGTGCATAACAACACGTGCCGTATGGGATCTGACATTATCCTGCTTAAAAATACTGGGAAATGAACGATTGCAAAACAGTTCTCAAAATGTCATCGACGTACCACTGTGCTGCAAGTGTGCCTTTAATGACGACCAAAGGGATCCGGATCTCAAAGGAATTACACCCCAGACCATAATTCCTGGTTCAGGGCCTGTGCAGCGCTCAATAGTGAAAGCAGGATCGGCAAGCTGCCATGGGCATCTCCAGACACGTCTTTGATTATCGTCAGGACGCAGTTGGAAGTGGGATTCGTCGCTAAACACTATACGTCCTCATCCAACATGATTCCAACCTGATCGAGCCAAGCACCACTATAATCTAGCTCGACAGTGTGCAGGCGTGAGTGGCAGGTGGTGAAGTGGTCGACACGAGCGTAAATTTCGCTCTGTCAGCCGTCTGTGAATGGTCATGGTGGACACTCGTGTGTATGTCGCATGTCTGATGGTTGATAGCAACGAATCAGGCGCTGTGACAGCTGATCTGACAGTAAATTCGTCCTCCCAATCTGATGTGGACCTACATCGATCGCTACCATCATGACGCTGAAATCTGCCATTATCCATCCATTCTTGCCAGCATATTCTAATGGCTGCTTTGCTTCTACCCATATAACGAGCGATTCTCCGATTTACCCAACCTGCCTCTTTCAATCCAATGATTCGACCTCTTTCAAACTCTGACAGTAGCTCGTAATGAGCTCGAACCCTGCGGCGAAGCATTTTTTTCAGTCGTTGAAAGGTATCCTAAATCGCAATGCAACATAAATTTTGACCATAAGATTGAGAATCGCTTCTTATAGTCACCTGCTGAGTGCGCAGTTCTGATTGCTGTAGCTCCCGCTATTCATTCATTGGACACCAAATTTTAATAATTTGCATGTTCCGTACAAAACTTTTTGCATGCGAAATTTCGTCAATATTGGGTCACTCCTTCTTGGTGCGTCGGTTTTTTTTGTTTTAGAGTTTTGTTATAAAACAATACGATTAAATAATGCTATATACACATGCATTAGTCGTTGTTTACTAATTACAACACATGTGGCTAATAGCACTGAAATATAGGTATGGAATGTGTAACTCATTTTTTACTGAAAATTTTAATCATGCATATTTGATAAGAATTTTAAAACATGATTCCTAATACCCTGTTTCGAAACACGTCTCATTTCATCTTCACTAAAGGATTAAAACCTGTATTTTGACAGATTTATTCACGATTCCTAGTTAAAGAGTATAGACATTAAATTTTTGACTGATTTTCTTAAGATTCCTTGTTAAAAGTATCTTAATAGCTTATACGTGCTTTACTGAGCGGTTGAAACCTTTCCCTAAAAATTGTGTAATTCCTAACCGTAACTAATATTTCCCTTCACTTAAACATAAGTTTATATTTTTATATCAATCCATTTTCCTCTGTTTTTCTTTATATTAAAAAAATTAGAAAAGGGATGATTCTCTCTCTCTCTTGATTGCTTGGCGCTTGGGCAGACAAGATCTGGAATTCTGTGTGTTCTGATCTTAAAACTACCAAAATAAAGGACAATTTGATCTACATTCTGATTTTTAATTGCCAAGACTGTAATTCACAAAATGAATATACATTACATACATATATATATTCATTGAAGTAAAAACCCATAGTAAAATCCTACTAATTCAATTTAGAAGCATGTGCATTAGCTTTACTCAAAGCAAACATTCAAGAAAAACGGCTTGAGACTGTATATATAAACAACATCCAAAAATTTTCAGGCTCTAGGGAAGTTTTAGCTAATGTTAACTGGTTACTTCAGTGCTTCTCAGGTTTTCAATACTTGCGACCCAATATTCTATCATAATTTTCCTCGTGCCCCCTCCAGTCAATGACAATGTATTGAATTCCCATAGTTCCAGAAACGCTAGGTTACTTAAATAATTACTTTATTGATAAGTAGAGAAAATGAGGAAGAACTTGTAGACAAAACTAAACAGAGATAGAGAGAGAGAGAGATTTCTTCCACAAAACTAGAATTTTTTTTAAAGTCACGTATGCTAATCCATGAGTAGCAGGAACTCAATCGACATACGTTAAACTAATGGATAAATAAACGTTAAATATAATTTTAAATAATATAAATTTATTATATAATATATATATATATATATATATATATATATATATATATATATATATATAATTTTATAATAATATATATATATATATATATTACAAATTATTTACAAAAACCTTGAAGTGAAGGTTAAGACAAAGTTTTACTATCAGAGTTAAAGATATACTACGGCTAGTTTGTTCAAGTAATGTTAATTCTGTGGAATTTTTTTCTTCCCACAGTGCATTGATTTAAATGCAAAAAGTGTACACGAAAAATAACGAAGGTGTCTGAAATTATAAACTTTTTGATATGACTTTCTGAAAATATATTTTTATAATTTTAATGATTTATTCAAGGGTTTTTATAAATACTTAAGAAATATTTAGAAATACTGTCAGAAATGGGAAGATTATATATAATATAATTCCAGAAAAACTTTGCTTATAATTTTTAGCTCTTTCAGATGATTTTCATTACATCCATTTGGATGCACTGTTCTCGATTTGAAGTTGAAATAGAAGTATTTTAATGTGGCTAACTACATTCGGAACCGTGATTATGAAAAAGCGTGTAAATGAACAATTTGTTGATATTTAGCGTCATTTGAACTATAATATGCATATGAAAAAATGTCTTAAAGTATCCGACTACTTGCGACAACTTTTTTTTAAAAAATGGAGATATGGAAATTTTTTTTTTGGGGGGTATATTTATTTAGTATATTTTAAGAAAAAAAGGCTAAAATTAAGAAGAGAAAAAATGAATTATTACTACTAAAATGGGAAAAAATGGTTAAAAGTTGACAAAAAATTACATAAACGGAGCCCGCTCTGTGCAAACAGTAAATGAACAAATTCTCAATTTTCCAATTTTCACGTATTACTTTGCTATTCCTTTTTGAAATGACCTTCAGGATAAGAGATATTTTAATTTTTACAAAAACTAGAGTACTTTATCTTGGTTATTTAATGAAATTGCTTAAAAAAACTGTGATTATATACACATAAAGAACTGTAAATTTTGTAATAAAATAGTAATTAATAAATCTGAAGGTTAAAACACTTATACTGTTACGCAGATCATACAGAAAAAATTTCAGCAAATTAGTTTAAAAACCTTTTGTGCAATTGCTGTCCACTCTGAGCTTTTCGAAAAAAAAACACATTTTGAGTAAAACGTATTTTAAAATCTGACATTTTATGTAAAGTTATGGCATCTGCTTTTACTAAAACACTTGTAGTTTTTGTTCTAGTGAATGGAAAATTTAAAAATTGGCATTTTCGTAAAGCTTTAAAATAAAATCATAACAAATTGTTAATTTCTAAAAAAAAAAATCATGATTTTGAGGTAGTCGGATACCTTAAGAATATTATTACAAGAAAGTATTATTCAAATGCAATTTTTTGGCAAAAAATGAAGAAAGAATGAAATATTTTCAAAACATTCTCCTTTTGAGAAAAATGCTTCTATAATTGTAATATTTTGTCTATTTATGTAACTAGGACTTCAATATCAGGGCTGAGACAAGAGTTTTGAAAAGTTCACATTATTTTCAGTTCCGATCAATTGAAATAATAACAGATGTTTTTTGTTAATATTTCTATACTTTGATAAATAAAATACAAATAAATTCAAATTTTAAATTATATATTTCAGAAATCTTAGTTCAACCTCGTTGTAAAAGTCCTAGATATGTATACGTAAAGTATGATTGTTGTAGAATTATTTTTCATAAAAGGAGAATGTTTTAAAAATGTATCATTCTTCCTTTTTTCTTTTTTCAAAAATTGCTTTCAAGTAATTTTGTCTTGCAATAATATTCTTAAAACAATTTCACGTGTATCTTTTAATTCAAATAACACTACATATCAAACAAAAAAAATACCCATCTATAGGCTTTTACAAAATCATGGTTCCAAGCGTAGTCTCTCACCAAAAGAATTAATATTACGTTCAAAAATTCAAAATAACGTGTTGATGGGAGTTTTAACGAATATCTATATACAGTCGAACCTCTATATAACGAACCACTATATTACGAATTTTTCTATGTAGCGAACTTTTTCCTGAAACCTTGAACATTTCACGATTTTCTTCGTAAAATAACCTCTCTATAGCGAAGTGCATTTTCTATATAACGAACATTTTCTTTTGTGATTCAATTTTTGTTCTCCCTTTTTTTTAAAGTATTTCTGAAAAAAAGTCAAGTTATTCTCTCTTTAGCATATTTTATGATGGTCATATATCTTGAATTGGTTTTATTAGATCCTAACTCGCCGAGAATGATAGAGTTCTGGACGTTTCATCAAAGAAGTACAACCCTTGACCCCCACTGCCCAGTTCACTGGAAACATCTTCGATATGCTCTTTCACCCTCACTGGAGTTGTCCCGTGTTCCTGTGTTCGAATTATAAAATAATGTATGTTTAATGTTACTTGTATGCTTTAAATTATAAAATGTTATTAAAATTCATTAATTTTAGTATAAAATTATTTTCTTAATATTGAAAAAGACAGTCTTTTTCCTTGTTTTCATTGCAGTTTTTCTTTCTTTCTTTTTTGATGAGGAAGGTATAAAAAATAAACATATATTAATTTTAAAAAAGTGTGAATAATTACTTTTTTTAAAAAAAAATATAGTGTTTATGAATTTAAAATTTGTTTTAGTGGTTTATCAAGTATATTAAAAGATGAACCTCTATATAAAACGAATTTTCCATATAACGAACTTTTTCCAAGATTTAGCGACTTTGTTATATAGAGGTCCGACTGTATATATAAATGGATGTTTGGGAAAATGAAATCGCATCACTCCAACACCGTTCAACTGATCACTATAAAAATTGGCATGTAGATGTATTTTTTTGCAAAGGTTTTTGTGATATTCTCTTTGTTACATTTCTACACTAGGTGACGCTACAGCATATTAACTTCTGTACGATTCAATAAATCGCCTTGTTACCAACATGGTCGCCAAAAATAATGCCAACTTGGCTCTATCGCCAACATTTCGCTGTGTTTCTATTGAGTCGTCATTATAATGAACTGCGTTGCTTATGAATATTACAATTTTAACATAAAATAAATTCAGCGGAAAGCAATATTAACGTATTACACATCTAGATATAAATTATTTACACTATTTTAAGCGTTTATTACACAAAATGTGTAACAATGTGCTACTTTTGCTGAGCCGAGATCAGCTTCGGAAGATGTTTTCAAAAATCGATCCGCAAGAAAGTTACGGGAAGTTATAAATTAAAAAAAATACTTTTTATCAGCTATTAGATTTACAGACTTAAAATTTAACAAGATTTACAGACTTAAAACTTAACAAGATTTACAGACTTAAAATTTAACAAGTATGGTTTTATTGCAAAAAACTTTTTTTTAAATTTAACTTGCAATTCTCGTAAAACTAACTCATTAAAAACTTTTTTATCCTTCACTCAGTATTGATTAATTTTTCCATTCACCCGTGCGAAGAACGGGTATACCAGCTAGTTTTTTTTATATATAAAAGTCGATTCATTACGGCAATCAGTTAAAAATTTTACATCTTTTTCAGTTAAAAAAAATCCTATTAAGACAAAAATTCTTCAGCTCTTAAATATTGTATTCAATGCATAATTTTGATGCTTTTCTCCTTCTATTATACATCAAAAGAAACCGAAGGATCTAGACTAGAAAATGAGTAGTACAGTTATGTGTGTAGATATTTAATTAGCCTTCATCCTTCATCTTTTTTATTGCAATGCACCCTATTTTACTATTATAAATAACAATAGAATTATATAGTAAAGCCATGATCTACTTTTTGGTAACTATATTTTTTTACACGCATCCTTGAATTTTTGGGGTAACTGATAAAAACTATCGGTAAATATATTCTCATATACACCGCTTTACTGCAATTTTCTTCTTGTTTTTACACTCGCTCCCCTTTTAAGAAAAAGAAAGATTTCTAGTGGTGAATAAGGAATCGTGTTAAATTATAGTTCTGCTGTTTTAAATTTTTGATTTAATGTACAGTAAAATACGGCTTATGACGCACACAAATACTTTCAAGCTGCAATTTCTAATGTATAGGTATATTCGCCGTATAACGCACACCTCTTTTTTTAAGAAGAAACCTGAAATGTGTGTGTGTACGTGCGCAATGTTCTTACGTTTTGAAGTCATTTATTTGATTTATTATTCCAAGCTTTAGAAAAGATAGTATACTTCTAGAACTATAACCCTTTAAGTTTATGAATAATGCCATTTCTTTTAAATAAACATTATTTAAATGTATATATATATAAGTAGAAGTCTAATTTTTTTCTTATATGCTCAACTTTATTTTTAACCCTCTAACTGGATACCTTCCTCCTGAAAAGTTATTCCGAAAGCGTTTTACTCTTATATTGCTATTCCCTTCAAAAATGCAACAGACTTCAATTCTTTCCCCCTTTTAAAACTTGGGAGGTCGAAAGGGGACAACTTTATGACTTGGTTCGGCGTATTTGATCATTGAGAACCAGTATAGCAATCGTTTACAGCTAGCTGTTAAGTTGCCTTGGGCAATCTTGTATGAAAACCGTAGTTCTTTCTACTATGTCGTTTTCCCCATAGATTCAGTCACAGTAAATTTAAAACAAAATGCCGGGTATAAAAAACATGAAATAAATGGCGTGTTAAAAGTTGAAAAATAGTTATATTTTCTTCAAACAAAATTTATTTTTCTGTCATTTTTTAAAAATTAAAAAAAAAATATTTTGGTATTGCGATTTGAACCAGAAAAAAGCATCCTGTATTCATTTTTGAATATGAGAGTAAGAAAACGCGCTCACTTTCATGTTTTTAAAAAAAAGTTATGAGGTAAAAAGAGTAAAGGCCCTATCTTTTTTTTAAAACAATAAGACATAAATGGTGCATATTTATGAAATGAAACAGATCTTTCTCTATTCAATTATATTTTTAATTTAGAATAACATAAAAAATGATTTCAATACTTTTAATTTATTTAAATTTAAATCATATAAATGATATTTTTATGTTAACTGAATATTTTTCGGAAAAAATCTAAATTTTCATTCCTAGTGCTCTCCTTTTCGAACTCCTTGTATTAAATAAAAATATCTTTTCTACATCGGCATTTGTGATGGACATAACACACATTCAGTTAATAATTTTTAATTTTAATGGGGGATATACTTCTTCAAATGCGCATGACAGTACTTCTAACCATTTTCTACTCAAGTTAAATTTCTTATCTTTGTTTCTTTTATTACAAGGAAAAATGTCACACATCGATAACTACATTTTCACACAATTCAGTCATTACAAATTCTATTGTGAGAAAAAAGTTCTCCCTAATTAATTTTGTCTTTCAAAACAGTACACTTAAAACAATTTTGTTCAGTGAAGTTAACCGACAGTTCCACAATGTATTCATACCAAATTTTAAAAACAAATTTAACACTTGGAAATGTATCCAGTATTAAATTTTTCAGTATACACAAATATTTCCTGCTGTAGCGAAGATATAGTATGAGAGATGTGGTGTGCGGTTGTGAAAGAATGTTTTCGTACATGTAGACTATTTTTGAAAATTTAAATATCACTGAAGCTGATCATATAACTGCAAATGAGCCTTATTTTAATGTGTTCTGGTATCAAAGTAAAATACTTTATAATATTAAACAGCCTATGGAATTATACTCAATATCAAACTATTCGCAAAATGGCTTACAACTTCTATTCAAATTGTAAAGAAACTGAAATATAAATATATCTTACTACAGTCAAAAATATTCATATGTAAGTATCCTATTTCTCCACTTATTTCTGTACATTTTAAAAACTGTAGCTGAATGCAATTTTTTATATTTATAAACGAGGCATAACAGCTCACAGACTCGTAAAAATGTCTTTATCATTTTTAAATATACTACTATAAAACGTATATGGATTGTAAGATCAGTTGTAAAATCCTAAAAGCTTTTAGAAGAGCTAAAAACATGTAATTTTGGATTGATCAAATGTTTAATATAATACACAAATATACATGTTATTAAGCAAATACATTTGAAAAATAAAACTTCCTTCTGAAATAAACGTAATTGAAAGAAAAATGTTTAATTGCAAATGAGTGGAAATACATGTTTATCTAAGGGGTATCCCCAAAGTGAGGTAATCCTCAAACTTAAAACTCAAACTCAGAGGCACAACAATCCATGAGGGCCAGGAACTACTGTGCCCATCATAATACACGTGACCATTGGACGCTGAGGTGCATGAACAGATGTCCCGATTTGGTGGTCTGTCTGAAGAGAGACCTTCAGTGTTTAAGACCCGAAGCAAGCTTGGTACTCATTTATCGACCCAATGTAGCGGGGATGAAAGGCAGAGTCGACCTTGCGCAGCCCGTTAATAGAACCCCAGACCTGTGGTGTGGAAGCACTATACACTACCCCTCGATCCTATTCGGTGAAAAATAAAATTTAATGTTAGAATCTTATATAAATCCCTAATGAATGAGGGAGTCCAAACTTTTTTTTTTTTTTTCATGTAAACTGTTTAGACGGAAATGGTTAATTATGAACATTTCACAAGTTGCATAAATTAAAATTAACCATTATAGTTTACATAAATTTTTAAGGGTGCAAAAGGTGTATTTCGGCTGCACGAATTAATTTTAAAAGGAATACGGTTACGAAAAAGTAGTACAAATCTATCTAAAGTAGGGTTGGTTACCTTACATATTGTCAAAAACAACAATGTATTGGAAGCCAATTCCACAATTCGTTGTTATAAAAATGTATGGAACATTACAAGAATTATTTTTGCATTTGTAATTTATATATATATAATTTTTCCTGGGAACTTTAAAAGCTAGAGCGGCATCCATCAAAACCACGGTTCTCTCTGTTTTTCCAGATCGCCCCCTGACTAAGCCGGTTCTGTCATAGTAAGTGAAAATGTCGGATATTTTTTGTCAAGATCATTTTATAGCAGACTGCATTTTTCATGTATTTTAGATGGTCGTTTTATATTTTCTACATCAATATTTTAATGTCTGAATTTAAAATTACATAAAATTCTTGACATTCGCATCAATAAACATTATAATTTTTATTAGTATATGAATGTGTCATCACACGATTACATGACTGTTATTAACATATTATTTTAACCATTTAATTAATATTAAGTATAACATAACGCACACAAATTTTCTGAACTTTAAAATAAATATTTCGAAAACTACTTCAGATATACTCAAAATTTTTCATTCCTACCCTTTAGCTTCTCAGTTTTGCTTCTATGTAAAACTTTATTGTATATTCCTCGGTTTTTTTAGTATATTTTTTGCTCTTAGCATGCATTTTTCAACTGAATTGTATGAAATCTTCAAAATATATTAAAAAATACCAAAGAAGCTATATAATAAAATTTGAAATTTATATTATACTCAAAGAGTTGCTAGAACTTATGGTAAATATTTTTTAACTTTGCGATACATTTTTTTTTCGAAATTTCAAATGCAATTTCTAACATAAAATTTCTAGCTTTATACGGTCGAGATTTCAAAAAATATCCAGATTTTAATTACTTATTCAGTTAGCCTTGAAAAAAAGATAAATGTTGAGGTATTTTGCATAAATAGATATTTTTGAAGGATAATTCGAATGTTTTTGAATAGCTCGAATTTAAAATTGATTTTTATGTTTATTTATATGCATAAATGTCTACTGTAAATGCTTCCGTATATTTTTGATTACCATTTATTCAAACATTCAAGTTATAAAAAAAATGTGGGAAAATCTTCATTCATGTTGTCTTTGATGTAAACTGAAGTTCAAGCACTTAAAACTCAAATATAATTCGTTGTATTTTAACAATATATAACTAGGCACTGTACGTAAACTTCCCTGAACACTTGGGCTTTGAAATCTAAAAAAAATTAATAAATCTTAATTAGTTTTTTTTTTGTTATTATTTTTATCAAAGTGTAAGAAAATGTTTCAAATTATTTGATGAAGTTTAAATGTTTTCATTTTTAGAGGTTGGAAAGTTGAATAGATTTCAAATTTTAAAGTATTTGGTGTTTTATTATATTTTTGGGGGCATCTTATAATGAAATAATCATGTTTCAAAAACTGAAAGCATTGATTAAGATAAGAAAAATGAAGTGAAAGAATATACTTTAAAAAAGATAATTTGTCTAACTATATAAAATAGCAGATTGCCCTGACACGCCCCAACTTGTTACAGTTTGAAATTAATATGAAACCAAAAGGGAATTGTAACATATTTTACTTATGCGCGTTGGGACTTTTGAAAACTTTTAAAATACGAGCTAGCAAACAAACACTTCTTGGGTTCTAAAGAAATTTCTCCCCGAATTTTTACGATTGCCCCAGGGTCAAAACACGGGGTTCCGTGCAAGCCATAAAACTGCTGCTGTGTTGCTTCTTCCGTCCCTCATTATCTTTCAAGATGTTAAACCTTAAAAGGGGGAAAGGATTTCAGAAAAGTGCGGGTAATCCGCTTTTGAAAACGTTACTTGAAGGCAGAAAAATCAGTGCAGTCCATTTTCGAAGCAACTTTACACTGACGGAATTTTCCGTGCTATTCGGTTAGAGCGTTAAAGCTCTCATTTTTATACCCGGCGTATAATGCGTTCTCATATTTCGATCACTTTTTTGTGTTAAAACGGCGCGTTATAGGCCGAATTTTAAGGTAATTGCTTATTTTAGTATATCGTGCAACAAATTAGAATAATATAATGCATATAATTGATAAAAAATAGAATAACTGATCTCATGAAAAACTAAAATTTTTGTTGTGGTGGTCGTGTGTTTTTTATCCGGGGAAAATATGAAATACAAGTGAAGATGAACAGGAAGCATACAATACAACAGAAGAATGTACACATTTATTACAGATGATGTTCCCAGCATATAACAAGAAGGGGTGCACTGCTTTCCTTTCGAGACGGGAATCAATTACAGGTAAAAGACAGACTTCTTTCCCGAAGAAGATACAACCTTGCCTTATGTCGGGATTCAAACCGGAAACCACTCGGTTACAATCCGAGGGTCATAGCCACCATACTCTCCAATTTTTAAAAATATACTTTAATGTATAAATGCTTGCAATTGTTTATGCGAAAATGTTTATAGGAAACAAGCTTTTGTTTCCAGATTTGTATTAGTGCAGGGGTGGGCAACTTTTTTTGGCTCGTGGGCCTCATTGTGGGAGCAAAGGGTACCGGAGGGTGCTCTTTTCGAAAACGATTGCATTAATTATACAAAAAATAATAAATGTGTGTTGAATAAAATAGCGGCAGTTTTAATCCTTAATTTTCTTACTGTGCTAATTTCATATTGTCTATAGCTTCAAGTACATTTAATTTTAAAATCAACCAATTATGTCATCCAACTTGCATCTATGTTTAGTATTGTTGATCTTCTTGCAAGAAAAACTTTACTCGCACAAATATATGTTGGCTAAAATATAAAGAAGAATTTTCCCGTAAATTTCTTCATATATGGAAATTTTTTAGCGGGCAAAGATTTGTAAGTCAATGTCATAGCATTAAACATTTTCTTCACTTTCTGATCTGACTTCAAATCTATAGGTTCAAGCTGCAGTTACTCAGGAGCTGTTCTGTCAGTCCAGAGCAATTGAATTTAGGCTCAATTTTCTTAAAATCCTAAGATATTCTTGTGACCCCTCCAAATTCTGAAGAGTAGTGTTAACCAATCTTTTTATAGCTATGGATCGGTCAACGTTTAACAAATTTAACCGTAGCTCTCTGAGAGGAGAGGGGGGAGAGACGTTGATTATTTATATTTTAGATCGTTTTGATTAAAAAATTTAATTTAAATGTATTTAAAGATGCTTCTAAAATAAAATACAATTATTCCAAAAATGAATATAAAGTGATTTAAAATTTTTACTCACTCAAACGCTACACAATACACCACAGTAAATAAAATAGAAATAATTTATTGTTTCTTGGACGACCAGGTATAATTTCATCCTCCGACCTGTACCAGTCCGCGGTCCGAGGGTTGAGACCCACTGCTGCAGTGGATTTCTTAGTACAAACATTTTCAGTTACTTTGTTTTCCTAATGGTTAAAAATAAAAAACGAATATTCAATCGCAAACCTGAAAGGAATCTCGGTTCAATGCGAATTTTCTGACCGTTTTGGCAGGCCGCATAAAAACACTCCTCGGGCCACATGTATCCCACAGGCCGCGGTTTTCACCCCTGGATAGTTTTGAGTGGATAGTTACAGAAAAATTCACATTATTTTCAGAGTTACCACCAATTGAAATAATTATTGGCGTTTTTTTTCTTAAAATTGCCTCCCCTCTGTTATCGTAAAATATGAATAAACCCACTTCTAAGTTATATATTTCAAAAATTCTAGTTGAGCCTCTGTAGAGAGGTCTGAGCTATATACAGGCAAAATATTATTATAATAGAAGCATTTTTCACAAAAGGAGAACATTTGGAAAAAAGATTATTCTAAGCTAATTTTTTGCCAAAATATTATTTTTAAATCAACTTTTTTTTTTGTCAAAATGTCCTTAAAACAATGTTTTGGATATATTCTAATCTAAGTGACACTAAATATCATGAAAATTATCCATTTATGCGCTTTTGCAAAATCCTGTTTCCGAACATAGTCGGATAACTTAATAATTAATAATACTTCATATACAAAGTCGCATTAATCTTAAGTGAGGGTATTAAGATAACACTATGAAACAATTCTAGGGGAAATGTCTATGAACCTCACAATTTTGAGCCATGGTGACAAAGACGACATCTGAGTCGGAGCCCTACTCTCCTATACTTCTATACGGCGGGTCTTCAATGGAACCAGAGCTTGAACTCATGAAACGCCGGCCACGAGTCCGTGACCACGACCACTTAGTTACCTCAGCTACCGAATAAATCATTAAAGGGACATGGTATGATTTACACAAATTTTTTAATTAAATGATTTTTAAATATTTTTTTGGTTGCCTCCTATGTGTGTATATGATGTAAAACAGATTTTGTGCTCAAAATTTCACAAAACTAACCATTTAAGGGAAAAACTTGAAACTTATGAAGTGATTTTAAAATGCTGCTCCTCCCCTACAAAAATTGACGTACACATATGAAATTTGGTTTACAAGTACGTCAAAGTATGTATAACAAAATTTGGCTTAGGTTTTGCGATAACATGACTGATATTTGTACAATAATTCTTTTTATGAATGCTTATTGAAAATTCCTTAAAAAATGTGTAAATTCTAACTTCAATTATTTTTTAAAAAAAAAACAAATATTGCTTAGAGAAAAATGCATACCAACTTTTATTCCATGTATTATTAGCAACAAGTGAAAAAACATTCCAAGTATTAGGCACAATAGAAAAAAAGCCTGAGCATTTTAAATGAAGTCAATCTAGTTATTTTATCTTTCTGAGATAAGTCAGTTTAAAGTTTTGATTTGCGATTGGGATGGGAATAAAAACAAACGTAAAAGTTATCACAACTTTGTTTTTTTTAAACTTAGAGCTTTTAAGTTTTGTGAGATTATAGAAAAGTATATAAAAAAATTTAGGCTAAAAAATTTGATTTAATTTTTTGACCGATTTTTGTCAATTGCATCGTACTGTGTCCTCTTAAGACGTGGCACGTTGTCTTATGCGTACGAAGGTGAATGAAATTTTTCAGATACGGCTAATGTCAAAAGTTAAACTTACCAAATTTTGAAAGGGCTCAGAATAGTTCCTCCCAACTCTTCATTCCTTAAAGTCTATGAAAAATATGCTTTTAAAACCTCATCAATCTTATCTTCGGAAGGAAACAACATCCATTTAAGTTTTTTTAGGTGGAAAAATTATGAAATCTACACAGAACCAGATTAGAAGAACAAGGCGTTTTTGCTTTAAAAAATTAAATCCCTAACCATGATGAATGAGTAAATGATTATCATAATGAAGTCTGAGTCTTTTAATATTCCCTTTTTTACTTGAAAAATTTAAGAGAGGAAGACACATTCACACTTAACAGTTTGCTGTAATTTTTTTTCCACACTTTACACTTAATAGTTTTCATCACCTTAAAAGCTTCATTCTAGTATTTCTGAAGAAAACGAAGTATGTTATATTTTTATTTGATTTTTTGCTCGTTGCCTTTTCACCAATGTTAGTTTGGGGCTGTAGCCGAGTGATCATGATCTCGAACTTGCGTCAGTATTATTTCTGTCTGGTCAAGTATTCGAGTTTTGGGCCATTAGCGACCGACAGTGCACAGGAACGGACGTATATATAAACTCTATCAAGACTCATACGTCATTAATACGGACGTATGTATTAACTCTATCAAGACTCATACGTCATTAATACGGACGTATGTATTAACTCTATCAAGACTCATACGTCATTAATACGGACGTCTATCTATCAAGACTCATACGTCATTAATACGGACGTATGTATTAACTCTATCAAGACTCATACGTCATTAATACGGACGTATGTATTAACTCTATCAAGACTCATCCGTCATTAATACGGAGGTATGTATTAACTCTATCAAGACTCATCCGTCATTAATACGGAGGTATGTATTAAAACTCTATCAAGACTCAAAGTCCCCACATTAATGCGATATGAAAAGTTGGAGAGAGGGGTGCCAGCTTGAATATCATCCTCGTCATTTGAATATGATGTAAAATTTTGAGGTCAGTTGCCGATATCCCTCTTGTTGCTTCTGAGTGCGCCATTAATATGAATTCAATCGATTAGTTTTGGGTTTGGAATTACCTTCAAATACTCATATTTTACTTCCGTAACATATTGAAAACGTCAGAAAATTTCGTGTATGTTTTATCACCAGTTATGATTTTAGAAATAACTCAGTGTCTAACATCATTAAGGCCGTCCGGCATGAGAATTTTTGAAAAATTATCGATTTTCACTTTTTTATATTTTCTAAAAATTAAAACTTTTCTGTTTAAAATGATATATGATATGAGGAAATACGATAATTAAAAGTATTTTATTTTTATTTTTAAAATTAAGATACCCCTTGACGCACATCAAATGAGCTCTACTAGGTGCACCTGTGTTTCCCCCTTTCATAAGTTCCTGATGACCGCGAATCCATATGATGCTCAAATAGAAAAATTAGAGTGTATTGTACATATCCAAATGTGTATGGGTATACGTCTTTTGGATCTTCCCTGGCAAAAGCAAAAACAGAGAGAAAAAAGTTAAGTGACGGAAAAGCCAAAGTGGTCATAACCGACTCGCCGAATATAAAAAAATTCAAAGATATGATATTTCTATTAAAAATAATATCAATAATCTACACAGCATGAAAAGTGCTGGTTTTACTGTTTATTGTCATCTTCAAATGAGAGCTCTCAACATAAATTCATGGAGTAAGTTTCAAGAGGCAGAAGCTGAATGTAACGAAAGACACTGTGACCCCAAACACATGCACACGTGCTATATACCATAATGAGTTAAATGAAATCAATTTTTTGAGATCTAGATGAACCTATACTATTAAGAAAACATTTACATGAAAAGACCCAGAACCCAAATGAATCAGTTAATAGCCCCATCTGAACAGTGATTCCACAATCTACATTGTGGAATTAAAAACTCTAAAATATTAGGCATAAATATAGCTGTTGCACAGTTCAATATGAGTGATAAAGGAAAATTAAGGATCTTAAATCATTGAACGAAGTTATAACTGTGTGTCATGCTTCAAAAAACTAGATACACATAGGATTCCTGTAACCCAACGAAGCATCTTGATCTCGCAAAAAAAGGCACAATTTTTAAAAATAATGAAAAAAAAAGAAAATTTGAAGAGTCTTTTGTATGAGCAGAGAGTAAAAAATGCTTCATGTGCTTTTGGAAAGTATTAAGAAAAATAAATGCACAAAAAATTACAAGATTTTTACTTTAAAGCCTGTTATCTCAAAATGTAATATTTTTCATTTTATGTACCTTCTTCTCAAACCTTCTTATCATATAATCGTCAAATTTCCGGTGAGCAGACTTTTATTGTGTTTACACATTTTAAGGGAACGAATTAGATATATCTAGTAAACTGTTTTAGATATGACTTTTTTAAACTAAATTTCAGTGAAAAAAAATTGGACATTTCTTAAAAAATTCATAATTAATTTAATTTTTAACAAAAGGACAAAACCCTTCGTTAACGTGTTTTGAAATTACACATAATGTACTATAAAAAATTTTACCTTTGAGAAACAAGTAGTTTCGGAGGAAAAAGTACATAAACACGCAATTTAATATGGACTCCCATGGACGTGTTACACCTCATTGAATAATTTAAGGGTTCCTGTACTGATTTTGTTTCGCTTTTCTTTTTGGTATTCTATTCAATTGTAGGAAAGCCAAAGGTAAACTATATATATTTTTTTGTTTAGTTCTTCAGGAATCATTTTATATACTGAAATGGATTCAATGTTGAGTTCATTTTGCATAATTATAACTAAAGTGGTTGTTATCGTCTAACACTTTTGTATGGTTGACACATTATCCGGGACTACAGCGATTAAAGAACTTTCTGTGTGTTCTTCCTCTTGAAAATAATCTTTTTTAAAAAGAGAGTTTGAATATTATACGAAATTCTCCAAACCATCTGAATATTTTATCACAAAATTGGACTTTGTGTTTAAATGCTGGTTGTGTGGTGTGTAAACGTACCTCTTTATTTAGTTCTATTTTAAAATCATAGTACGATAATGCTCTCACAAAAGTTCCAGTTTTTTTTTTCATTTAAGAATTTATTCTACGATAACTAAATTGGAATTCACATGCACGTAAATTATCGTCTCAGGTGTAAAAGGCTTCACATTTATTTGAACAATAATTTTTTCTTCCATTATTGTCTGCTACAGACTGAAAAATTTTAACTTTACCTCATCTCTCATTCAAACGTTGCTTAAAATGTATTTTAAGCAACGTTTCAACTACTTTTTCTTCCTAATAGGCAAAGACAGGAAGGTATTCTCTGGCGTTAAGCTCAGGTTCATTATCAGAAATTGTTTGTGAAAATATGCAAAGGACGAAAATGAACTGCATTTTCTAACATTGTATATAACGCTGATTTAAAATGAAATTAAAAATGCTATTAATATGATAAAGAAAAGATATTTGTTGTGCTTCCTTTTATACTAATAGATTTGAAACTAAAGGAGAGTACGTCGAATTGGTTTAGTTTTACAACTTGTAATAAGTTTTAGAATGTGAACTTAGTCCCAACTTGTATTTACTTGTGTTAAGTTAATTATATTCTGTTTTTCTTAAAAAATCCATTTCGACTTCTTGTCTTTTCATCTACGATTTGTAGATTAATTATTTAAATAAAAAATAACTATTAAGTTCGTATTCTGTCTTGTGTTTGATTTTTTGAACTGTGAAATATTTAAGTTTAATCAAAAATTCCACTAGTACAATTATTTATTCTAGACCTAATATAGTAAATCATAATAAAAAACTAAATTGCAATGTTAAACCTATAACGAATCGCTAACTTTTTTAAAATAATGCGATTTCCAATTTAAAAAATATCCTTATAAAAAGACTAAAACAACTTACAAAATTTAAAGCTGAGAAATTATAAATAAAATTTTCAAGAAGCCTTCTATATTTTTTATTAAATTTTATACTTCTAATTCTAAAAGAAAATATAATTATTTGATGAAAATTTTCATAATAGTTAATTATTGAATAAAATTTAAAAATAACCTTTGAAGGGGTGGGAAAAGAAATAGTTCCATAATTGTTTAAAATGTTGCTAAATATTCAAGTAAACATTCTACATTGTAGCAGTATTTTATTCCCATTTATTTTCATTAAATGAAAATAATATTTTTGTTATATCTTTTCATCTAAAAAATTCATTTATTTTTTAAATATAAGTTTGTCATTCTGGTTCACTTTAGTTAGATAAAATAGTAAATTCTCCAATTTTAAAGAAAAATGTAGAAAAAATTAGTAAAAGTTTTAAAAATTCTGTTACATAACATGATCATTAGAAACATAAATTGATTTAATTATATTATTTAAACGAATTGCAAAATTTAAGAAAGTCTTAAGTTAAAAAGGGATCAATATTTTAAAAAAGTATAAAGTAGTATTTATTACACTTATAATATAGTTTTAAAATTGGAAAGAAAATAAAACCCCGCAGACATTTATTATTATTGTTATGTAATTATTTTGATTTAATGAATAAGATTATTGGATTAAACAATCCTTCATAATCTTATAAAACTAATGCGAAACTTAATTTCAAATATGATTTTATTGTAGAAAAAGGCTTACATTTACGAGGACAAAATAAAACAAACTAGAAATACTTTAATATTAATATATTTTTAGCTATAATGTTACATTTTTTGTTGCAATTTTAATACATTCAAACCTTACACATTTTTACCATTATTTCAATATTAGTTAAGGTTAAAAAAAATAAGTAAGGTATAAAAGTTTTTTTTTCAACTTTATAGTTAAACGTTAAAAACGAAAAACTATATATAACAAATTTAGCAAAAAGAAAAAATACATCTTTTAAGCCAAACAGTCATTATTATACAATTTTCATGCAGAAAAAAAATATTTTTCTAATATTTTACCACAGACGTACTTAACCTAAAATTTTTATGCTGTGATTTGTAACTCACAGCATACTCTGAAAAATTGAAACCATTAAAGATATTTCAAATTTCTATTTAATGGGAGGTGGGGTTAGGGAGGAGTTTGTTGTGGCGATGATGATGATGATGAGCAGACAGCTGTTGGCCCAGCAGGGCCCCAGGTAGGGAAGGGAGAAGGGGTTGAAAACTCCTGGCAGACGAGAAACGAGAGGAAAGGGAGAAAGGAAAAGATGTGGAAAAGTCATCTCTTACGTAGTCATGGCAACATGTTTCGTCCGGTTGACGATTTGCGTATCTTGGGGGACCATCCTGACATTGAAATCTGGTCACGCACATAATTAGATAACTATTTTTATGCATTAAGAAATGGGTTTGTTTTCAGTTTTTCAAATAATTTTTCATATATTTCATGATACGTGTTGATAAAGAAAGACTGAAAATTTTTCTCTGATGATTAGTTGCATTACAAATGGAGCTAGATATTTTGTATTATTCAAGAAAAAAGTGGATAATGCTCGACTAATATTTTATTATTCCCCATTTCATTTCGTTTAAAGATACGAAGATATATGGCACGTAATGTATAACAGCTTCTTCATTTTGTATAAAGTCAAACACAAAAGTTAACACTACTAAATAAATAGGCTGCAAAATAATTACAATAATTATAAAAGATAATTAAGTTTATTTGGAAAAAAACATTAGGTGAACCACGGTTATAATCGGAGTAAGGATTAAAATCGCTACAGTAATCAATTATCGTAGAAAATAATAATTTATTTTAAATTTAATAGAAATTTAAAGAATAAATTAATAATAATTATTATTTTATAGAAATTTAGGTAATAATAATTATTATTTTATAGAAATTTAGATAATAATAATTATTATTTTATAGAAATTTAGATAATAATAATTATTATTTTATAGAAATTTAGATAATAATTCTTATTATTTTATAGAAATTTAGATAATAATAACTATTATTCTATAGAAATTTAGATAATAATAATTATTATATTTTTAATTTATAATAATAATTTATTATAAATTAAAATGGAATATTTTTTAAAACTAGGCTGTAAAACTTTTTAAATTAAGTTTGTTAAAAACTGCCATACTATCCGGGTCTCATGTACCCTTAAAGTCCGACGTAGAACACGCACCAATACTTTCAAGCTGCCTTTTAAAATGTTTAGGCATATTAACCGTACAATGCGCACCTCCATTTTTGCGAAGAAACCTTAAATCTGCGTATGCAATGATCTTATGATTTGAAGTCATATATCCGAGGTATTATCCCAGGATTTCGAAAAAAATAGCATGCTTCTAGAACTACACAGCTCTAAAGTTCATAATATATGTCATTTCTTTAAAACGAACCCTAATAACCCGGATATTTCGATCTTATTTCTTGTATTAACACAAAAGTGCGCGTTATACATTGGTTATTATGGTAATCAACTGGCTGTAAAATTGACACTACTTTTGGCAGACTGAAACTTAAAATTTTTAAATAATGGAGCACACTACGCCATCTATAAAATCAGGGGGGGGAGTTCTATTAAGCTTATTTTCTTTCTAATCTAGCATAAGTATAATTATATAGGAATCAATTGGTTAAAAACATGTTGCCATAATAATAATCCAGGCATGTTTAATTTCAAACACAAAATTAACGAATTTAATCTTGCAGATTGTGTTACTATGGCAACGCAGCATATAATTGGTCAAATTGAATTAATTTATAATTGAGGAAAACATTTAGGGGAGGATCACACACAAAATAAAATCATATTTTACAGCAGATTTGGTAAAGGTTTTAGTTAAAGCTGCATTTGTGCCAAGCGATAGTGGACAGGGTTTAAAATGTTTCATTACTAACACAAATTTGGGAAATAAAAACTGGAACACATATTTGTTTTGTATTCACGAATATGTGTTACGTACTATATCGATGTAATTAAAAAACGTTATATTATGCTTCACTTTAACGTATGAAGAGAAAAGTTCTTCGGGAATTGATAAATAATATATGAGGAATATATTGCATACAAAAAGTGAATGTATCAGAACAAAAAGAAATATCATAAAAGAATGTGGGGAATTTTTTCTACGAATCAGTGAATTTTTGAATTTGTGTGATATTAATTTTGGCACATTTTTTAATTAAGAAAAGTGTTTCTAATTCTCGGAGCTTAAGTGAGTGAGTGAATATGAACGCGCACTATTCAGCTACACGAGAGCTTTTAGTGACGGACCACGTAATTTTGAACGATGGTCAAGTGACGTGGACGACACCTCAATGCTTAAGTGATTGAAGCAGTTGCGCATTCATGACCGGTATTATTTCTATCGAGAAATGGGTTCCAGTCCTACCCAGGGACGTCTTATGGCATGAACCAACTGGGTCAGGGCACAGGGCTTCGGCCTTGATGGGGGCCTCGTCTCGTTCTCGACAGCCTCAGTAATAAAGGGTGTTTTTTTAGAGGTATAGAACTTTAAATTGCAATAAAACAACGATGACGAAACAATGATGATTCGAATGACATGAATTTCTTGTTATTCGAAAGATAATCTTGTGGCATTACATTTTAAATATGATCAAGCACGGCGTAGATTCGTCGAATGGGCCCAAAACGAGATTGCCGTTGTTCTTGATTTTCATAAGCGAATTTTGTTTAGCGATGAAGCGCACTTCTGGTTGAATGGCTACGTCAACAAACAAAACTGCCGCATTTGGAGTGGAGCTAATCCACAAGTGCATGTCGAAACACCGTTACATCCAGAAAAAATGATTGTTTGGTGCGCTTTATGGGCTGGTGGAATCCTTCTTCAAAAACGATGAAGGCCACAACGTTACAGTCAATGGTGATCGGTATAGAGCCATGATTACTAACTTTTTCATTCCTGAATTGAACAATCATGATGTCCAGGAGTTGTGGTTTCAACAAGACGGCGCAACATGTCACACAGCTCGTGCCACAATCGATTTATTGAAAGACACGTTTAGTGACCGCCTAATTTCACGTTTTGGACCTGTGAATTGGCCTCCAAGATCTTGTGATTTAACACCGCTAGACTATTTTCTGTGGGGCTATGTAAAGTCATTGGTCTATGCGGATAAGCCACAAACGCTTGATCATTTGGAAGACAACATTCGCCGTGTTATTGCCGATATACGGCCACAAATGTTGGAAAAAGTCATCGAAAATTGGACGTCCAGATTGGACTACATCCGAGCCAGCCGGGGCAGTCCTGTGCCAGAAATCATATTTAAAATGTAATGCCACGAGATTATATTTCGAAAAAAAATCATGTCAATCGAATAATACATCGTTGTTTTATTGCAATTTAAAGTTCTATACCTCTAAAAAAACACCATTTATAATGATCCACGTAATTTTAACGGTTAAATGTTATTACCGGACATATGGTACGAAAATCTGGGAATTTCGAGCTATATGTCTACTAGCAGCAATGGTAAAACTATATTATTACGTGACGACGATCGTTCATGCAGAGGCCAAGGCCTACCATTATATATCATCATTACTCATTCACTGGAAAGACGGCAGTCTGTCGAGCCGGTTTGTGCAATTGCAAATCATACACCTTTATTAGTTTTGGGTTACCGTTTGTACAAATATTTGACAACGCTTGCTAAATACTGCCTACGTTTAAGACCATGGGTCGGGGGTGCTAATTTTTCGTTACGTCCCATAGCTTCAAGAAGTCTTTAAACGTCCCTCGTCCTAGCACCAATAAAGATCCTCCGCATGGGGGGAGGGTTCTAGGATCAAATCAGTTATCCCTTTGGCGCTCTTTGGTAGAGGGTGCGAATTCTAGTGTTTCCTGTGTCATTTGATAAACGTTCAAAATAACGAGATCCGTCGCCAATAGCCCTCGTATAGTTGTGAAGTGTGACGTTAATAAAAAAAACGACTGAGACTACCTTAAAAAGTCTCATTTAAAAATTCCTTTCTTAGCATTTTTTTAAACTTTAATTGGTGCTCACGTATTATCGCAACCATATTGGGGAACCATATTTTATGAAACGAAACACATAGTTGCTAATTCAACGCGTTTGCAACTTGTGAAGTTGGAGTTGCCAACTTGGCGAGTTATCTTGAATGTTGGCATTGATACGACAGTACTTAATCACCCTTTAAGGTATCCGGTTACGCTTGGAACTGAGATTTTGCAAAAGCGTGTAAATGGATAATAATTATGATATTTAGTGTAACTTAGATTAGAAAATCTTTATAAAATTGTTTTAAGAATAATATTACAATAAAAAATTATTTAAGTACAATATTTTGAGAAAAAAATTAACATAGAATGTCTCATTTTCAAAATATTGTCCTTTTGTGAAAAATGCTTCTATTATAATAATATTTTGCCTGTATATAGCTCAGACCTCTGTACAGAGGCTCAACTAGAATTTTTGAAATATATAACTTAGTTGATTCATGTTTTACGACAACAGAGGCGAGAAATTTTAAGAAAAAAAACGCCGATAATTATTTTAACTGGTTGTAACTCTGAAAATAATGTGATTTTTTCAAAAATCATATGTGAGCCTCTGTACAGAGGTCTGAGCTATATACTGGCAAAATATTATTATAGAAGCACTTTTCACAAAAGGAGAACATTTTGTGAAAAAAGGTTATTCTAAGTTAATTTTTTGCCAAACTATTGTATTTAAATAATTTTTTTGCCAAAGTGTCCTTAAAACAATTTTATACATGTATTCTAATCTAAGTGACACTAAATATCATGAAAATTATCCATTTAAGCGCTTTTGCAAAATCATGATTCCGAACGTAGTCGGATACCTTAAACTTACGAGATCCGTTGCTGATATATTTCGTGTTGCTTTTGAGTGGGATCTCACTAATGCCATCTGTGCTGTATTAAATAATTGATCTAGCAGTGCGTTAATTTTAGCTTTACTTAGACCATTTTCAGTTCTCGTTAAATACAAAGCATTCAATGCTTGTTACACCCAGTAATAAGCTTCTTTCCCTCACGTTTTTTTGTTAGCACTTTCGGCATATGTGGAACTCCCCTCAAAAGAGACCGGTATAAATATGACTTCTCGTACTATTTTTAAAATTCGTGTTATCATCAGAAAAACTGTACTGAAAGACAAAATCTCCTTTATGCTAGATAATGTTTTTCATGAAAGCTCGTAAAAACACGGTCGTATACATAAGTTTAAAAGTGAGAGAGAAATAGAAGTAATTTTCTCTTTTACTCAAAAGTAAAATAACTGTTATTAATTACTTTCAGAAAGTACTATTCAACGACTCTCTTTTAATATGAGTTATTATAATTAGTCCAGTGAGGAAAACGTTTGAAAAAATTAAAACTAAAATAACTAAGTACTTTCTGATGATAAATATACTTTTTATGTGGTCATTATATTTTAATTTTATTAATATTCTTACAAAGTAATCAATGCATAAAACAAATTATTTTGAAATTCGTTCATGATAAATATGTTTGAATAAAATCTTTTTAATGTTTATTTTTCAATTAACTAACTTACTACCATAAGTTATTCATTGCTTAAAATGGATTTTTTAATTAATTTAGTTGAATCAAAAAAAATAAAATGATTTGGATAATTGCTAAAAACTAAACTAATTGCTTCAAACATTTCTAAAACTAAAAATGTCTCATTATTTTTTTTTTTTAAAAGAATACGTTTTTTTTTAAATCCGTCTATGGCATATAATATCTGTTTTATTATTTTATCAAAAATTCAAATTGTCTTACAGCAGTTATAAATTCCTTTATAATCTTTCAAAGATTTCTTAAAGTATCCGTTTTCATATCCCTTTCCCATATTCAATAATCATCTACGTATAATCAAAACATAAAAATGTGTAATCGTATAGTGCTCGTTAGATTTTATCGATTTATAATACGGTGATAAAATCACGTGAACACTATGCGATTACACGTTTATACCTTGTTAATGTTTTTGCCCCTAAAACTGCCAGACTTATTTATTTTTTATTATGGCAATTGCTTTTTAAGGCTGAAAGGAATTCACTTTAAAAATAAAAAGAGAAATAATATTCAATGTTGTAGAACATTTTTTAAATCCATTTTATTAAGTCGTCTTTTTACCCGATAATCTTTTTTTAAGTATTTATTAGAATAAATATTTTTTTAAATAAAAAAAATCACGTGAGCGTAAAATATTTCAATGATATGTAACATTTTTAATGTTGTGTTAAAAATAACTATTTAGAAAAATATTTTTAAGAACACTTTAAAGCAGCGATACTGTACCTGCGGCCCACCGAGCCATTTTAAGTGACCCGGCCATGACCCATTAATCTGAGAAGTTCACTTAAGAACATTGTATTAAAATTTGGTGGGAAATTCTTTGTCAAGAAATCAAATACATCAATTTTACTTTTTTGCTGTTGTTGTCGTACGGCTACGAATTGATATTCTTTTTCTATTTGTAACGATTACGGTTAGTGATAACAGAAAACGTGGAGTAGCGATACTTTTATGGGTGGAACTAATTTTTAATAATCTTTAAAACCTTCCAAACGAAAAATATTCGAACGATTTGGAAGCTGACTGTTTTGTATTGAAAAACAAACAGAGATCAGTATTTGTTTGATTTGTCACGAAAGCGTTGTATTTAAACATTACCAATAAACAGGAATCATTCAATCGCACTTTTCCTCCAATATCTCTTTTAAGAGATGATAAATAGGTTTTATTGAATATTCTTTGAAAGAGCAACAAAGTGTTTTGTCAGTGGTAATGTCACAGCAGTAACAAAGATACCCTGTGTAATTTGTATATTATTGATAATCACATGAAACCGTTTACTGATGCAAAAATCATGAAGAAGTGTTTCTTAAATTCTTTTAATTTAGTGTTAGTGAGAAAAATATAAAAAAATAATAATAAAAAAAGAGCAAAACAGGAGTTATAATACCTTGTGATCAATATTTTCCACATTTAAATTTTCAATGTTATCTTGTTTCTGAAGCATTTCTCCCCCCCCCCTTTAACCTCAAATTGCGGCCCGCGTGAAAAGGATGACATATGTGTGCAGCCCAGCAGAAAAAAAGGTTGAGTACCCCTGCTTTAAAGTTATATTTGAAATCAGATATTTATTTTACAAAAATCGCTGATTTTTTAAAAAATTAGATATGCTGTGTGTTCTTAATTTCAAAATTGTAACATTAGTTGAAACATTACATTAAAATGATGATTCATTTTATCAGTATTTTTAAAGTAAAACTGAATGATTGAAACCATTTCATTCGTGTTATATTAATAAAGTTCACTTAAGTGCAGCATCTCTTTATGCAATTTTTCTTTGAAAGTATTTTTTCAGAATTTTTTAAAATTCATTTACGTATACTTTTTATGAATAATTATTTTCTTACTTGTACATTAATTCGTATTATACTTAAAGCTATTGTAATTCAACAACCAATTATAAGCATTAATATCTATTCGAAGTTTGAAAGGCTTGACACACACACTTCGAAAATTTCATTTTACTTTTAAATACTTTCGCATTTTAACTTTCCTAGTTTTTTTCATTCACATTGCTCGTGGATAGTTTATACGCTAAATTTATGTGACGTCATAATCACATGATAACAGTAATTAACTCCTGCAACATGTTTCCAACCAATTTTATAAGTTCATGTGACTTCATGATTGCCTTTGTAATGACAGTCAAATGATAAAGGCAATCACGTGTTTCCAACCACTCAATACTTGTGCTTCGCATTTTTTTTTTAGCAGAAAATTTCTTTTAAACTGTATGTAGGCTCATATAGGCAAACAAAATGCACTTAATTTAAAAATATCCTAATAATATAAGATTTTTCTTTTTACTTTCAAAAACTTTTGACGAATCTTAATATTTGGACATATTAACTAAATTATCAAATTCGAAATTGTATCCAAATTTTAGAACAAAGCGCAAGTCTAATGTCTGTTTTGATTTCAATAAAGAGCACTTGGTGCACTTTTTTCAATTCCTACTATTAGTTTACTCTCTCCTATATATATATATATATATATATATACCTTGTTCAAATTTTCATTCGTTGATAAAATATTTTACTCATCCATTTAAGTTCAAGTTTTTTAAAACTTGTAATGGATGACACTTGATGTTAATACAGTTTTTTCAAATATTAATTCATTAATTAAATTACAAAATAGAATAAATAGCAACACACAAATATAATAGTCCAACTGCATATATAGAAAGGAAAAGTGTTCATTGTGTCCCTGTAGCGCAATGGATGGTGCGTTAGACTAATAATTCCGCCTGGGATGGCCTAACTTCTGAGAATATGATTTCTTTTTTACTATACTATTTTATTGGAATAATTAAACTTAATGAATGAATAAACAATAACAAACAAACAAACAAAAAATAGTCTAACATCCTATATAGAAAGGAAAATGGAAAATGGCAAGGAAAATCGCTTTCTATTTTGTCACTTAATGTTGTGATTCTGTCATATTTATATTAATTGTAACTATTTAATAAAAAGTAACTGAAATAAAATGTTTCTTTGTTGACCTAAGTAGGAATTCATATATATTAATTTTTTTTTATATATATTACCTATTTATGTGACTGTCATGAATGTAGCCGATTAAGGATGTTTTATTATTTTAAATAACATCAATGAAGATGAAAATTTATAGGATTTAAGTTCTTCAAATTCATTTTAAGTAATTCTTCCCTTATATAATTTCAAAGATTTAAACCTCGAGGTTATTTAAGCTTTTATTTTTAAAAAATCTCTCTCATTTGCTTTTTTTTTTATATTTTACACCATTTATATAATATAGTAAAATTTATGACACTTTTTTTTATAAATTCAAAGAAGAAAAATATCTTCTAGTACTTTTCTGTTCTTCTCTAATTGGTTTAAAACTCGATACTTAGGTAATTAACATATTTTAATGGTATAACTTTTAGTAAGAATGGTCCATTATGTACAATAGTTAAGAAATGTATTATGATTTTTAAAATTAGTCTTAGTTGTCTATTAATATATTTTTGATAATTCCCCAGTAAACAAGTATATTTTTTTTCTTTTAACACAATTCACACGACAAATTAATATTTCCTTAAACTATAAAATAAAATTGCGTTATACGTATCAAAATAACTTAAAAAATAGTTTTATAATATTGGACGTCACAAATTTTCTGAATTTGGCACAATCTATCAGGACATTTACGCTACGTTCATAATATTTTATAAAGCTCTTTACTCCGATTTTGAAACTAGGTTTAAGGTATCCGACTACTTGCGACAACTTTTTTTAAATAATGGATATATGGAGATTTTTGTAGTTTTTAGATTTATTGAGTACATTTTAAGAAAAAAGAGAAAATTAAGAATTGAAAAATAAATTATTACTACTAAAATGGGAAAAAATGGGTAAAAATTGACAAAATATTGCATAAACGGGGCCCGTTCTGTACAAATAGTAAATGAACAAATTCTCAATTTTGATTTATTACTTTGCTATTCCTTTTTAGTGACCTTCAGGATAAGAGGTATTTTAATTTTTACAAAAACTAGAGTACTTTATCTTAGTTATTATATGAAATTCCTTAAGAAAACAGTGATTATATCAACATAAAGAACTAAATTTTGGAATAAAACAGTGATTAATAAATCTGAAGGTTAAAACACTTCTACTGTTATACAGAACATACACACAAAATTTCAGCAAATTATTTTAAAAACTTTTTGAGCAATCGTGTCCCCGTTTGAGTTTTTCGGAAAAACACATTTCGAGTAAACCGCATTTTAAAGTTTGACATCTTATGTAAAAAGTTATGGCATCTGCTTTTACTAAAACACCTGTGGTTTCTGTTCTAGTCAATGGAAAATAAAAACCTTGGTATTTTTATGAAGCTCATAAGATGGCCTATAAAATAAAATCATAAAAAAATTGTCCATTTTAAAAAAATCGTAATTTTAGGATAGTCGGATACTTAAGATTGCTTTTTTATTGTAATACCACAGTAGACAATGAGAATTCATATAGTCCCATTGAAAAAAGAGATGTCATATTACAATAGGAGCTGATTAAAATTGGCCCTAACGAAAATCTTAAAATAAAGTTTAGAAACAGATGTCAGTAATTTTGGGCTTTAAAAAACCTGTTATTTGTCGTGAATTATAGAATATCGAGAGAAAGTACTTTTCCCAATGTGAGAGGCAGTTTCAGTGAGCTTGTCAATCTCAAAAACAAAACAAGGGAGAAACAACTGGACTCATTAACAAAGGAGATTTTAGGGTAAAACTTGAAGAGATTGATATTAAATGTTGAAAATTTGTTATTGAAGCCCCAGATTCATCCCTCTCATTAAAAGCATTTGTTTATTGTTCATTTATTTTATGTATTAATTTAATTTTAATTTAATTTTTTAAGATGTACTTCTTAGTTTTAAACGCTATACCTCGCTACAATTAGAAATTTATTCTCTTAAAGTAAGTAGTAGTATCAGCTGTGAAAGATATTTAAGTTAATAAATTTGAAAAATGTTGTTCAATATTATGCAAGTAGGGCCTACCTGGAACCGAAAAACATGGCAAGAGGTCTATGAGACAAAAAAGTTTGGGAACCTCTGCTATAAAGCATACTATTACAACTTCCTATTACTGCAATTTGTGATCAACTATAGCCGGGGTGGGCAATTAAGTCGATTGCGATCGACCGGTGGACCGCCATGACATTTTTGGGTGACCGCCTTCACCAAGTTTTAGTAATCATTTCATCTTACGAAAGTGCAGAAATATCGTATTTTTTCGAATCTAACCCGCCATCGATTCTTAGATACGCCCCAAATTCTCAACAAGATTTTGTGAAAATTGAAAAATAGTCTAAAATGGCTTGTCGTTATCCAATTTTACGAAATGAAAATGGGTTTAAAAGGAAAACTAATAATAAGTGAATATAATTAGTTATTTTATCAGTATTATAAACTTTTAAATACATGCATGAATCTGTAATTGCTCTAAATACCCTCTCGAACGAATTTTTTTCCCTTTCGATTCTAAGCCGCACCCGATTTTCAGTAGTATTAACATTGAGAGAACATTTCGTTGAATAGAAAATGCACTTCGCTATTTGGGGGTAATTTTACGAAAAAAATCTGAAAATGTTCTTAGTTTGAAGAAAAAGTTCGCTAAGTAGAGAAACTCGTAAAATGGAGGCCGGACTGTATTGTATATTTTATTTTAGCTCCCTACACCTACGCCACTGCGAGGACCGCAACACCTTGAAAAAATTAGAAAGTAGTCCGTGCCCTGGAAAAGTCTGCCCACCCCTGAACTATAGTATATATTTTAAATATTAAAATGACAGAGTTCCATTCCATATTATCAGTGCTATTATCAGTTACTTCACATAGTCAAAACCGTCTTATCTATAAGAATAGCTTTTTATTGGGATATTCGCATATACTTAAAAGCAGACATCCGCAAACGATAAGAACGCCACTTGAAAGCCCCTTGCTCTCTTTTACTACTTACTCATTCCTCAAACTAAACTTTACCACGCTGAATGAAGCAGCGACAGTAATATTTTATTTACTCGATACATAGTTTTCTCTATATGTCAGAGGTATTTTTGCTGCCATGACTTTAAAAGTGTTGCAACTTTACTTACAGTGATTCATAGAGGGGTGTATACAAACTGCAATGTAAAACCGAGAGGTTATTTCATGTTAAAAATCTAATAACTTTAAATATTGTAAAATATAGTAAAAAAATTATATTAGTGAGAGAGAGAGAGAAATCTTATCCATATTCATTTATGTTATAACAATTGTAAAAAAGTAACAAGTATTATAAAAAAACTTTTAAGTCAATTCCAACTTAGAAAAACAAAGAAAAATGTTATTTTAGTTACTTTTTATTAAATAATTACAATAAATATAAATATGTAATTACATCCCAATATTACGTGGCAAAATAGAAAGCAATTTTCTATTCTATATATGGTGCTGGACTATTATTTTTGTGTGTGTGTTTTTGTTACTATTTATTCATTAACTAAAAATTTAATTCTTCCACTAAAGTAGTGTAATAAAAAGAAATCACATTCTCAGAAATTAGGCCACCCCAGGTGGGATCCGAACCCACGACATCCGGATTATATGTCCAACGCTCTATCCATTGCGCTACAGGGACACAACGAGTGGCTTTCTTTTTTCAATTCCTACTATTAGGTCACAATCTCTTATATATTTATTTATTTGTTTATTTATTTATTTATCTTGGTGGAATTTTCAATCGTTAATAAAATACATTTTAAAGCGCTCAATTGACCTGAAATTTTACATACATGATTATTTTGGATGACAATACAATAATTTAATTATAAATAATAAAAATTAACTGATTAAAACTAATTATTTAAAGAATTACAAATACAGCCACGTTGGCGACTTATCGACCCTTTTGGCGACTTGTGTCAAAACTTGAAAAGGTTTTTTCTCACGTGCATTCAGTTGAACTGAAATTTTATATACATGAATGTTTTGGCTGACAATACGATACTTTAATGATAATTAATAAAACTTAATTACCATTTAATGTTGTGATTCTGTCATATGTATATACATATTTATATTAATTGTAACTATTTAATCAAAAGTAACTAAAATAAAATTTTTCTTTGTTGATCGAAGTAGGAATTGACTCAAATTTTTTTTATATTACTTATTATATATGGCGACGGACTATTATTTTGTTTATTATATTTATTCATTAATTAAACTTAATTAATGAATTAATATTTGAAAAAAATATAATATTAACATCAAGTGTTATATCCACATTAAGCTTACAAAAATGTATTTGAACTCGCGAGTGGGTGAATAAAAAGTATTTTATTAGCGATTGAAAGTTTGAACAAGATAAATATATAGGGAGAGTGGGAACTATTTATATATATAATAGTAGGTGTTAAAAAAATACACAAATAATAAGAAAACACTTATATTTACAAATTAGGATCTGAGACTGAAGGAAAACGCTTTAAAGCCGTCAGTGTCACACATATGGGTGGGGTTTGAGGGTTCAAGTACCTCCCATAGACCAACATATTTGAATTCTTAGCATAAAGATTTTTTCTGTACGGTTTCGTCTACGGTATTTTAAAAATGGTAAATATTAAAAAATGAGAAATGTGACACATATGAAAGAAGGCAATTTAATATTTGTTTCAATTAACAAAGGAATTTTTGTTTCTATTTCCACGTTTTCCCCGAAAAATTAAGTGACCATGGTAGTCCAGTGGCTATTGTCCCGACCTCATGGCCAGATTGTAAAGGGTTCGAATCCTGGTGCCACTGCCAACCCTTTCTTATATACGCAACGAAATGTGTATAATTGTATTCCTTTACTATTTTCCTGCTTTTCAGTACTGCATTCAAAAGAAGATACGATTTCATTTTTAACACACTTTTATTAGCTTCATATAATGAAACGGAATCTTTGAACATGATTTTTACTCACTTTAAAAGGTCAGATTAATTCGAAATTTTGCACACTTATCAAAGACCGATGACAGTACAATAATTTAACAATTTGTTCCATTGTCCTCAACAGGATCATAAGGATTAACCATTTCCCATTACCGGATCTGGCGACTAATTCCGGATCTCATTTCCAAAATTGGCGACTAAAATATTAAGTTACAACTCTAAAGCGAAACCGCTCATGGTTAATACAAATATAACAAACAACAATTAGTGTTCTTTATGTGAAAAAGAGAATGATGCTAAATGGGAAGGATGAAAATGTTGGCTCATCCTACATTTTGCAAACCAGGCCGTCTCGACGCACTCATAGGAGGCCAGTAGGTATTCCAGATTCTAAAAAACGGCGCATTTAAGATTAATTCATCAATGAATAAATGATAGTTTAAAAAACTAAAGAAACACACTTTTATTGTACGAAGAACTAAAAAAGGAAAAATACATTACAGTTTAAAAAAAACTAAAAAACACACATGCAATGTACTACATTTTTACTAATGTAGTACAAATGGCTTTGTAAAGAGTGTTTTCCAGGTATAGAAGTTTAAGTTGCCATTACTTTCCAAGATGGCGACCGATTTAACAGCTGTTAAGTGATTTATTCTCAGTTTGGTTTGGCAATTCATCAAAACGATCATCAAGCAAGGCGTAGTTTCGTCTAATGGGCCCAAAAAGAGATTGCCGTTGTTCCCGATTTTCATAAGCGAATTTTGTTTAGCGATGAAGCGCACTTCTGGTTGAATGGATACGTCAACAAACAAAACTGCCGCATTTGGACTGAAGCTAATCCACAAGTGTATGTCGAAACACCGTTACATCCAGAAAAACTGACTGTTTGGTGCGCTTTATGGGCTGGTGGAATCCTTCTTCAAAAACGATGAAGGCCACAACGTTACAGTCAATGGTGATCGGTATAGAGCCATGATTACTAACTTTTTCATTCCTGATTTGAACAATCATGATGTCCAGGAGCTGTGGTTCCAACAAGACGGCGCAACATGTCACACAGCTCGTTCCACAGTCGATTGATTGAAAGACACGTTTGGTGACCGCCTAATTTCACGTTTTGGACCTGTGAATTGGCCTCCAAGATCTTGTGATTTAACACCGCTAGACTATTTTCTGTGGGACTATGTAAAGTCATTGGTCTATGCGGATAAGCCACAAACGCTTGACCATTTGGAAGACAACATTCGCCGTGTTATTGCCGATATACGGCCACAAATGTTGGAAAAAGTCATCGAAAATTGGACGTCCAGATTGGACTACATCCGAGCCAGCCGTGGCAGTCATATGCCAGAAATCATATTTAAAATGTAATGCCACAAGATTATCTTTCGAATAAAAAAAAATTCATGTCAATCGAATTATACACATCGTTGTTTTATTGCAATTTAAAGTTCTATACCTCTAAAAAAAACACCCTTTACTACATTTTTACATAAACTCTGCATTTCAGAGCAGAACTAGTAAGAAATTATAACAATTGCTATAGAGAACCTTACGCTTTTACCACAATGACATTAATTTTCAATTTAATCATTTCAATCTTATATTAAGAATTATTTTTTTACTTTTTAGTTCGATTAAAAATTATAAATGCGTGTTTTTTAGTATTTTTAAACTGTAATTTATTTGTAAATACAAATTTTTTTATCGTGCTTTGAATACGTAATGAATATTATTGTTCAGACAGTTGACATTGGTAAAACGATTTGAGCTTCCGCGCAGGAAAAGAATCCTAAATTTTTCACTGTCACACGCCTTTTTTTAAAAATGTCATCTAATGACAAGGAGTGTGTCTTCAAATGCAATACGATCGAGCATTACCGTTGTACGCCATGATGTCGGAGACATTTTAACAAGGGAATCGGTCTAGATCCTGTCTCATGCTTCAAGGCAATCACATCACAGTAAAAAATAAAATTATTTTTCTCTTCAAGAATGAATATGAAAAAGAAAAGCTCATGAATACGGTTTTGAAAAGTTTAGAAGTTCCATCTATTTTAGAGAGTTTTATTTTACTTTTATTCTTTTTTTAAGGACATATAGAAGAAAGGCTTTAGTTACTTAACAATTGAATTCGACCTTGTTCATATTTATTTCTTTTGAATAAATTTATCAGAAGCATGAGAAGTAAAGAATATGGATGCGAGGAAATATATTGAAGCAAATTTGTTGTTAAAAAGGAATTTTGAAGCTTGCCCTTTTTTTAAAACTGCAATTTATTTTTATTTCTTAAGATTTTATCTGTAGAAATATAATTTGTTTTAGAAATAAATTTAAATTTGTTAGAAAATTCTAAATAACATAAAATGAAATGGTTTAACAAAAGGTGGAATAAGCAACTAAAATATAAATATTTAAGGAACTTTTTATGTATTAAATTAAACGATTGAAAGAGGCAGTAAGTGATTTTAACTAAATAGAAGAAAAACATTTCATAGCAGTGCAGCAGCGATAATAAAAACAAAGAAACACTGGTATAAACAGAAAGAGGCAACAAAATTAAGTTGTGTTTTATACAACATAAAGTAAAAAATATGAGTTTTTAAAATGAGTAAGAACTTATCAAATATGTAGAATCACACCTCTTATATTAAGTTAAAACGAATAATAAAATAAAAAGTTAAATGTAAACCATTTTAAGAGTATTTTAGACTATTTTCAACGTGTAATATTTTTATTGCATTCGAATTCTAATTTTCCCCCGCGCGCGCGAATTTTCTTTTTCTTTTACTCTTTAACTTAAAATGTGAAGTTTCAACAAAAAGAACAAAAAATATTAGCTAAGAATACATTAAGTCATAGAAAATTAAAAACTAGTTTTTGAATCAGCGAATGAAAAAATAAATTTTCATTACAGTAACAAAAAAAAATAGTTCTAGCTGGGGAAAAAAATTTAGTACAAAAATAGCATTGTTTCAGTCAGGGTTAAATTATTGTTTTTTAAACTGATGGCTAGTTACAGTTCATAAAAAAAACTCAGATAAGATTTTAATAAAGTAAATATATTTTGGGGTTGAGATTCAAAGAAATAATTAAATTATAAACAATTCAATTTCCTAAGCGCTTAGAAAGATATTGGCCTTTACTCTATTAAGCATTTCTAATTCTTGCAATTTTTCTCCTTCTTCACTTCTAAAACTAAAATGGACGGAAAAAAATTACCTCACTTAAAAAGAAAAATCATTGATGCAAAAAGTATTATTCGAAAATTACATTGTTCTATTAAGCTCAAATTTTTTTTAAATCAAATAAATATTTTTATCGCGAACCAAGGGCTATCAGTTAACAAGGAAAGTATAATGAAATAAATTTTTGGCACAAATTCAAACAAATAGCCAAAAAAATTATCAAATAAACCAAAAAATTCAATAAAAGAATAATAGATGTAGCATTTATTATAACTATTATAAATTTCTTACATATTTTTCTCTTTTTTTTATTCCTTCAGAACTGAAGGATTTCAAAATTGTTATAGTTATATCCTCCCCTTTCAGACTAAATAAATATATCCGTTTACTTTACCATAGAAATATTATACTTAAAATTATAACGTGCCAAAAAAATTTTCTGCCACTGTCATCTAAAACAACAACTTTCGAATAGACTGGTATAATTTTCGAACACATGTTATATGAAACATTAAAAAAAAAACTAGATTTCTGTAGATGTTGATTTTTTCGAAATAAAGGCAGGTGTTGCTTCATAATTCATAATACGCATTGTGATTTATTTTGGCTCCATAAGAAACCAAGATTACGTTTTGTTTGTATAAACTGGTTTCTTGAAAAATAGCAAGTGGCAATTTCAGTAAGAGTGATGATTCATTCCGTTTTTCATATATTTTAATTTTAATGAATATTATTTTTGTTACTTGTAACATTTTTTTGTTTTGTTTCTATATTGCCTATGATCCTTTAAGCAATGAAAAATAATAATGACTGCGAAATAAAAACATTTGATTTTACTAAAAATTATTCAAGTTTATTTAAAAATGTATTTTTGATTCTATGAATTGAATGACTTTTTTAAAAAAATTTTTTGCAAATTTGTTAGAATAGTTCTTTAAAAATGCTTATTAAATCTGACATTAATATATTAATAAAATCAAATGTATAAATTAATAATTATATCAAATTTTATTAAAAAAAGCTATTATCAAAAGTTTTTTTAATAATAAATTCGAGTTTAGTAAGTACTCAAAGCTTAAAACAACGATTAGTGCATTAATTTGCATCATTCGAACACAAAAGAATCTCGTAATTTTAAACCATTAATCAAGTGACTAAATATTATATATATATATATCTTACTTTTCTGACTTCAACCTCACGACAACATTCTAAGACCCTGTTTTCTTTGAATTGCTATAAAAGGAAGGCCTTAAGTGGAACCAGGACTCGAACTCAAGATTCGACCTATTTATCACCAGCTAGCGATCTTAACCCTTTATCTACTGACGGTACTTATAAGAACCACTCACTTTAAAATGACATGGAATAACCAATTTTACGAATATTCTGACAATAATTAGCAGGAATATTCTTTGAAATCCACTCTTCCAAGATATAGGGCAGCACGGGCTCTATGATGAGTATTTTAGCGGGGAAGGCGAATAGTTTTATAGCAGATATTGCGTTTTCAGCGGATTGCACAGATTATCATTTTTGTCCCGAAAAAATAGGTAGTACCAAAATTTAACTGTCTTATTTTTTTGTATGTTAATGAGGACCTTAGAAATCGATTTGACTATTTATTTTAAGTGAACGGTGTATATAATTAATTTTACAGTGGAATATTTTTAATTAATTAATTAGCTCTAACGGATTAAATTCCCCAAAGTGGAGTATTTTGTTTATGTATATCCCTTAATTTTTAATGTAGGGATCCAAAAACAATTATTGCATTGGAAAAACCGCAATAAATAATAATGCGGTAGATAAAGGGTTAATTAACAACTTGGTTACCGTATCTCTGCTTATAATAAAAAAATTATAATGAAGGGGTAAAATTTTTCCAAAGATTTGGTAAACCTAAAATGCTGCAATGTGTAAAGATGCATGGCAATATCTGAAATTTAAATGTATTGATTCCATTTAAAGTTTTTATTGTAACCCGATCCCCCATTTAAGATTGTAGAAACAAGCAACGTTGAATTACGCTATTTTCTAAACCGAATTGGCAAGAATCTCTTCCAAGTGGCGTGATATAGAGATTAAGACATTGGATTACCAATGTGTACGACTCATTAATAAGCTTTTGAGATTTTTTTTAATTATGATTATAATTAGTTTATTACCAATATTCAACTCTGAAGCAGAATTTATTCCATTAATTGAATAAAACAATTTAAATTAAATCAAAAGCAACTAAGTAAGACAGATTTCTACACGTTATTGAGTTGAATAAAATAATTTTAAAGAAAAAAAAGTTCACCCACTTGGTATAGCGGTTGGCGACGCTGACTGCGGTGCCGTACGGCTTGGGTTCGAATCCCGGAGAAGGCATGGATGTTTGCAAATGTATAGTGCCTTCGCGGCATAGGGTTACTTTAAATAACCAACGAGCCGCAAGTCCTCTCGTGAGGTTGGTGGAAGGGGAAGAGAGGCGGGAAGTCTCTGACCACCCCCAGGGTGTTCTCCATCAAAATTACAGCAGAATCGATCTGTCACCTGCAAGGTACTCAAAGCTAAGACTAACGACAGGCGTAAAAATCTAGAGCTTATGCGCGATGAATTTCTAAGGCCTTGATCTGATATTACTGTCGATCAGGTGACATAAGTAACGACAACAAATAAAAGAAATATCAATTACTTTTGAATTATAGTTTAAATGTCTTAGAAGATAAAAAAAAATACATTGGGGACAGGAATATTTTTAAGGGGGTAGGGGCCTAGGGTCGAAAGTTCACCATTTCCCAAAACGTCCCGCCAAACATATTCTTTTGATTTAATTGATTGCTGGAAAAAAAACCAGCAAAAAATAAATTATTGAATAAATAATTAGCATTAATTAATAAATAAATTATAATTAATTATCTTTCGTACTACATACATAGAATTATCATCTATCGGAAAAAAGCAAGGGCTATTGGGGGAGGCTAGATGCCCTCCCCCCTGCCGTGTGCGCCTCTGTACGGAGAGGCTTATTTAAAGATTTAAAAGTATTGCTGACTATCAACTTTTTCTTCATTCATTATTCACTAAAATGTCAAGATGGAAAAAGATATTTTTTTTTATAGTGTGCGCTTTTTAAATTTTTGGATAGGTTTTCTAAAATTAAAAACAGAGGATTTTTTTTAACAAATAATCCAATCAAATAAAATGTTCTTTTATGGCTTTTTTTTTACAAATATATATATATATATATATATATATATATATTGCATAAAATTAAAAGAATAAAGAGTGTATTAAGGAAATTCAAAAGTCATATATATATATACAAGGAAAGTTAATCCAAAAATATTTCTTTGACCTTAATACTTCATCTACTTCTCAACCCCAGACTTACAAATAAGAAAAAAAGAAATATCAATACAACCCCTTTACTTCTCAAACAATCTCGAAACGAAAACTAAAACTAAGAGAAGCAGCAGAGAAGAGAGCGGGTGGAAGAGAAGGAAAAAAAAGTTAAAAAATGGAGTCTGACACAGGTCACGTGGTGTTCTACCGCAGTGAACGAATGGAGCCGGCGCTGTCATCTCGCGCAGGCGCACTAACAGCCACCGCCCGGCAAGGCGAAAACCCCGAATCGGTCCTGCTCTTCTCTACTATATCTATTGACAGTGCGCTGACTCGTAGTGAACGACACGCTCTCAGAAACTCTCTCTCATATGCGAAAACTCTAATTAAATATTCGTTATTTGTTCCAAGAAGAGGTTCGAAAAACTATACCAGAGGAAAAACTGTTCGTGCCGAAGAAGTTTTCAGACGAATTTTTTCTGATCTTAGTCCCCTGGGCCTGAGTATGGAAGGCGGTGGTACGCCTTATTCGAGTAGTATGGCCCCGTCTGGGTCTTACATCCTTATTGTTGTTAGCCAGCCCGTAACTGATGAGCACAAGCAGTTGATTTTGGAGAGACTTAACAAAGGTAAGGTTTGTGCCACGACTTAATGAATTTTGGAAAATTTGTAAACAGTTTTAATTTTGAAAATAAGAATTTGAAGTAAAATAGATTTTTTTAGTGCTGGAATGACGTTTAAATTATGAATATAAATCTTTTTTTAAAAAAAAGGTTTTGCATGATTTTAGATATTTTTTAAAATTTTAATCTATTAAAATTTATGAAATTAAATTGTGAATCATTCCGAGTTTGTCAAAATTAATCAAATTTTTATTTGCGTGTATTTTGTCTTCTAATTAATTTCATTGCATTACTCTTTATAATCAAGAAAGTTAAAAATTATGAATATTGTAATTTTAAAAGCTTACCTAAATATCAAATATTTACAATTTAATATTTTTCAATTTTTTTCTCAGAATATTTTGTTAGAAAATTTTGCCACATAAAAGTCTGAATAAATTTTACGGAAAACCTATGCATTAATATAGATGACTTTTTTCAATCCTTTTTACAATATATAAACATTTTTGTGCATGCATAGATTAATCAATTTGCATAATTTCTTTGCAAGTACCGATGTGGTAATGTTTTCAATTATTCATTTTATAATTTAAAATCTTTTGTCCAATATTTTCCTCAATTTTAGATGCTTAATTTCATTATGTAATCATGGAACAAAATTAAACTTAGAATTTTTTTTTTTATTTGAAACTCAAGTATTCATGCATTTTTTCAAGTTGACTTTTGTGTAAAATATATTTTGACATAGTAAAATTTTTAAATATAGATAAGTTCGTCCTTTTCTCTTTCCAAAAGTCTTTTTTATTATAAAATTGAGTAAAATTTTTAAATTTCGGTTGTTTATTTAGTATTTCATGGGAATTTAATAATGGATTTTATATATCATATCCGTTTTTGATCTTTCGTAATACTCGAATTTACCAAAAACATTTTTGAAGAAATTGTATTTTTTTTCAACGTGAACTTTTAATTTACATTGATATTATGTTGTAAAATTTTCGATTTTTTTTTTTGTTTATATCAAATTTGGTTTTTTATGATCAGTTTTGTAGTTCCTATGAAATGCTATTTTTAATTCGAAATTCTTTCCGATTGCGTTATCTACAATATATTTTTTCCAAATTTTTCTCCGATATTAATCTGTTATATCAAAGATTCTTTTGTAAAATCAGTTCTACAAAAAACTGAATGTTGACTGAGATGCATAAGCACACGCAGAATATAAAAGTACCGTAAAATCCGGCGTATAGCGCGCACCTATCCTTTCAAACTGCTATTTTTAATTTTTAGGTACATTCGCCGTATAATGCGCATCCATTTTTTTACGAAGAAACCTGAAATGTACATACACAATGCTCTTATACTTTGAAGTCATTTATTCGAGATATTCCAACTTTTAGGAAACAATAGTATACTTTTAGAACTACAACCCTTTAAGTTCATATTGAATGCCAATTTTATTTAAATAAACAGCATTCCAATGTATGGAGAGGTCTAATTTTTTTTCTATGCTCATATTTTCTTTTATTTTTAAAGATCTCATTTTTATACTCGGCGTATAACGCGCACCCGTAAATTTCAATCTTATTTTTTGTGATAAAAGTGTGCGTTATACGCCGTATTTTACGGTATAATTTTTTTTCCGAATTAAAATCTTAGTCATTTCTTGCAATGAAAACGCAAGCGTGTTACAGCAGGAATATGAATCCGATTTGGAATGTTTTACACGCATAAAACAAACAGCATTGAAGGGTAGAACATATTCAAGTATTACAAGATTTAAAATTAATTTAGCTGATAGCAGTTTTATGTGTACACCTTAATATATTTTCATTCATAAAATACCCACATTTTTGCATTTACGAACTTAAAAATTCTATATTTAAACTTTTTACGTGCTCATGATAAAATGACTTTGTAGAATATATATATAACACTGTAATTCATGATTTTATCATTTGCTTAAAAATTCAATGGGTAGACAATTTCAAAATTAAACCGATAACTCTTCAGGTTTACTATTAATTAAAAATTTTATAATTATTTCAAGAACAAATTCATTAATGAAAATAAATCTGAAATGAAAATAAAATGTTCCTTTTAAATTATAAAAGTCAACTGTGTTATTTGTCAATATTTAATACGGAGGGAATAAATTATTTCCGCGGGCAAAAGAAGAATCGTTTGCTTTAAACGATCAATTTTAAAAATTGCTTTTCATTTCTTGGCAACGATTCAAAAGAATAAATTTCGTTCTTTTCGCGAGAATCAAGTAAAAAAAAGACCTGAAAATTCTCTTTCGAATAAATAATCTAACCAGGTATAAAAATACATCAAACTTGAGAGGAGAGCCAGTAATATGGACGCTTTATCAGAATTTTTACTTGTTTTTCATTTTTGTGCATTTATTCCAAGCACTTGCATCTTTTTTCATTCACTGCTTAAGTATTTCTAAAAAAGAATTGAAATTCAAGTTTATATATTAGTACCTGTGACAATAATGTTTAATTTATTTAAAAAAATGTGTTCTGATTTTGAAATTTAATATTTTTTTAAAGATTTGTAAACTGTAACCTGGAAGGAACATGCTTTTCAAGAAAATTGAAGCATATTAAATTTTTGACAGTTTTCCTCGCAATTTTTAACTAATTTCTAGACAGCTTTGTTAGACTAGAATTAAAAATAAATTGAAATTCGATGCAAATTCTAAATTTTACTTTCATAATACATAGTAGAAATCAGAATATGTGTAATCATTAGAATTCTGAATGTAGTCCTCACATAGGTCGTTAGGTTCGAATTTTGTTTCGGTTAGAATATTGGAGGATACTGCGAGAGTTAATTCATAATAGCATAATGTTGAAATGACAAGAAATAAGTACTAATAAGGATTTTATTATTTGATATGGTTTTAAAATAGAAGATATTTTGCCACAATCTCTGTTTTAAAACGTCAAATGTCATTTTGAGCTAAATGACCACATCGTAATATCCAGATCTTTTAGATACCAGTAGTCACATAATTCATAAGTTAGATCTGTGTTTTTTTTAATGAGCATACTTTTATTTAAAATATTAACTTTTATACAACAATCTTAAATTTTTCAATACTATGCACATTTTTTAAATTTTGAAATGGTTTAAAATTGGACTTGTATAATAATTCTGATTGGAACAAAACAAGAATCAAATCGTTTGATGTTTTTTTAAAAAGCGTGTAATATTTCTTTTTCAATACAAACTATAAAATTTTTAAAAAAATTAGGAACAATAAAATTTTTTTAACTATTAGTTATCAACCGATTGAATACTTAAAATTATAAATGTCATGCTTTTCGTGTAAATTTAATTATTTTTGGAAAGCTTTCGTAATAAAGTAAATCAAATATAAAAAAGTAGAGAAATTAGACAAAATTTTTAACAAATCGTATTTTTTTCACTGCATATATAATTTTATTGACATGGATATCAGATTTTTACAGCGTAAAATTGATAAAAAATGATAGCTATATTGTAGCTTATTGGAGGCGCAACTGAAATAAATTTAATTTTTTAAGGCAAATTTCTGATACGTGTCTTGGAAATTTCTTATTCACGAACTTTTTAAAGGGTACTTGAAAATTTGAAATTAAGAACTGTGCTTTGAGTGAAATTGAAGAAACATCGAAAATTTTACAATTTACTAAACGGTTTTTTTTCTTTTCCCGCGCCAACTTAAGTAACATTATTTACAAATACTTTAGTATACGCGCAAGATTTTCCTACAATTAAGTAGCTGTTTTAAATCTGCTTTTTTGAAAGATAAACATTTTTCTAAAAGATGTGAAACACAATTTTCTACTATTTCTTATATGGTAAAAATGTATGTAATGTTACAAAATTTCATATAATTCTAATTTGGAATTTGATATAGAATTTAAATTCGTTTTTTTGTAAACCCAAATATCTTATTTATAGTAAGTCACATTTATAGTTCTCTTTGTTATCGTTTCTCGCACTATGTGCAAGCTCGTCAAATGACAAAGCACAGCTACGAAATGGATATAATCAATCAGATTTTTTAAAAAAATTGCTATATGCGTGAGTAAGAATTATTCCGATTATTTTTCAAGGTCTGGAAATTGTTTTTCTCAAGAATGAGAACTTATTTCAAAACAAACCGCAGGACAAAAATAAAAATGTCGACTTCGGTTGAAAAACCAGAACTGTGAAACTTCAAAACACATTTTTTTATTAAACTGTTCAGATTAGTAAGCCATTGCATATCCGTGAAGGACACAGAGGACAGTTTATGCAGGCGCCATTTCGATGGAAATCGGTGCAAAAACATAAAGAGCAGTGACTATCATTTGCATTTAGATCTTCCTGTTACTTCTATGACAGTCAGTCAGTCGTCATTTATTTTTATAAAAACATCAACCACTTTGTTAGATGGGAAAGCTACCATCAATTTAAAACCCGATTTGCATATTTGACTAGATGGAACAATTCCTGCCGAACCCCTTTTCTAGCAGTTGACTGAATAATACGTGTCATGGCTCCAGAAGAGTTTCTACACTCAATTACTTTATCCCTCGCTATTATTCTGATGTACGTCCCTCGAATATCTGATTACGTCTACTAAAGGGGGAGGGTTACCCCCTCCCACACAAGACCCCCTGGTTCGATCGAATCGTATAAAAAGTCATTCACACAGTAGAGGGGTCCTTTATATGTACCTATTGTCATTGTGTGAGGGGGCAGAATATGGGGCGGTGGCTAAAATAGCAGCGGGGGCAGGGGGTAGGCTTTGTGGTCGTCTGAACTAAGGTCTGTTCGTCCCCCCTCCACTTGCAGCTCTAGAACCCGGTTCTTGTCATTTCCGATCCAGTGAGTGGTTTGTCGAACCCGAAAACAACCATTACAGGCTGATGGGAGATAGGTCTCGAGTCTCTCTCTCGTCGATCTTTCGTGAAAGATGAATTGGAAATGGGGGATACTGAACTACACTTCGGAGCCATCTTTGGACACGGTAAGGGACCACGATGACAAAGAATGAATCTTTGAGATGAATGGATCCGAGACTAACTTCCAACTAATTTGATCATCTAGAATAGTGGTCTTTAACCTATACTCAATGAATATTTTAAAACATTTATCTTTATATATATATATACTTCCTATTTGATTGTGAATATTATATTATTTACTATCTCGGATTCCATGAGATAATTTTATACTCGTTAGTTAGCACAATGTCTTGCAAAATTAAATATTTTTCTAATGGAAAATGCATCTTTTTATATTTGTGGGAAAACACCTATAATGAAGGAAAGAAAACAACATATCAACCGAGTTGTGCTTCAAATCTAAATTGAAGCAAGAACAGCTTCTAAATTTTAGTTTGCGAGTTCATGTAAAATACACGAGATTTCTCACACAGATGTAAACATTTTAATGCCATTCAGAACATTATGTTTAAGTTTCATACATTTTTCAACGTAAGTGGCTACAAAAACAAAGTATAAAACAAATTAAACTCGGAATATGTAATTCAGTTGCATTTAATCTCAAAAGACTTAGACTCCGACAATGTGTGTAGAGGCTGCGGTAGCCGAGTGGTATAGGTATCGGACCGTGGCTTGCCTTGTCACGAGTTCGAGCCCAGTACCACTAAAGACCCGCCGTGTAGGGCAGCGATGCACGTTAAATCTGTCGAGAGCTGAAACGTCCTCTCGTTGGTGTGGTAGTTAGGAGAGGGGGTGCCAGCTCAGGTGTCGTCCACGTCACTTGACCATGGTTCAAAATTACGTGGTCCGTCGTCAAAAGCCCTCGTGTTGCTAAACAGTGCGACGTTAATAATCAATCAATCGACAATGTGTGTGTAAAAAAAAATACTGACATGTATCCCAGTTACTAAATATAATGCATGAGTTGGTAACACTTGAATCACAAATTAATATTTTAAATAAGTAAATGATATTAAAAAAATAGACTGGAATTTCTTGATAATAAATGCAATAATTTTTTTTCAATTGCCTTTACATTAAGTGCTTATAATATGTTGATCTACTTTAAATATTATTTTGAGATATATCTTTCGAAGTATGTGTGTGTGTGTAGTTCCACGAAAGCATTTTCCTGTTCTAGGGGTTCGACGAAAGCACCTTAAAGTTTTAGGGGAGTTCTGTGAGTTTTTTGAAAAAGTTTGATGACCTTTGGCCTAGAATAATCGGACAACTTCATGTTAAATTTCAGTATTTAATAAATTTAACGACTGATACATAATCTGAGGGGACACCTCCCTCTTATGGATCGGCCGCGGTAGCCGAGTGGTATAGGTATCGGACTGTGGCTTGCTTTGTCACAGGTTCGAGCCCAGTACCACTAAAGACCCGCCGTGTAGGGCAGCGATGCACGTTAAATCTGTCGAGAGCTGAAACGTCCTCCCGTTGGTGTGGTGTGGTAGTTAGGAGAGGGGGTGCCAGCTCAGGTGTCGTCCACGTCACTTGACCATGGTTCAAAATTACGTGTTCCGTCGCCAAAAGCCCTCGTGTAGCTGAACAGTGCGACGTTAATATTCAATCAATCAACCCTCTTATGGATCACAATAGTCTCTTTGACGGGGCGGAATTAAGTTTTAAAACTGTAGTTGTACTAAGATCGTGTTGCGAGATATATAGGAAATACTTCATGTTAATATTAAGTTTTTACATAGCGGGATCGTAGAAGTCGCGGAAAGAAAAATAATTGAATATAATTAAATATTTTTGTCAAATGATCGTGTTTCAAAATATGAGGTCAATTAAAAGTGGCCTATTTTGCAATAGGAGTTAAATTTCAATACTCTTGCCTGACTAAATGTTTACTAAGTAGGTTTACGATGCAAGTAAATTAACTATTGTAACCAATTCTGTCTATTTGAATGAGATATTTTATCACAATAATTAATTTTAATAATTATAAAAGTTTCTGTGTTTGTGCTAATAAAGAAACAAACTTGACTGTTTGTGAGATGAATTTAATCATCTGAAGAAATTTTTACTGGGTTATATGCAACAGATATCAGCTTTTCAGTTACATTATGTTAAATTTCTACATTTTTGTATGTTTTCTCCTATAATTTTTAAACTTCATTAAATATGGAGTGTGCATTACATTTATATCATTAAAAAATTATGCTTGAATTTATTTATGATCAGAATAAGTGTTGTATATATTTTTTCTCATCACAGAGATAGAATATATTTGTGTGCGTATATTTAATATTTGGATAAAATCTATGGATAGATAAGTGTGTGTTCTAAAATTTTGTACGATTTTTGATCTGCAGGTTGTTTTGTGGATAAGCTTAAATATTGATGAATCAATTTACTTTTTGAATATTCTAAACATTTTTTATGCTGTCTTAAGTCTTGTCCTAGAAATAAATTTATGTGATATTATGTATAATCCTTTTTCAAAAATAAGTGGTGTGTGTGGGGGGGGAGGTATTAGATTCAACTTAAGAATTTATTTTTCCATTGCTTAAAATTGTGTACCTCTTGTGATTTTTTTTAATTCAAACAAAAGAATTTTTAAAATCATTGACATCCATTGTTTTTAGGCTATGAAGCAATTATTTTAAGAACACAAATGTTTTTAAAACTCGGGGCTTCAAACTGAGAATACAAGTTTTATAGTAACACACGCACAGTGAATTTTATTTTATTAAATCTCATCTGAAATTCTAAATCGAAACTTCTATAAATATAAGCCTTAAATAATACTTTTTTTCCCAACTTTAAAAAAATTGGCTGTCTTTTTCCATACAAAACTTTGAAATGGAATTAAAAGTCATTTCTCAAAAGAAGTGAACAATAGCCAGGTTTTTAGTTCTTTTTCATCTTCTCCAAGCATGAACCATAAAATCCGGCATATAACACACACTTTTAACACAAAAAAATAAGATAGAAATTTACTTTTGCACGTTATACGCCTGATTTTACAGTAAATGCTTAGAGAATATGAAAAAGATAATATATATAAAAAGTTAGACTTCTCCACAAATATATAGAAACATTGTTTATTTAAAAGAACTGGGATATTCCTTAGGAAATTCAAGGGTTGTTCTAAAAGTATGCTATCTTTTCTAAAGCTTGAAATAATATCTCGAATAAAAGACTTCATAACATATGAGTATTACACACGTATATTTCAAGTTTCTTTGTAAAACAGGGAATGTGTGTGTGTGCGCGCGTGTTATACGGCGAATATACCTAAAAATTAAAAAAAAGTAGCTTGAAAGTATAGGTGCGCGTTATATATATATATATATATACTGGATTTTACGGTAATTGTGGAACTTTATTTTACTTAAATTTGAAAAAATTTCTTTGAGAATTTACCCAACAAACATTATACAGAAAAGAAAAATTAAATCAAATGCCTTTCAAATTATGTGTTCTATATTTCGAAATATATTTTTCTTTTTCAAGTGGTAAATATATAAAAAAAAATTAAAGTTACTTTTACAAAAATTATTTTGTTCATTCTGGATTTTGATACTTGAGAAATGCATAAATATATAAAGAATTAATTCTGAATCAAAATTAATATAATTTTAAGTGTTGGTTCTTTTTTTTAAAAAAATAAATAAATCCGATGCCTTAATCTCTACCATTATAGAACATACCACTTTAGAAAAGCGTATTCCTTAAATTTTATTTATTGTTTAGTGAAAAAAATTAAAACATCTACTTTGGGAAAAAAATTGGATATCTGTTTAATAAAATACGAGTGTTAAAAAGAATTTTGTAAAAACTAGTACCCACGCAATTCCATATTCCAAAGTATTTCAAAGAATTCTGATAAAAAAAATACCGCTTATTTATGTTATCGATATTTAAAGGAACATCACAAATTTCATAAAGAAAACTAAATAATGAAGTAATTCTTCAGACTGCGTGAAAAAAAGGCTACTGTCCTTGTTATCTAGTTTTGGTGAAGGACATCTCAAAGAAGGTACTTCACTTTCGGTTGAGAGACCTTTAGCATGTGTCCATGACCAAGACATAGAACAGATGCTTTTTCAATGAAAGTCGCGGCGTTTTATGTCTGGATTGGGTTCCTTATCAGTAATATTCACTGATTCATCGGAAAGTAATTTTATTCAATCAATACTGCATATGTGGTGTATTTTTTTGTCATGAAATGTTTAAAAACGGACAATAAATTATGAATTTTAGTGTGCAGATGAAGAGTATTAGATTTTTTTTTAATATTTGACTGTTGGGTGAGTTTCTGCAGTTGAAGTAATGCAGTAGTTATGACATGCGTTATACTTAGGTACGTAATTATTTAAAATCAAAGTAACATGTGAATTCAATTAGACATTTTTCTATAATATGTGCAACAATGGCGTAGTGGAAAACATTTGGGCCCCTCCTGCAAAATCAGATGTTGCCCCCAGTTGAATTTTACAAAGGGTAGGTACTTGGAGGCAGTCAGACTTTGGGCCCCTTAGAATGATGTTTAATGTGTGTTTGCAGAATTGAGTCTTTTATGAAAAAGCAGGATATTTTAAACTGATTATTTTTCATGTTCTAAATTGATGCGGTGTTAATAGCCATCTTGTGTATAAAAACAATAACTATATTGTGTATATAAACGAGAAATTTTCAAGATTTTATTTTTGTAGAAAATGGGTTTCGGATGAACAATATTTTTAATGGAATTTCCATTTAATTTATCACAAAAAAAAGAGGATCTGGACGAGTTAATATTGTGCCTTTTTCAAAAATAGGGGAATTTCATTATTAAATATATCAATGAATCTTCAGTTGAGGTACTGTTAATTCCTATTTATTGAAATTTAAAAAAATCTATTATTTCATAAATTTTTGATTCATTTTGTTATATTCAAGATTAATTCTATTTATGTCTACTTGTAAGTATGATATTCAGGAAATCTGCTACATTTATATCTGCAAGCTCTGAAATATTGAATTTCATTCTTATTTAATGTTCATGAACATGAAATTTAATGTAAAATCACTGTGGTGTTGTCATGAAAACATTCTCCATTTTAAATACTGGCCAACGGTAATTAAAAGAAGCATTTATTATTAAATGTATTCTCTGCGGTGATGGTACTTATTTAATGTTCCCATACGTTATATTCTTTTTTTTATAAGTGACAGCAGCAACAACTGAGAAGTAAATATTTTGAAATATTTTCTTTTCTGCTTTTGTTTTTTATCGTATTCAGAATAAGGTTTAAAAAAAATTGTAAATATATTATGTAAAAACTGGAGAAGATTGGATAATTTTTTCGGTACTATGTATCTTAGAATAGACATTTAAAATTAAACATCAACTGATTTTTCCAATAAAAAAAATATTCTTTTAAAATCCTTATCTTTTTATTTACAGAAAAAGTTTATACATTTTTTTGTATTTGCCAGAAGAGAGCGAAAGTTCAGCATTGTTTTGACTCAATTAAAAAAATATATCGAATTTATTCGCGAAGGTTCATAGTACTACACAAATTGGTAAAATAGGGCTTGTAAATATACTTAAAATAATTTCTAAATTATTTTTTTTCGGAAGGGGGGTGAATTTTGGAACGCAATACTATGTAAATCAGATATTTTAGTATGAGATGCGGTAACGTCACTTCTCCGAAACATCAACATCTAGTCGGCTTCTTTGTGGACCCGACACCCACACGTGCATCTTGCAGCTGCAACGCAACCCCTTTTTGACCCCCGAGGAATCTAGCTCGTCGACCGGAAGATGAGGGGAGAGATGCTTTGAACTTGCACGGGAGCGGTGACCAACGAATCCTCCTCTCACAAAATATTGGACTCTAACAATCTATAATTAAATTTAATAACTTTAATGCATCATTTAGTGAATAATTTTCAATAGTTGTGACGTAAATAAATTCCATATTTTAATTAACCAAGAATACGCTACCGTTATTCTTTCAAACGTTACAATGCACATATCTTGTAGAGTCATGCTTTTAAATCATTTCGAAAAACCAATATCTACTTTTTTTTATTTATTACTGACATACTCAGGAAGTGATTCGTAAAATCTAAAATGATGATTAAATAGCATCTTAAAAATATTTTTGATATTTACGATTAATGTAAAAGAATCTAAACGAGGGTGTGTAGCTACTGCTGTATCAGCCGTATCAATGATACGAGGCCTCCAAGCTACAGGGGCCCTAACACGTGTAACTACAGTCCTACTAACAAGGCTCTCATATCTGAAATAGGAACCCGAAGGAATTTTGATGCAGGGCCCTCTCGGAACTGGCTAAGCCAGTGATCCAAGCTTTCTACCGGTTAGACAACGAAAAAAAAAGATTTTCATAAGACATTAAATGTAGAATCTAAATCTCTGCATCATCAAAGCAAAAACATTTTCAAGTATGCGCAATTTCCAGTTTTGAGCTAAAGTAATGTGTAAATCAGTGTTATGTTACGAGTGTGTATTTATTTATATCGACGCACTTTAAAATCATTCTCAATGAATACATAAAGCAAAAGGCACATTTATTTTTGTGGCCGAAAATGGCTGCGAGTCCCGTTTCGTTTTGTATTCCATCTACTGCTATAACTGTTTTCCAGCTTCCATAGTGCGGATGTTGGAATGAGGGGGGGGGGGGGAATGGAGGAATTAGAGAAGTGCCTGGGAGACAATTTCGAGATGGGAATTTGTGGGGCTCTCCTCACTTAAAAGATCCGCGAGCAAACATTCCACGACTCCCTTCTAGAAGGGAGGATCTGCTTTTTCTTTCACTGAGGGATATCGTCTGATAATTCTGGACACTCGCTGACGGAATGCATTAACTTAATTTTTTTTCCTGTGATGTTTGTGTGGCACCTCCCAAGAATTCCTTTGAGTTTATTTTGTACTTTCACCATTTTGTTTTAAGTGCTTTTGGGTTTGTTTGCTATAAGAGTTTTTGACACCTTATCACAGCATCACAAGAATTTCACCTTTAGATGGTTATAACTTGAATTACAATCAATAAAAGGCCATTGGACAGTTAAGCTGGTTTTTCTTCACTCAGTGCAGTTCTCTTAATAATGCTTGATTCGTTTCAATAGCCTTGTTTTTTAAATTTCTAGAAATTATATAATAGCCTTTTGGAAGTGTGAAATGTTTTCAAATTGTTTCTTTAAAAAAAATGTGTGAATCTAGATCTTGAGTTATTTTGTAAGCATCAAAATTGGATGATGTTAGGCAGTGCATATTTAAGCTTAGGCTGGGCTCAGAATATCTATAGGCCCTCTTTGCACTGGAGGATCAAAATTTATAATCAGAAATTCTACTTAAGTCAAACTTATCCTGGCCTCGGGGCCCTTGGGTGCGTGCCCCAAGTAGTTAATGGATAAACCGACACTGATGTTAGGTTTTGAAAAGTTTGAAAGTGAAAAGTTGTTTCGGAACAAAATTTCAATGCTTTAAATTACGTCTACTATTTAATTATGTTTAAATTTAATGAATAAGTTATGCATGTTTGCTTGTGAAATGACATTTTGAGACTTCTTGAGGCCCAGGGCCTAGTGGCGTTACAGAAAATATTAGGCTCCCCTTCCCCTGCAAAGTCAGGTTTTGCCTTGAATATTTTATAAATTGGTTAATACGTACTTTGCGTCATCAAGGCTTTGGGCCCTCTAGAATCCTGCTCCCCTCCGTGATGTTGGGTGTACATTAAGTCATTGCCTGGGCCCCTATACAAAAGTAGCCAACTCTACGCGAGCTTTCTGATTGACAGTACATAGTGTACGTTGTCAAATAGTGGTACAAGCAATAACCCGTTAAAAATAAATATGCGTGACTCGTAATTTCACAAACTCGGGCACAATTCTACTCGACTGACTGATTCCTTTCATATAAATGAGTAATGACAACGTATGGGGGTAGGTCTAGAAAGGGACAATGGGCATAGCATCATAACTCAACCTTGCCTCTGTTGCCAGTTAGCAAATATAGTTCGAAATTCTCAGTTTTCTGGAGAATATGCCTAGAAATAACGATCCAAATAATTTTAATTGTCCAATGTTATCTTACTAGGATCAAAACGAGGCACTTGGCCTAGGCTCATGTGGCTCATACCTTAAAACGTCCCTGCGTGTGTAATATCACTTATTTTAAGAAAACAGTAATTAATAAAATATTTTCTAACCAATGGAATTTTTTGAATTTTTAAGCTAAGCAATAGTTCTTGGTATTAAGAAAAAGGAATAATTTTATTCTAACACAACAGCATATATTCCTTCTCCCCGAGAGTTGATATCGATTTTTACCTGCTTTGGCATTTATAGCAACGAACATTCATGAACTTCATCTCTTGTTGTCTTGTTGACTTGATGTATCCGTATCATTAAACCTCTCCCCTGTCACCTATTTTGCATAATCCCTTTTCTTTTTCCCACCAATAACATGATTAAAAATATCTTTTCAAATCTTCCTTTTGAAATTTTTTTTAACTGACTCTGGATTTGAGCCAATAATGTGGTTATCTAAGAAGTTGCCTATTCACTGCACTTATTAGCTGGCTCTTAGATCTTGAAACAATCATTTGGGGAGTGAAAACATCTACTTAAAAATAGTTTTGGAATTTTCTTCTCCTTTATCACTTCAAAGTCGCGTCCGACTCCTCAGGGAGGGTGAATGAGGGGGTGCAGAAGGGATAAAATCGCCTGACTTCCTTCCGACAGCCATTTAGAATCTGATGAACTGTCGACAAAGATAGATTCCTGGTGAGACACTGGGAGCAATATTTGGGGTGTTATTTATGATTTGATGGATGTCAACAGTTAAAGCATCTTTTTTTCTGTAAAAGGATAAGATGAAACGTGGATTTTTTTTCCCGTCAAGTTTTGGGATATGTATTAGCTTGCATGGAGAAACTGTAAATGAATATTTGATGAATAAATATTGAGGTTACATATGAAATTGAGGATTAAAATTTGAAACATCGAAAGTATATTATAAAAATTTCTATTTATCATCTTTGGGGTTTATTTAAAAAAATTCCTTTTTTTTTTTCTTGTTTTAGTTTTCAGCGGGAATAAACAAAAACCCCGATAGGGTTTTAAGTATGACCGAATGTTATGTTCAAAAATAATTGTTAAATACTTAATACTTAATAGGCGCAAATAAGTTTTGTTTTATGAGAAATTTAACATGGTTTAGATTTGTTTTTCTCATGAATATACAAAGATGCATGTTAAATATTTAATACTTTTGTTGGAAATACTTGGGTATTTTTAAATTTTCAAAGAAATTGTGAAAATTTTATACTTGAGGTGTCGCAGATTTTTAATTAACAATAATTCAAATTATTTGATTTAAAATTTTAATTTTTTTGATCAATATAGGCAAGCAAACTTGAGTTCTATTGATTGAATAAGTGTTATTTTTATTGCAAATACAAATTGGTTCAAGAATTTAAACTTAAAACTTTAATTTAAAAAGTTTTTTTTATTTCAATTTTATATTAGTAATAAAATTGTATTCTCATTTATATATGTTGGTAATTTTGAAGTTCGTATGTATAAAATTATTAAAAATTTAAATTAAGTTTTAATGCAGTGATGGGCAAAATGTTTTAATTTCTGACTCCACCCCCTACCATTTTGTGTAAAATTTGTCACGACTCCTAGATACCGTATAAGTTACCAATTTCAAATACCGTTAACAATTGGTTTCGTATAAAAATATAGTTCTATTTTAATAAATAATTCATTTTACTATTTGTTAATACACAATACTTGTTGAAGAAAAGCCTTATATTTTTTATTAATTAAATTTTCCTACGCACCCTTGTTTTCACGTACAATATTAGTATAATCAAACAAGAAACCCTTCCAAGTTTACGTATTATTCTTAGTTTAATAAAAATTATTTTTAATGCAAAATTTTGTTATTTATGAAACTTGAAAATAATTAGAGTAGGACATGAAACTTCTAGTATTTTAAATTCGCTTTACAGCCTGTCACGAATATATTTGTTTTACCTTGACCATATTCAAACATTCTTTTCCTGTCCCTACCATAAAATATATGAACTAGAATTAATATCTAATAAAAATTCTGTACTCGTAAAAAACTAATCTTGACCTCCCTAGAAAAAGGAAATAATAGTAATTACTTCGGACTTGGCGGATTTTCAAACGGGAAGTATAGGTCTTAGAGCCCCTGAATTGCTGTCGACTTTCGTTACGCACAGTACTATTCATTATTACGACACAGCCGTTGATTGGTTGTTTTTGGTTACCATGGAAACATGTCAACTTTCAGTTTTGGAAGCGACCCAGATTGTAATAAAGGAATGCGATCTTTTGTTGAATGAGATTTTGTTTCTGATTTTAGCATTTTATAAATGAAAAACATGACAATAGATTCTATATTTTGTATTATACCATACCTAAATATAGTTAGGTGTGTTCTAAAAATAAGGGCATTCTAATATCAACGGTTTTTCTCCAGGAAAGTTTTACATTCCATTTCATAGAATAAATGTTCAAAATTCCATACGTGTATGGTATTTGAATGGTGTTAAGTAAAATATATTACACTGTAAACCAAATATTTATATATTTATTATATATGTATTTATCTGTTAAAATATTTCAAAAAATTGTATAAGATTTGAACAGCAGCTGAGAAAGAAAAAAAATGTACAAACAGCTTTTGGTAATTCTTGAAAAAATTATTTTTTAAAAAATACCTTATTGTGCAATTTTTTTTTGTTTTAGAATTATGGTTTCGAAGTACTTCATAAAAAGTTTTCAAGAAATTAAAAATTGGTATTTTTTGAATTCTCAAAAAATTTTACTTATTATTGAATCATTCTTTTTAAACCTGAAACTATTTAGTTGTAGGTATATTTTCTGTGGATTGATATATAGGTACATTGTACATGATGTTGCCATTCGTGTGGAAACTTTTCATTTGGGAGTTTATCAGTATTTCGCATGATTAGTATAAGTTAATCATGATGTTAAATAAATGAAAATAGCAATGTCCATTGTTAGTGATTTTTTTATTGTTGTTTTAGAGTACTTGTATTTGAAAAATAAAACTGTAACACACGTGAAAAATATGAATACATCCAACTATATGTGAATCTATATTTGAAAGCAATAGATAGTTCAGTAGCAAAGTCGAATTTAAATCTCGAATTCACCAAATAAACATTTTTCCCCGCTTTAGATGAGTTCCTGAAAAAATCGTTTGTCTAGAAAGTTTTTCCAGTCATAAAAAGTTATTTCCTTTTTTTCCCGTGAAGACAGTGTCCTTGTTAAACACAAAAGACGCAGCTCCCGGATGCTCTAAGAATCTTTTTATTTCGTTTCTTCTTATCCAGCCAATACTTATCGTTTTCTTCCTTCGCCTTCCATTTAGATCAAGGGTGTCCAACTCAAAGGCTAACTTAGGCCAAACAAGCAAGGTTTAACTTTAGATGGTCCGCAAAAAATATCAATATTCATAGAAACTTGGGTTTATGTCGAATAATACATTTTCTAACATATATGAAAGAACAAGAAAAATTTAATGTTTACGTTACACGTTACGCTACGTCCATCATCCCAGGTTCTACTTGGAAAAAATTTGAATCCAACACATCGCTTAGAAAAAAATCAACCAAAACCACTTTTGCACTGGATTTTTATTCACGTAATCGATAAGAATCGCTCGACATTTTTATCCAAATTTCAATCAAAGCGTAGTGAATCCTTATATACATGAAAAAAAAACTAGCTGGTAACCCTCATGGAATTTATTTCGCGTTTCCAAAGTAGACATCAAAAATAGAATTAAAAAAAAAAGAAAAAGAAACCCGGATCAATACCTACTCTCAAACACAGAAGACGTTGCTATTATGTTCTGAAGAAACTGGTTCTTTTTCATAATGCTCGGCTACATCGCATGCTGTACACAATAGAAACCCGGGAAAGCAAACTAAAGAAAAAAATATTAACCTGAAGCCGTTGAAAAAGAAATCTCTTTCTAGAAATGTGCTCCACCTCTAAGGGATAAAAAACATAGAAGAAAAAAACCGTTCTTGTGCAAGGAAATGCATGAGGTGGAGGGGAGTAGCTTCCTAGAAATGTGTTGTCTAGTTTCCAGGGTTCCTTCTTCCCCCTACCTTGCTTTTTTTATAGGTGACCAACCTGATAAGGAGTATTCGAAAGTATATTTTTTTTATTGTGGGATTGAGAAAGGTGGTTATCGTTTTTCGTTTTGGTGGTGGAAAAGGTAGCGTATTGCTGCTGATAAGCAGCACCGAATTGCTTCCAGTGTGGAGACCTTCATTTATGGGAGGAGTAGCGAGATCGTTATCATCTAAGAATTCGTTGTTAGTGATATTTAATGTCTTGTACATTATTATATTAAGCGTATGTGTAAAAAATATATAGATGGAAATATAAGACTCGTTTTATATCCCTGGACGGATTGATGGTTTGTTATTTCAATAACGAAGAATTGTTATGAGTTTTAATTTTATAACACGGTTCTTGAGGCATGACTTCTCTCGAATCTTTCCCCACAAAATATATTGAAAATCTCTCAACACGAAACCGAGGGAGCTGAAATATTTTTTTCGTGTTAAAAGAATTTCCTGTTAAAGGGTTTTGCAAAAAAAAAAATCAACAAAATTAAGTTTTTTGTAGTACATTTTATTTACGTAAGTTTGTATGTATTTAATAAAAACCAATGAAACAAAAACATTCACAAGAACTTGATGAAATTTTATACAAAATTTTCAAGTTTTTTGAAAAACGAAACATTTATTAAGTTTTTGGGAAGAATCTAATATTTTTTCATGCATTGTTTAGTATCCTATTGTCAACTATTTTTGCGATGTCTATTTTGTTATTCATTTCAACATTGATATGTACCATCTAAATAACTGCAGAACTTTTCATGATCCTCATTTCAGATGACGTGGGAACAGGAGTTGCATTATTCATTTCATTTTTTTCGTCGGAAATCTGCATCAATGATATTTTTTTGAGCTTTGAACAAACACCAAAAAGTCTTTGTCTGCTATAATTGAGGCTGTACCACACATTATCAGCAACTACAACGTATTCTTCCTATGATTCAATAGAGTAGTCTAATATTATACAGAAATAATACTTTTCCTTTTCACACCCCTTTTAAATCTCACCTGTACGGCTAATATTTTCCCGTATTTTGCTCATTTCCAGAAAGAAAATCTTTTCGTGTTAAGCGATTTTCGTTTCGTGTTAAGATAAAAAAACATGAAAACACAACACTTTGTCTGGACCGTTGTGTATTTTTTAGTGTTAACTGACATTTCATTTTAAATGTTTTCGCGTTAAAAGTATTTCGCTGTATACTGTTGCCTTTTTTTGCGCTGCTAAAGATTGCTATTATCTGGCACACTGTTCAGAAGTTTGTTCATCATTGAACAAGGGCTTCAGTAGCTTGGTTGTTAAAATCGTACTCATGCTCAATGAGATTCGAATCAGGATTTCACCAAAGACCGTCTTGTGTAATAAAAAAATAAATAAAGGTGGCTCTTTCTCCTGAATCTGAATTCATTACTACGTACATCCTTTTTTTTCTTTCCCTTATAGCCTTTTTACTTAAAAATTAAATGTCGCTTATAAAATTGATATTCAAACCATAATTAATAAGTAATGAAACAAAATCAACCTTTGAAAAATCAATATTTTTGAAGAAAACTTATTTTATCTTCTGTAGTATGAAAACTGATTTGGAAATAAGATTAGAAATTGTACGAAGTTATGGAAGTATAAGTAATGAATTTAAATATACAAACCAAATGTATTCGAAAGTGGAGGACGAAAGTAAAATTAAAAACTTGATTTAATAGTTAATACCAAAGAGATCCCAATAAGTGTTTTTATATACCGATAGTAAATATAGAATTATTTAAAAAAAAAACTGGAAGCTCTGTAGTTAATATACAACAGCATTTCTAAAATATTTATTGCTTCTTAATATGTACCAATTTTTTTTTAATTTTAAAAGGTTTCAATAACTTAAAAATATGATTGAAAATGTTTAAGTATTCTATTTCATCCTGGGATAAACTCCAAAATAATTTTTGACAACTTCCCTGCATAATAATAGCCTTCGTCTATTTATTCAGTTACTTAATTCTATATTAACAAAATATATTTTCTTCTAAACGGAGAGACCTAATTCTTCTATATCAACATCAATTAACTTCTCAAAATAATTACTCTCTTCATAGAAAAATAGGTTCAATTTTCTCGCCAACTCTTAACTAATTATTCTATTTTTATTAAAATAAGAACAAAGGATAATTTAACTGATCGTCTGCACGAAAACTCTTCCATCGACAGCTGCACGAAGAAGCAAATCGGGGCTTTTCAAACTAGTTTTTCTGCAAATAATTTTACTTCATAGACCTTCCTGCCCCCCATTCATTCCTTACCTAAACATTAACATGAAAGATGACTCATACAAGGAAGTGACTTCTCGCACTTTTTTACGGTAGCTTCTGTGTTTTTTATCGTCATGTTTTGTGTATTGGTCATCTGTGTTTTTATGGATTGTTATTCTGAACTGAAAAGGAGAATTGACTTTCAGGATGCAAGTGTTAAAATCGCTTTCTTTCTCCATAGCAAAATAGAATCCTGTTTACATTCGAATGCTTTTATTTATTAAAGTTTTGTTCTGTGTTTATACACGGAAGTTAAATTTCCGTAGTTTATGCATTTTGTGTAAATTTTTATTGTGTAATGAATATTTTAAACAAAATTGTCAGTTTTTATTTTTGGATCTAATTGTTTGAAAGGAATTCCCCTCAGATATTTATGTATTTTAATGAAATGAATTTCCTTTTTTTCCCCTGGATGTTTTTTTTCTTTCTCTCTCTCTCTCTCTCTTTTCATTTTTTTGCTGGTGTTCAGTTTGAGTCTAGTTGCTTAAGGCTGAACATTGATTCGATTCTTGGTGTTTAATCTGTATAATTTTTTTTTTCATAAGTTATCTCAATCCGCAAAAAAAAAAAAGCAGTTTTACAGTTTTCACTTTCCTTTTATTCTTTAGAAATTCATTAAATATTTAGTTTTATTTTTTTCAAAAAAAGATTTGGGACAAAATATTTAGAACTTAATTATTTTTTCAATTTAATGTTTATGGAGGGTTTCATGTGATTTTCAAAGAATGTGTTCAATGGTATTATCTTGCATAACATTCTAATTATTTCACATTAATTCAGAATAAAGAATTCCTTTACTTTTATAATCCATATTTTATTAATAATCGGCATTAAATGTACTGTAAAACAGGGTCAGTTAATTACTTTCACCATTTCATCATTCTTTTCTTTAATTCTTTTCGTCTTGCATATTTTTATAATAAACTGTCCAAATTTTTCCCTTGTCCAAAAACTTTCATTTCCCTCTCAAAAAAGTTATAGAAATAATTAAATTATTTTCAGGTTAGTATTCACGCGTTAGTGAAAATGTGTGTAAATTTCAAAGTGAATGCATTTTTACTTTGAAACCACTGGCCAAGTTTAGGCATAACTTTCTGAAAATATCATGACATGAATAATAACTTGAACATTATTTCAATTAACTGAATTGTTAACTGATTTTGTTGTTTATTACTTTATTTTACCATTTTTTTCATTATTCTAATGTAAATCAAAAATATTAGAGCTTCATATTTGAATTTTAACATTCATTAAGCGATTCCCGCAGAATAAATGCCAAAATGTATTAGTGTAATGGCTTTTATCTGTTTGGCACTAATCCAAAGGTTCAGAGAGTATCTCAAAGCCTATTATCCAATGTTGTTATTGTGTCAAGTGTTTTGTTAGCAAACATTTGTTCTGAATCTGTTAGTCTTAATTGGAAGAAGAATCGCTGTCACGTCTTGCAGTTTATAATTTTCTACTATGCTTGAGAATACTTAACCCTTCTTTTGGCATAGTTTTATATCGGCACTGTTGGGAAAACAAATTAGTTTTGGACGTGTATTGGGTGAGAAACTGAATCCAGAGTTTATCACAATCTCTTCAGTGCAAATATATAAAACCCATACTCAAACGCTCCGTGTTCACATAAACTAATATTTTTTTCTCGTCAATTTTTTACAATTTCTAATAGTGACTCCAATCAAGAGGACGTTAACATACTTGTCGAACTGTGGAGCTAACTTACTCTTGCGATTTCTGTCTCTTCAGTAGTTGCCGAGAGTTGGGCTACAAAATTTATTTTAATGTTTCTCTTGCTTATTAAACGCGATGGTGTGTAAGATAATAGGTAATAAATGAAAAGTACACTTTAGAACAAGCATAAATGACATTTAATATGCAAAATATCTATCTCGAATGGGAAAATTAAAAAGGCAGCACTTGACTGTTGAGGCCAGCAGTCACACATCCCTACCAAAGATCCGTGAAAAAATTTTTGATGGTTCCGCAGAAAAATTGGGATATTTATATTTTTATGAAGATTCACACACACACAGCTTAAAAATGACGAGTAATTAAACTTATTTTATGGATATAAAATCTTAGCTGCCACTTTTAGTGAAATTCCTTCCGAGTTAAGTGACTCTTTTAGCTGCTTTTGCGGGTGTATCTAGCTACATTTCAAAGTGAGAGCTGGCATCAAGGTAAATAGGTAGCGGTATTTCTTTAACTTCTTAGTACTGCTTTGCGTTGTCAATTGGTTCGTACTTTTCGTGAAGTTCTTTTTTAGTGAAATGGAAATATAGATGTAAATAAGTGACAACATAGTTATAATAGTCCGCTTAGTGGCTGATCATATTCGTGGTCCATCAAATATGAAATTATACGTTTAGTGATTTATGAAGATTTTTAATGGTTAGCGATCACTGGTCTAGAATTCTTGTGAACTAGATTTCAAATGGTTGTTTTTTAGATTTGCTCATTAGTTATGTCACTTAACAAAACTGTTTGAAAATAAAGACTTGATCTTGAAATTTTACTTAGCTTTATTTATAAAAATTGATACATTTTTTGTATTATATCTCAAAAGGGAAGTTTTTAATTGGAAATATTAAGTGTTGGAGAGAGAGAATAATTAGGTTTTAAATTAGAATACTGGTATTTTACTCGCTGACGCTTTAAACAATTTATTCTTATTTTCAGTGTTGAATTTAAAATTACTAACATAATGTGACTAAAGAGTTGGTTAAAAGCTGATTTTGTCCTATGATTTTAGACATAAATTTTAATCCAATAGGTTTTAAAGTTCTAAATATAATAAAATTTTATTCAAATTTGTGAGTAAAAAGTTTCTGATATTTCGCTTGTGAATTATCTATCTCCCAGGTCAATACTTCAGAGAATTAAAATGGAAAAATAAGTAGATATTGAGTCGCATTGAATTAGATCAGAAATATTAAAATACGAAGCATTTTGACAGTTAAGGTGTCCCTTAAGACACAAACGCGCTCTGAAGTCTACATTAAATCAAAGAACCCTTGAATTAAATTTGACAGATTCGAAATTACAATTTTATTTTTAAAAAAAATCCTGAAGAACACAGGTACCAACTTAAGTTTGTGTAAATAAAAGCAGAAGAAAATGTTATGTCATTTTATTGGGAGTGACATTTTTATTATCTGAAGGGAAATTGTTTTTCAAGTAACTTGCTTTAGTTTTTGAGGAAAGAAATTGCTTCTGTGCACTTAAACTGTTCAATTATAACTTGAATAAGATTTCTTTTTTTTATCGTACAAGAGTCCGTTTTCTTTATGAAAAAGAATGAAGATTTTCAATTGCGTATGACGAGCAATTAAGGAATTTTTCTAAAACCGTTCGTGTTCGAGAATAGGAAGAATTATTTCGACTTTTAAAGTGCAAAATACTTGTATTTCTCCTTTAATGACATCGTTTCTGGAATAAATCCGTGCAAAACAAACGAAATATAAAAACAAATATTTGAACAATCGTCGCTAATGACTTCAGAATAATTAATCTAGATGGTTATTTGACTTTTTAACTCATTAGAAACTAACTTTCTTTTTTAGAATGTAATCGTATGTTTATTTTGATAAAATTGATCTGAAAGTAGATTTTAAAAATTGTTCCAATTAGTATAATTGGAATTAAAATTAAATTTTAATCTTGGACATTATTTATATTACAAACTATCTCCATTAAATCTCCACCGTGTATTTGAATTTTTACTAAACAAAATTTGAGTTTAAACTGAAGTACTTAGTGCAGACTGTGGCGATTTTAGCATTTATTAAAATAAGCCTCCAAGCAACTTTAGGGTTACCAGAAGACTTAATACTGTAAGAAACCTAAAACGTGTTTGCCAAAATAAAACAATTATCGAACCATGAAACTCAAATTTAGCGAGCACCCTATGCTTTGTTTCAACCAAGAATGTATATTAGTTAAAGAAATGTGGGGAGTATGCGACACAACTTTAAAAGGTACGTAATTAACATCAGAGAATGAAAAAATAACCACAAGCTTCTTACTTGGCAATGCAAATTTACACTCGTAAGTTCTAATAAAAAAAAAGAGAACTAATGCAAAATAATTCGGAATCTTACACTTTAAATTGATTTTTTTCAGCAAATATTCATATGGAGTGGTACCGATTTTAAAAGGATATTTTGATGTGTGTAACGTACGCTTATCTGACCTAATTTAAAATAACAAGTACGCGTCAAAAGTTGTATTGTTTTAGTACAAGGGACACAATTTTTTTTATAAGTCGGACTCAACGAATGGCAACTTGTAGGTCGAATCTCGATTCCTAAAAAGTCTGAAATAGGTTGCGGGATCAACCCCGGCTGGAGAACGCTAGATTTTCTAGATGCAGCAATCGTAGACACGCATACCATATGGTTATGTGGCATGTAAATCCCTTGAGTATCAATTTGGCTCTCGGCAAAATTAAATCATGACAATATTTAGCATCTGACGAGAGTATTAATTAAATTAATTCAAACGCCCAAATTTGTTAGAGAGGCCGCCGTTTGATGGTGCCACCATGAAATGGCTCTCACATTTGGGGCCTTTGTCTACAAAGGCTAAGTTGCTAAACGGCAGCCTGTAAGGGAAAAAAAGTCTGATATAATGTATAAATTTCAGTGAATGTTATTTTCGTAGTTTTACCGGTTGTTTGAATACTTGAATTGATAGCAATAGCCATTTGTGTAGATTGAATGCAATTGTTTAGGTTGGATCATGTATTTATTTTAAAAAAATTATTTTTTATCGACATATTTAAAAATTAAAATTTAACAAAGATTAAACGTTCAACTAGTATTCAAGCTGACTTTATATATTTCATGACTGCATTTTAATTGGATGACAAATTTTCGAAACCTTATTTTCAATCGCATAAAACGCTTAAAACTTTTTATTTGGATATTGGAAATAAACTTTTTTTTTCATTAATCACAGACATTATCTTGAATAAAATCTTAAGAAGAAAAATTCTAATTATTTCACGCGGAAAAATTCCTGGTTGCAGTTATCGAAGCGTATGTTTTCCAGTAGGATTAACCCTAAATATCAGCAGTGCATCTCGTATAAAACTTCTAAATGCTTTTTAATCTTTCTTTTGAATTAAGCCGGTTCCTGTCGTCTGATGTTTACAGGTGTCTGGGTACCTACACTTTTTTTCGCATTTATGTGTGCAAAGAATTCGGATAACACCCTTTTTAGATAATGTATTTACCAATTTTTGTTTGTAATTCCATTTTGTGTGTGTGGTTTGTTGAAAACTTTTTTCGTCGGATGCTCTCGCATGAGTTGTCTCTCCCAACTTCTATTCGATCTCTTAACTTAAAAATAATGGCGTCTGGGGAATTCAAAATGGAAGTTTGGAGAGACAGACTTGTTGTGTTTTGTGGAGTACGTTAATCTGTTTGCGATAAATAGCATTTCAAAGTTTTTGAAATTTAAATTACTTTTGCGCTAAATTATTTTTTTAAATTGTATGTTTACATATAGGTGAAGAGGATAAAACTTTGCCTCAAGTAGTCGCAAAGCTTCCATTTCCCAAATATATAAAAAAGAAGCGTTCTTATTCTCATTAAGTTAAAACATGGGTTTTTATATATATAGGTAGTATTTTTTCCAATAAAACCATTGCAAAATAAAATGAATTAAGCTAAAAAGTTGAAGCTTATGTTATTATAAGTGTGTGCTATTAAATGTATTAAGTCTCTATTCCACAAAAAATTTTTTATGACAGGCTTGGATTTCTGGAATTGTTTCTAAATGTAATTATGTTGCGAAATATTACTGAAATTTTGTTGAATTTTTGAGCCTTTAAATCGGGTAAAAATAGAAAACAAAATATTTTACTTACGAAATGTATTCAAAGTAATAAAACAATCTATTAAAATCTCAACTTTTTTTTTTTTGTCACAACTCTTATTTTCCATAAAATTTTAACTCATTATGTAGGTAATTTCAATTTGACTCTTTCCAGTAAGCTTTCTTATATTTCAATAATACACATTGTAAATAATACCTAACTATATCTTAATAATGCAACTTTGAATTCTTTTCCTGAAGCTGAAAATTCAGCACTTTCTGTACACTTTCAAATTATTTTTGAAATTACGAATTCAAGGATTCCTGTTACACGTCCCCGGAAATCAGTAGGACTAGATCAGGGCCATGACTTCATATATCAGGGGGGAACCTTTATCGATCGACGCGCCATTTTTTCTAAAGAAGTGTTTAATGAGGTATAGACGTGCCGTCAAATATTTTTGACTTGTGAGGACTTGTGATTATTGGGAAAATATTAAAACTAAATACGAAATCAAAATTCTTTATTCACTACGAAAAAATATTTTTTTGTACTGTATAGTAGTAAATGTTTCGGTTACAGGTTCAATTCAAATTAAAGTAACATTAGTGTGACTTCTGTAGTTACATATTGGATGACAAATAACTTTATATTAGGATTGTAAGATGTTACTTTTAGTAGAATGCCTGTTGAATTAGTCATCTACCAAATAGTTTCTAAGCAATTAATTATTTTTACGTTGGCTCACTCTTTTGACAAGAGGAGCTGTGATTTGTTTCAAAATGCCGTTTTACAGACGATGTTCTGCATACCACCATTCCAGAACATAAAACACACACCGCTCTGTCGCCTTTACTAATAATGCCATATTTCTAGATTCACCAAATTTGAAATTCTCTACTATCTTGCACTTTTTATTCATTTGCTTAACTAGCCATGTTAAATAACTGTTAAAAATTGTAAATATAACACAAATAAACTTCAAAATACAGTTGTCACCGAAATTGACTATGTTATGCGTAGACAAATTTTACATCACAAGCAACTGTTGTCCACGACGTAACTAAGGCAAGACAATAATAAACAACGGTGCTCACCGCCGCAAACGATCACTCGCGTTTAATCGCATTACTTCATAGATAACATTGTTATTTTCAAACAAAATGCAAACCATTTTTTCCACTGGCGTGCCCAAAATATTGTGTCGCGTGCCATTGATGGCATACGTGCCACTGGTTCGCCATCCCTGTCATATATCCTACAGAAAACCAAAACCAACAATGCTATGACCATAAGATCTTGTTAAGAGCCCCAGGCCCTCTAGGATATGTTCTGTGGAAGCAAGCCTAGTGGTACACTTGGTACAAACTGCATAACTCTTGGCACCATCAGTGTATGTCAAAGATCTAAGATGACAACTAAGAAAGAGGGTAAGCGTGGATAGGTTCTACCTGTTGTTACCAAGTGTCAGAGAACCACATGAACCCTGACCAGGACTGGTCAATAATTCCCTTCTCTTTTTTTTCTCTTTTTTTTAATGAATTTGGATTTCCTAGTAACAAATATTTTGCGTTTTATCTTTGTATTCGATAAATACTAAATTTTCTTAACGCCAAATCTTAATATGGTTAAAATATAACTTTCGAATATTGCAAAAGAGCATGTGGATTACTGTAAAATCCGGCGTATAACGAGCACTTTTCACACAAAAAATAGGATCGAAGTTTACGGGTGCGCGTTATACGCCGGGTATAAAAATTATAGCTTTAAAAATTAAAGATGGGAGTGTAGAGAAAATTTAGACCTACACATAAATCGAAATACTTTTTATTTAAAAGAAAGGGCGTGAACTTAAAGGGCTGTAGTTCTAGAAGTATATTATTTTTTTTTTCTAATGCTTATAATAATACCTCGAATAAATGACTTCAAAACATACAGCACTGCATACGTACATTTCAAGTTTCTTCGTAAAAAAGGGGGGGTGCGTTATACGGCGAATATATCTATAAATAAAAAAAAATCAGCTTGAAAGTATAGGTGCGCATTATACGTCGGATTTTACGGTATAAACCTTTTTGCTTATGAAAAACCAAAATAAGGTTTAACTAGGTACTCTGTTGTATTATAACTCTTTTGGTTTTCAATTATTACGCAATTCTAGCATCATAAATGTTACGTTTTGGTGACATACACATGGAGGACATCCATTTGTTCTAAGCCTTTCATTTCTTCGTGCAATTTTCACAAATGAAAGGGGAGAGGAAGTAAGTGTTGTGCAGGAAATGTGTAAGAATTAATATATAGAAAGTTGTGAATTGCTTTTGATTGTGGGCTTAAGAATCGCGCGTGCGTAAAAAATGAACCAGGTTAATGTTTTTTCACAGGTGGTGCACTTTCATACGTATTATCTTTTTTATAATAATATTTAAATGATTTTTTTTATTCGGTTGAACGTTATGGACAAACTTAATTTCCGCATTTCTAAAGAAAACTTGATTATATATCTCTGTTTGCAGATGGAGTTTTATAATATTTTTGTTTATATAGGTATTATTTGCTTACATAGCTTTTCAATTTTTCTGTGTTTTCATTTGCCTAAAAACAATTTTTGTGAATTTTAGCAATTCTTTCTCAATTCTATTAAATGCTAACTTTTGACATTTTTATTCTTGTTTTATTGGAGGACGATCAATTTGTGTGGATATTTTAAAGAAAATTATGAATTTTTTTTAAGTACCTTTTTTGTAACTATGAGGAATTAGATGTGCTAAATCATATACATTTAGTTTTAAATTTTGAGTAATCGGAATGTCTACGGGCTCTAGCCCTGCTCTCACTGTTGACACATCGTGTTGAGGGGCTGATGCACGTTAAATCTGTAAAGGCTCCAAACCAGGGGTGGGCAGACTTTTTCTGGGCACGGACTACTTTCTAATTTTTTAAAGGTGTAGCGGTTCACACAGTGGCGTAGGTGTAGGGAGCTAAAAGAAAATATACAATACAGTCCGGCCACCATTTTACGAATTTCTCTATTTAGCAAAACTTTTTCTTCAAACTAAGAACGTTTTCCGATTTTTTTCGTAAAATTACCCACAAATAGCGAAGTGCATTTTCTATTCAACAAAATGTTCTCTCAATGTTAATACTACTGAAAATCGGGTGCGGCTTAGAATCGAAAGGGAAAAAAATTCGTTGGAGAGGGTATTTAGAGCAATTACAGATTCATGAATGTATTTAAAAGTTTATAATACTGATAAAATAACTAATTATATTCACTTATTATTAGTTTTCCTTTTAAACCCATTTTCATTTCGTAAAATTGGATAACGACAAGCCATTTGAGACTATTTTTCAATTTTCACAAAATCTTGTTGAGAATTTGGGGCGTATCTAAGAATCGATGGCGGGTTAGATTGGAAAAAGTACGATATTTCTGCACTTTCGTAAGATGGAATGATTATTAGGTCTTAGTGAAAGCGGTCACCCCTAAAAGTCTTGGTGGTCGATCGCGATCGACTTAATGCCCACTTCGGCTCTAAACGCTCATGTTAGCGTGGTACTGAAGTTATGAGAGTGGGGGGCCAGCTCAAGTGCTCGTCACTTGACCGCAGTTCAAAATTACGAGGTCCGTTGCCAATATTGTGACGTGAATAAACACTCGGCTACTGTCTAATGGGATACCATTTTTCTTGAATCTAACCCGCACCTTTTTTTCAAATGTTAATGCTACTGAAAATCAGGTGGAAAAATCGAAGGAAATAAAATTCATTGGATGGGACATTTAGAGCAATTTACAGACTCATGTATGTATTTAAAAGTTTACAATACTTTTAAAATAAATATTCTCTCCTTATTAGTTCTCATTTTAAATTCATTTTAATTTGGTAAAATTGGATACCGCGCGATAAACAATTTTACACTATTTTTCACAATAACTTGTTGAGAATTTGGGGTACGACTTAGAATCGATAGCGGCTTAGATTGCAATAAATATGGCAATTCCTTGCATCCACATAATTATAAAAAAAAAATAGTTTCTATTTCTATCAATCTTGGAAATGTTCTTTTAATTTGTTTAAGCTATCGCGGACTACGTTCGGAACCGTGATTTTCAAAAGCGCATAAATGGATAATTTTCATGATATTAAGTGTCGCTTAGATTATTATAATACATGCATAAAATTGTTTTAAGGACATTTTGACAAAAATGTTTTATTTAAATACAGTATTTCGACAAAAAATTAACTTATAATAATATCTTTCCAAATGTTCTCCTTTTGTGAAAAATGCTTCTATTAGAATAATATTTTGCATGTATGTAGCTCAGACCTCTGTTCAGAGGCTCAACTAGAATTTTTGAAATATATAACTTAGAAGTGGGTTTATTCATATTTTACGACAACAGAGGGGAGCAATTTTAAGGAAAAAAACGCGAATAATTATTTCAATTCAATTGGTGGTAACTTCTAAAATAATGTGAATTTTTTTCAAAAATTCTAATTGAGCCTCTGTAGAGAGTTTTGAGCTATATACAGGGAAAATATTATTATAATAGGACAATTTTTCACAAAAGGAGAACATTTAGAAAAAAGATTATTCTAAGTTAATTTTTTGCCGAAATATTGTATTTAAATCATTTTTTTGTTAAAATGTCCTCAAAACAATTTTATGCATGTATTCTAATCTAAGTGACACAAAAAAATCATGAAAAGTATCCATTTATGCGCTTTTTTAAAATCACGGTTCCTCAACGTAGTCGGATACCTTACATATCAAATTGAACACGAATTCGGTATTTTTTAATACATAGGTTAAAAATATTAAGAATTAGTTGATAATTAACATCACTACATTATTACTTATTCCATTTTTTCATTTAGCAAAAGATGAAGCTTTATGCGTGTTCTACTAAGTTCTACTATTAACCTGATACATATTATAATTTATTCCTGGTCAATAGCGGAGACTAAATGTCACTGACCTAAGCTTACAATTTTGTTACTTTTTGTTACTTTGTTAGTCAATTCACTTTTAAACTTTTTCTAAACGCGAAATAAAATATTGCCAATAATGGCTTAAGGTTTTTTAAATTGTTTTTCCCCTAGATAAGCTTTGACATATTTATCTCGAAAGCTTTTTTATTGTTCCATTTCTTCGTACCCCATCTTCTGTCAATTTTTTTCTCTTTTTTAACCGGTAGCTCGCTCCTTATTTGGAACTGAATATTTTGTTCCTAGCACACATAAAACAAAATAAAATGGAACATTTGTTCCATGAAAAATAAATGTTGCTATGAAATTCTAGAAAAGACGTCAATGTTTAAAAATAGATAAGCTCTAGAAAATTGGATGATCGTGGGAGCCTATTACATGTGGGAACAAAAATAAAACTTTGTAGGTTTTAAATTGAAAACATGTCTTGATTTTTGTTGAATTCGACGCTTGGATGCTTTTTCCACTCGATTTTGTTACAATGGGAATATTAGGATATACATTGCATATAAAACAAATGTTCTATCATCCGGTAAAATATTTGACTGTTTATGCTTAAGTTTGATTTATATCGACTAAACCATCTTCGATTCTTAGAAATTATTACTGTTTCTTACGAAAACTTAAATTTCTCTTGCCTTCTAAGTATTGGAATGTTTGAACTTTCACAGCCTTTTGTGTAATTTGAAAATATTTTCTCAGAATAATCGGTCATTATTGCTGCTTCTCTTATTTCTCGTGCAAATATAAAGTACTTGTGTGAGCCTTAATAAATTCCAGTAATTGTTAGGTGGATTACCCATTGATTCTAGAAATCATTTGTATTCTAGAAGTAAAATGTGTATTGCACTCTGATATGTTAAAAATCAATTGTTGTGCTGAACTTTATTTTCTTATTTATTTCAATTTATTTCAATAAATATATATATATATATATATATATATATATATATATATATATATATAAATTAGAGAAATAAGTTCAGTAGCTATAATGAATAAGCGAATGTAAAGGTTTTTTAATTGGTAAATATATTTTAACTTTCTCATCTGCTTTTTAAATTATAGGTTTTCTAGTTCAGATTTTTCTGTAATGACTTGAAATTTCTTGCTTTAACAAAAAATGAAACTGCAAGTGTAGAAATAAAAAAAAAAATATATCATCTTAATGAAGTTTGTTAATAGTCAGTGCACTTAGTGGTAAATTAGGAAAATGTAAAAAAAAAGTTTCTGCAGGAATTTTGAATATAGTTATGTTAAAAGTAACAGAGATAAGAGTATGTTTTGCAAAACTGAACTTTTCTTTATCCCCCAGCTTAATAGATTCTTCATGATTTAATAAGATTGATATTATCAGTCGCAATAACTGTATTAAATGCAATTTCATATAACATAATTGTTACAATTAGATTCATCCTTTATGAAAATTTTTTATTCTAATTTTTAAGATTAACTTGTTTTTTGTATCGTGAAAGTAAATTAAATTGCATAATAGTGATTATATGTGGATATTTTCAAAATGTATGCATATTTTTTTTGTCTGATCACATTTATCTAAATACAATATTTTCGCGAGACTTTTTTTTTTTTTTCTAATGAGAAGCAAGTGTTTAGAAAGTTCATTTTAATATTTGTCATTTTTATTTTATTTCTGATTCTCTAGTTCAAACTATCAGTGGCGTAACGTAAGCCCCCGCATTGCAGGGCCCAAAGCCTGACTGATGCTAAAGGGGGATTGAGGGGGCCCAAAACCCGACTGACGCTAGAAGGGGACTGAGGGGCCAAGGCCTGACGTATTTGGGTTGAGATCCAAAACATGACTTTGCAGGGCGGGGGACTAATATTCTTTGTTACGTCACTGCAAACAATCCTCTAGTTATTCTTGGACGGATTAATAATTATCTTTATCAGCTAATATGATCCAATAATAGAATTTTGATTCTTTCTCCGAAATTTTATTTTAAAATGCCAGTCTCTGCTTAATTTATATCAGCAATTATAAACGCTGCCATCCCTCGTTATTAAGTTTTGATAAAATATGTATTTTATCTTTCAGTGCTATTAATTGCGTTGTAAATAAAAGATCGCATCAACATGTTTTTGGTTTCTAATCTCTTCGGGTCAAAATAGATTGATGGTAAATTATTATTATACATTTTTAGATAGTTTTATTAGGAGCAAATTCATAGTCATTACGTTCTAAACTATAATGACCGTTCTAATCGACTGGTTGCTGTTAAGGTTCATTTTCCATTGCTTATTATTCAAGATTCGTACGTTTGCTGAGGATGATGTTCTGTCCAATCAGTCTTTAAAAAGGGTTTAGTTCGGAGGAAATAAATTAATCTTGTGCAAACACTTGCAAGTAAGCAAATTTATCTTGCGTTTCTAATCACTGTTAATGAAGTTTACTTCATGCACTATTTCCTTTGGATTCTTTAAACTATCCAATTACCTGCTCGTTTTTTACTACTGAAATTCGACATTTGTTTACATCAGATTATTTGTGCTGGCTGAAAAGTTTATACTTTATTATTTTTTTTTGCAATTTATTTGTTTACAGCTGAAACGTTAAAGGAAAATCTTGAATCAAGGTTATGTTTTATTGCACGCTTATCCAACACGAGTAATTTTAAGACATTTAATTCCTTTTTCCCTGTTGTGCTTTTATGTTTGCATGGTAATAAGTTTCTGGGAAAAATGAATGGGAAATAAGTGCATTGAAATCTTGTTATATCCTTTAGTTGTCTTTTTCTTGAGCTAATTGCTGGATTGCTTTTTTTTTTTTTTTTTTTTGACAAAATGCATGAAATTATTTCCTGCAACATGTCTTTTAATAATAAAGATTTCTTATGACTGCCTTTTGATGTTTAAATTGATTCCAAATTTGAGCATATTTAAGACATACAGTTTCAATCTAGGAAATTGAGATTGATTGCATTTTGAAGAGTTGAATATGATAATCTTGCTAGGTTTAAATCTATATTTTTCATTTAGTTAGTGCATGTGTTGATTCTTATTCTATTGTTAATCTTTTGTGCATCTTTATTTCTTGTCATAAATTGCGAATATAAAGTAAATATATTTTTATGTGAATTCTAAGACATTTAAATCCATATTAAAAATTAAGATAAACACGAGATATTCTCATTAAATCTTAAAAAAACTGGTTTCAAATGAATTTTTGAAATAAATGATTCTAATGTTTTAAATGAAGATTATGAAATCGTTTTTGAATCCGTAAAGTACATAAATAGCATAATATAAGTTAGATATGTCTAACCTGTGTAAACAGCTTGCTCATACAGTCCAATTTTCTTTTCAATATATGGGTTATTTAAATAAAATTGTCCTTTGTAAAAGATACTAAGCTTTTATAAGTGCAATAGAAGACTGTTTCAAAAAGATTGCAACCACATTGAGAACAAACGACATTGATGTTTAAGTTTCTATAAAAGCTAAATATTCCAAAAATTTCCAACAACCCCAGTTATCCACTTACAAAAATAGCTCGCTGAAAGTCAAGGCATTACCATACTCAAATTATAAATCCTCTTGTATAACCATGGTATGCCTCATAAGCTGTGGTCACAGTTAATATCCCACTGCAAAAAGGGGGAAAGACTTCGAAAAGGTGAGTCATTTGTATTGCTTGGATTAATCTTTTAAAGAAAATGGCGAAAAACGTAAGAACGAAATCGCCTCCTGTATTCTTATTCGAATCGCTTTAGTTCAGGTACGTCTTGGTCCACATGACCTAGACAATTCCATTTCCATCTGAAATTTAGAATTGTAGAGAAGGAGAAAAAAAATTAGAGGGTGGTAAACTTACTCGTCAGTGCATGACGGGTGAGTATGAGTCACAGGAAGTTCTACCCTACTGAAGTGAAAGTGTCGACTCGATTTTGTTGCTTTGCTGTCTTGTGACAGTTCAAACGATACACATTAACTGTTTGCTAACAAGCTTTGGGTGGAGGCCAAGTCGTAGCAGCGATGTAAGAGCGCTGTTTCGTCGTTCCAACAATTTGGTGTTCTAATGTACGTCGTTAATTGCTTTCACGGGTGTGATTTAGTGGACAAATCTAACATTTAAAGTTGGTTTGTCTGGATTTATGAACGAATGTTTTTAAGCGAAAGATAAAAACTATTTAAGTGGTAATATCTCATTGTAATAAGTATCCTTGGAAAATCTTGTTGAATATTTAAGGGAATGATTGGAAAGTGATTTGTTGAGCATTGCTTCCCACTCCAATATATTTAAATCAAAATCACTAAAATGAAAAACTTTGCGAATTTTATTACTCTATCATAGTTAGTTGTGAAGATACATAGTCAGAAGGATGGAACACATGATACTCATGTGTCTTCTTTTTGGGGGGATGATATGTGTTTGTAGTGCATGTTAAAAAATGAGTGGAATGTTTTGAGGTGTATACTGTTAGTTTATTTTTTTCTCGATTGGCTTCTTGATAATAGACAGGAAACATGTAAAATAAAACATATACACATGGTAAATGTGAGGACAATGAAATGTTTTTTATTTATGATAGTCCATCTTAATTATTTATAATCAAATACGATTAACTATTTTGGATAACTATTCATAATAATAGTTGGAAGAGTATTCATTTTTGTTACATTTGAATTTTGGCGTGTTTCAATTTTTATATTTGTATAGCATTCAATTACTTATCGAAACAGTTTTCTATTTAAGTATTTTTCCCTTTATTTTTTTGTTTTGTTTTTGTGATTTTCTTTTTGTAGTAAAGTTTATCGTATTGAGCTTTTAATTATTCAACTTCTTTTCTGCTAGTAAAATTCATTTGAACATAAAGAGAAAGAGTAATATAGCCATTTAACTTTAATTTTTTCACTCTTAATGTTCTGGTACGTTTTTTACATTAGCTTTTCAGATTTTAAAAACCAAAATGAACCTCTTGAGATTGTTAGTTTCAACAATCGGATAGAAATTTTATCTTTTTGAATTCATTTTATTGGTTTAGCTTAGATTTAAATACAATTAAATTTTTTTATATTTTATTAGATTAACACCGTTTATTTTTTTAAAAAATTGTTTAATTAGTTAATTTTTATTGAAAAATCAATGTACTCTCTCTCTTATTGTTTACAACTTGTTGTTCAAGATTTTCAATACCTCGCTAGAAGAAATTTCTTGGTTTCAACTCGAAAAATTTATCCAACTAAGCTTTCAATTCTGCATTAGTATTTGGGTGAGGTCGATAGCTCTGATTTTAACCACAAATGGTGTGGTTATTCTAGAAATGTCTATAACAGAGAGAGATTATGAGCAGACTTTGAGTTATGTATAACTTGACTGCTCAAGCAAAAGGCGTGGACTGTATACTTTAAAAATGTTTGTTTATTGAGGACGGTAGGTACGTCCGCTCCGTGGCTGTATTACAAGCATACTGACGAAATGTAAACAAAGAGGACTACTAGCGCCCTCTGCACATGCGGGTCGTAACAGAGCTCATTTCACAGTCCAGAGCATAAACTCTGAACTGTTCATGTGCGTGCTTTTTTGTCTTGGTCTTTACGAGAGGCCTCGGATACTTCATGCTGTCAGTAACATGGTAATCACTATACTGACAGCCTTCAGCATCCAGGCCTTGCTCGCAGCAAGAATATTTTTTTTTGTTTACCTTGCGCTTTTCTGGGATGATAATAGCATCTATTATTAAGGGCAGCACTATATACGTCACCTAGTCCGATTTGAAACGAGTGCTTGCACCTAATGCAAATACGGTCTGTTTCTTCCGCATTTACCATTTTGGGCCAATAGAACAGACCGGGTTCATCACTTGGGTAGTTATTTTGAACTAAATCTTGATAATCCAGTGTTAATGGTAGCAAGTTCTCATACAGTTGCCGATCGGACATGGCTAATTTCGAATATCTATCCAGGATTGGATAATATGTAGTGAATTCTTTGGGGTGTTCAACTCTATTTTCTAAATCCACAAATTTTCTTTTCTTCCTGCTCATTTTGGATTGCTGTTTCCCTCGTCGTTCTTCTTCTATTTGTTTGAAAACCATATCAACTAATTCTGGGGTGCCCATATTTTTTGTACTGTCATCCGGACCTTCAAGGCGAACTGCCAACAATTTGCGCATTTCTTCATAGAACTCCCTTTCATGCAATGAGTGGATCAGCCAGTTCTCAGCATGACTTACCTCCTGTGAAGTAAGGGGTCCCTTTATCTTTGTAATTCTGGTTCTGCAGTTGTGTATGAATCTAAAGAAAACTTACAACACGAATTAATTTTACATAGTTGTTTGAAATATCAATAATGTTTTCAAGGAAATTGTTTTTAGTCAATGTCAAGGAAATGTCCTCTTTTGATTTGAGTTCTTTCTCATTTCCGTTAAATACACCCTTTCTGGGATCGCTTCATCTAGTACTTTGGTCTGGAAGTCAATTTGACGTAGAAACGAGGATCCATTCCACCACTTGGAGTTGGTTGTAAGAGCGTCTACGCTGATTCCTCTAGTAAGTAGATCTGCTGGGTTGTCCTTGCCGGAACAGTGGAACCACGAGTTAGGATCGGTGAGGATTGGATTTCGCGAACCCGGTTCGCAACAAAGGGTTTCCATCTATGGCTTGGACCTTTGATCCAATGTAAGGTGACCTGAGAGTCCGTCCAGAAAAAGGCTCTGGTTGAACACTTCTGATCTAGGATTTTCTTGACTTCCTTCGCTAAGCGTGCAGCAAGCAGAGCGCCCATCAGTTCCAATCTAGGCAGGGATAACCTTTTCAGAGGTGCAACACGGCTCTTGGATGTTACAAGATCAACGCTGACTCTGTCCTTGTGCTTGACTCTCAAGAAGGCGGCTGCTCCATATGCTTTTTGACTGGCATCGGAAAAGGTATGGATTTGGACTTCACTTGAATCTCCACTGGAATCGAGGATCTTTCGCGGAATCTTCAACTCTGATAAAAATGGAAGTTCTAACCACCATTGTGACCATACTGCATGAATATCTGGCGGTAGCTCGTCATCCCAGGATAACTTCCGTAGCCAAAGTTCTTGTAATAGGCATTTGAGCCTAATTGTGTAGGGTGACAAGAACCCAACTGGATCGTATATTTTCCCAGCTGATTGAAGCACAATTCTTTTTTGTGATGGGTTTTGACGTGTCCAATTGCAGAAGTCCTTTAACATCAATTGTAAAATAGTCGTGGACAATATCCCATGGTATCCCTAAAACCTTTGACGAAGGAATTTTAGAACTGTCGTCCGGGTGACGAGGATGTGTCTCAAGGCCTTCCTTTTCCCAAGTTCTCATCAATGTTTGATCATTTGAATTCCATTTGCGTAATTTCATGCTGGCATTCTTCATGATTGTTTCAGCATCCTTTGATACCTTTAAGGCTTGGGAGATGTCATCAGCACCACTGATTACGTCATCAACATAGAGACAAGTGTCAAGCATTTCAGTTGCTGCTGGATATTGCTCACGGTAATTCTCGATGTGATGCTTAATTGTTGCGGAGAGCAAGAAGGGGCTTACGTTGACTCCAAACATCACACGCTTAAATCTATACACTTGAAACTTGTAGGGATCTGTTTGATTTGATCTAATGTCTGGAAACAAAAATCTAACTGCATCTCTGTCCTCGTCACGTAATGAGATTTGCAAGAATGCACGTTCTATATCTGCGGTGATAGCAATCGTGTTCAAGCGAAAAGAAATTATCAGGTGGAATATGTTTGGGTTTAAATTCTCACCTGACCATTTACAGTCATTAAGAGATGGTTGTCCATCTTCATGGGAACTTGCATCGAAAACAATGCGCATTTTTGTAGTTAGGCTTTCTTGGCGAAAGACCGCTTGGTGCGGTAAATAGAATACTGCTCTATCAATTGGTTTTTCAGTTTCTAGAACCCTTTCAATTATTCCTTGAGATTCATATTCTTTCAAAATTTCGGAATATTGTATGTACAGAGTTGGATCACGAATGAATCTTCTTGTTAAGGATTTAACAGTGCGTTTTTCTGCTACGGAAAAATTGTCATTTAACTCTTGTGTATGGCCCATCCAAGGAAACCCAACTTCATAACGACCACTATTGAAACGTACTGAAGATTTAAAATGTTGCATGGCTTGGTCGTCTGAGTCACAACTAGACTCTGCTTTAATTCCTATTGCTTCTAAATCCCAAAATTTTGTTAAATTTCTATCAACCTGATCTTGGATGAAATTGCAAAAATAATAGTTCGATGGTTCGTTTTGAATGGAACCTGTTACAATGTAACCAAATACGGAGTCCTGCAATATTATTGAACTGTCATGTAATTTTATTTGTTTACTTTTTAATAATTCATAAAATATTTCACCTCCCAGGAGAATATCAATTGGTTTGGGAATATTAAATTTCGCATCTGCATATGTTATATTTTGAGGCAATTTTATTTTTGTTAAATCCAATGGCTGTGTAGGAACGCATCCAGTAATTTTAGGGACTATGAGAAAGTTAAGTTTTCTTTTAAATGAACTTCCGTTCGAAATTTCAGCGGAAATTCTTTTCCTCACTGAAATGCAAGCTCCATTCAAGCCTACAATAGTTGAATTCATAGAGTATTTTTCCAACCCGAGGAAATTTGACGCTTCCAAGCTACAAAGGCATTTTTGGCTCCCTGAATCGAGGATCGCGTTCATTACAAGCCAACCCCCTGTCGCACTCTGAACTTTGACCTTGGCGGTCGAAAGCAAAATGGATTTCTCCCCAACCTCATTGTAAAGACACGTCGCGGTTTGAGGGTTTATTACAGTGGTGGGACTCGGGTCATAAATGACCCCTGATGAACTCTGTGGAGAGGGGAGGTTTCTGTTTTGGTGTGGTTCTGATATCGGTCGGGGCACACTTGTTTTGCAAAGAAGAGAATTGTGGTTCGCATTACAAACCCTACATTTCCTGTTCAGTTTTAAACAGTTCTTAATAAGGTGATGGCCTAGACAATTAAAGCATAGGTTTAAGGATCTCACTTTGTTGCTTCTTTCTTGAACAGACATCTCGTGAAACACTTTACACTTAAAAATTGGGTGTGTCTCTAAAGGACATAACGGACACACAGGTTTTTTCATCGCTTTTCACGACAAATGATCTGAATTTTGGAGAATATTCGTTCTTGTTTTTCAACGAAGAATTTTTTTGTACGTTTTCTAAGGCTTGGCTCCTTTTTATTAAAAAGTCTAAAAAATTATTCCTCTTAGGCAAATCATTAGAATGTAATTCCATTTCATATTGTTTACGAGATTCATCATCTAGACGTTGAGTTATAACAAAAATTAACATTGATTCACACAAAGCGTTAGGTTCTAATTCTAGTTGTTTTAAGGCTCTAAGATGACTCTGAATTGAATCTATTAAACTTCTGAGATGAAAAGCAGATTCAAATTTTATTTTGTTAGGATTTAAAAGTTCAGCAATATGACTATTTACAATTAATCTTTTATTTTCGTATCTACCTTCTAAAGCTTCAAATAAAGATGAGTAAGAATCGTTTACTGTTTGCAATTGTTTTGCATGGCCTTTCAGGGCAGATTGCAAATAATATAGTTTTTGCGAGTCTGATAACCAAGCGTTATTATGAATTAATGATACAAATTGGGATTTAAATTGCAACCAATCAATATATTGTCCCGAAAATTCCGGTAAATTAATGGATGGCAGTTTCACATTGTAATTAGCAAAATCACTTTTCACAGATAATTCAGAGGTATCCACATTAGAAGATTCAAGTAAGGTATTGAGACTCACCTCTAAATTATCTGCGTCTACTTCCATCGTGTCCAAACTGGCCTCGAAATCCATGAGCTCTTCATCCGAAAGAACCCTGTAGCTTTCGGTCCGAAGTTTGTCTATTTTTGCTTTCACCTCAGAAAGCGATGAGAGTTTTAGTTCTTATTTCAACTTGATTCAATGGTGAATCCACATTTTCCAAGGAGTTTCTAAGGCGTGTGATCTGACCGAGCAGATGTGCTTTCCTTCTGTTAAACACGGTGAGTTCTGATAGTTCTTTTGGAGCCATTTTGATTTTTGGCTCGGGCTCGACACCGACCACAAAACTGGGTGAGGTCGATAGCTCTGATTTTAACCACAAATGGTGTGGTTATTCTAGAAATGTCTATAACGGATTATGAGCAGACTTTGAGTTATGTATAACTTGACTGCTCAAGCAAAAGGCGTGGACTGTATACTTTAAAAATGTTTGTTTATTGAGGACGGTAGGTACGTCCGCTCCGTGGCTGTATTACAAGCATACTGACGAAATGTAAACAAAGAGGACTACTAGCGCCCTCTGCACATGCGGGTCGTAACAGTATTGAACGAAACTCCATGCGTAGCAAGAGATCGAGTGGTTCTTTCTACAATGACACCTTCTTCAAACACAGAACAGCTTTTGCGGCCTTACAACCTTGGTGAAAGCCAAGAGACTGTTCTGAAAATGCCCATTTTTCTCAACTTGACATTCCATTTTAATTATCTGAAAATTAACAAATTAACTGTAGCAAAACACAAAACAGATTCTAGTTGAACAAAACATCCTTTTTCGCATGATTTAAGACATTGTGCCAAAAATGACATTCGAAATATTGAAATTAAAAAGAAAAAAAAACGGTGGGAATTTAATTGCCAGTCTTTTAGCTAAGCACTTAAAAAATTCTTAATGGAGGAGAGAGATTATTAAAGGTTTAAATTTGGGTCTAAAACTGATTTCAAAACATTCTATTTACATTTTTAAAATTCTACTTGAAATGTTTGATTGGATTAAAGTGAAAATATAGCTTTACATATTATGCAATATTTGTTTTCCTTCTCTAAAAATAAACTCAAAGACGTCACATAAACACATGCCACTTTAACCTTAAAATATGCTATCGAACTTTATGATCGAATTTTGAAAAGTTCAGTGCATCTCTTCAAAATGGTACGTGCTACTAACTTTAAAATTCTTCTTTTCAAGAGCTGTCAGTTGTTGCGTTTTCTTGTGGGTTCACTGTGATTGAATCCAGGTGTCGATGACATCAGAACTAACGTTGTCTACCGCTCTTCAAAGTCCACGCGGCCGTGATCTCGTTGTCATCGCTTTTCCACCTTTCTTGGCGAGATGGTCTCGAAAGGAGTTCAAGGATGATGACATGGGATAACCCAGTGATGAAAACTGATTCATTAAAACCGACAAAAGACCGTCTGTCTTGCATTCTGGCACGTTTCCACGCCAAGTTGTTGGAGTCTTTTGTATGCAATGTGGATAAAATGTGTTTCATCTGATTGTGTAAGTTTGTAGAGACTTGAGTTTCTTCCACGCAGGAATGATCAATGGTTTTTTTCAAAAGCGGGAATTGTAGGAAGTTTCTTTTTTGATTTGTGATACATAAAGATGTGATTTATAGTGTCGAGTGAGAGGTTTCAGCAAACAATTTTCTTTCTCAAATTTGAGAACAAGAAGTTTTTTGTTTTGATTCGTTTTATCTGTTTTTAGTGGGATTAAGTCCAAAATATGTTGCGAGTTTCAAGTAGTAGTCAATGTCACACTGGGGGTATATGAAATAGAGAATCAACGAGATGTGTGAGGTTTTAAGTGTTAAAATAGATTCAAATTGTGTAAGACTTTCATCGAATATTATTCTGAGTCATACATTATGTGAGATCATCTGTAAAAAAAATATTTCATGGATTGCATGTTTGACAGGAAATCAAAATATGCTGAGAAATTCAATTTAATCATTTAACCCATTTTAATATAAAGTAATGAAAAAATGACTTTCTTTTACAGCCTGTTCTAAATACAATATTTTATCTTTGATAATTTTTTTTGAATATTTTTCTACATATTAAACAAAATGATTATATATTATACCGTTGACAAATTTCGTCAAATCAAACGGCGTCGCCAAATGCTGAGATATACAGCTAATAGTGGCAATCGTTCCCGATCACGTTTGAACACAATAACGATGATGGCATTTGGCGACGTTACATTGTATTAGCGATGTCTTTTCGTTTTTGCGAAATTAGACGACGGTAATAATACTTAAGTACCAAATAAATACGTGCGGAAGAAAATTTACTCTTTTGTACATAATCAAAACAGTTTATATAATTTAAAAGATTGAATACAAGTTATAGAAGTGTCTATTAATGTATTGTGTGGTACACTAAAATATTCCGTCACCTTCCCTAATATGATCATTAATCACTTTATGTAAAAAGCAAGGGCTTAGCTACCGCCGTATCAATGATACGGAGCGTTTAGGCTACAGGGGGCCCCAACGTGTGTAACTACAATCCCACTAACAGGACTTTTATATCTAAAAAAGGGGCCCAAAGGATTTTTGATACAGGATCCACTCAGAACTAGCCACAACAATGGTAAAAAGTTTATGAGAATTATGATTTATAAAGGGTGTTTTTTTTAGAGATATAGAACTTTAAATTGCAATAAAACAACGATGTATTATTCGATTGACATGCATTTTTTTTATTCGGAAGATAATCTTGTGGCATTACATTTTAAATATGATTTCTGGCATAGGACTGCCACGGCTGGCTCAGATGTAGTCCAATCTTCGATGACTTTTTCCAACATTTGTGGCCGTATATCGGCAATAACACGGCGAATGTTGTCTTCCAAATGCTCAAGCGTTTGTGGCTTATCCGCATAGACCAATGACTTTACATAGCCCCACAGAAAATAGTCTAGCGGTGTTAAATCACAAGATCTTGGAGGCCAATTCACAGGTCCAAAACGTGAAATTAGGCGGTCACCAAACGTGTCTTTCAATAAATCGATTGTGGCACGAGCTGTGTGACATGTTGCGCCGTCTTGTTGGAACCACAGCTCCTGGACATCATGATTGTTCAATTCAGGAATGAAAAAGTTGTTAGTAATCATGGCTCTATACCGATCACCATTGACTGTAACGTTGTGGCCTTCATCGTTTTTGAAGAAGGATTCCACCAGCCCATAAAGCGCACCAAACAGTCATTTTTTCTGGATGTAACGGTGTTTCGACATACACTTGTGGATTAGCTTCACTCCAAATGCGGCAGTTTTGTTTGTTGACGTAGCCATTCAACCAGAAGTGCGCTTCATCGCTAAACAAAATTCGCTTATGAAAATCGACCATTATTTTCGAAATAAAATTGCACAATTTGAAAGCGTTGTTCAGGCGTGAGTCTATTCATGATGAATTGCCAAACCAAACTGAGAATAAATCACTTGACAGCTGTTAAATCGGTCGCCATCTTGGAAAGTAATGCCAACTTAAACTTCTATACCTGAAAAAAAAACTCTGTAGAAGAACCCCCAAGTTCGTTCCAAAATGTTTCGATTAGACTTTTCTCTCTCTCTCTCTCTACAAATCTAAGTTGCATGGAAGTTGTTTTCAAGCTGTTAAGAAACTCTTGAATCTACGAATTAAAGAGTTAAAAAATCAATGCTGTAATTCAACGAATTTTCACTCTTATCTTTGAATTAAAGGACAGTGAACCGTTTCATTTTCGTCACTTGGATATCATTATGAAATCGATTTACTATTTCTCCTGCCACTTGCTTTGATGGAAAATTCGTTTCTTGCCACTATTAATGTGTTTTCGATGATATAAATGCACAATGGCGATGTTATTTATAGTTTCGCTCTGTAGTTCAACGTTGAAAGTAATTTTTGAGAATGTGATTGAAAATTCCTCGAATCCGGAAGCTTTTATATTCAAGGGCGTTATCTGTTTTGAACTGGATTTCAAGTTCACCTTCATAATAGTATTTGAAACTTCTTTTATTATAATGTTTGCTGTTTTATCTACCACTCTTTTTTTTATTGAAATAGAAGAGTATGTTTAAATAACAAATAAGCTGACCAGTTGCATTAAATTAGTAATTTATCGCTCTTCGAAGAGAAGTCTAAAAAACGAATTTCATATAAAAAGCCTACACTAACTCGCAGCCCACAACGAACATTTTGGGGGCCCGGACAATATATCGGCACACAATAATATGTAATAAAATTTTAAACGACCAGAAATAGGAAAGATAGTAGCAGAGAAGAGATGTCAAGTGTCAGAACGTAAACATTAAATTTTCTTGTTTTATATATGCTTTTACAATGTGTATTATTCGGAATAGACCTGCTTTTCTATGAATATTGAATTTTTTGGTACCCACCTAAAGTTAAACCGTGTTTGTTTGACCCAAGTTAGTCTTCGAGTTTGACACCTCTGGCCTACAAGCAACACGGCACTGATTTGGCACTTGGTATAACGAAAAATATTGGGTTTTGTTGTAATATAAAGGCGATTAAAAAGCAATTATCGAAATGCAAGTAAGATTTTTTAAGTTTAAATTCATCTTATAACTATTTTATGAAATTTTACTTTAAGGTATTAGCACAAGCTGTGCACTAAATTCACTGAATAAAATAGAGTGGTGTGTATTTTTTAAAACGGTAACTTTTTTAATTAAGAATTAATTTGGTACTTACGTATTATAACATCGATCAATTTCGTCAGATCAAAAGAAGTCGCCAAATGCCGGATTTGTAGCTAACGGTGAAAAACCGTTCTCCCACACGATTGAACACGAAACCAACGATGACAGCTTTTGGAGACTTTATTTAAAATTAAACGACGTTTTTTTGATTTGGTGAAATTGGTCGGTGGTATAATACGTAACTACCATTCTTCCTAACAATATTGAAATAAAGTTTTTTTTTAAAGTATTGCTAGGTTTAGTAAATATCAAATGATATCATCATAAGACGATTTTTGTTTTATTGAGCGACTTTGAACAGCAAAAATATTAATGGTATATATAACCATAAGTTCACCTATTTTTTACTTAATATCTTTTCTCTGTCCATTCTCCTTTTTCCTTTTCAGATTATCCAAAGTAAAAAGTTAGGAATTTTTTTTCTCTCTATATTTTTATAATATAGTCTGTCGTATTACGTTTTAACTCATTTTATGCATTATTATTGTATATTTGGCAACTAAATTTTTCAGAAAATTCAGAATAATTTTTACATAGTTCTTTCTACCTCTCTTTAAGTTTGTTACAGCTTCGACTGTTCGAATCAATTTTCGATAAACATATTATGCTAATTGATAAAAAATATAAAAACAAAATGATAATTTACTGAGTGTATTTAAATAATCATTATAGCTTGTATTTCTCTTTAGAAGCATATATTAGATCCTTTATATACAAATGATTCATTTCCTTATAGTTATAAATGAGAATTTGTTTTTCCTTCCTGAAACCTTGAAGTGTCATTTAATTTTGAAATTTATGTAACTAGAATTTTTATTTCAAATTAAATAGAGTGAATTGCAAATATGACAATTTTATCAAAGCAATAAATAAGTTTGTTTTCGAAATGAATCACAAAAAAGTGGAAGAGGAGAAAGTTGGAAACATTTAAAATCGAATGTCATTATTATAAGAAAATCAAATTCATGTATTACGGTATATATTAGACTTTTTACAGGTATATTTTTTATTTTGTGAAGATATTTAAATTAGTAGGTATCTATATATTTTTATGTAAAGCATTTTTTAAAAAGTTTTTAAGCCATTTTTTTTTAATTTGAAAGAAAAGATTTTTCTAAAAATTAGTGTATAAGTTTTATCTGATATAAATTGTATATTGTTGAGGCATCCTGTTTTCATTCAGTTTTCTAGAAAAAACAGTATTTGAAAAAAAATATTCAGTTTTACGATGAATTTATTTAAAATTCAAGCATTTCTCAATTACCAGTGGTGGGAAAAAATTATTTGAAACAAAATGTCGTATGATTTGTCTGTTTACTAATAACTACTTAATAAAAAGCAAATGTATTTTGTAAATTTTATGAAACTTTTTGTTCTTCCCTGTTTATATCTGAATTGCACGACTTTTACGAGTTATGATCATTTTGAAAGCTGATTAATTTTTATGGTAATTTTTTTAATCGACATAGCAATATTTCTGAAATGTTTTCAAAACAGCAAAGACATTAAAAATTTTTTTTAAAAAAATCATTTCATAACATTTTAACTGGAACTTGCATTGCTTGAATTTCATTTTGAAAATACATCGTAGCATACTTAACTGGAGATTCCATATGTAGCTAGAATATACAAATCTCATCCAAATAAATGACAGAAAACTACTGGATTCTGAATGAATTAGGCTTCAAATTACTACTCAAGATTCGTTTCGAAATTAAGAAATCTAAGTACATAGTCTCTGATATTATTTCATCATTTGAGCATGTTTCAAAATCACACCATTGTTTTTCTTTTAAACTGGCTTTTCTGTAATTCAAATGATACACTTTATTTAACAAAAATAAGATACCGGAATAGGAATATTACTATTCCAGTTAAGTATTGTCTTAATTTAAATGTTCCTTTTTTATTTTGAATAATCTTTGTGCAAAGTATAAATATTTTTGCTAAATCTGCGTTCTAGATCTTCAGTACTTCCACTCTGTTAAACATGCAATTGCCCTTTTTTCATGTCTAAAACAATATAAGTTGTTTTTATTATAGTTTCCAAACATTAACATTTTGATGCCATGTTTGTTAAGCTAAATGACTCGTTGAGAGATCATTAGACTCGTTAAAAACTCGTTTGATCTAAAACAAATCTTCATTGCGCACTCTTTCATGTTATAAATGTAACGTGCATTTTCTACGCCAAACTAGGCGTATTTTATCTCGTTTCTTTTCGCGATTTTAGACTTTCATGTAAGTAAAAGCCAGGGTAAATTGGCAGGGCATCGTTTCGAGAAAAATCAAGACAAAGACGCAAAGTATGGTTATAAAAGAAAAAAATTATATATAATTTCTTTTTGGAGCCAAATAACATTATAAAAGCTCCGTGCTATTTTATTACCCTTTGTGTATATGAATCACTAAAACGTGATTCAGGAAGTTGTAATGTTTGTTTTGAAATTATGCAGCATCTGTTCTCCGTACAATGCTTATCAACCTACACATCATTTTGGTTTTTAAAGTTCATGAAATATCGTGTTTTGCATATCCGGTAGTAACTGTTAAGATTTTTTTATTTCGGACTATTCAGCAAATATATGAAATAGCTCAGAAACATGTAAATGTAGTAGTAGTTGTCTGTAAAGAATTACGGAAATATTGATTTTCTACATTTTAAAATGAAGTACTACATTATGAGATTTTCTTTGCATTGCGTGGAAATAGTAAAATCATGATAATTTAACTAGAGCATTTTGGTTGAACAATTTATAAAAGGCAGACATTGTATTTAGTTTTGACTTGATCTCTTTTTGTGTCTTACCGTTTTAGTTTTGAAGGGAAAAAACTAAATTTTATAACAAAAATATTGCAGATAATGTTTTATTTTGGTTTCAAAAATATATATTTGTAATAGTTATTTCCTCATGTTTAATATTACAGTTTTGGTTTGATATGTGTTTTAAACAAATATAAAATATTAAATTTTTTTAAAAAAACGGTATGAAGTTTGAGTTTTTTTAAATTTTAGTTTGCTTAACAATTATTTTGTGTAAATGCTTTTGAATAGTTTACTCTTGAAACATTTTGCATTTTTTTATACAGAAAGTGACATACCTGTTTTGATGTCAAACTCAACATTTTAGAATTATAGATGATAGTTATAAAGGCAATTTTAAGAATTCTTCTGGATTTTCTATGCAGATTAATTATCAAACAATTGCTGTGAATTAAATCGAGTGAACATTTTTCCGAGTCAAAGTAGTTGGATATGAAAACTAATGAATTCATAAACGCGACGTAGTGCATTTAGGTCTTGTCTACGCAAAGACCGCCGTGTGCGCGTGTAGATTAATACACGTTAGATCTATCAGCGTCTAAATCTTCAGAATTTTAAACTACGATTAAGATATTCCACACAAATATGACGTCCGATGCAAACAGCTTATACTGTGTAGCGTAATAATCAAGTAAAAAGTACGGATTTTAAAATCCTCATTTCTAAATGAAAAATTGAACTTAGTTTTAGTGATTAGGATACATTCTGCAAATTATTTGGAATCTTCAGGTTTGTTATAAACATGTGTTGTGGAAGTGGCGTGACGGAGAACATTTGGGGCTTCCTGCAAAGTCAGGCTTGGGCCCCAAGTTTGATTTTACAATGGGTAGTTACTTGGTGGCAATCAGGCCTTGGGCCCCCTTGAATCCTGGGCCTCCCGCAATGAGGGAGTGTACATTACTCCACTGTGTGCTGTTAGTTCGTCGTGTTTTCAGCAATTTGTTATTTATTTAAACAATATTACTAGTGACGTTAAAATATTCTCGTATACTATCTGATATTTTTTTTTTCAAATAAGAGGTTTGTTTCAAAAAATGGCGCAAAATGCTATTCTGTGATCCTTTACATGAATTAAAAGAAACTGTTATTAAATTTTTTACTGATCCATTAAATGGACAAATACCTTTCAAGTTGTCGTTGTTTCTTTAAGTGTCTTTTATGTTTTTCCCTCTTCCTTTTTTGATAATTTAAATTTTTATCGAGGAGACCACCATGAAAGTGAAATAAAATATAGCTAAAAAAAATGTTTTTTAAAAAAATTTTTAATATTTCTTTTGAGAAACATTAGTCATGTGTCAAAATTTTAAACAAAGAAAAAAAATCGTTTGATAAGCGGACTTCCTTTGTCTGTTTTTTTAAACCGCGCGAATGATAATCTTCCCAATCTTTTTCGTTTTTGGAATGAAAATAAAAAAATGCATTTATATCTTTCAACGTCTTATTATCGTGGCATTTGAACGTCACGCAAGTGTCAAAGAACAATCTAAAATTCCGATCTGACTGCGTAAAGGATCAACGGAGATCTTCAGGAAGCCATTTGTAGAGTATTTTTTCCTCGCCAAACCGTGTAATTCGACATCGCCAATCAAAGATGGCCGCCATCACACTTCCTGGATCTCTATCAAAAGGTTTTGGCTAGGGTAGAAGGAGTAGTAGTAATTTCTCCGTCTGTTTGACACTAAAAACCGTGATTTAAGGATTTGCACATTGTTTTTGAACAGATTTTTATCACAAAGGACGCATCTTTCCATTGAAACTTAGATTCAATGAGAAGATGCTGTGCTTGCTCTATGCTCTTGTGGTCTCTGATTTTTTGCAGTTTTAAATTATAGCTATTTTATAGATTATGAAGTTTGTTGAGTAGATTATTCCATCATTTCTGTTCATGTGATCCATGTTATAGATGAAGATGTCACTCTGTCATCCTGTCCTCAAAAAAATTCCATTACACTATTCAGCATAGTTAGATCAAATTTTCAGAAATATTTATTGCAATGCTTAGATTCTAAACGCGAAGAAAACATTGAAGAAGTAGAATATAAATTTGATATGTGAATAAAATTCTAGCTGTTAATCTAGAAGCAATATTCCAAAATTTTGTGATTGTTAATTCATTTTGTATCGCATTGTAGATTTTTATTTTCTTTCAAAGACAATGCATTTTTATACAAAAAATGTGGAATTACTGCATCAATTGAACGGAACCCAAAATGGAATTGCTACATTAATACTTATAAAACTCAATGCTGGTATGGAGGAATAACCTTTAATTTAGAGTTAAAAATTTAATGAGGAATCTCTTAAAACTATAATTACCTTTTAGACATTTGGAGAATATTTTTGTCATAAAAAATGAGTTCTAAAGAATAGGAATTATTCCAAAAATACAATCTGGTGAATTAAAATTGGGTGTGAAATTTCAAATTTCAGTATAAAATATTAAATTTAATTTTCTAAATAATCAACCAATTTGTCGTCGAATTTTTAATTTCTTTAAGAGAACTTGGTACCCTTTGAGCAAATTTCTTTATTTACGTATTTAAAAATTATATTTTAGCATTTTATACAATGTTTCTATTCAAGAAAATGATACCAGATGAAAGTTTTCATATATTTTTCACACAATTTTAAAAATTTAAATTTTTTGAAGAAAATTGGGAAAATTTTAAAATTTTACTCCTTTTGTAAAAATTAATTTTTTGACCCGAAATTTTTTAAAAATATTCTTATAGATGTTCTAAACAACTTTAGGGATCGATCTTAGAATAACTTCATTCGTTTTCGAGAAAAAAAATAAAATGTTGCTATACAGGCTAAAAATCAACGAAAAAGCCAACATGTCTTGCATTTTATTTTTTTTAAAAAAAGTATTCAGTTTATAGCAAAACGGATCCCTAATTTTATTACATGCTTTATTTTTAACACGCAGGAAAAAATAGAAGTGATTGGTAAATAATTGTCGAAGGAGTAGCATTTTGAATGCACTAAGGTTTCGAAAAACACAAACTGGGAAAAACCACTTTAAAGTTTATAATTCTGAAAAAATAATTATTATAAGCTTAATTAAACTTAAAATACGATTTTAAGATATTAGTTATACATTTTTCTTTAAAATAATTGCATTTTCATATTTTTTCAACCCACACATTTTTATAAATGATCAGCTTTTAGAGAGTACTAATTACACAAGAAAATTAAAGAAAAAAGTTAAAAAAATTTTCTGTCACGACAGAAATTTTAGCTGTTTTTCTATAAAATATTACATTTGTATGAAAGATATATCAGGAATAAGAACTGAGAGAGAGAGAGAAATTATAAAATTTTTAATATAAAATGCCTTAATTTAAAAATTTTACATGCACACATTTCACAAAGAAAAAAATGATTATATGCATTGCCTCGGAAATATTCTGCTTTATATATTGCACATTCTTTTTTTAATGTTATTATTTCTCTTTATAAATTAGATTTTTTTTTTATCAAAACGCCTTTTTAGCTTTTTTTTCTAAAAAGGGGGTGTGGCTGAATCGCCTAATTTGTTTTCAAAGGAAGTTTTATTCAACTTCTAACTTTCCGACATACACAAGTGATATATCAATCGAAAGATAATAATGCAAAGAATAAGATTAAATGAAAATAAAAAAAACGATAGGTTTGTGATTTTAGGGGTACCAAGTCCCCTTAAAATTTATCAAAAGCAAATTTGAATTTCATTATTCAATGGTTAAAGTACAAAATGAATAACTGATTCATAAAGTACTTTTTTTAGATATGCTGAAAGATAAGCTGTTCATTGTTTAAAGTAGGTATTTACAGTGCAATATTTATTATCAAAGTATTTTATTGGAACTTTTCTCAACAAAACTTTTGTGCTTTTGTATTCAGTATTTCATGTTCCTATTTTTCTACCTTTGTGGTTTTATGGTTGCTTGCTCACTTTTGTGGTTAAACGAGTAGCTTAAATTTCGAAGAAAATTACACATCGACCATTTTGTGGTAATTGTAAATAAGAACACCAGTCAGGCGATTGTAAAAATAGAACTTTGAATACTTTTAATTTTCCTTTTATGGTTTAAACATTTTTCAGCATTTCATACTTTATTTATCCCTACGTAATAGCATTTTAAACTTATGAGTTTCTGAAAATGTATATTTGTATAAAATAGTAATACTTTAAATTAGAATCACGTTTTAGATTTGATTATATGCGCCTCAGTTGACAAATAAAAACATTTCAAGTCATTTTATACCTGATTTAATCTTTTTCGTGTTCCGATTTAATGTTAAGTTTTAACGACAACGAGCAACTTTAATTTATTTATTAAAGTTATTCGTTGATCATTATAGTAAAACTGTATCCAAATAATACAGTTTCATTCAGTATTATATCTGAATTGCTAAAAGATTGTACACAGAAATATTTTATATTCTTAACCAACGAATCGGATGTTTTAACATTTTTTTTAATTACTGATTAGAATATTTTTATATGAATGAAATTGCCTTAAGGATTTTCCATTCGTATCGTATACAAATGAACAAATAATATAAAACAAAATTTTTAAACTGTAACACTTGATGTTAATACCGTTTTTCAAATATTAATTCATTCATTAAATTTAACTGAAAAAAACTGTATTAACATCAAGTGTTATCCACTACAAGTTTAAAAAAGTGTATTTGAATTTGAGTGGATGAATAAAAAGTATTTCATGAACGATTGAAAATTGAACAAGATATATAAATATATATAGGGAGAGTTTGTGAATTAATAGTAGTAATTGAAAAATATGTCACACTCATCTCGTTTCAGTAAATATAACTTTGCATTTATTTTGTGAATTTAGTGTTCATCACGAACTACTAAGGAAGAGTAGAAAAATGAGTATTGGGAGAGAATAGAACGAATCTACTCGATTTATGTAGTCAGTTATTTGCAGTATAGTATTGTTTAGTTTATGCAATATAGCCGATTTCTTGTAACTGGATAAGTATTAATAGTTTTTGAAGAGAAGGGATTCTCTTTCAAGGACTATGTATCATGTGCGTTGGAAGTCAATTTTTCTAAAGAAATGTTTAAATGTATAATTGTTGTGAGACGACTTATATTAGGATTATTAATAAAAGTTAAATAAGCTTATTCCTGGTTTTTTAAATTCATAATATCATGGGTAAAACGAAGTTATACAAAAGGTTCAATCTGGCTTTTTTTATATGCTAATATTTGATAATTTTGTCATGATTGTATGAAAACAGTTCCTCAAGGGAAACAAATATGTACTAAATAAATATAAATTATTTTACTACAATTAATGAATAGAAACTGATCAAGAAGATTATTATGTCAGATATTAAATTTTTATTTAAAAAAACTGACATTCAACAATAATGCCTAAATATTTGAAACCACAAAAATAAAAGCATGCCTTTCTAAACATAGATAAATGTAATTCTAGTGTAAAAAATATATATTTTCCTTGTTTATATTCGGTAGTATAGATTCTCAAGCTATTTAATAAAAGTGAATCCACTTATATTTAGGTCGACACATCAGTACTTTAATATTTCAAACCTTAAAATTGCTTTCTTTTTCAGGAATATGAGATAGTGAGTTTTAATTAAGGAGAGTGAATATTAAAATGGAACATTTGACAAGTTTTGAACTAGTTCACCAAAAGTGTAGTTAAGGCTTAGTAGCCTTCACTTCTGTTATAAACTCATTAATAAATCCCTTTTGTAATTTTCTTAAACCTCTCAACTTTGGCAAAAGCCAAAAGATTCTGAAGTACTCTGCTGCTTAAACAAAGCAGGTGAGAAGCCTTGAAGCATGGCGTCTCATATCTTAATTTCCATAATCAATAAACCAGCAATTGTGTGTGTTCTTCTTCGGCAATTGTTTTCTTGAAAGAATTGTCGTTGCACACACCACCTGAATTCTTCCCATCATGCAACGCAAATTAAGGGACATCGTTTATTGTTTCAGAATTAAAATCACCTCGCAACAAAGGAGTATTTTTAGATAAGGGAGACGGGACAAAAAAAAGTTGTTCTTTTCCATGGAAGAATGCACAATTTTGACAAGTCGTGTTCTGGGGCGTGATTTGTTCATTAACTGTTTAATTAAAGTATTTTTTTCTGCTTAAGGTTCCTTAAGTTTAGGGTTGAAGAAGAATCTTTAATTAACCTTAGGCTGTAAGTGGTTTTGGTTGGCTGAGGGCTCCACACATTCTATACGATAAGAAGTCATTCTTGTATAAAACTTGCATTGTGTAAATAAAAACTAACTGCTCCTAAGAATGTTAGATTCCATTTTCTTATTTGCTAACTAAGAACACAGCAAGCAAATTAGTTAAGCTAAGTTAGCTATTAGCTAGCAAGTTAAGTATTTTCCGCTTTTCGGCCGATATACCGCTTTTCGGTGTGTAAACCAGGGGATGACACCCCTCCCCCCGTAACAGATTTTTACTTTAGAGATTATACCTCGGCTCTTACTGTTGGCCCAGTAAGAGGCAGTGCCGATTTAAACTCATTTCGGGCCCCGGGCGCATAGGATCTACGGGCTCCTTTGACACCGGTAGATCGAAATTTATAATAAGAAAATCTAATTGTCCAGATCCATGGGTGCCCGCCCCAAGCGTCCATTAGATAAACCGGCACTGATAAGAGGTCTGTGTAGGCCATTGTCATCGTTTGAATTTATAAAATTTTCATGCTTGAAATTTCATGCATGGATAAATTTTTGAAGATTTGTTTATATTTATTTTTAAAGATCAAAGTATTTCCGTAAATATTGCAAACGTTATTTAAGAATTATATCCTTGCTACTCTCCCAAATTTAAAAAAAAATGTTAGCAAGAAAATGTGCGTTCAGATAAAAAAAATTGTTCAAAAAAAAAATAAACAGCTCACAAATAGTATACTTAAAGTAGCTTTATTGCACTTACATCAAGTTTCTAATGTCATCTTATCACGGGAAATGAAAATTTTAATTTCTTTTTATAAAAATAGTGACAGAAGTTTAATTTTTATCAATCTATAAAAAGGGGAGGGGGAAATATGTATAGACGCTTTTCGATTCTTTTAATGCGATATAATGCTTGCAATTTTCAACAATTTCAAAATCTTGTGTATATATGTGAAGATATTGAACAAATTAAAAACCTGATAAATTCTCTTATTTCTGACTGAATTCGTAATCTTTCCTTTTCTGACTGAATTAACGATATATTTTAATTTGGAAACTACACATCTGATGAATTTTTGATATCCTTTTCATTACGTCTACTTTTAGAACTTAATACAGCGAACGGTCATTAAAGGTTAAACTCTTTACTTTTTCACTGACGTTGCAAAAGATCCGACAGTATTTTCAGCTACAGTGAGAAGTGCCCTCTGCGGCCTTAAGTTTTTTTAATGTCTTTTCCCATGCGAAATTCAACGCTATTTCAAGACACGTTTACTCCCTCCTGTAGACTGTTATTAAACCTTTTCGAGAATAGAGGGCCATAGACCGCCTCGCTTTTCGAACGTAAGGTACCATTAAGGTGGAAGCAACTATAAATATATAAACGCAGAATGAAAATTCTGGGCGTTTTATATAAACTCATGATGCCGTGAAAAATAATTTTCAAGGTTTCATTGGATGTGCAGCTCTTTATTCTTGCTTGAATACGGTCATTGCCTTTCGTTCGTGTTTGATGCCCATTTCTGATAGTTCTTCAGAAAATGATGCGCAGTTCCAGTAGCTGTTGCATTGCGATGGAAAAAAGTTCACTTCATTAATTGTAGTGTTTTTCATTCAGCTTTTTTAAGTGTGTGCTCTTTTAAATATTTATATTGCTTGAAAGTTTGTGTAGGAGGTCTTTGTGTGTGTGTGTGTTCCTGTATTTTCTTTTTACGAATAGTTTTTGTTGAAGAATCTTGAAAAAGTTATAAAGGCCATATTGAAAAATGTTTATAAAATAAATCATATTTACGAATGAAACGTTGGTTTCAAAAATAATATATTACAAAAATATTTTAATTAACCAGACTTAATTTAATGAGGTACGTATTATAAATATATAACATATGTGAGATAGAGCATCAAAAGTATACATTAATTATAGCGGTCTTTCAATCCAATTTATCATAAACTTCTTTTCAAAAAGAAGCAATTGATGCCTTGGATAACGCAACAGAAAAAAGTTTTAAATTCTTATAAAGATGATTTTTTGAATGTTCTTAAATTTGTTCAGAATCTAGAAATTAAGTTTTTTTTTCCATGTGGAAATTAAAAAAAAGAATAATTTTAAAAATTTTCTGAAGGGAGAAAGCCTCTTTAAACTAGCTTGTGTAAATTAGTTTAAACTGCCCATTTTCGAGTTCACATTTATTAGTCCATAAGTTATTTTCATTATTAAGATTATGGTCTATTGTGGTGAATTATAAAATGTATAAGCTAACAAGTATTTTGTGTGTGTTAAAATAACTGCTAAATTGAAAGTTTTTAAAATTCTTATTTGATTAGAATTTACTACCAAGTATTCAATAAATGTCAAATTTTAAAAGTAGTACTTTGAGAATAAATCAAAAAGCATCTAATATTTTACTATAACAATATTTGGTTTTTTTAGGGTCATTGTAAAGGGTGTTTTTTTAGAGGTATAGAACTTTAAATTGCAATAAAACAACGATGTATTATTCGATTGACATGAATTTTTTTATTCGAAAGATAATCTTGTGGCATTACATTTTAAATATGATTTCTGGCGTAGAACTGCTACGGCTGGCTTGGATGTAGTCCAATCTGGACGTCCAATTTTCGATGACTTTTTCTAAAATTTGTGGCCGTATATCGGCAATAACACGGCGAATGGTGTATTCCAAAGGGTCAAGCGTTTGTGGCTTATCCGCATAGACCAATGACTTTACATAGCCCCACAGAAAATAGTCTAGCGGTGTTAAATCACAAGATCTCAGAGGCCAATTCACAGGTCCAAAACGTGAAATTAGGCGGTCACCCAACGTGTCTTTCAATAAATCGATTGTGGCACGAGCTGTGTGACATGTTGCGCCGTCTTGTTGGGACCACAGCTCCTGTACATCATGATTGTTCAATTCAGGAATGAAAAAGTTAGTAATCATGGCTCTATACCGAACACCATTGACTGTAACGTTGTGGCCTTCATCGTTTTTGAAGGATTCCACCAGCCCATAAAGCGCACCAAACAGTCAGTTTTTCTGGATGTAACGGTGTTTCGACATACACTTGTGGATTAGCTTCACTCCAAACGCGGCAGTTTTGTTTGTTGACGTAGGCATTCAACCAGAAGTGCGCTTCATCGCTAAACAAAATTCGCTTATGAAAATCGGGAACAACGGCAATCTCGTTTTGGGCCCATTCGACGAATCTACGCCTTGCTTCATGATCGTTTTGATTAATTGCCAAACCAAACTGAGAATAAATCACTTGACAGCTGTTAAATCGGTCGCCATCTTGGAAAGTAATGCCAACTTAAACTTCTATTCCTGGAAAAAAACACTCTTTAGTTAGTAGTTTAGTAATTTTAAAGAATATACTAAGGATTATTTGTATATATAATCATCATTGGATTTAAGAAGATAATATATTAATCTTTTCATATGTATAATTTGAATATCTTATAAAATTTGTTGTAATACCATTTCTTAATAGGAAGTCGTAAAAGGTAGAAACATACGATCAAATACTTTAGGTTTTGCCTCCCATAGATCAGAGTTCTTAAACAGTGGCCCGCGAAATCTTATGTTACGTGGAGATTTCGCTCTTTTACAGACTCCGAAAGGCTTAGTGGAAAAATTGAAAGATGTGCCATACTAAATTAGATTACTAAATAGTCTGCAATGAATAAACTCTACTAGAACTTCTATTTTTGATCAAGAATATTAAATCTAGAAAGGTTGTTGAAAATCTTGGGGGGGGTCTGCGATATCTCCCTGATATATAAAGGGGGCCGAGGTGATCGAAATTTTAAGATGATACTCTTGCGCCATAAAACCACACTTTCACTCACTCGCTCACTCATCCATAGAGGATACTTATATAAATATGATATAACCTGCATATTATGCTATGCATATATAATTATAGTACGACATAGGATATGACAGTTGCACTTATTCCCTTCGAAAATTTGTATCAGCTTATATATCTTTTTAATGTATCTAAATGAAAGTCCAATCTTATTCTGTACAATTTTTCTAATGGAAGCCAAACATTGAGAATTTAAATGAAAAAATTTGATGTAAACAAATGATACACAATTAAATATGAAATTCATAAAGCGACGCATTGCATATTTCAGTGCGTAACATTCATTGTTTTGTGTTGTGGTATCATTGATATCAAGAGTTTTGAGGTTCATAATCCTCTCACGGCTGTTTTCTTGCTTGACGACATTTTTGTTAGTAAATTCCTTCTCTATTTACTGACCCTTTAGTCATCTTTATTCTCTAAATTGTTTACTCTCTCAAGAACTGTGGTTTGTTGTCTTTCAATGACGGCTGGAACATTTCAACCCCGGTCATTGCTAAACTACACTGAGAGTTGCATTGTTGACGAACTGGGGACCACCAAGAGGCAAGCAACCTTCATCATAGCGTGCCATAGAGAAAGAGACAGGATTGAGATGAGATCTTCTCTCGTAAAGTTTTATCCTGCGTTTTGTTTGCTGTTCTCTGCAAGTTCACGGTGACTGCCTCCGAAACCCTTTCAGTGACCTTTTTTGTGGCATTTGTACACGAACCGCTTGAATGCGTGAACGAGAACCTCCCTGTCTGAGTCTGATCGCGTGAAGTTGGATGTTCGGAAACAATCCGTCATTTCAATTCTGTTTTTATTTTTCTGAGATGTTTTTATTTCTTTGATTCAGAGGTTGAGATTAAATTTGCTTCCTCTTCTATATTTGTTCTTCGTTTGACTACTTTTTGATTTTTCTGTAGTCTTGTTCCTCGATTATCGTCATCCACGAGCTTACTCTAGACAAAGGACGACCTGTTTTTCGTATGTATGTCGGTGAAATATAGAAAACTGACCTTCTACATGTATTTACATTTAAATTTAGAATATGTTAAAGAGATGATTGTCTTGTTTACACTAAGAAGAGTCACAGACATTACTATACACGTGCTGTTCTTATTTATAAAGGATGAAGTGTATTTGGTTGTTTTGGGTTGCTAAATAAAGATTCGGATTTTAAAATTTTCTGATGTTCTAACTCAAGTATTATAAATTTTGCTCTAAATGTGGGTCAGAGAAAAAGAAAACCATTGTGGTATTTTTATCTAAAATTGTGTGTTCTTTAACATTTTTCCCTTTTATTTAAAACTTTAAATTTTGGCAAGGACTTAAGTACACGGATCAATTGCACAAGCAATAAAGTTAAATTTGCTGATACAAATACATACGAACTGTTGTATTAAAATCATGTTATATGGACCTTGAAATTTTGAATGATTTGTGAATCCAAGCCGCAATGTTTGTTCTACTTAAAAATGCGAAATCCGAAACAAAATAATGAATTCAGTTGTCAAACTCTAAAAGAGGAATGTTAACTTTCAGAGTATATTCTAAACTGATAATATTTTAAAATATTTTCTTGAAGTTTCTTCACCAAACTGAGAAAGTCTTATAAATTGTTTTTACATGATTTTATGGATATTAGTGCTGTAAATCTAAAATATCTTTATTTTATGCAGTATTTTTCCTTAATATTTATTAGTTATCTAAAATTTCTTATTAATAAATTACTATTTTTTTTAACTTAAATATTCTGGAAAGAAATTATCCGAAAAATTTTAATTTACACGGAAATTCCATCTTACATAGCATGCTTACTTGTATTTATTATTGTTTTTTGATTGTATTTTCTTTTATTTGCAGGTAAGCATGTGTTTGTTTTTCTGCTGAACGAGGTAAGTTTTTTTGTATGAATGCATTACTTAATTTCATCTATGAGATAATGGTATTTAAAGCAAGTTTAAGTTTTAAATATCAATGCATCAATCCTCTTTAGTGTTTTATTCTTATGTCCTCCATATATAAATGATATTTTTATTATTTTTTTTCTTGTACAATTTTTAGCTTGGAGTTAGTTGTTCATCGCTAATTATCGCCAAAAATAGGAATATGGGTACAGAATATGAAAAGAAAGAGGTTCCATTATGTGTAATATATTAGCAATGTAATTTTTATGAGATCTACATACAAATAAAAAAATATGGTATTTATGTATTATCGCAACCTATTGGCGACATTATATGAAACGAAGCACCTGGTTGCCAATTCAGCGGGTACGACACATAGGAAATCGTGGTTGCCAACTTGGCGAGTTGTTAATAGTGTTGGCGATTGTTGCGATAACACGTTAGTACCAAAAATACTGAGCAAGAAGATAAAATTTGATCTTAATGCATGGCATGATTGTCTTTCAAAATTACCGGGGAAAAAATCAGTTATATTTATGAACGATTCATTTATTTGGAAATAATTTGACTGTGTAATTTTTTCGTCATTTGGGATATGCCTATCCAAAAACCATAATCAGTTTATTCTTAAAAAATGCTACGAAAAATAATGAACATCGGACGATCAAAACCACTAATTTTATTTAGCGTCGGTGGCAGCTTTCTGTGGCGCGCTTTCATTTAGTTTTCACTGTCACATCAAAATAACGATTTTTTGGAGAATAGTAGTCATGAGATTCAAACATTATATATTGCAACGCGTTTAGGAGATACTGGATATCAAAAATTAATTTACACTAGAAATTTGCTACAATTTTAAAATTTATTTCTCAGTTATAAACAGTGACAGGAAATAATGACGACGACAGACTTTGAAAAAAAAATTTTGAGCCACGTAGAAAAAATATACTTTCTGTAAAATGTGATCACACATTATTCCTTTCAATTCTTGATATACATAGTAACAACCTGTTTCTCAGAACTTAATAAACACTTCAGTAGTTTTAAAATTATTCCATAATATTTCTGAGCACGGAAAACTGAATGAACAGTAACTCAGTTTACAATATTGTTGCGAAAAAGCATTTATCAGTTTTCTTCATCAATTTTGGGCAGTTTGTTTCAAAATTCCAAGACGCGCGCAATCCATTAGAGGTGCATCGTTTTCCGGAGAAATAGATGTTCTCATTGGTCAGTGGAGCGTGACGTCACACGAGGGCAGTTTTAAAAGTGAGTTGCCTTATTGGAATTTTTCGTCTTGACGCTTGGCAACACACAAGAAAGTTGAATGTCCGAACCGAAATGATCATGAAAAGATCTAAAATAGTAAAGATTTTATTTTTTTAATACACTTGATATACGGGCGTCGGCTCTCCGTGTATTTTTATATCTTGAGAATTCAAGGTCACGACATGTCATTTACATATTAAATTTCATTTTCTTGTTAAGGAAATATGTCCTTGCCGTAGTGAAAATGATAGCGTGAAGGACATTAAAGAAGCTTTGAAATATAAATTTTTTGAATTTATTTATTCGAGTTATTGACAGAGTAAATCCTTCGGAATGTGAGATATTTTATGTCGGTGCAAGGGGCTAAATCATGCATTTTATTAATGAATTTTTCATTTTAAATTAATTTCAGCTGTTAAATATGAATTGTACGATTGTTATTCCTCGTTGGGAAAAAAAAGGAAAAAGAATTTTTGTTTGCAAATTTTCTAATTTGCAGAGCTCAATTGGTTCAGTCTATGCGAAAAGCATATAAAGTATTAAGCTTCTCTTAAATAACTTTGAAATTAATTTTGCCATAATGTTATGTTTAATAACATAATAAATAATAAATAAATTATTATAAAAACGTAAATAAATTATTATCCGGGGATTGAAAACAATTTATAAAACAAATGTAATTCATTAAATTTCCTAGACTATGAAAAGGACTTTTTTATGTTTCTAATTGAGAATTTGGATTAGATCTCCTATTGTAAACACTTTCCTTTATCGCCAACTTGGCAAATTATTATCATTATATTGGACAGAAATCCATAAACAGAAATGAGCTTCTGGGGCATTTTTACTGTCGCCAGTAGCCCTTGTGTTGCTTTATAGTTCAACGTTAATGTAACTCTCACTCACTGGCGAAGTTTGGCACAATTTTTCTTCTCTGCCAAAGGTGTAGACTAAAATAAGATTTTACTGAGAATTTGTTAGAGGCATGAAAAGAAGTTCATAACTAGTTAAGCAATAATATAGGAAAAATGAACAATAGAAATTCCCAACTCCACATTCCATATTTGATTTTATCATGCATACATTAAGATTTTAATAGTTCTAAAGTTTTGAGATATTCACACACATTTATTATGCAAGAGATTTAAGGGTTCCAAAATGCGTACATTTCAAGTGCAATATCTTTATATTTAACAAAAAAATGATTTTTCCATTCAATAGATAAATAATAGTACGCGTAAAGAGCATTTTTTTTAAAAATTTTAAATACTCAACTTTGAATTCGTCATAATTTAGAGAATTTTATAATTCTTTTGCAGAATGAATTTAAAAGCCTGCTTTAACATTGGACAGTCTTTTTGTTTTAAGGTCGTCAGTTTCCCAATTCGAATGGAAACATTTTATATCAATCAATATAATATTATACATTGTGTTTGTGATTTTCCGCATTTCGTGCTGCGGACAAAAGTATGTGTTGCCACTTGCGTGACACAAATGTTGCCATAATGACAAACCGAGTGTAATAGCTCTGCTCGAAGTCGCCGACGAGGCGGCAGAAATGTTATTCTATATAATATAAATTGTGAGTGAATTGGAATATCATTTCATACACACAAGAAAATTAAGTCTATTTTTGTACTAAAATATTCTCTCAGATTTGAACTTACACGCCAAACTTGTTTTTGGAATGCGTATAACAGAATTAGTTTCTCGTTAAAATATTTCTTGTATGACTGTATTGAATTCACGTATATAGCAATATATGAAAACATTTAGGTAACATGTACAGCGGTAAAATATTGGAAATGTTGAATTTTTAAATGAGGGTAACGTAGAAATCTCGTAGCAATAAATTTAAAATTATCTTTTATTTGTTAAACGGTTTCAGTAAAATCATATAATAAAATTCTCTTGTAATAAAATTAATAATTCGTAACATATGATAACCAGAGAATAATTATATTTTTTTTCTCTTACTTTTCTCTGTCTGAAACTAGTATACCAAAGGTTTGTTCTCATTTTCAATTCGATTTTCTAATATTTAAAGGGAACAATGTGCGAACTATCAAGTATTTAAACAAAAGATTAACATTAAATTGCATACATGTTTTTTCTAGAGACTCGATGACCTAATTTTCTTTTTCTTTAAATCGAAATTAAAATTAACATATAATGCATACTCAAAGATTTAATAAGCATACTCAGAAATTCACTTTGTTGTATTAAAAATTCTAAATCCGTATAAAGACTTATTCGATGGTCTTGTTCATATCACAATGTTTTCCTCTTGAAAACTATTGTATGTGTTTCACCAGGGGCGTAGCTGCTGCCGTATCAATGATACGGGCTCCCCAAGCTACAGGGGCCCCAACATGTTTATCTACAATGCTACTAACATTCTCGTATCTAAAAAAGGGCCCCGAAGAAATTTTGATACAGGGCCCACTCGGAAATAGCTACGCCATTGTTGTTTCACCCAGTGGCGCACGCATGCATTTTTTGACGGGGGTCTAGATTCGAACGACTACCATTCCATACCCCAATACGCCGCCAAACATATTCTTTTGATTTTGTCGATTGTCGACAAAAGCATGAACAAAATAAATTATTACATGAATAATTATCATTAATTTATAAAATTAATTATTAATAACGAATACATAAAATTATAGTAAAAAAAATGAAGGTTCGGATCCATAGACCCCTTCCCCTTGTGGACGCCACTGGTTTCACCATGTTAAAAGATTCTGCATAACTGATTTTTTTTTTCTCTGAAAGGTAGCTCCAAAAAGTATTCTGAGTTTTAAAAAAAATGTTAATACAAAAAATATTTTTGCTGAATTTATCGATACGTTATATTTTTTGTTCAGTAAAACTTCAAGAGATTTTCTCTTTAGAATTAAATTTTTGGATATTTTTTATGGAATCTGTATTGCAATTATACCAAAAATAGTAACAAAATACTAAGTAACTGTAACCTGAGTACATAAAAGCCTATCTATAAAATCCCAAACTCTAAAGGTTAAGCTTGCTATTTCTGGACCTAAATCCCAACTGTACTTTTTGTTCCAACAGCTTCTTGCACGCCTTTTTTTCACTTAAAGGTCCGACATGACATCGCATCTAGCTTTTGCAACCGAGTATCGAAATAGAAATCCTTTTCGTTGCTATGGTGACGCCCTGTTCGATATGCTTTCTGATTGCGAAATTAAATCTGGGCTAGCCGCTAGCTCCCAGGGGACTAGGCATTCTTTCTTTAGTTCATTTGGCGATAGAATATATGCGCATGCTTTATCGGGGTAGTTTTCCCTCCTACGTTCTGAGCGAAATTAACTTTGATATTTATGCTAATGTTAAGGGGCCTTATTGATCAGGTTTCAAAAGCAGCCACTTTTCTGTACGAAAAATGTGCAAATGGTATGAATATACCAAACTAGATCCATGTATCTTCTTATAATATAACTAAAAAGATACGCATGCATTGCTCTCTTTTATAGCTCAAATAGAAAAAAATATATACATGTATAATTTTCAGCCTTGAAGTTTTATTCTTATTGAAATTTGTAATATTGTTGGAATCATTTTATATTATATTCTTATTGGAAGTATTTACCTTCACTTATTCTGTGGCATCAGTACCAAAAGTGAGTAATCACACACATCTACTTTTTAAAAGAATATTCACAATTTTATACGAGTTGTAATTCCTGAACACATTACAAACATTAATGTTTGTTATATATAAAGAAACATTCCTTTTTTCCCATGATGTATTAAAGGTCATTATTTTAAGATAAATATATGTGGATTATAGTGAACATTGGATGTAATCAAAAATATTTCGTCTGAGTATTCGTCGTCGAATATTCTAAATATAGAATGTAGTTTGTCTAACGTTAATCTAGCTGACTAGATCGCCTCCAAGAAAGTTACTATCTGAAATTTGAGGAAATGAAAGTCGTATTTTACAAAATGCCATCCATGATTTGAAAGTTAATCACAAATCAACAAGAACTTTACTTAGATTTCCAGATTACCAGGAATTTTCTTTGTATTTTACTGAGGAAAAAAATACAAAACGAAACTTATAAGTCGAGTGAAACTTTTAAGGGAAGTCAATTTGCTTAACAGTAACGTTAAAGAAGAAATTCAAGTGAAACACTAATCAGTGCAATTGGCTTTTTATAAACATTTTAATACATTTATCAACGATATCTTAATTAAGTCGTCGAATTTAGATAAATTAATATTTCTGTAATATTAAACAACTTAAAATAGTATATTAAAAATTCTGAATATATTAATTCACACAGGAAATATTTGAAAAACAATAGCTGAAACAAGGCCAAAAATTTGTTTGCCTACACTAAACGAGTTTATTTAAAATTTTTAAAAAATGTCTGCGCTTGAAAGTTGCTAAAGAAGAGCAGCATTCAGTGTTTGTAAAGATGAATGTTTATTATCCGTAACTGAATTTCATGGTAAAAGCAAACTGGTTAAAAAATAGTCACATTCGGTTCTTGAGTGACGATCTGACAGTTGTTTGTTATTGAAGCAAATACTGCTTTGTTTTTGAAATAAACTAGTAATTGTCTACGGGCTTGTAGCGATAACAAATATTTGTTCAATAATCCAACTAAATAACTAAACAACTAAACTTCCTTGATCGAGATGGTTACAATCAAGTTCACCAACCTTTTACGCCAACTAAGTTCAATGTTTTTCCCCCTCGTCTAATAGTTGATAATGCTTCGTTTCAATCAATTCCCGCATCTGAAGAAGAGAAAATAAACCTAATTGTATTAAATATTTTTCTGGTAGTTATCATTTCTTTCATTATATAACATATTTTATGATATAAATAGCGAATTTATTTATTTGGAACATGACGAGGCATCGATCTTTGGCTGATATTAAGGCTCTTGAATATTTCAGAGGCTTCCCAGCAATATATTGAGTTATGCAGGAAAACATTCCTCGAAGTGTTGAAGAGTTTCTCATCTCTGTAGTTTCAGCATGATGGCAACTCGACCTCGAGTACAAGTTGTTTTAAGAATTGGTGATTGATATTACTGTTTAAGACAAGATATAAATAGTTATAGTTGTAAAATAATACGAATTTTAATCATTACATTTAATTGGTTGCTTTATTTGGATACTTACTAATTGGGAAAAGAGATACAGTACTATTTAGAATGATTGCATGTAATTGTTAAGGCTGTCTTCGGTAAGAGTACGAGAGCTTGAACTAAGCGCGAAGCACATTTTTAGACAGAAGAAAGGCCTCAACTTCTATGGAAATTTGCAATGTTATAACTAATACCTCAGTTAATGTAGTGTTTTTAAAACCGCCAAAATATTCCATGAATACTTTCTTTTTTGTTATAATACGTGAAGGCATATAACTCATTTACAGTGACGCACACAAGGGGGGTCCTGGGGGTCCGGACCCCCAAAGCCCTTGATTTTTTTTCCCAATTGATTATAATTCCAAGCATATAGTACGTAAAATTTAATTTATTGCTTGTTATTAATAATTAATTTTATTAATTAATGCTAATTATTTATTCAAAAATTAGTTTTTTACTGTGTTTTGTTCCCGAAAATCGACAAAATCAAAAGGAGCATGATACAAGAATGGTGAACTTTCGATCCCGGACTCCCCTGCCCCCCCTTGAAAAATTCCTGTGTGCGCTACTGCTCATTTAACATTACGGTATAGGAGAAAAAGCGCGTAACACATTTTATACCAGAAAAAATGAATAAACTCGGTTAAAACAACGGAAAGTATAATAAAAAATTCTGCTCTCTAAAGGATAATGAAGCCAGAATATCATTAATTTTTCATTTCTTTTATACCTGAAAAAATGTTCCAAATTCGGGTCCTATTTAACAATAACCGAAAACAGCCTTAAATGAAGGAAAAAGTGTTACCGTGAAATCCGGCGTTATAAATATAAAGCGCACTTTTAACTCAAATAAGATCGAAATTTACTGGTGCGTGCTATACGCCGGGTATAAAAACGATAGCTGGAATAAATAAAACAGATGAGCATAAAAAAATAAGGCATGTCTATGTATTATTTAAAAAGTGACATACCATATGAACTTGGAGTTTTGATTCTTGAAGTATACTTGTTTTTAAAAAAAAAAGTTTGAGTTAATACCTCGAATAAATGTCTTCAAAATTTAAGATATTTATTCGAGGTATTTCACACAAATACGAGGGTAATACACGAGCATATCAGGTTTCTTCATAAAATAGGGGGTGCGTGTTGTTCGGCTAATATACCCAAGAATTTTTAAAAATGCAACTTGAAAGTCTAGGCGCGCGTTATATCCCGGATTTTATGGTATATTTGAAATTCCATTTGTTTATGATAACCAAACAGTAGCACGTACACAGAAATTTTCAGGGGGTCCTTGGTCGAAAGTTCATCATTCTTGTATCATGCTCCTTTTGATTTTGTCTATTTTCGGGAACAAAACACAGTAAAAACTAAATGTTACGTCATCAGCGCACTGTAGCGCCATCTGTAAAAAATTTGTAAAAGTAGACATTGTCTAGCTGTACCCCAACAAAAGCGGGTGCACGAATAAAGTAGGCTTAGCGTTGCGAAAAAGACTGATTTTTTATTCTTTAACCAGTTTTACAGTCCACACAAATATTGACGAAACATTGGTCCGTCGAGCCGGAGAAAATGGATAAAAAATCGAAAAATAAAAATAACTCCAACGTAACTACTGAAGAGAAATTGAATCGTTTAAAAGATTCAATCAAAGGAACTTTAACTAGGTTAGAGGCTTTTACCTCGGAGAAGACAGTGTCAAAGGATACTAGTGTCACTGAAATCGAAATTAAACTCAAAAAAATTGAGCAATTACAGATAAATCTAGATAAAATAGCTGAGGATTATTGTGAAATAGAAATTTTCGAAAGCTTGGAAATCATTCAGCTGGACATTGAAGATATAAATCAACGGATCGAGACAACAGAGGTAGGTCTCAAACTTTTAATGTATTCTTTGAAAAATTCTGAAAATGTAAACATTAATTTAAATGACAATGGTAAAAATAGTATCCGCTTACCTCAAATTCCATTGCCAGAATTTTCTGGTGTAATAGCAGAATTTTCTAATTTTAAAAATCAATTTATTAATTTAATAAGTAATAATGAGCAATTGAATGATTAGAAAAAACTATACTATCTTCGAGCATCTCTAAAAGGAGAAGCAAAGCAATAGTTTCGATTCTCTCTTTAAAGCATTAGAAGATCGTTACTAAAACAAACGGCAGTTGATAGATTCACATGTCCTTGAGATAATTAATTATGAGAATAGCGAATCAGCCAAAGAACTGCGCGCTTTAATGGATTGTATCAATAGAAACATTAGAGCACTTAAAGTTTTGAAATATGAGCAGAATGATCTATCAGATATAATTTTAATAAATATAATTCTTCAAAAAATTGACAAAGAATCTAGAAAACAATTCGAACTTTCGTTGAAAACAGCAGAAGTTCCAACATTTGATTCTATTAAGAAATTTTTAGAAAAGAGAAGTGCTGTGTTAGAAAACATTACTCGCATTCCTAGTACTAAAATGATCCATAAAAATACTGCAATGTCAACTAAAGCCAAATCGCTGGTAGTTAATAGTAAAAAAATAACTGTTAAACCTTGTATTCTATGTCGAAATTCTCATCCTCTTTATAAATGTATTGCATTTCAAAATATGTCTGTGGAGTGCAGAAAGAACTTTGTTAGCAATAACAAACTTTGTATAAATTGCCTCAGACTTCATTATGGTGTCTGCATGTCTAAATACAAATGCACAGTTAGTGGTTGCAAAGGATTACATAATTCATTGCTTCACGATTCTGCTGAACTTTGCTCTGCAGTTAAAAATCAAACTGTAGGAGAAAGGGGGATAGAGACCATTTCGAATATTACTCGGTTTGAAGGTCAGCCAGAAGTGGCGGTTTTGACTTATGGAAATAAATGTGTTTTATCGAATACATTCATGATTTTCGTTAAAAGTGCTGATGGATATAGAATTAAGTTAAGAGGATTATTAGATAATGCTTCTACGATATGCGTTATGAGAGAAGACATAGCAAGAAAGTTGGAATTTAAATTTAAGTCTGCAAACCAATCTATAACAGGCATTAACGGAATAACGCAATCATCGAAATATTCAGCTAATATTGAAGTTTCAAATCGGGATTATACTTTTGCACGCAATGTACAATTTTCACTTTTACCTAAAATTACCGATGCGATTCCTGTATCGAAATTAAATATATCGGATTTAAATATTCCAGCTTCAATTGAGCTGGCTGATTCTAATTTCCATATGCCAGGTCAAATAGATATATTGATAGGAAGTGAACTATTTTTTGAAATTTTAAATCCAGAACAATATTATTTGCAGGAGGAAATGTAATTTTACAAAATTTGGCTACTTAGTCACAGGTACCCTTCTCAGTCACAACAACAAGCCAATTGTTGTTTAATAAGTGAACCAAGCTTAGATATAACAGTAAAGAAATTCTTTGAACTGGAATCACTTCCAGATGATTCTAAGGAAATAACAAAAAGTGAAGAGGAAATTTATTGTGAGGAACATTTTGTTAGTACCTATAAAAGAGATAAAACGGGAAGATTTATAGTTCGGTTACCCATAAAGGAAAATGCAGAAACATTATTAGGATATTCCAAAGAGAATGCGATCAAACGACTAAATGGTATTTGGGAAAAATTAAACAAAAACAATACAATGGGAACTTTGTATAAAGAATTTATGAATGAATATGAACTTTTAGGCCATATGGAGGAGATTAAAAATGAAACATTAGATAAGATTAACTATTACATTCCTCATCATTCCGTATACAAGCCAGAGAAGACATCCACTCCATTGAGAGTTGTCTTCGATGCAAGTGCAAAAACAACAAGTGGTTTTTCTCTAAACTCCATTTTACTAAACGGAGGAATTATTCAACAAGATCTCTTTTCCATAGTCAGTAGATTTAGAAAACACGAGTACGCGTTTAGTGCAGATATTAAAAAATGTACAGGCAGATACTTGTTGATCCTAATCAAAGGGATTTACAACGAATTATGTGGAAGACTAGTGCAGATGCTCCAGTCAAGACTTACAAGCTAGCTACCGTAACTTATGGGACAGTTTCTGCACCATTTTTAGCTACCAGGACCTTAAGGGCCTTAGCAGATGAAGAAAAAGCGGAATTTCCTGACGCAGCAGATGTGATTTGTAATGATAGTTATATGGATGATATTCTTTCTGGAGAGTCTACATTAGAGGGTGCAAAAAAACTCCAAACCAGATTATCTCAACTATTACAGAGAGGGGGTTTTGAGCTACACAAATGGGTGTCAAATAGCCCAGAACTGTTGAAAGATTTATCTACATCTTCCTATGTGTTTGATAAGGAATTTCAGGATGCTCCAGTGAAAACATTAGGTATGCTATGGGATCCAAAGTTGGATTGTCTCACATACAAAGTAAAGATTAGTAACAAAGTCAACTTCTCAAAAAGAGACGTGCTTTCAGAAATTGCAAGGCTCTATGACCCTTTGGGCCTGATAGGACCCATTGTTACGAAGGCTAAGATATTCATCCAAGAACTTTGGAAAATAAAATTAGATTGGAGTGAACAGCTACCACCAGATGCAATGGAAGAGTGGATGAACTTCTACCAAAAATTAGCGAAAGTAAATAACTTCAAAATCCCAAGGTGCATTCTACTTCCTGCAACAATACGGATTGAAATACATGGCTTTTCTGATGCATCAGAACGTGCCTATGCTGCTGTTGTCTACATAAAATGTTTCAACGAATCTGGACAATCTCAAACTAGATTATTATGCAGCAAGTCCAGAGTGGCTCCCTTGAAAACACTCACCATACTAGAACTGTCTGCAGCTTTACTACTATCGAGATTAGTCAAAAAGGTTGTGCCAATTCTACAATTATCTATTCATAAAATTTGGATGTGGACGGACTCAACGATTGCTTTAGCGTGGATAAAGACTGAACCTCATAAACTCAAAACATTTGTCAGCAACAGGGTGGCGGAGATCCAAGCACTTTCAAAGGACTATCATTGGAAACATGTTAGCTCCAAGAACAATCCTGCCGACTTAATTTCTAGAGGCTGCAATGTGGATGAACTTTTAAAGAACGAAATGTGGTTCTCGGGTCCAGATTTACAAACTGATGAATACGAGGACAATCAACTTTTTCCTGATCCTTCCTACAGAGATGAACTAAAATGTGCTGTGACTCTTTCAATGACTGAGTGTTCTTCAAATTTTTATGATGAACTCTTTAATGTTACAAATAATTTCATAAAATTAATTAGAATTTTTAGCTTTATTTTTAGGTTCATTAATAATATCAAAGCTAAGGAGTCTTGTAATAAGGAGAAATATCTAACTGCAGATGAAGTAAAGAGGAGTACGGAATTTTTTTAGCTAAAATAGCACAATTAAGTGAGTTTAAAGCAGAAATCGATGCCTTGAAAAAAGGTAAAGGTGTTTCAAAAACAAGTAAGTTAAAGGCTTTAGATCCTTTCTTAGATGAGAATTCTTTACTCAGAGTTGGTGGAAGGCTTTGTAATGCTGATTTACCATTTGAAGCAAAACATCAAATAATTATACCTAGTAAACAAATTTACTAAATTACTTTTGATCATATGCATAAGAAGTTTTTTCATATTGGTGCTCAGGGTTTAGTACATCAAATTAGAATGCAGTTTTGGCCCATTAATGGCAGGGGGTATTGCACGAAAAACAGTTCATGATTGCATTGCATGCTTTAGACAGAAGCCTACTGGGGTAGATCAATTAATGGGAAATTTACCATCAGAGAGAGTAACTCCAAGTGCACCATTTTTAAACTCTGGGGTGGATTTTTGCGGACCTTTTCAAATAAAATTTAAAAAATCAGAGAAAGGGGATATTTTCAAAAGTTTATGTTGCGATTTTTGTATGCTTGGCTACAAAGGCTATTCATTTAGAGGCAGTGACTGATTTAACAACTGAGGCATTTATTGCAGCTTTGAAGAGGCTATGTGCCCGTAGAGGCCGCATTTCTACATTGACGTCCGATAACGCAACTAATTTTAAAGGCGCAGCTGCAGAATTAAATCGTTTCATAAAATTAATTTGTAACAAAAACGAGACATTAGCAAATTATTTTGCTTCAGAAGCTATCCAGTGGAAATTAATCCCACCTCGTTCTCCTAATTTCGGGGGTTTGTGGGAGGCAGGAGTAAAATCATTCAAACACCATCTCTATAGAACTTTAGTTAATAGTAAAATAACTTTCGAAGAATTCGAGACAATAATAATTCAAATTGAAGGTATACTTAATTCATGTTCATTAGTACCATTGTCAGATAATATCAATGAATATGAAGTTTTAACTCCTGGACACTTAATAATTGGTTGACCTATCAGTGCAATACCTGAGCCCGCAATTTTAGATATTTCAGATAATAGACTATCTAGGTAGCAGTATACAACAAAGTGTGTACAAACTATTTGGAAACGCTGGAAAAATGATTATCTTAATAATTTACAGCAGAGAAACAAGTGGCAGTTCGAGAAAAATAATGTTGCCGTAGGGTGTTTAGTGCTTTTAAAGGAAAATGATTTGCCTCCCTGCAACTGGACAATGGCAAGAATCTTGGAGGTTATTTATGGAACTGACGGTAAGGTCAGAGTCGTTAAACTAAAAACTGCCACGGGGGTTCTCACACGTTCTATCTCAAAAAATATGTATCTTACCAATAGAAAATAATAATATAAATTAAATTGTAATGTGAAGTATATTATATTCTTAGAATATTGTATTTTTCTGTTTTTGAATATTGTATTTTTTTTTCTTATTTTAGAATGTTGAATTTATTTGTATTTAATTCATTTAGGCATTTGTAAACTGTATATAGCAAATTGCATTTTTAAATATATTTTTGAAATATTGTATATTTCAACGCCGGGCGGAATGTTACGTCATCAGCGCACTGTAGCGCCATCTGTAAAAATTTGTAAAAGTAGACATTGTCTAGCTGTACCCCAACAAAAGCGGGTGCACGAATAAAGTAGGCTTAGCGTTGCGAAAAGACTGATTTTTTATTCTTTAACCAGTTTTACAGTCCACACAAATATTGACGAAACACTAATTATTAAATAAATAATTAGCATTAATTAATAAAATTAATCATTAATAACAAATACTTAATTAAATTTTACGTACTATTTACTTAGAATTATAATCAATCGGAAAAAAATCGAGGGTCTTGGGGGGGTCCGGATCCCCAGGACCCCCCCTTGTGTGCGCCACTGTAACCAAATATTGCGTAATTTTCCTGTCGATTCTTGAATCAAGTTTAATATCGTTATGTAGATTAATCGGTAATGATGTACACCAAGTGTGAAAAATCTTGAAATTCTAGATTTTTCTATTATGAATAACGAGAAAAGTATCAGTCAAATGCCTTCATCTTATCGGGATTCATAAGAGATTGCTGTAAACTGAGAGATAATCCTTAGTTTCTCAAAATATAACTATTTTAAGTCTTGCAAAGTTAGAGGGAGTAATTATTTTTCTGCTAATGGAATGTTATTTTAATAGTGCTTAACATTACGATGAGATTGTTAGTATTAAAGTCATTCAGCAACTAGTTACCATGAGCGTTATAATGATGAAGTTAAAATTTTCTGTAGTCTAATTATTAAGATTGTGATTTAGTAATCAAAAGGTTGTGCGAATTAAAGAATTCTATTCTCCTTAAAATACCACCCTGCAGAATTGAGGTATATTAAGTATATCGTATTCTCATTTGGTGTAACATGGAAATCTGAAAGTCGGATTCCAGTTTAATTATTTGTCTTTATTATTTGACTACAACTTACGAAAATGAGATGTCACAAATGTGTGTTTGTAGTATTAGTCTAATAGGATTTTTTAGCTTAAATTTTCACCAGTAACCTAGATATTCTTTTATTATTGCATTTATCTAAATAAATATAAATAAAAAATATTTAATGCAGATTTATTTCTTGTCACCATCTATATATACAGTATTTGAAATAGCCTGATATAATTAGCAACTCTTAATGATTTTATTTACTATATATGTCTAATATATAGCCTTTTTTATATAACACTCGTTAGTTTTCAATTTTTCCCCTTACAACATCCCTTAACATATTAGTCAATATATTGACATTTTCATATCTGATCATTTAGCAGTAAACGAAAAGTACAATAATTACTTGAGTTTTCCAGCTTTTCTATTCCAGTCAATGAAGTGGCTAGAAGCCAAAGGGGAGGAGGGAAAAGAGAGTAGTCTGATCGCCCTCGGTTGATAAAATGCCTCATTAGACTGTTGGGGGTGGGAGTGCTAGAGGGGTTAGTTCTTACCCCCTCCCGTTTATGACATACGCTTAATGACTGCGATTAAAAGCGATGTCATAATTTGATTTTTCTTCTGGGGAAAAAATCTATATTTCGAACCACCCTGCCATGAAAGAATGGGTGTGTAAGGAAAAGTGACTTATAGCCCTGACGTATGCACAAATAATTTGAATTGAATTGAAAAACACTTCGCACTTTTTGCTAAATATCTGGTTATAAGATAAATGTATTCGCTGTTTTGGTTTGGGGATACGGCACGTTTTTTTTTTCTTTCAAAATTGAATCTCAAAATACTTTTAAAATAAGCAAAACTTTTTTTTGGATGATCCAGACTTTAAAATTAATTTGTTTTAAATGATTTATGAAAAAAAGGAAGAATCTGGTCTTTTAGCACTTTTATTCCATTTTTTGGAGAATTCATATTGTATTTCATCTTCATTCAAAACTGCATAATTCAATTCAAATCTGTTACACATCAAAATTTTATAATCCCTGACACTCAATTCCGTTAAATACATAACGAGGTATTAATCGGCATTTAGATGTTTAAAAATTCCCACTGCATGAAAGTGCATTTAAATAATTACATTTTTCGTAATAGTAAAATATTTTTATTTCGGATTTATGCAGGAAATATCTGACTCTTTAATGTGTAGTAAAAAATTTTCGACAATTCAGAATTCATGCAAAAATGCCATTTATCTTTTGGCGAATATGGATAGAATGGAATATTTACGTTTATAAATTATTTCCGTATATGAAAAATCCTTTCAAGTGTGTTCGTAACTATTTCTCTTATCGAAATCAGTTTTATAACGAATCCAAATTATCCATAAGAATTAGTCATATAGATTTCTAGTATCTTATATATGAAGAATTCTCAGTTGATTCAAATTCTCACGGCTTGCCGATACTGGAAAGAGAGAGTAAGAAATTGTATTATACTCACAGTTTGCTATTGATATTTCTATAAAACTCCATTTATAGCACCTATCTAAAATAATTTATCTAATTTATAGAAAATAATTTTATAAAATGTGTTTTCTTCTGAACAGTAATATTAAATAAATGTCTTTCTTTTAGATACATATGTATGATCAAAATATTGACATACATCGCCATAGGCATTCGTATTTGAGCTTGTTTTTACTTATATTTTTTGTTGCTGTGCTTCCTTATATAGCTTTAATATCTTTTAATGTTCATTCTTTGAAACTGAAAGTAAATGCTCGTTATAGATTTTAATATTCTATCACCACACTGTATGGAAAATCATCTGAATTTTACTGACGCTATAAAGAAAATAATTTTCTTGCATTTAATTATAGTTATTTACTGAAAGATACGATCATTTGCAATGGTTAATTCTTCCAAGTGAACTTTCATAAAGATCATGCTTTCATTCATACTTCATTCTTATACTTAAGAACGTATACTAAGGTATACTAAAACTTATTTTAATTAACTTTATGAATAAAATTGGCCAAAATTCATTACATAAATTATAATTAGAAGTTCACCTTTTATTTGAATATTATAGAGTATTGTTTCCTCAAATATAATTTTTTCCTGTGTATGAACCTCTTTTTCCTTTAAAAAATACGCTTCGATTTTATAATTTTGCTTTAATTTTTCGAATACTTTAGCTGATAGATCTTTGACCTACGAGACATTACTAACGTACTGCAAATTTTAAATATTTAACGAGTTGATATTCCCATGATCATACAAGAAAGGTCAGAAAAAGCTAAGTAAATTCTTTAAAATGCATTAACTATGTTAACTATTTGCTACACAATATTTTCCCTTTACGAATTCACTAAATGTATACTTCAAGTACACTTTATAAATCTATTTTCTCACTGAGCTTAGAAATTAAATAATTACCGAAAAACATAAGTATCTGTAGATTCGTTTTCCAATCCATTAAAATATGCCTTTCCTAAAAAAGAAACATACAAGCGCATTAATTGTCTCTGAATTAATTGATGATCCTTCTTGCTATTGGTAATCGATAACGGTCAAAGGCAATTACTCCTCGCTAAATACTGTTTGCCAAGTCGAAAAGCGTGAAATCGTCATCAATGGTGCCCGCGTCTCGTGCGACATCCATATAACTAGTAACTAATACTAGTAAAAAGGTTAATGACTCTGAATCGAGAATTACGTAGTATGTTCTTTTTCCAATTTCGAGCACCTAAATAGAATCTTAATTGCTCACTAAACACCAATATTTCAAATAGCCTGGCAATAGAAGTCTTTTCTAACTCTTAAATTGCTTTATTTTTTTTTAAATTTTAAGAGACGGGCTTCTAATTCAGGATCTTTAAGCCACTTCTCCGCTAAGTGCCTCCCTTTCTGAACAGCTGGCAGGGATGGGATGTTCACTTAATCCATTTCTCGTCCCTCCTCCGCAACCCCCTAAGTTCCAAACGACGCGTTTGAAAAATGAGGAATGGAATATTATAAAGGGATATAAATTGCAGCCACATTTATTGCCTGAGTATTAAAGGGCGATATTTGAGCATAAACGCATTAATGTTTCGATTTCGAAGCACTGGGTCGTAATTAAGGCTTATTCTGGAGCGTGTCTGCTTAAGTTTGGATAATGATTTCCTCTCCCACGTATGTGTACAGTTTTTTTTATTTTAAAATGGGAGATTTTTAAATTTTGGAAAGTGTAATGATATATATATATATTCGCGGTCCAATCAATCCGAAAGTGTTAAAAGAACGATTTTTTTATTTTGTTGATCTTCTACGAAAATTTAAAATTAAAATGCCGTATAATTTTACTTGGAGGTATTCTATAGGTTATAAATTTTCTCTCTCCCATTTTCATGCGTCACATATTTGGTAAAGAATTTTTTTTTTGTATGGTAGTGAAAATGTAATTTGTTAAGAAATCGTTGTTAATAATGTTTGCAAAGTGTAAAAATGTTTTGGTACTTATTTTAAAGATAAGTATTTTACCTTTTAGATCATTATGATTCTTGCCTTAAGAATTTGTGCTTTGTTACTTTTATTTTTGTTTGTTTTTTGCTGTTCAGATTGTGAATTTTTATAGTTTCTGTTTTATGGATGTGTAATTTGTGTGTTGCTTAATAAGTAATAAATCGTTTTAAGTGATAAATCAATGCGTAATAAAGGATCGAGAATCTATGCATCGTAAAACATTGAGAAACATAAGTATTTAATTTTGTATGTATTGGGTTTTCAAATAAGTTACGATACATAATGTCGATTGCTAAACTGTACGAGATGATAGTTTTTTTTTCTCAATTTATGTAGGAAATTTAACTACTTCCGAAAATAACACTTAAGTGTTCATTTTTACAAAGCGCCATAAACTATTTCAAATCTCGTATTCTCGGTGTTAATGTAGAATTCTTTTTTCTAGTTATGGAAGCAGTAATGATTTAAATTAAAAACCTGAGGTTTTAGTTTATTATTAAAATGTGTGATGTTAACTTACTAACGTTTTTAAAAATATTACAATCTGAAAAATATATTTAAGTAATTTGTGCAAGAAAAAACTGTTATAAATTGTCTTTTAAACTTTTTCCTTATAAACTGTTTTTTGATTCATTACAGGTTCCATATATTAATCCGTAAAAAAGTATATCAACTAGCAAAATAAATATAAACTAATATACAAGTAAGACATGGAATTTGTAATATGACATAAAGAGCATATCAAAGTCAACGCATATCTAATGATCCAATTTTTTCAGAGTTAACTGCAAAAAAAAAAAACTCCGGTAAAACCAACTTCTAATCATACTCTCTGACACATTTTACAGCTGACAGATAATTTTATAATCCATTTAATGGAATGCCATATAATTTCCCATTTTGATTCTGAATTAATTTCATTACAAATATTTCTTACAATATCGGTGTCAAGAGGTACATCTTCTGATATTGATGAGACGGATTTTGCTCGTCTTAAAATATCGTATGCGTGGATTCATTGATGTGTGTCTATCCGTCTGTGCCTAGAGCAATAAATATTCTCAACTGATGAGCTACAAAAAATGAAGCATGGAAAATTTATCAGTTTAGTCGGACCATTTGTCTTGGGAAATACTCTTGACCTAAATATACGATTTAAAATAAAATGATGAAAAAAAAATATTTTGATATTTAAATCGAATCGTCATTAAAATAAGTGATGCGAGTAAAATGTTATATATAGGAACATGTGATTTATGGATTAGCATAGATTACACGGAGGTATATTTTTTTTCTAGAATTGGGAAAATCGCACGTTTATAGTAAATTGATATTAGGAAGTCAGTACAGGAAAGGTGAAGCAATGTGTGTCACGACAGAATTGAAATTTGTTTTATGTTTTCCCTTTTTTTAAAAAAAATTACGTAACGTTATGGAAGATATTTTAAGAAAGATAAATTGTTATGCTTGGATAGATTCGATGTTCGGCTTTTTAATTTGTGGGTTTAGAAACAGAAATTTAAAGAAGGTTTATAAAATTCATAACGATTATAATTGTATTTTAAATATTCAATGTTATCTTAAGGCGTTTTAGTACTTTAAAAAATAGTTTTAATATAATCTATAAACTAAATCGTATTAAAGCAATAGCAAGTAAAACTTAATGTTAGGTATTGCTTCAAGATTATATGTAAATTGGTTTTCCTAAGTTGTTATTGTAAAACATTGATCAGCTGAATTAAATTAAAAATTAAGGAAGACTTGAAATTTTTAAATCCAAATCAGATTTATTCTTGAAAACTTCATTATATCAAAAAGGAGGGAAACTACAAACCTTCCAAAAATCAATGTATTGAAAAAAACATGCTGCAAAGTAATAAAAAAATGTATTTTTGCATACTCTGAAAAATATGAAAAAAATAATTAACAAATTCATCAAGGAAACAAAAAAAAAAAAAATTGGATAGTTAAAGAAAAGTCAATTAAAACAAAAAGTGGAGCTTAGCGAGTTAAATTATTGTAGTTTCAAGATGAGGACTGAATATATGGGGGTTAAACCACAGTGTGACGGAAATTACCATTCTCCTTTTGCGACTTCATAGCCTAATATAGAAAAATATTAAGTAACAATAGTTTTTGATGAATAAAATTTTAAAATAAAGGAATAAGGAATCTCGTTCAAAGAAAGATTTAAAAAATACCAAAGCATTATAAAAGTAATGCAATATATATATATGTACTTACGAAAGCATTTAGAAATGAGAATCTGTGTCGGTAAGTGTAAACTGAGAAAAGTAATCATAATCTTCTCAGCTAGACCATTGACTTCATAATTCCGTTGTTGTGGTGTGGGTTGGGAAAATCATTATTTGCGGGGGATGAGGTAGTTATTGGAATTTGGGGAGTGTCGTACCTTATTACCTTTTATAGGCTAGAAGTGAAATACCTTTAACGATATACAATACACCTCAAAATCTGTCTTTTGCTTTGTGAGATATAACAAGGACTGTTGAATTTTAAATCGAATGGAGCCTTAAAAACTTCATGGGGTAAGCGAAATATTAGCTAAGGTGTCATCTGACCACTAGTCGAGGAAGCCGAGTAACGGATTCATAACTGGATTTATTTCCGTAAAGTCGGGAATTCGAGTAATGATGCCTCTAGACTTGTTGTGTAATGGTGTTGATGTACGTTAAATATTGTAACGTTTCCGCCTCCCTGCTGTGAATCGGCTTCTTTGTGGAAATAATCATAACACGTGCATTCTGCACCTTCATCTCGAAAGTTACTGCTTGGTCCGCCTTGGATCTCCCCCGCAACCTTTTGACCCACGAGGGACCCTTTACCGCTACTAGCAGGATGTACCTAGATGCTAAAAAAGCACCGGCCTCCTGATCGCCGAAGCAGAGAGAGATGTTTTGAAACCTTTGAACTGAACAGACTCCGAAAACAAAAAGAGCTCCTCTCACAAACCACATCATTTGAACTCTAATAATCTTTTAATAAGTTTAATAACTTCAATGTATAATCTGCAAATAATAGCTGTGACGTAAATAGACTATTTAAATTAATCAATATCACGCTACCGTTATTTATCTCAAACGTCACAATATGTCGTTGTTCAAAGTCCTCATGTTAAGGTAATAGTTTCAAAAGTGGTGTTGTGCAATTGTATTCCCGATACTGTGGGGAGGGAGTTATGTGTTTAACAGGACAGAAGAAAGAGGGGCGTTTGAGAGAATGTGTGAGGTAGTTTAGTAATGTATGAGTATAGTTAGTAGTTGCAAAAAAAAATTGTTGTTACTAAAGAGTGGCAGTTGATTCGAGGTAGACAGTAGCGTCATTCCACCTCATGTTGGTGTGTTGTGCAAGTTTGCTGAGTAGTAATCCTCGTCACTGGAGCATGGCTCAAAATTACGTGGTCTGCTGCCTTCATGTTGCCTCTGAGCGCGATATTAAAAAAATTGTCAGTACCTCACGAAAGCTCGTAAATTACTATAGGTCTCTGGTGTGGTTGTAGATCTATGCTAACTGAAATCCCAGCTGACCACAGTAGTCTGCCTTGTAACCCTAATGAATTGCGAAATGAATAGAATCGTATTATCCATGCTTAAATTCGTGTCAGTTTCTGAATATTTATCACGAATTGGATACCTTTTCATGTGTTTAATTTTCTTTTTAGGTCATTGTTCAATTAAGGGATTTGAACTGTGTGTGAACAGGAAATGAAAGTTTTTAAAATTTGAAAACAGGATAAAGGAGTCAAAATTTAAATATTGCACATGATTGGTTGAGAAGAAAAATTCCGAATCACGATCTAGACAGATCACGCTAGAATAATCATGAATATAATTTTCTACTAGTTTAGACTTAAAAAACAATATCTTGTTTGCGTGCACCAACGTTTTAAGAGTTTTGAAAATTCCTCGTTAATGCACTTTTTTGACACTTGTCCACGAAATTGTGATTTCCATGATCTATCCATTTTGCTGGCAATAGTTTAATTCTAATAAGCAGGTATTTTCACAAAAGAATGAATGTGATATATATTTTTTTAAGAATTGCGCGCATTTGAATTCGAGATAATTGCACTTGGATAATTTGACTCCATTTTCGATAATTTACTTGCTACGTGATGGTTGAAAATGCAAATGGCAGTGCAAATTCTTACCATAAAATACGTAAGCATAAAATTTTTTGAAATATTATTTAATACCAGCATTTTTTGAAATTTCACTGCAAAATGTAAATTTTTCTTATTTTTATCGGAATTTAAAGTTTTATCAGATTTTCGTATGCATTGTATCAAATATTTCATTTGATATCTCCTGTAGTGTCTGGCTTCTGTTGGCGGTATATTATGAAATGTTTGGCGCTATTCACCGCGCCTACGGAGGCGTGGTACTGTTTTTTAGGGAGAAGGTGATTGACCCTCGAGCAAGACGGTGAGGAATGAGACCAGTACCTTGTTTTGGAAGCGCGAAGCGTTGGACTTTGAATTTAGTGCTAAGGAAATTGAGTTTCTTTGTTGTGGAGATCGACGCACACACAGCGTGGGGTCTTCTGTACCAAGAATAGTTTCTTGGGAGAGGTTTTAACGCGACGGATTGTGTTTGAAGTGAGAAGTTTTGGAAAGTAATTGAGAATAATTGCATATCCTTTGAAAAATCTGTCACTGATTGAATTTCTTTCTCGAGATGAATTTTAAAACTTTACCCATTTCACTTCCTTAACAGCCATGTTCCAATGCTTTTAAACCTCAATTGTCTAATAGCTTTCTGATAATTTATAAAGTTTATTTATCATTAGTATAAATTAACACACTGTTCTTCATAGTATAAATATTAATTCTCTACATAGCAACTTTGATTCCGTTTTTGATCGTGGAAGTCTGGTGGTCATGGTCACGGGTTTATGGCCAGCGTGTCACGAGTTCGAGCCTTTGCCATTGAAGTCCCGCCATGTAAAGAGAGCAATGCACCTGAAATCTGTCGAAGTTTAAAAGTCTTCTCGCTCCATGGTGTGGAAGTTTAGTGAGGGGCATGCTTGCTCAGGTGTCGTCCTGATCACTTACCGAGGCTCTAAATTTGGAGGTCCGTCACCAATAGCCCTAGTATTGCTTTTTTGTGCAACATTAACTTAACTGGTTTGCCCGTACACCGGATGGGCTACCACAACCTAGCCACAAGCAGTTTGCCCGTACGCTGTACGGGCACTGATATTTTCTTCCTTCTTTTTCTTTGGTTTGCACATATTATTCATTCTTATGGAGAGATTATAAGTGTTAACGTTTTTAGGAATTGCAGTTTGTTCATGATACTGATAATAAAAAATTACTAAATAAAAGGATTACTAATCTTATAGGAGAAAAAATATACACATGTGTTGTGTTGTTTTTATTACAATGAAACCATTGTTTCCTTTACTCAATGTTTCGAACTAAGAAATTTCAATTCTAACTCCTTTGTCCTCAAGTTTGTTGAATACAAGGACATGAAGCATGTAACACGCTGCATGAAATGTATTTTCCAGAATGACAATTTTAGTTTTTTTATGTCTTTGTTTCAAATGTCACAAGACGGTGAGATAGGCTAAGCTAAAATAAAGGAAATGAGTTATTTATATTTTTCGCAACATCATTCCTTTTTATGGTACGTTTCCCATCAACATATATTTTAATAGGTGACGATTAACACTAAGTTATTGGTACTGTTGCAAGTTAAAAGGAACCATATGCGTGTTATGCATCATTTGGTGAAAAACAATAAAGCATGCATCAGCACCGGGTTTTTTTTCAATACATCTAAATTGAAATGTTGAATATTTTTTTAAAAAAAAAAATTTTTTTAAGGTATCTCCGACTGTGTGTGCGTTCGGAACCATGATTTTGAAGGAGCGTTTATCTGAATAGGTTTTGATATATATATATATATATATATATATATATATATATATATATATATATATATATATATATATATATGTCACCTAAATTAGAATATACTCAGTGGCGTAACGGAAAATATACGGCCCTCCTGCAAAGTCAGGTTTGGGCCCCAAGCCGTATCTTCCAAAGGGTATGGTGAGGGCTGCGGTAGCCGCCCAGTTGTCAAGGTACCGGATCGTGGAAGGTATGTCATGAGTTCGAGCCAAGTACCACTAAAGACCCGCCATGTAGGGCAGCGATACACGTCAAATCTGTCGAGAACTGAAACGTCCTCCCGTTGGTGTGGTGTGGTAGTTAGGAGAGGGGGTACCAGCTCAGGTGTCGTCCACGTCACTTGACCATGGTTCAAAATTACGTGGTCCGTCGCCAAAATCCCTCGTGTAGTTGAACAGTGCGACGTTAATATTCACTCACTCACCCAAAGGGTATGGTGCTTGGCGTCATTCAGGCATTGGGGCCTCTTTAATTCTGGGCCTCCCGCGATGCGAGGGTGTACGTTACGCCTCTGAATATACTTGTATATATAAAATTGTTTTAAGAATATTACAAAAAAATGATTGAAATGCATTTTTTCGCTCAAAAAATGAAGATGTTTTCAAAACCTTTTTGGAAAAGGCTTCTATACTAATATTTTGACTGTTATAGCTAAGACTTTAGTGAGAGCCTGAACTAGGATTGCAAAATGTATAATTTAGAAGTGTATTTATATTCATATCTTAATACATCAAAGTAGAGAAATTTTAACAAAAGCACCACTTATTGTTTCAGTTGATAGTAACGCTGAATGAGAGAGATGTGCCTTTCTCAAAAATTCTAGAAAGTTTCGAAAATGTCAGTCTTCATTTTTTGCCAAAAATACATTAAAATATTTTCTGGTAATAATTTTAAAACAATTTTTATATGTATATTCTAATGCATTCGACACTAAATATATATATATAAAATTTTCATTTATAAAACGCTTTTTTATAATCACTGTTTCTAACGCATATATTGACACGGATACCTTAAAATATAAAATACGTATTCAGTTAGTAAAATCTTAGCATGCTTTGAGAAACCTTTAATTTTTCTTATTTTTAAATAACTGAGAAGTATTCCTAACAATTTTGTGTTAGCAGCTGTTTTGTTTTATTCAATTTATTTGGTATTCAATACATGAATCAGGCCTAGTGCAAAAGTTTATTTCTGAGTAATCATTCAAAAATGGCAGCTGTTATCCAACTTCAAAAATCGTTTTTTTTTTCCTTTTTCGTAAAGTTTGAATTGTGAACTCGAATGAAGTGAAGAATAATGAATTAATGTTTGATGAAAGAATTTACACTTCATACACAAGATCTCATTTTTTTCCTTTTAACACAATCTTACATTACTTTTAAGATTAATATGCAAATTATATTGAATTCCTTGATGTATTGAATTTTTTTCTATAAAATTCTTGTCTGGAAAGTTTATCTTGTACGCGATATGGGGAGGGATCTGGAAATTGTCTGAAATAAAAAGCTTCAAAATCATTAAATAAAGCTTTTATTTCTATTTTCCCACACATTTCTATCATTTTCTTTTCAGAAATTGCTTTTCCTGCTGTTATTAAAGAGAAAAACCTTTAAAGCTTAGAGCTGTGAAATGCAATTTTGAAATCGATAGCGAGACCTTAATATTGATTCTTTAATTTTAAAATTCCTTCTGCACTGTATTCGGTTTATGAGTTTATCCATTGTTTCAGGTTTTTAAATTACGTATTTCATAAGAGAAAAATTTTAAAGTATTATTTTGGTATCAAAATTTACATGTGAAATTTTTTCTTAGTCCTTTTTTTATTTTCACCGTGTTTTTATCCGCACACATTTTCCGTGTATTTATATTCTTATAATTGACGATTTTATTTACGTTAGGAAGAATAATTGAAAGAAATTTTTAAATTTTGTAGCTTTCAGTAATCTGTGGATAAGACAAATGAAAAATGAATTTCAGCTTGCAAATATTTGCATGAAAAATCTGACTTATTTACATCCATTAAGCAATTAGTTAATGACTTATGTGGAAAATATTCCAAACTTAAATGTAATTATCTCAGATTTTTTTTCTTTCTGATAGCTGTTTTTGTAACATTTTAATTAGATGCAGTTTTGTCGTGTTTTAAAAAACCGACATGTTCATTTCAGAGTACATGTTATTATCTTCTATTACCTATGCCGTAATTATTATAATTTTGGTACAAAATTATTAGTTAATTAATTGCGATCATTTTTTATTTTGGCTAGTTCCTAATCATTAAAATGGTCCTTAACTCTAAATGTATGTACCAAGTTTTTTTTATTTACATTTTTATTTCTAATTCCATTCTTAATTGTATGCATTGCTTAAAACAGGACAAATTTAAGTGTTTTAAAAAATAGAAACATTTTCTAAGAGAAACTTCATTAATATAGAATGTGTTAAAATATAAAAATATATCAGGAGAGTTAATACAATAAATTAACGTTGCCAACTCTATATTGTAATTCTTTTCTAATAATCATATTGATGTTGCGTTGTAGTTTGATTCACATTATACATGAGTTGAATCGGTTCGTGTGAAATAACTTTCGAAGCACAAATTTAATTCATGTAAAAATAATTTTTTAAAATAGTATGTAAAAAAATTCAGTTAATTTTTTTTCTTCTAGTTTTTGATTTAACAAACGATAAAATCTTTAAAGTATTATGGGTTTCTACTTTCTCAATAGCAAAGAATATTATTATAGTTGTGCCGACGTAACGAAAACATAAGGAAAAAAAGTAAACAAAAGCAGTTTTATGAATAAATATAATTTTATCGTTTGCAGAATATTTTTTTAAGTGCATTCTATGATAGCACTTTATTAGATTTAATTTTTGTAACGTTTTATATTTTACCAAACGATGCAAGTATCCTTTAATAATTGTTTGAACGTTTTAAGAAAATTTTCGTTACTTAACTTCTTGCAGTAACTAATGTATCTGGCCGAGTAAGCATAAGAAATATCCTATTACTTATTTCTGGAATATTTCGCTGCTTTTCTATACCAGAGAAACTTTTCAGCCTCGCTTCCATAATGATCGATAGCAGCCAGCCGGCATGAACACCCCAACCGTATCTCACCTAGTCTCGGCTTGCATCAAAAAGCCCGCTATTCACCTGGCTGAATAGGGAAAACTTGTTGCGTGTTCACGAACGATTGTTACGGATAAGCGCAAAACTTTTCCTTCAACCAGAATTCTTATTCGATGAGTCATCTGTCGATATCGATCGGGCTCTTTTTTTATTGCATTTTCGTTGCCATTATTTTCTCTTTTCGCCTGAGTTACCTCTGAGTCATTATTTGTGTGAAAAAACAGTAGCAGAGTCTCATTCAGATTGAATTTCCTTTATGTTGATTAAATGTTTTTGGTTCTTCGTAGGGTAATTATTCTGTTGGAGATAGGGTTAAGAAAAAACATTAATAGTCGAATTGTAATTTATATCACTGAATCAAATTGATTAGCTATTGTTTTAGAGGTGTTGTGTAATAGTGTAAATATACCCTTGAAATTGCCGCTGACATATTCTGGATTCGTGAAATAATTTCGTAGCTATATTCCCAGAATTTTATAAATTTAAAATTATTTCAAACTGGAATGGTAATTTAAAAATGTTTTAAAGCACTAGCCAAAACATATAACGTAAGACATATTTGCTGTTCCAAAATTATAAACTTTTTATTTATAATAATAAATAGCAAAATATATTGTTTTAAAATTTCTTCTGTGGTAATACAAATATAGTATCTTTGATAAAATACGCTTGCACTTAATTTTTATACCAAAAAAATTGGACATTTGCATTTTAAAAATTTTTGTTTGATCTCGATCAAAGAATAATTATCAAAATTTAATGCCTTTCGACATGATATTTAATGAATTTTCGGAAAGATTCATTTTGTTTTCTTGTTTAAAATATTTATCAAAAACATTTTTATAAATATAAACTAGGGAGAGAGGAGTACGCGCGCGCGCGCATGTCTGCTTAACAGCGTTCCAAACCCCATTGTACAAATTATATAACTGTTCATAGTCATTGCTGAAACTGCAATAAAATTGTAAATTGTGGTTTCGTTCCATTCTGTTGTAAAAAGGTATAGTTGCTTTTATTAACTATACCTATAAATTTTATTACATCATTACGAAAAACATCTTTTATAGAGAGATGACGTTTTGTAAAAAGTTATAAGAAGTAATGTTTTTGGCAACAATACTCTACTTGGATTTTGAAAGATCAAAAAACTTAATTTAAATAAGTTATTTACGAAATATTTTGCATGTATTTTGTAAAAAAAATATTAGAAAAAAAGTCCTATTAGTTCTAAAACATAAGTTTTTAAATATTGAAAATAAAGAGGCTATTTTATTGCATTTTTCTTTCGTTCAAAATAAATATGTGCAAAAGAATCTTATAAGGTATTTATTTTAGTCGAGTTAAATTTTTTCATACAAACAAATATGACATAATAGTATTTATTTTGAAAAGTGTTTGTTGAAGGAATCATTCGAATTGTTTCCTTCGATTGGAATAAGTATTTATTATATTAAACCTAATTTAGCAAACACCTATGAATTAATTCGATTGTTTATATTTAAGTTTTTATTTTCCTTTGAGGTTTAAAATGCTTAAAAATGATCCAAATATATCTTGAATTTTTTCAAAAACAATGATGTAAAAAATAGCAAATTACACCAAGCGATTTAAAAAAAATATTACTTATAGTTTTTAAGGGAATGAAACATTTATAATTTAAAAATTTTGCAATGGTGTCAAAAGGCAACAAACTGTGAATAACTATGAAATTAGAACTTTGGAACATGTTTTACATAATGAACATTCACTAAATTGCTCCAATATCCATTGTCGGTTCCCATACCCACACAAAAGCTTCAATGAATAGTGTTTTAATTTAAAATAAATAAGTCCAGACATATTTAATAAGTCTTGCGCGCCCTTTTGTGCACAAAGTAAATTAACCCATATTTCACTCTGCGGTTTCTAAAAATTAATGAATACCATTCAATTATGCTGGATAAAGTAATTAAAGCAAATTAGGTTATCTTTTGAAAAGCTCACTGGGGGAGAAACAACCTCTACGATCCTATCGATTGTTGCATTTCTATCCATTTATCTAATGGCACTGTACTTGTTCCATTGAACAAGGTACTTCACACTTATTTTCGCGACTTGTTTATCTATGATCTATTGTTCCATCTCCAACAACCATTTCCAGTTGTCTTTGTCCACTCTGGAAAAAAAAAACACTCCGTGAGATTTTAATCTTCAAAAAAGGGTTTCTGGTCGCCATGTGTGTTTTTCTGCAGCCTCACCCAAACTCGTCTTTGCTTTTTATTCCATCTCCATAACACAAAAGACCTCACTGGAATCCCTATTGTAAAGAAACTGGTCCTTTTATCTAAGAATACCGGTGGAGGAAGCTCTCTGCTCTTCAAGTAAGATCGATTAGAGTCCTTTATTTTCTTGGATCGACAAAGAAATTGCAGGAATGAGGCTCGTTTATTACTCCTTCCTTCTCTAGCCGATGGTACTGATCGAATTGATGGTAGAAGTTGGTGGTTTATCATGCACTGTCTTTTCCCGTATCCTATCTGCAAATGTAATTTAGAAGTGTAATTGGAAGCAATGGGCCTTCCATCTTGCCCGTGAGACACAAATGGCTTAAGTTTCGGGGTATTTTGTGGTTGAATAATGTGACATTGTCTTAATGTGTTACAGTTGCCCTCATTTGTTACTAATATAATTAAAAGCTGCTGTATTTGAGGAGACAACGTGTATTTAGAAATTTAAATTTTCAGTGGAATATCGATGTGAAAATTTGATCTATCGATGGATAGCAACACATGGATCATAACTGTAATTGTTTATTGAAAACGTTTGCAACTTGAAAGAAAATATACAGAGTTTTTTTTTTTCAGGTATAGAAGTTTAAGTTGGCATTACTTTCCAAGATGGCGACCGATTTAACAGCTGTCAAGTGATTTATTCTCAGTTTGGTTTGGCAATTAATCATGAATAGACTCACGCCTGAACAACGCTTTCAAATTGTGCAATTTTATTTCTAAAATAATGGTCGATTTTCATAAGCGAATTTTATTTAGCGATGAAGCGCACTTCTGGTTGAATGCCTACGTCAACAAACAAAACTACCGCGTTTGGAGTGAAGCTAATCCACAAGTGTATGTCGAAACACCGTTACATCCAGAAAAACTGGCTGTTTGGTGCGCTTTATGGGCTGGTGGAATCCTTCTTCAAAAACGATGAAGGCCACAACGTTACAGTCAATGGTGATCGGTATAGAGAGAACCATGATTACTAACTTTTCATTCCCGAATTGAACAATCATCATGTCCAGGAGCTGTGGTTCCAACAAGACGGCGCAACATGTCACACAGCTCGTGCCACAATCGATTTATTGAAAGACACATTTGGTGACCGCCTAATTTCACGTTTTGGACCTGTGAATTGGCCTCCAAGATCTTGTGATTTAACACCGCTAGACTATTTTTTGTGGGGCTATGTAAAGTCATTGGTCTATGCGGATAAGCCACAAACGCTTGACCATTTGGAAGATAACATTCGCCGTGTTATTGCAGATATACGGCCACAAATGTTGGAAAAAGTCATCGAAAATTGGACGTCCAGATTGGACTACATCCGAGTCAGCCGTGGCAGTCCTATGCCAGAAATCATATTTAAAATGTAATGCCACAAGATTATCTTTCGAATGAAGAAAAATTCATGTCAATCGAATAATACATCGTTGTTTTATTGCAATTTAAAGTTCTATACCTCTCAAAAAAACACCCTTTATCACACTGCTTTTTGGCGGAACGTTTGAAGATATTTTTTTCCTATGGAGTTTCGATTTTTAGATTGAGATATTTTACGTTTAGCAAGAATATCAGACTAATTTTTTTCCAGAAGTTGAACCAACAATCAATTTCAACAATTACACATTTCGGCTTCAATTGTCATATCTGTGGTCTTGTAATCTAAATGATGCAATGTTTGGTTTCTGGCCTATGGAATGGCATGATGAATCAACCACTAACTTAATATTCATTCATTAGATCTATTTAATGACAATTACTTAAAAAAATATATGAATTTGAATGTGGTTCTTGTTTATGTATCTCTAATTGATTGATTGAATATTAACGTCGCACTGTTCAACTACACGAGGGCTTTTGACGACGGACCACGTAATTTTGAACCATGGTCAAGTGACGTGGACGACACCTAAGCTGGCACCCCCTCTCCTAACTACCACACCACACCAACGGGAGGACGTTTCAGCTCTCGACAGTTTTAACGTGCATCGCTGCCCTACACGGCGGGTCTTTAGTGGTACAGGGTTCGTACCCGTGACAAAGCAAGCCACGGTCCGATACCTATACCACTCGGCTACCGCGGCCACTATGTATCTCTAAACGAGATGGTAAATTCCGGAAGTTTATTTCTTTTCAGTAGCTTTCCGTGTATTTTTTTAAGCTTCACTAGTAATAACTTCTAAATATTAGCAAGATTTTAACTTGTATAAGTAACTACTAACACTTTGATATTAATGCCACAAATTTGTGACTTATAAAAAGATGGATTGTTGATTAATCTCAAAGGGGGGGGAAGAAAACTTGCAAAAAAAAAGTGCATCAAAGCCAAAGCTTTTACAAATAAGCATTTTTCGATAACTTCAATTTGTTTTAAAATAAAATTTCTTTAAAAAAACTCTTAATTGTATTAATTTCAGGTGTAATTGGCAGCTGTTATTTTTTTTAAAATTTCAATAAAGGAATTCTTCAGGAAATTATGTCATACATTTTCATCTAAAAAGAACAAGCTAGCAAATAAAACTGCACTTTGAAAAATTAATTCGAATACAAATTTTGCATGATTTCAATTGAAAAGTAGTTAAATTACATTATTATAATGTGAAATAACTGTATCTAAAGTAAAAATACTTTTTATCAAAATTAATGAACATCATATACCGTATAAATTTCAGCTCCCAAATTTTTATGAAATAGTTATGAAAAGAATCCATCTGATATAATTTAAAACCTGAGCCTATTACGCTTTATTCTATTTTTTTTATTTAATGTGTTATCTTTATTTTTTAATAAATTTTTTAAAACGAACGTAGTATATTATCTCGAAAAATATAATACTGATTTGATTTGCACAATTAGTTTATATTTTCCTTACGTAAAATGAGGAATTAAACTTCTGTAAAACATTCTATTCTTAAATAATATTTTTAAAATTTTGAAGCTCTTTGATTAAAAAATATTTAATATTTTAGATGAATATTTTCAAAGCATGTATGAAATCTAACAGTACATTAATATATCTTGGTTTATTTTAATAAGAAAATACAAATTTATTTTCATGAAAGTTTTGGAATAAATTTTAAGGATTTATACGAGTTTCATTTTTCATACACGCTATACCGATATTCAAAAAGATCCGATTCTGAATTGGATTTACTTATGCCTTCCTGTATGCAAAAACTAGATCATACTTTAAGAAACCGGCATCGTTAAGAAAAGCTCTAAATCTTAAGAAATGATTGCCTTTCTGAAAAAAAGTGTTTCCGCTCATCTCCATAGCTGTCAGTTCTGAGCTCTTATTTATTTTCATCTGCTGCAGAACGAGACTTGGATTGTTGCCACATCCGTTACTAGAAAGAAGTTAGTTTCCTCTTTTATGTTTTAAAGAAAGTGTTCGAAAATTTTGAAAATAATTTGATTTTACCTCTAGTTTGGCGAATTGAAATTTTAGATTTTGGAGACGAGAAAAATTAGTCGAAAGATATCAAGAAATTTCGTTCGATTTTCATTCCATTGTTTTTTTCGTTGGTTCGTTCTTTTTTTTGTGTTTTATCTTAGAAACTTTATTCTTTCAGAATGTTTCCCTTCAATGAAATTCTACAAAATGAAACAAAGTGAAATGATATACATTGTTTGTTGTGACGGTAAATGTCGTAGAATTCCAAAAACTCTTTTGTGTTATTTTTTTTCTCTTTATCGTATATATACATATAATACGCAATTTATATTTAAAAAAAATTTAATATTTGCAGGGTTTTGCATGAATAGCAGAGTTATTAATTTTGTGATTGGTAAAGATTTTGCTTTTAGTAAGCTTTATAAACGTTATTTTTAAAATAGAATCCAGATTTTAGTTGTCGAAATTTAATAAAGCAAAATATGACATTCTACATTTGAGAAGTATTTGTGTGTAAATCGAATGCTAATTTAAAATTTCTCTTGGAAATACACAAATTTGAATTAGTTTTTTTAATGGAATGCGCAATGCTAATGATAAAACTTATTTCATTACATCGGGTAATTTTGTGTATAAAACAATTTAATGAAAAAATATATAGAAATTGTATTTAAAAAATCATTGTTACATCTTTAAATAATGTTCATATCAATATTGAATGCCAAAATGTGTGAATCGTTATTCATTATGTTTACACAATTAAATTCGCCATTTTTGAATATTGTTTTACTAAAACGTTGGAAAATCATTTTTAATGATATTTTATTTGGTAATGTAATTTGAAAAAAACAACAACAATGAGAAAGAATTTCAAAATGGCATGGTTCAAAATTGTGTGTTACTTCTCCAAATTCTACATTCGTTGTGAATAAGCAATCAATCAAAACTTATTATACTTGAATTTTTTAAAAAGTCCTTCTTAAAACAACTTAAGAACACTAACGCATTTCAAAAATATTTTTAAAAATACAATATTATGTTAAAATTCATATTTTATTGAAAATTACTACAAAAATTTAAAAATTCATTCTTTTTGCGATTTTAATTTTTCTACTGCCAATTTTCATATCATACAATTTAAAAAATGAATTAATCTTGCATGTTAAATTTTCTAATTTCTAATATTTCAAAATGGGGAGAAATAAAACTTAAGTCTTTTGCTTCTGAAAATGCTTTGGCATTTTACTTCTGAACATAGTCAAAAAATCAGAAATGCAAAATTCTGCTATTCAAAAACAAAATATGTACAAAATCCATCACTCAAATTTTTTTTTTTTTGTCTTTTCTATTTTTTGTGCGAAGCATTATAATTATATTATTTCAAGGTTACCTTCAAATAGCATTCAGATTACATGTTTTATGCTGTTTATTGTCCCAACTGAATTTCAACATTTCGGCTTAGCATCTAACATGTAAGTAACAATATTTATCAAGGTTTTTATGGAATGAGTCAGTCCTGACTCAAGGTAAAATTTGTCCCCAGGAATAATTATATAAAATATGGTGGCTGACAGCAATTATTCAACCATTTGGAAAAGAAAAAACCCGCTTTTTACGCCTTTACTCCCATAACTCTTCTTGATTTCTCACTGGAACTTATTCTGCATGACTCGCTGCTTTTTGGATTACTAGATCAGCGGCACAATGCCAAGGGTACATTCAAGCGTTTAATGATATTCATGTCTTATTTTCACGATTATTTTTATCTATTCTAATCCACTTTTAGAATGAGATGTACATGAATACTTATGGATGTCTTGACGACTGACTATTGCATCCGATTTAAGACTCGGGACATTCTTGTAGTTTGTCTAGTCGCTCTAATCGATATTCGATGTCAATCAGGTCTTATGTCGCTAATCTATGAAGATGGGTGAACTACATTATTTTACACTCGATTATGCGTGTCGGGGGATTCTTTTTTGTCGGAATCGAAATGAAATGGAGCTTGAAATGTGTATGATAGGCTAGTGGATTAAGGATGGACTGGAAATAGAGTTGGAGCTTCATTGCTTTTTAAAGATCATAGAAATGAGTTTGTATATTCAAGATTTGTGAATGGAAATCAAATTTTTTTGATTGAAAAACGAAAAATGTTAATTTGAATACGATTTAAATACCTGCTTAATGCTTGTGAATATGTAATTGTATAAAATAGTTGGAAAAAAAATGGGCTGAATGCATTTCTTCGAGAAAACTTATAAGTTTATTCAAGTGATGTTTTCAACAAACAATATATAAGCGAAAAATTGTGCATGCTACTTAATTTTTCCTTTGAACATGAATTTTACTTTTTGATTTAATTTGCCTTTTTAAATTGCCATTTAAATGTTGATTGATAATTTAGAATAGAACCCCAGTGGCTGAGTGGTAGTGTATCATGCTTCCACGCTACAAGTCCGGGATTCAAATCCTGGGCTCGGCAAGGTCAATTCAGCCTTTCATCCCTATAGTGGGTCAATAAATGAGTACCAAACTTGCTTGGGAGCTGAACACTGGAGGTTTTTGTATCAGATTGACCATTTGACCAAAACATCTGCACATGCGCCCAAACACTTAGTCACGTAAACTGAGATAGGCTCAGTAGGCCTTGGCTTTCTTGGGCTGTTGCGCCACTGAGTTCAGCTCAATTTAGAATAGTGTAGAATCACAGATGCTTAAAAAATATCCTTTAGGAAGCATATTAAGATTTAAATTTTAATTCAAATTGTGATTTATTATTCATAATTGTGTGAAATTTATAGCAGATTTAAAGAACTGGATATTGTCAAAGTTATAAAGGCTAGCTGCATTATATGGCTAGGATACCCTTTTAGGTACAATGACTCCAACCTAACTAAATTAGTGACATTTTCAAAAATTAAAGGTACACGAAAAAGTGGAAGCCCCTCCATCCCCACCAAGTGGGTTATATTCTGTTGAGAGGGATCTTAAAGAGTTGAGAGATCTTGTGGGGTAGGGGGTTGGGCAATCTATCGCTCCAGATAGAGGCTTAGGGAGACAGCCTTGGCCTGTGACAGGCTGTAGTGCTGCTGAAGGAAATAAGTATTAATAATAGTGGGCGAAGTGGTGAATATTTATTAACGTCGCACGATACAGCAACACGAGAGCTATTGGTGACGGTCCTCGTAATTCTGAACCTCGGTCAAATGGTTCTGGTATTGGGGGTTAAGTGAGAGCACTTGGTTCTTTTGAACCTTTATCTCCTATCACGAGATTTTGAATGACTTTAATCAGCTTTCAAATTGCTTCTTTTAAAATTTAATTATTAAGTTTATAAAATGCAGTTATTGTAGATTTATAAAAGTTAAGAATTATAGATTTGTGTGATTTCTCTTGTGCAGTGAAAATTAATAAAGTTGGGTGAAAAAAATCAGGACTTAGGAAAAATAATTTGGGGTTGGTGGGGCGAGCCAGTCCGGTTGCAGCAAAGAAATCAGTGTGAGATGAGAAAAATTTTAGATTTAAGGGGTTTCAGGGGTGTTAAATTTCTCTAGAGATCTGAAAATATAAACAATTTTCTTACAAGTATAATTATTTTACTCACTATTTACAAAGGAATGGGGCTTCAGATAAGTATAAAATGTTTAAAATATAATCATAATTTAAAAAGTTATTAACATATGAAAATAAACTTTTCTATAAGAAATATTAAGTTTTACATCGCGCATGCTATTTTCTAAAATAATAGCTTTAATTGCTAGCTATAAGTTGATTTACAAAGTTAAATGTATTCTTATTACACTGTAGCTATTTTTATATAAATAGAATAATAACTTACATATTTTAATAAATAAAAAATACATTTTTAAAAAATATTTAAAAAATTGCAATATTTTACAAATATTTTGAAATACAAAAAATATATAATACTAAAATTAGGTAGAGTTTAAAGAGTATGAGGCATTTTATAATTCTATAAAGTTTTATACATCAGAGGCTACTATTTTAGAAAATAGCATGCTCAATGCAAAAAATACTTAATATTTATTATATAATTTTCATATGCTTATGATTTTTAAAATTATATTTTAAACTTTTTATACTTTACTGAAGCCCCATTCTTTTATAAATGTGTAAAAGATTCGAATCATTTAATTTAAATTTAAAAAAATTATACCTGTTTGAAAATTGTTTATATTTTTAGACCTTTAGAGAAATTTAACACCCCCTAGACCATTAAAAAATTAGGTGTTTTTATGTCGATAGGAGCTTCTGTGATTCGATGACCAGAAAGGCCGCGACAGATGTAACGTGCATCAGCTCCTCTACACGGTGGCTCTTTAGTGGCACTTGGACTCGAATTCATGACACGCAGGCCACGAGCTTGTGACCATAACCACTAGGCTACCATGGCCTTATTTTTGATAATAGTGGAACAAAAGATAGTTCAAACTTGTCTTTGTTATAAATAACAAGTTATTTTATTCGCTTTGTAAACTTGATTGAATGTATGTGAATTGAGTGTCAAATAAGAAAACGCGTTTTAATTAAGATAATTTTATATTAACTTTTCTTTTATTCTAAATTCATTATTTATATTTCAAAGCTATCTATAAAGGATGCATTGACATTTTTATTATGTTTTAATACCTTTCGCTTACACAATTTGTGCGATAGTCTTGAATTTAAATATGCATTAGTTAATGATTAAACGTAAAAGAATTGTCGTGAAAACTATATTAAGTATATGTATTATAAACATCTAACTTTCGCTTCAAATGTTTTCAAATAAATAAGAGAATCAATGTTTCCGCTTTTGCCATTCACTAAAACACAACAAGAAATATTTTTGACTCTACAATCACGCTAAAAAATGTCACGCTCCACAAGATAACTCTAGATGTAAATACCCAAATCCCTGAAACATGTTCTTCAAACACATTTGAGCTTCTTAAATCACGTCATTTATGACAATGACTATTTTTTCTCTCTCTCGAAGCTTACTTCTCTTGCGACTCTCCTTGCGACTTTAGGGACTTTATCTTCTTTCGGAACTAATGTATCGTGACAGAAAGGACTGTTTTTAGTTTATACCGTGCTGACCGTACTGCGACATGACATACCTCATAAACTATCGGAATGCATTCCTTTAAAATTAATACCCATAACGAGTCATGCCGTCACGCCTTCACAGACAAGGGTGTGAAAGACATTGCAAATGCATCTTTAGAATATGAGGTAGCAGCAATGAGACTGATCATGTACAAAAAAAATGTGGGAGTGCTGAATCAGGGGTAAAAAATCATCCACTTTTGGAAAAGTCGGCATTTTTTGTTGGTATCATTCAGAATTACTACTACAAGTGTAATTCGTATATTCCTTGCTGAGATTTTAGGTGACAATTTTTTTCTGAACAATAACTTTTTCTCGTTAAGACTTAAGCTGTTAAAATTCCCTTTACAATCACAAGACATATTTTAGGGGATCCAAGGAGGAGATGGTTCAGCGCACTGCAAAAAAACTATGCATTAAATAGAATAATTGGAAATATAGTGGGGGGGGGGTTTGATGACATGCGCTGGATCATAAAAGAAAACTGTCTTTGACTGCCACGACGCGGTCGGTGTTGCTTGAATGATAGTACTCTCTTCCTTGTGTATTAAACTATCTTCCTTATATCTGCTACTAGGAGCTAGTTATCTTCCTTATGTCTGTTACAGTCATTACTATGCGCATATAAAGATTTCTCTTCTCATAAAATAGGAAATGATTTAAGTTTAAAGGATCTAAAATATACATATTGTACAAGGATGGGGGGAGAGGGGTACCCTCTGTCCGCCTAACGGCAGATCAACCCCTATTGTGCAAATTATACAACTGTTCATACTCATGGCTCAAAGTCGGCATAATTTCTGCTGACCAAATTTGGCGTAAAAAATTTATTTCTTGCGCCACCACTAAAAACTTTTTATTTAGATAGATACAAAGAAAAAACTTGTGTGTATATGTATGTGTGTGTGTGTATGTATGTGTATATGTATGTGTGTATGTGTGTGTGTATGTATGTGTATATGTATGTGTGTGTGTGTGTGTGTGTGTGTGTGTGTGTGTGTGTGTGTGTGTGTGTGTGTGTGTGTGTGTGTGTGTGTGTGTGTGTGTGTGTGTGTACACGCGCACACACTACAATGAATATTATCAATAATAGCTCGCGTGAATGAAAATTGGAGGTGCGTATGCAGTATTTATACCAGCCTTTGGGTATGTTAATATTTTTTAATGCGAAAGAAAACTGTAGTTTTTTAAACCAAAAAATAAATAAAATACTCTCGCAGTGTTTTAATTTCTGATTCTTACTGTGAATGATATTTTAAATTTATTCTATTGGATATCCTAAGGGATTTTTAAAGGGAGCTTCATGATGACTAATCAAACTTTATTAAGCCAATGAGAGAGAATGAGCCCTGGTGTTATGGTCAGAAATTATGTAAACCAATGGGTCTTGAGTTACCGCATGCTTGCTGCCAATAATACATTGAGGTTGCGGTAGCCTAGTGGCCATGGCCCATGGTCACGAGCTTGTGGTCGGCATTTCATGAGTTCAAGCCCTAGTACCACTGCAGACCCTTAGGGTAGAGGCTCATTGTTCTTCTGTTATCGTTGTTTGATTGTGCGCTAGCTTAGTGGTCATGGTCATGAACTTGTGGCCGGCATTTCATGAGTTCAAGCCCAAGTGCAACTGCAGACCCTTAGTGTAAAGTGAATGATCCACATTAAATCTGTCGTGGCTCATTCCTTCCGTAACCGTTGTGGGATTGTTTGGAGTGAGAGGGTGCCAGCTCAGGTGTCGTCCTCGTCACTTAACAGAGGCTCAAACTACCGAGATCCGTCGTCACTAGCCTTCATGTTGCCCTGCAGTACGACGTTAATGAAAACATTCACTCTCACTCGCCAAAACTACCCCTCTCGTGTGAACTAAAGAATGTGCAGTGCAGTTAAATTGACGTTATTAAATATCGTCATGCAGTAAAGTGACAATTTTCTTTTTCGTGAATGAGTTACCAACTCCATTGTTATTTTCTTGAACCTTGATTCAAAGTTAAATTGATATTCTATTTTGAGACTTTAATTAAATTGAAGAGTGGTTGTAGTAACTATTGAGGTAATTTATCATATCATTTTTATACATATGCTGAATTTCCAATTTTTAGTAAAAATGTATCTGTATTATAGTTTAGGAAAAATGAGTACTTTGTTGCCAGATTTTTTAGTGGTGCATTTGAATATTCAATAAATTATTAACACAATTTCATTATAATTGAGATAAAAAAATATTATTTTACAACGAATATCAAAATACATAAGTAGATCCATAAAAACGATATAAATTATTCCTGATTATTGCATGCATAAAATTTTCAGGTGAAACACACTTACAAGACATAATTGGCATTTCAGGGCCTTTGATATTTACATAGTTAAATAAATTGTTCCAAAGAATTGCTAGAATGCTTAAAAATGAGAAGACAAGTAGTAAAAGTAGAAAAAGATGCAAAATTGTATTTTTTACAATAATTTTAATTGATAAATTTTAGCTGTTTAAAGCAGTTTTTTTAAAAATATTTAAAAGTAGAAAATAGAAGCATTAAGTCCAATCAATTTGAGACGTGACATTTCAATAAAAGTTTTAATTGTCTGATAACATATCTTGGTATATTGCGATAATTTGAGGGCTCCAAATTTATTAACCAAATTTTAAAAAACATGAAATAAAACTTTGCTAATATATTATGTGGTTTGGATTACATCCAAAATGTTTAAGCCAAAATCCAGAAAAATTTTCGTTATAAAATAGTACAAAGCTCTATTGTTGAATGATTAATATTACACTGAACACATATTTTTATTTTCAAACAAATTTCTTGAATGAAAATGTGGCACTGTTGCATGTTTCATCTTTTAATAATTTCTGGATCAATTCCAGGAATGTTGAATGCTTATATGTGTCCTTGTGGTTTTATATGACCCTTGAGAAACATTAACATATTAATCATATTTTAATAAAAAGTGCTAGTTTTTTTTGTATTTTATTAGTAAAGTGTAATTTTTTGTTTGTTCCTCTTCTAGACTCTAACGATTCCTTCCACGTGATTTAAATGAAACATTTGTATTATCTTTTACAGCCTATTCCAAGTTTTTTAACTTCCTTGCAAATGCTAGAAATTTTATTCTGTGAATATTTTATAATAGAACTTTATAATTTTTGAACGAACTCCTTGCAATTCTCACTTTTTTTTACTTAAACTATCTTTTAAAAAACAAGAAAATGGCAGCGTCATTTTGTATTACAGTGAAGTTAATATTTTAGCTCTTTTTGTGTGTTCTTTACATTGGAAAAAGAGAAATGGCGTAGTTTGAACTTTTACAAAAAAGTTTTTATCTCTTGTGGCAATTTTAGTGAACCTAATTTCTTACTGTTTAAATGGGTTTTCTTTTCCTCTGCCATTCTCCGTTGCTCTTTCTTTAGTTCTTAGAAAACATCCATTTTATTGAAGAACGTCTTTTTTTCCTTTTATTTTTTTCTGGTGTAGTTAACGTTCAGCGAGAGGAACTTGTGCAGACATTAAGATAAAGATTTAATTGTATTTGGAAGAATATTTAAAATTTTGTGTACTTCTCAAGGAGTGCATCTACACCTACATCTTACGTTTATAACAATGAAATGCAGTTTTACTTTAAAGTACTTTAAATGCACCTAAGAGAATTCTTACAGCGTTTCAAAGGAATTTTCCTTCTCTGAATTAAAGTGTTACATTTATTGAATAAGTGGCACGCAAGCGTTTGTGAAGATGTTTTATTAATATTTAGTATTAAAATAAAAGTAATATTGACTGAGTTGTATATCCAGTGAAATTCATGACAGAGAAATGTTAGAATATACTAATTAGACGAGGAATATTTGTACTCGTTTAAGAATTCTTAGACATACTGTGAGGTCCCAATATCTAATGAAAGCTTAAATATTTGTTTCATTATTGAAAAAGTTACTGGTTTGCTACTCATTTTCGTGTCTTTAATTTTAAAAAAATACTTTCCCATTTTCATTTTAAAAACTGTTTAATTTGAAGATTTAAAATTTTTTATTTCTGATTAGATTTAAAGTTAATTGCTTTTATTATGATAAAGATTAAATTGAATAAAAAGAGAAAATACTGATATAAAGAGATTTATTTAACTGTAAAAAGTTAACAATTTAAAAAAAATTCATGCATTGCAAAAAACTAACAATGAAAAATTAGTTTGTTTGAGAATTTAATACATTAAACCTCTTCTAGGCTTTGGAAAAATAGAAAAAGAAACGTATGGGGTATTAGTTAATACGAAAGTTATATTTGGTAAGATAAATTTGAAAATTTGAAAATTGGTGATAAAAAAAATTAAAAATCGCATATTTTTCAAATAGAAGTAATTCATGCAACATATCTATACTTACCGAAAGCTCAGAAATAACATGTGAATTAGTTTTTTTTTCTTAAACATTTTTGAAATCTCATTCAATAAAGTCTCCGACAACTTGCGAGAACTTTTTTTTTTTTTTTTTAGAGGGAGATATGGAGATTTTTTTTTTTTTTTTTGGTTTTTAGATTCATTTAGTACATTTTAAGAAAAAAAAAGGCGAAAATTAAGAAAAATAAATTATTGCTACTAAAAAAAGGGGAAAAAATTTACAAAAAATGACATAAACGGGGCCCGTTCTGTACAAATAGAAAATGAACCAAATTCTCAATTTAGATGTATTACTTTGCTATTCTTGTTTCAAATGACCTACAGGATAAGAAATATTTTAATTTTTACAAAAGTAGAGCACTTTATCTTGGTTATTATATGAAATTGATTGAAAAAGCAGTGATTATACTCACATAAAGAACTGTAATAAAACAGTGATTGATAAATCTGAAGGTTAAAACACTTCTGTTATACAGAAGATACACAAAAAATTTCAACAGATTATTTTAAAAACTTTTGGAGCAATCACTGTTCCCTTTTGAGCTTTTCGGGGGAAAAAACACATTTCGAGTAAAATGCATTTTAAAGTTTGACATCTTATGTAAAGTTATGGTATCTGCTTTTACTAAAACTTATGTAGTTTTAGTGAATGGAGTATGTAAGGAACTTGATATTTTTATAAAGCTAATAAGATGGCCTATAAAATAAAATCACAAAAAAAATCTTTTTTTTTAAAAGAGTTAATGATTTTAGGGTAGTCGAATATCTTAATACGATAACAGATGATTTTCAAACTTAATAATATAATCACATTTATTATTGAAATCAAAAGAATTTTTTTTTTAATATTCTGGAAGTATTTAGAAATCAGTTGACTACTTAAACATTCTTTGTGAAAATGGTAGTAGTCATTTTGCATGAATACGCCATGTTTCGATTTTAAAGCATTTAAATTTTTTTTTAAATACTCAACTTCTCAATTTACATCACATCTTTAATACTATTAAAGTATCTTCACAATCCTGCCCTCGTTCTCACAGTTAACATTGAAATTTTTTTAAAGAAAACATTACAAAAAGAACTTTTAAATAAATTCCTTAGGACCTTAATCCGTTGCGATTATCTTTTTATATTCAACTATGGAATTTTCATATCTCTTCACTGCACTGTATCTTTCTCTAGTAAATCCCAGAAATCGTTTGCATATTTTGAAAGATGTTATCTTCAGTTACACTATCTCTTGAAGCAAGCAAATGAAACCTTGATCTCTTTCTTTTCTCACACCCACTCATCTTAATTTCGCGCCTTTCGGGTTACGCGCCCGCTGAGCGTATCGTCTGGGTCATTCGCGTGACTCTCCCCGCTTCCAGCAGACGATTCTGAATCATCTCCTTTCTTTTTTTATTTCTCTGTGCTTTCTTCTTTCCTTTCTGGCTCTTGTTCCTCCTTCCGTTTCTACTCCAGAACATTAAACGCCTTGATTGTTTTCACGAAAAGCGTTACGTGTTCGAATTTGGAACGTGGAATAGAAGCGGCATTTATTTATCTTTCTTGTGTGATCGTTCTTTTGTTTTTAATTCGTAAATTCCCTGTCTTTGTTAATTGTCGTTTGATGTAGAATTCGAGAAACATACGACTTTTCTCCTTGTTGCACGTGGATCATAAAAATTCAAATTAGATGGAAGAGTTTTTCTCTTTTCAAATGTCGTTTGGATTTATTTTTCTTTTCTAGAAAGAGAGTGGCATCAGTTATGCATGACGACAGTCAAATTACATTAGTTTTTCAGGTATCCTCGCGGGATATCTTTTTTTTCGTCTAAAAGTAATTTAATTTTAAATAGCTGTTCCTGTGTGATTGAGGCCTGTTTTGACAAGTTCATTATCACTGATGCGCGAGGAAGTGTAATTTGGCATTGTGCCAAGAGTATGTAAATTCATCTCGTACTACAGTTTAGAAGAGCGTTAAAGAATTTGCAATGGTTCAGTGACTTAGAATATATGAGAGAGAAAATTTACCGGTCTACGAGCAGCTAAATAGTCATTGTACGAGAGCTATTTGATATTTTGAGTATTTTTAGAATTTTAATAAGCTTCAGTTAATTCTTAATCTCGCTTGTAGTTTTAATTCACCCGATGTTAAATTTTAATCGAATAAAATATGGTCATTTTTTTTAAAAAAAATAGATTCTTGCTCAAAAAATCCTCAGTTACTTTTCGCTTTTAATTTCGATGCTTTTTTTAGGTTTGTTTTGTATTCAAATCTTCATAAAAGTGACGATATGAATTTCAGGTACTTAACCGTTTCGCTGGCACGAATCTCGCCAAGTTAGCGTTATTGTAAGGTGACCAACCGTCCTCCTTTTATAGGTTCTGTCCTTCCTCGAAAAGTGTCCTCCTTTTCATTATTTTAGAATTGATCTGTTAATCTCTATTTTCAGAGATGAACTAAACATGTTTCCAAAATGTCGAAGAATGGTCTGAAACAAATACTACAGGAAATAGCAGATTTCAATGGTATTTTTTGACTTTGCCCCTTGTATGTTGGGCAGATATAGCGAAAATTACGTTGAGTTTTTATCGAAAGAAATGCCTGATACTAAAATCAATGACAATTGTCTGTTTGAAGTAGAAAGAAGACTGAATGTATATTTAAATTCTAATAAATTAGAACAATTGAAAAAAAAACATGCTGAGAGAGAGAGAGAAATTGGTAAAAGATGGATGAAACTACTTAAACCATTTCAAAAATGAACACATTCATATGAAAATGTAATTATTCTTGTTGAATTTACGTTGTGCTGTGCCCTGGAACTAATGCAGCAGTTGAAAGTTTTTGTCAGTTGCTAATGATTTTTGTGAAGTGACTAGTGAGAAATCACACAAAATTGAATGTTAATATTTTTGCTACAATTCTACCGTAAAATTCAGTATGAAGGATATTTTTTGCCTGAATATTCCGATATATTCAAAAGTGATATGTTGACAAAAAAAATTCATTCAATGGAAAAACACTTGTTTAAGATAATAATTAAAAAGAATGTAAGCGTAATTAGCGTATTTTTGTTTGAATTAATAAAACGTTTCATATATTTAAGAAGTAATTTTTTCTTAAATTTTTCGTCCTCCTTTTCATTTTAAAAAAAGTCGTCACCTTAGTTATTGGCGACAACACACAATGTACACATAAAAAAAAATGAAAAATGTTAGTTCTTCTACGTTTGTTTTTCTAATATTTTTTATGTATTTTGAAAAAAATCTTAATAAGAACAGACCGCGACTTCTTTTGAAAATGTAGTAACAAAAGGTTACCAGCGGGAATATTCCGTTTGACGTCGGTTATATCGTTTTTGGAGACTTTCCTTGCTTGCGCCGGCGAAACGGAAAAATACCGAAATTCAAAATAAAATATTTTCAGAAAACTTATTTGCAGACAATTTAACTATTTTAAACGAGTTAATGGTATTTAGAACATACTAGTATGATTACATTGGCTAGTTTATTAGATTTGTTGTGTTCATAATTTTAAATTCAAAATTATACCTCCAATAATAGGTTTCTTATTTCTAATATTAAAACGGTAAACATTTTATTAGTGCAACCCCCATTCATCACGCATTAGATATTCATCGATTTTTTTTTTTAAGAATTTTCTTTCTATGTTTTCACTAGTTTTCATCAAATTAGTATCTGAGTAAGCTTTTGCATTTAAAACAAACTAATGTTTATTTAAATAATTTTAACGAATTAATAGCTAATCGCTAACATAAAAAATTATTTCGGTTTATTTAAACTTATTTTTATCAAACTCGGATCTTTTCCTATTGATGCCATTTACGGGATCTTTCCTATTGATGCCATTTACGGGATCTTTCCTATTGATGCCATTTACGGGTCTTTCCCTATTGATGCCATTTACGGGATCTTTCCCTATTGATGCCATTTACGGGATCTTTTCCTATTGATGCCATTTACGGGATCTTTTCTTTGCAAAATATAATAAAAGTGAATCTGAATATAAGTAAAATAAATATTTTCCGTAAAATGTATTTTTGACATGTCATAACCCTAGAAATTAAGTGTTTTTGTAGATCTAACATTAGGTTGCTAAATATTAATGGCTTAAATCCTGTTTTATCTTAAGTGCCGATTAAAATTTAAAATTGTATATTGAAAGAAAATATTTGAAAACGTAAAATTAAAAAAAAAATCAAAACCAATTGCTTTACTTAAAAAAATTGTTTATGTATGCGGAATAGCATTTCGAAACTATTGCATTCCAGATTGATAAAGGAAAAACATGTATCACGAATTTTATAGAATCTATTTTATATTTTGGTCGAGGAATTTGTGAATTATTTTATGTTATATTGATTTTTATATATTACCATAATATTTTTCACTGGTTGCCGAAATATTGAATTAGTAAAATGCTTAAATTTTTTCTTGTGTGTATTTATAACGTAGTTATTGCCATTTTATGGAGAAAAAATATTTATTCTTGTATTTTTTTTTTTCTTTTTAGGTAAGATATATTCGGCTATAATGTCTTTTGCAGATTGAGGTATGTTTCTCTATTTTTGTTTATGGAAATGGAAAACCGAAAAACTATTCTGAATAAAATAGCTCTGTACATAAAATATATCAAATACAAGAAATTCTAAATTTATTTAAAAGTTATTTTTCGTAAGAATTCTATTCCTTTCATATTTCATGCAAAGGTTTTGAATTTCAATTTATTTTCTTAAAGAACAGTATTGCGTATTTGAGAAATAAATCGAATAAATAACAGATATTAGAATTTTTATTTAAAGTAGTTTCGACTGTATACGAAGAAATAATTTTTTTGTTTTTGTATTCAAACACACATCACTAAAGCAAACTTTTGACAATTATGTATGGGAATACAAAAGAAATATTTTCAAGATTACTTAGAATCTACTTTATAAATTTTCTATTTGTTATACTATGTTCAGTAGTCAAATTTTAGTGGGGTTTTTTTTATAAAAAGCAGAAAAAAATATTTTCTCGTGATGTTTGCAGATTAATTTCGGTTATTTCCATCCATTTGAAAATAAAGGAAGGAAAATGCAATACGTATAAAAAAAGTAAAGATTTTAGTATTAGGAATGGTTAGAGTAAAAAAAAAGAACAGAAATAATTGTGTAATAAACACTTACAAAGTAAAATAACTTGAAGTTTCGAAGTGATGGCTGTAACCTTTTTGTTTTAAAAATTATATATTTAAAAAAATAAATAGTTAAAAACTATTCATTGTTTGAGAACAGTATTTTCTTTCTTTTTGAAGAATTGGGCTTTGAAATTTATGTATCAAAGAATTGAGAATAATAAATGCTAAAATCGCAAGAAATTATTACTAGTTAAATTTACCAACACTATCATTAGAGTCAGTACAACTTGAATTTACCATCAACTCAGTGGTAAGTAATGCGCTATTAAGCAAATGCAACTGACTCTGAATGCAGTCAAGTAGAAAATGTCCTTTGCGTTCTTTACATATCTGCTATTTATTACTTTAGACAAAGTCTTTCTGCACTTCCTTTAAAAATTTTCTTATTCAATGTATATAAAATGAGATTTTCAATTCTTTTTATAAGCATTGAATTAGGTTGTTCGACTGCAAGTATTAATACATTATACTATTTATTTCTCGTGAGATTGAAAAAAAAACCTTTCACACTTAGATCTGTTGCACTCTTCCTTCCCCAAGTATGTAGTTTTTAATAATTAACTGGAGCAAAAAAAAATGACTTGAAATTGGAAGATAAAATGAATCTTGCATATGCTGAAAACTTAAAAAGGTGGATGCTGCATTATTATAAACAGTGCTGAGTGAGGACAGCTTTAAATTTTATATAAAAGTTGTATTTAACCAGTTTTGTGGCTAGCCAACCATCCCCCTTTCTGTTTATGATACTGAGCGAATTCTTATGGGAAAATAATGAATCGAAGCTCTAAATCCATTTTAAAAACTTGGTAACTTACATAAAAATGTATTAAAAATTTTAAGATCACGATAAATCAATGAACAATAAGCAAATTATTGCCCGTTTCAAGTTCCAAATACAGATTCAGAGCTATAATAATACAGGCAGACTTGTAGCATAGTAAATTATTTTCAATGAAATAATTATAAACCAAGTATATTAAGTTAAATATTAAAATTACAAGAATACCACTAAGAATATATTCGTATTTGTGTTTCTTAAACTAGGGGTCAGAAGACTTGCAGCTGAGGTCGCCAAAAATTTAGGATATTTAATGTACCATTTTGCATAAAATAACTTTTTCGCTTCTCATTAGAAATAATAATTTAATTGTTTATTTAGATTCTTATTGGAGTATCAATCAAATCTAAACAATATTGAGAAAGTACCTCGTCCGGTGGTGTCGACTATTATTCAAAAATTTAATGTAACTTAATTAAAAAAATTAATGCATCCTTTTCATTGATACTTAAATCTTACCTATTCCTTTGTTTATAAAAGTTAATGATCCCAGAAGTGAACTCAAAATGACTAACGTAACGGAAAATAGTTTACAATTTACCGTGTAATTACATTGTTTTTTTTATTTTGTTAATGAAAATTACTTTTTCGTTATATTCAAAGTAAAAACCTATTGCGGATGTCTATTACTGCAAAACAATGTACTACAATAAAACTCATGAAGAAGTAACCAAGCGTGCGTAACCTTTGCGCAGTGCGTGTAAGGGTGCACAAAATTTTTGTACAATAAGTCGATCACCCCCCCCCCTCCGAAAAGCTTAAGAACCCCTGGTCAACACTATAAAACTAAAAGTTAAAAATTTAAAAAAGTAATTGGAACATATTTTTTGAGAGCTATAACGTCATCTATGAATTGAATATGTAAATAATTAAATATGTTTTTAAATAATGCATGGAAGTATGAACATTTACTAAAAATGTTTTTTACAGTTTGTACTATTTTTATTGAACAGTTACATACAATACTAATAAAAAAAATCTTCATAAATTACGAAATACTCTCGTTACCGCACAGATCAAAACCATTCAAGTGGAAAATCCTATCGATTTTCTGCTTTAATATATATTTATCGCTCCAGAACTTTCGTGCTTGCGAAAACATCTTTCTCGATCGCGGTTCCGATGGATTTTTTTTTCTCATCCGGCGACACGGAGTCGGGCGACCTTCTGTCTGGGTGTTCCCCGCCCCCGCATGAGTAAGGGGAGGTCGATCCGCGTCCGGTCCCAGTCATCGAATCATCATTTTTATCTTATCTCGCCACCCTAATTCATTTCTCATCTGCTCCACACGCCTTAGCACCGGGCGTGAGCCGCCATTTTATCGACAACGAGCACTTCCTGCCTTTCTTCGGATTCTTAATAGGCGGATGGAGAAGATTGAGGTGTCTTCCCTTAAGCCTCGCGGAGATTGATTTGGATTGGAAGAGAAAAGGTGTGGATGTAATTGACGTATGAAGAGTTTTGATGTAATTGACGTAAAGAATTAATATTAAGTAAAACTAACTCTCTCTCTCTTAATATCTGTGGGACTCCTGTGCTGAAGACTAGATTTTACTAAGGCATTTGGGGTTTGTTATCTGCTTGAAAGCCCTGGATGCACTCAATGAAGCCTAATTTTTGTGTCTAACAATTTTTTTAGTATGAAATCATCATACTACATTAACTGTTATTGATTCAAATGTATTTTTACTCGCTGATTTCAAATTTATTACTAGTTTTTTTAAAAGTCGCATACAATTTTTGTAGTACAACTGCCTGAAAACAGGTATGTGTAGTATATACAGAATAACACACAAAAGAGTAACATAATATATAGTAGGAATTGCACAAAAATTTGCAAATATGGTGCATTTAATATGCATTTTGAAAATTACAGATTTGTTACATAGTTGAACATCTACCCGTAATTCTAATTTTTTCCATACACACACGTCAAATTGTAATACACAACTGCTTTCAGTACATTAAAACATGCTGCTCAACCCTTCATCATTACTGTTCTCTTATTGGTTAGAATAACGGAGTATTTCAGTCGAAGAAACGATCGCTCATTATTTCAATGGATGTTTTTCATAGTTTTCACAAAATGTTTCAAATTATCGATGAAAATATTTACTTCACATAAATTTTACAGATTTGAAATCAGCATGAAAAAATACATCATAATCAGTTACAATAGTCAAGATAGTAAACGAGTATTTCAACAATAAAATTAAGCTAACAGAAAGTGCGTTCTTGACTTTTTTTGCCACCTTTGAGTTGTGGACTTCGCAATTAAAAGGTCTACGTTTTACAACCTGCCCATAAATGTTAGACAAGATTTATAAATCTACACATAGTGATTATTAATTTTCTCATGAAAAAACAAATAAGTTATAAGTAGATAACCCCTGCTCTTATTACATTCAAGTTTGCATTTTTTCGAAAATTGGGGGAAATTAAATAGTGGAGCTATTGCTTATATTAAATTCGACTAGAATTAAATCTTAACCACTTTGTAACATATATATATATATTAAACTGTGGCAGGATAAGGGTTTGTGTGTATTATCCTATTAAATAGTTTTAGAGTGATGTTAATTAAAAATTAAATCTATAAGAATAACTATTTTTGGAGATATATATTAGTCTCGAGTCTATCAAAAATAATCTCTTGAAAGGAATTTCAATCACTAAGTTTATTATTAAGTTGAATCAATAAATTCCAAATGTTCTACTTTTTATTGAACTTGGTATACTTCTTATTGTAATGTTTTAGAAGTGACGTAAAGTACACCCCCTCAACAAATGGAGGGGCAAATGTTCTCCGTTACGCCACTGTATTTCAGCCACTTAATAATTTATATAATTAAAATTCCAGTGAGGGGGAATTAAAATGTTATGTGTCCAGGTTTTACTTTTCTGGACATTAATTGAAAATATGATATCTATAAGAAAGAACAATTTTTAAAGGAAAAAATTAGTACACGCGTCTTTAAAATCAAACTACACTAATTTTTTTGTGTTTGTACAACCATGGTTGCATGTTGCTAGTCTCTGACCATTGACTGTACTCACTCTGCCTTTTAATATTTGAGATTAAGGATATTTATTTCTTCATTGTCTTTCAACACATATTGTCTTCAGAATATTTTTTTTAAAAAAAATCCTCTTATTAAGCATTGTTTCAGATACAAATTCTCTCAATTGCTGATTTCATTTGTAAATTATTCCCGAAAACTGTAAAAATCTTTTTTTTTTTACCATAACCGTTCATCTTAAATCTCGCTACGAAAAATTATTGTATCTTGTACCAATTTACTTTTAAGAACTAAGATATATGATACTCTACCGCCTATGCATCTGATACCAGTAAAACGTAAAATCCAAACCCTTTATTAAAATGATAATCGGCTTCAATGCATCCTTATTCAAATTGCTAATATTCTCAGACTTTGTTTTTTGTAAGTAGGCATTGTTTACCTTATCTTACAGTGTATCTTTCTTTCACTTCGATAAGAATATTTCTCAGAATAATGTCTGTGAATCTATGCAAATTTAAAGATAAAACAAAATTTTACCGACTGGAATTTTCTGAACACTCCACTGCTCCTAAGTTATTATTCTTCGTGCCTGAGGCATATGATGCAAAGTATCCGATGTAGAATTTTGTTATCCAGACCCGGCATGAAAGTTATCAATTCTATGACAATAAGTAGCGCTTGGTTGCACATTTGTATTTAAATTTTTTTTAATCGTATGTGAATCAATGCCTCTGTGAGCAGTTTGTTACAGGTTTTATTATGTTGTTTGTTCACACACACTCACACACATAAGTTATTTCGTCTTAAGGGGACATTGTACGATTTATGCAAAATTTTAATTTATTGATTTGCATAATTTTTTGGTTGCCTCCTATGTGTATGTATGATGCAAAGATTTTGTGCTCAAAATTTCATAAACTGCTAGCCATTTAATTTTTTAAGCGAAACACTTGAAACTTCTTGATTTTAAAATGCTACTTATCCTACAAAAATTGACGTACATATATAAAATTTGATTTACAAGTACGTCAAACTATGTATAACAAATGTTGGTATAGGTTTTGTGATAACAGGATTGATATTCGTACAATACGTCTTTTTTATGAATGCTTATTGAAAATTCCTTTAAAAAAATGTGTCAATTCTAAATTAAATTTTTAAAAAAAATAAGTATTGATTTGATTGAAAAATGCATACCAACTTTTATTCCGTGTACTATTCGAAGCAAGTGAAAAAAAAAATTTCCAAGTATTAGACACAATAGAAAAAAAATCCTTAGCATTTTTAAATGATGACAAACTAGTTATTTTATCTATCTGAGATAAGTCCGTTTAAAGTTTTGATTTGGCATTGGGATGTGAATAAAAACGAACGTAAAAGTTATCACAACTCTGCGTAGAGTTTTCAAACTTTGCGAGTTTGTAGAAAAGTATACATAAAAAATAATTTAGGCTGAAAAAATTAGATTTGATTTTTTGACCTATTTTTGTCATTTGAATCGTACAGTGTCTCCTTAACTCTTGAATACTAATGTAATAATCCAATACGAGTTTTTACAATTTTAAAAATCGAGAGATTTATATATGTATCTGAACTGTCTGGGTTATATACAAAAAGAATTGTATGTGGGGTAATTTAAAACTCTAATCTTATGTATTTTTCTCTAAATCATGTACCCTATTTTGAAAAACGTCTTGCTTCATTTAGCATTAAAGGATTAAAACATTTTGACAGGTTTATTCACGATTCCTCGATAAAATGATAAACCCTTGAATTTTTGACCGATTTATTGGCTATTCCTTGTAAAAGAATATCTTTATTGCTTACACGTGCCTTACTGTGGCGAGGGGGGTTAAAACTTCTCCCAATAACATCTACTCAATTTCTAAAAATGACTTATTTCCCTTCACTTGAACACGCGAATGTTCTTCTCGTTATATATTTCCCGATTTAAATGCAGAAATGAGATAAATATCTTCATTGTTTCTATCTTGGGCATAGAGGATGCAGAATTCTCTGTTTTGATCGTAAAATTCCTTTAATAAACGATTTAATATCCAGAACTTTATATGGCCACAGTTACTACCACAAAAAGAATACTTTTTATAATACATATATATTAGAGCAAAATTTTCTTTGCGATCGAAGCTGTAAGAATTGTGCAGAAAATATTTTAGAAAGTTGATTATATGAAAGTGTTAATTTAAAGAGGAAAAAAGAAAAAATAGTAAATCCACATTTTTTCCCCTTTGTTGCTCTTTTATATAGTATTAAAATTTTACAAAAAACTTTTTAAAAAGAAAGTAATTTAAAAAAAAATTTGTTACAGTTGCTTAGGATTTCTGAAAGAATACTTTTATGGTTTAAAATGATGAATGAAAGAATCTAATGTTATTTGTAATAATACATCACACATGTATTATTATATATGAAAGTTACAATGTAATTAAGCGTTGATTTATACAACAAATCGCATAGAAGAAACCTATTTGAAAACACAATAAGAGCAATTTGTAAAGATGGAATGTTTTTCTCAGTTTGTTGAATACAAATGAGTAACCACATCTTCTACTGTCGTAGTCATAAAGTTTGTTAAATAAAATTCTACCTTTCACTTAACCACAATTTACAACAACCTGATCAGTTTTCAGTAACCCGGGTTCTGTTCTAAAGCAGTGGTCTTCAAACTGTGTTCCACGGAAGCCTGGGGTTCTACGAGTCACATAAAAACAAATCGAGAAATAAATATGGATGCAAAATGGATTCACATTCTCAATGAAGTTCATATAGTTACAAGTATATAAAGCTCATCCAGTTCATTAAAACTGAAAATTTTATTTATAAATAATAGCTTTATTTTGTAACACTTTTTAAACTTTTAATATAATAAAATATAACATTTTAATAAGTATTCTAACAGATTTTGAATATTCTATTTTTCTATCTCGGTTCCATGAAATAACTTTACACTCGTTAATTAGCACAATGTCTTGCAAAACTCAATAGTTTTCTAATGGAAAGTGCACATTTTTGCTTTTGTGGGAAAAAAGAACTATAATAAATGAGAGAAAACAACTTAAAATGTCAACAGATTCGATGTTAAAATTTTAATTGATGCAAGAACAGCTTCTGAATTTTAGTTTGCAAATTCATACAAAAATACACAGGATTTCTCCTACAGCTATAAACTTTTTAATGCCATTCAGAACATTGTGTTTAAGAGAAATGTATTTCTCAACAGAAGTGGCTACAAGAACAAAGCATGAAAACAAACTAAACTCGGAATAGGTTATGCGATTGCATTTAAACTCGGTAGACCTAGACTTCGTGTGAAAAAAAAAGAACATATCCCAGTTGCTAAATATAATACATGGATAGGTGACACTTGAATCACAGATTAATATTATTAATAAATTATATTTAAAAAATAAGATAAGAATTTTTTAATAATAAATGCTAAACTTTTTGAAGTGATAACTTCTATTGGTGCGATTCGCCGGAGAGTGAACTTGGCTGAACGTCACGCTCGAAATGTAACGCTCATTTGGTTTTTTTTTATCTTCATTCGGACATACACACCCCTAAAAAGCAAAGGAGGGACGTTCCCTCCCCGCCACTCTGAAACCGGTAGTTTGTCCCCCACCCCCACCAATAAAAGTAAAAGTAAAGTTCCTAGCTTTGATCTAAGTGGAGCTCCCCCTCACCTCTTTCTAGAGCAGGGATGGCCAACCCAAATGACCTCGCGGGCCACTTCGGGAAAACTTCACAATCTCATGGGCCATGTATAATATATATATATATATATTAGATTTGGATCCATTACAAACATTTGTTGGAGTGAAAGTTTAAAACAGACTGATATGTTATTGTTTTCATTGTTTTTCATGTATACAAACAGACATAGTATGATAATAATGCAATAGTCAAATATTGTTTAATTTATTTAATTAGTGAGATATCTGTTTCTCAACTCTTTCACTTAGTTTTTGCAAGTCGATCTCAATGCATGAGTATTTGCGTAACCTAATTGATGTTGCAGATTTTCGTGCGTTAAGTTTGAGCTCGATTTATGTTTGATAAATTTCAATTTAGAAAAAAAGAAAGATTCGCAGGAACAGAAGCAGCGTGATAAAATTATAACAGCTATGGGATTTATTTTTTACAAAAAAACCACACCACTTTTTAAACAAAAAATATTGTACAAAATAGTCGAATTTTGTAAAGTTGAAAGAATCTCGCGGGCCTCAAAATTCAAGGCAGGCCACATACGGGCCGCGAGTTGACACCCTGTTTTTTAATTGCCTTTACATAAAGTGCCTATGATATGTTGATCTACTTTAAATATTATTTTGAGATATATTCTTCGAAGTATGTGTATGGAATGGGATTTCACGAAAACTTTTTCTAATGTTAGAGATCCTCGAAAACATCTTTATTCTAGTGGTTACGTGAATTGAAAATGTTTGAAGACCACTGCACTATATAAAGCAACATTAATTTAGCAAATCTTATCCATTTATCTGAATAATTATCACGATACATTTAAGATAAGAATGGGCAAAAGTCTTTACAGTTCACTCTGGTGTTGAGCAATAACTCTTACAGATTTTAAAACGTTAGCCGTTTTAAAAGCGTCCCTGAACCGATGAAACCCTACAATAAAAGGGATGGAGCAAAAGATCACGCAACATATTCTGGCCCTACCCCCCGATTGACATTACCATACAATCGTTCTTTCCTGTCCCCATTCTCTTGAATGTCCCTTACCGCGGTCCACACCCACTATCACATCCCTTTTAGAACTGCACTTCACTTTTCGTGCGAAAACACAGCTTTTTCCAGTGGCTTCAGCACCCCAGATAAAGCAAATCCCAGCTGAAGGGGGGAAAGGAATAAAAAAATCTTTTTAGGAGGGGAGGGGTAAGTATTGAAACGTTGTCGTTCGTTTATAGAGGGTTCAATTCATAGCTGTGACAAAATTTTCACTTAAGGTCATCAGTAACTGTTACGTTGTCGGGGTGCTTGCTTTAAGTTTATGTGAGGAGAGCCTTTTTTTTTATTATTATTTTCCTTTTTTCTATTTTTGAAGAGAGGAAAGAGTCGCGCGCCTGCGGAGGAGTGTGGTTTATGTCAAGTTTAAGGTCTCTCTGCATAGTTTTGGAGGTAAATGGTCTCTTGTCAAGAGATGTCTGGGCATTTGTTTGTCTAAGGGAATGAGTTCTTAAAATGCTCTGAATTTTTTGTTTAAAAAATGGGTTACTAAATTTTGTGTTGGGATTGAGAAGATCCTATTTATGTATCGCATCCCCCTCCTACTGGAATCTGACTAAAAAAATATATTTTGCACATCTTCGGTTGTTATGTGGTTGTATTATGTCCCACAAATAAACTCCAGGTTAAGATCAGTTAAAAGAAACTCATTTGAAATATTACTGAAAATGATTAAGTGTCGGTTTGGAGGGTTAGAGGTAGCGTGCCCGCCTCTTAAGCCCAAGGTTGAGAGCTTGATCCTGGCGTGAGTCAATAGGTTTTTTGGATGCGAAAATCGTAAGAACGCATGTCATATATGTGACATGTAAAAGATCCATCCCTTGAGTATCAATTTGACTCTGGTAATCTCAGAAAAATTAAATCACTGCAATATTTAGCATCTGACGAGAGCTTGAATTGAATGCAAGCGTCAAAATTTGTTTGCGGAAGCCGCCACTAGATGGTGCCACAAATGAGATGGCTCTCACACTAGGGACTTGCCGTGTCTGCTAAGGCATTCTGCCAAAATGTAGTCTATTTGAAAGAGAAAAAAAATAATTAAAGGAATTTAGTATTAATATCTAACGTTAGTTATACATGAATAAGTGTAGAATGTCGTGTATGCGTTTTAATGCATTATTTGGAGTTCTGGTTTTTTCATAATTTTGCCATCTAATCGACCAACATGTGGGCAAGGGTCATTTTTACCCATTAATTATTTATCAAAACAAGTATATTTGTAGTTTTTATCTATTACTAACTTTTTATAACCAAAATGTTATGAAACTTGTTTTTAATTTTTAATGATTGAGAAATGAATTATATATCATGCATTCAAGAAAAACAAAATATTGCACTTGAAATACAATAAACTTATTATTTTTTAATACTTAAATGAATTTTATTCCTAATCTATATAGGTAACTATATAGATATATACATTTTTTTTAACAAAACATAAGATCCTGTGTTTGAAAAGTTTTCAAAATTAATCGGTTTTAGAAGAAAGAGCTAAACCTTGATGTTAAGTGAATGTTTGTTTAAAAAAAAACTAAATTGAATAACCTGAATGACGAGAAATTTGCTTCATGCTATATGATTACTCACATGCTTCTCTTCCAAGTTCACCCCCAACTCAAACGCCATGTTATCCAGAAAAAGCAAGCGTCCATGAAAAAGCTGCGTATGTAATTGGAGGTTATTTACTGCAATAAAAGGCGACGACAAAAAATAATTATAAATAAAAAAAAATAAATTTTGTGAATCACAGAAAGAAATAAACAAAATTTTTTATTATGTTTGTATTCTCATCCGTATCAAATTCTTGGTTATCTAACAGTAATAGCATGAGATAGAGGTAGGGGGGAGATGAGCTTACCTACTGTTGAGCTCTGTTTAGTGAAAGTTCGGTGCCCAGTAATGAGAATTTATCGCACTTTTGTTCCTCAAGGTTATTTAAAGGTCAGGGACTGGTAAAAGCAATAGAAATAAAATTGAAGCAAAATTCAAAAAAGTTATCTCATTTTAGAATTCCACTTTTAATATGTAGTTCGGATTTTTCCCAGAATTTAATGGTTTATTTGCAGTACCATTTTTTTTAATGAACAGTTTATTTAGTTATTTTTCTTTACAATTTTGATGCATTAGTTATTATTTCACATATAAACGTTTTTACTTTTGTTAAGTGAGTTCCCGCGAAATCTGAAACTTTTAATTCAACTTTTTATTTATGGTTTGGGGTATAAGTCTACGATTTTAGAGTAGTTTTTGTTAGTCACAAACAACGTTATTATATTTCAAAACATTTTAGATTGAATATACTTTTTTCTTTCGCATACACCTTATTTGATATGGATTGCAAAAAGTTGAGTCTTTAGAAACTTCTACAAAATGAATTCACTGTAAAAGAAATCCACTCTTAGTCAAAGGCGTAATAGAACACACAGAAATTAATGTAAGTTCTTCTAGAATACTGGCTAAATCGAATGACTTTATTAATGTTTAAAAAATTCAGATGGAGAAATGTAGCTTATAATTTTGATATCCAGAAAGAAATGAATTTCATTCTTTTCATTAAATTTCTTAAAATTTATTATTAATGTCAAACGTTTTCTCCGTGTTTTTTATTAGAAAAAAAAACAAATGTAAATCATTTATACTTAATTCATATTTATGCGTAATGTATACAAAAATATTGCGGTAAATATAGTATAAATCTGAAAATGTAAAATTTGAAAAAAAAAAATGGATGCTTTAACAACTACTGGAAATTTTTTATTGGAATAATCTAGTACTTAAAAAAAAATGTTTTAAGTTGTATAATGTTTAAATAAGTTTGTAAATGTTTAAGTCAGATTTTTATATGCCAATTTCATGTTCATAATTTTATCTATAATCCTAGTCAACAATTGCTCAAAAATATTTTTTGCAGAATGTTTTTGATAAAATCTACTATATAATATAATCAAAAATTAAGGGATAAAAAACCATACATATATATATATATATATATATATATATATATATAATACATATAGTACATATATATAATACATGTACATATATATATATACATGTACATATATATAATACATATACATATATATATAATAATATATATATATTAACCCCACTTATTCGGTCTTAAGTCCGAAATTGCTTTCTGACTCGCTAGGTTCTTTTTTGTAGTTTCTTTTTTTATTTCTCTATAATTTTGTTCTTCATGTTCAGGTTTTATATTTTTATTATGCTATTTTCTTATGTTCTTTATCTATTATTTCTTATTTTTGATATATACTACATATTTCTTTTATTTTTATTATGCTATATCTATATATGTTATATATATATTATTATATATTTTTATATATATATATATATATATATATATATATATATATATATAAATACGATAGAGAAAAACTGAATATTCTTATAAAAACTTCGATAGAAAAACTGAAATTGGGGCTTCCACCCTTTATAAGAATTCTCCCCACAGACAACGCTTAATCAGTAGGAATTATGTGAGTTTTACTATCAATATATTAGGTTCGTGCAATAAATAGTAAAAAGAACTGTCAAACCTTTCGATTTATTTAAACTTTTATTTTAGTTTTGACTTTTCTCCAAAGAGTAATACGATTGAGAGAGGGGGAGAGAGAAATGGGGTCGTGTGAAATATTAAGTATAAAACATCACCGAGAGATAAACATAAGTTCGCATTATATTCCTACATTTTAATTAACTTGTAGATAGATCTTGGGAAAAATTTGCTTAAAAAATAGCTTCTGCCCAATTTAATTTGGAAATTGGAACATGGCCCATAAATGGGTACCAACTAAACTTCAATTCCAGAAATCAACCACAGTCCATGGTCTTCTCTGTACTCTAGTTGTTCCTGACAAAAGGATTTGCAGTTAACTTTAACCGTAGCAATTAATCTAAATGGAACATCTGCCTCGAATATCACACGCCTTGCCTCAGATTTTGTTACTACTTTGCCTAATGGATGTAAACACACACAGAAAGTAGTGTCCCAGCCAGTAGCTCTACACACACAGTAGCCACTTCCCACCATGGAACATCTGCCCGTACCCTCGCATCCTTTTAAAAATGGGGCTGCTCCCCCATTTCTTTTGACTGCAGGGGCTCTAAAGCAGTCAAAGATGGATGAATTTAAGAATAAAAACGGAGGGGTGAACAATTACTTGGCATTTTACTGTCATCCATGATTCATGGCCCTTGCCCGAAAATGTTCCGTTCGAAATTAAAATGCTATTCATTTGGGATCTGATAAATTTGAAAGGAACCTGGTATATATTGAATACTGGATGGGATGGTTCGATGCTTTTGAGTGATCTCAAAGTTGTGGTTATAAATCGTGAGCCTGTATGGAAATTTTTTCTTTCATTTATAGGAAAAAAGGGAAGGAGAGGCATTTGAAAAGAGCTTGGTTGGTCTATACGCATATAAATTAGTGAATTGACTTCGAAAGGAGATTTGAACTACTAAATAAATTCATTGTTTGTGTATGTATTTTTAAAAAAAAAATTGAAGTGATCATCTGTTTCATTGTTTGGCGTAGGATTATTATCCGTTTCAAATGCGGGAAAATTAATCATATTGTCATAAAATGCGTATTAATCAAGATGATTTTATGATTGATGTGTATTGCTGTGTGCAGGTTTTCGTACATTTAAGTACTTATATTACATAATACTCAACGCATATGAGATTTCTAAGTAATTCATTAAGTATTTTTAACTGGAAGTTCTGTATTAATGAATACTTATATGAATCGTCTCTTTAAACTTTTAAATTCTAATAATCAAATACTATATTGAACTTGGAGCATTTACGTTTTAAGTGGTATGTGTATTTTGAATTTTCCAAAAATATAACTTACCTCTGAAATTTAATTATTTAAACTACTAAAACAATAAGGTTGAAAGCGTGTTAAAATATCTCAGTTTATGTTAAGTCGTATAATATCATTGTAATGTATATCGTCCTTTGTTTTTTAGAATAAAAGGTACATAATTTTTAACGTATTACAAATTAATACAATACAAATTTTACTGTCACAAATCTTTGCAAATTTAATATAAAACTAATATATGTTTCCTTGTAAATTATTTTTTTCTGTTTTTGTCATCTTTGCGGAGTATTATAGTTCTAAATTTCTCAGAATTAATTCTGAAGGTATAAAGAAATGAAGGTTTATTTTTCTTTTAGAAGTTATAACAAACCTCTCTCTCTGAAATTATGATATGCCTGCGAGGATAATTTTAGAGTCTTTACACATTTTTTAATTTCCCGTAAATATTCATTATTGCAATTGCTCTTTAAGTTTTTAAGCCTAAAGAGTGTGTTTTTAAGAAAAATATAGCGAACAGTTTCGTTTATTTTTGAAAAAACCCTAAACACGCAAAGTAACGTGTCTTCTGGAATTAGAAATCTGAGCTGGAGATTTTTCTGGGTAGTACTAGACATTATTCAGTTATTACTGCTTCAACTATTCTGGCATTGTTTCTGCCAAAGCAAACGCAATTATTCCTCCTAAAACTACTTTATTTCGTCCGGCTACTTTTTCCTAAAATTTCAAATTAACATTTGCAATTCTAAATTGGATATTTACAACGCAATTCAATTATCATGCATAGTCTTTGTAATAAGTAGGTGCTCTAATTCCATACTCTTTTTCACAAACAGCAATCAATACGCAATGGGTAAATTTAGTACCTTTTATACCAATACAAATACTGGGCGATGTTTTATTTATAATTTTTTATGATAAGTTTCATGATCCAGAAATAACTTCTTTATTTACTGTATATTCATCTTGCCAAATGACTAACATCAATATTTAGATAGCAGCTTTCATTATTTATGCTCCATGAATTCTCCATTTATTTAATGGCTGGTACAATACAATTTCTTAGAATAATGCCATTACTTGCATTGTATTTGTTGATCACTCCCCAGGTATTCTCTGTTGTCTGATTCAAAATGTGCAGACAAGGCCCATTCTAGCGTGTTTGAGTCGTTATCAACTGCAGTTCTGCGTTACGACTCCTAACTGCGGATGATATCAATTAAGGCGGCAGCCTGTTTGATGACATCATCTCTCATTTCAATTGTAGGTGTGCATCCATCCCTTAATCGTGACGAATTTCCCGAACCCCGGCAGCAACTTGTTATTGAGTTGAACCAGTTGTTTCTGGAAAGTAGTTTCTGTTTGTTTAGTACGCCTCTAGGGGGTATGTTATTTATTGTCATGGAAATGATATTAACTTTAAGACTAATGTAATTTAGTTCAGGTACAAATGAGTTGGAGAGGAATTGGGGTAGTTATATGATGGATATTTTTCTGAGGTGTTTTATCTTAAATTGTCAGCAGTTGCTATAAAAAAAAAAAAAAAAAAATTAGAGAATAGACGCTCTGTAGAAAAGAATCCCTGGAATATTTTTAATGTTTGTATATTAATGAGATATATATGTTACCATTAAACTGTATAATTCATTGTTTCATAGACTAACTAGGTATTTCAGGAAATAACTAGAGGAGTCAATTAAAGTATTTAATAGATGAACCATTTCATACTTTACCTAGTTATTCTATGAAATAACTAAAGATAAGTGAAAAATAAGCAATTTCAAAAATATTTTATAAATTAATTGATCATAAATAGCTAAAATCTCTCGGGAAAAATACATTTTATCTCTTTTGCGGATGAATAATTGATAAATAACAAGGGAAAGCACATGATATAATTTATTATTTCTGATATTGCTAAAAAACATATTAATTAAACAGAAAGAGGATGAAGAATATGTTGCAAAAACAGATTATATATTTAAATATTAACAAAAAACTACATGCTGGGAAGAAAAACTGTTGCTTCATAAAAACATTGTGCAAACTTCTTTAAACAAAAATGTATGAGAATATTAATTAAAATTTTGTGAGATACCTTTATTTTACTTTTCGTTATTTATTAGAACAAAAATTTCTGTGATGACACTTTGGATTGGACTGCTTATTATTTTTGGAACAAGCCCACTTTTTACCATTACTCATTTTTTTACACGAGCACTTTTTAAATCCTTGTCCAATACCGCAACTTTTAGCTGTTGCAACAGATCGAAGCGTTGTGTCAATATTTGGAATTTCTTCAAATGGAAATTAATTCTCGCTGACATATACTAAACTGATATCTAGAGCACAATTGTTTTATTCGGCATCTCTAGTTCCTAATCGGAAAAATCCTTCCTAAAGCAGCTAGAACCGATTCAAAGAACTTGCGAGTGCCGTATTTTATACTTTTAATGATCAAGTAATCGTTATTCTATAGAATACCTAGTTAAATCGTAGAATTTAGCAATTGTATGTATTTTAACTGACTTGGTCTAGTTATTTCCTGAAATACCTAGTTATTCTTTGGAATAAGGGACTTCACACTTTATCGGTAACATATATACCATATCAATGGTGCACACAAAAGGGGGTGCAGGGGTACTTGCTCCCCTCACCCTTGATTTTTTTTCGATTGATTATAATCCTATGTATATAGTACGTAAAATTTTATCAAGTATTTATTATTAATAATTTATTTTATTAATTAACGCTAATTATTTATTCAATCATTTATTTTTTACTGTTTTTGGTTCCGGACGGCCGATAAAAGCGAGAGAACGTTTGACACCGTATTGGGGCATGATACGAAAATGGTACTTTCGACCTCCGGTCCCACACCCTTGAAAAATTCCTATGTGTGCGTCACTGAATCATATTTATATTTTAATGTTTTAAGTATTTTTAAATTTTTTTTTCAATTAGGTTTTTCTTTGCGTAAAAGGCTTTGAAAAAGGTGCAGAAGAATAATTTTAATATTTATTCATTTCATTGTAAGACCGGGGGAAATATTTTATTAATGTATGACTTGATCTGATATATATTTCATAGGAAAATATTATAAATATTATGACTTTTAGTATTTTTATTAGCTGTCCCAACAGGTAGGGGTACTAGCAGCCGGCATATCATGAGTTTGAGCCTAGTTCCACTGAAGACCCGCCGTAAAAATTACGAGGTCCGTCGCCAATACCCCTCCTTTTGCTTCCTAGTGTGGCGTTAATAAAGCTCTCGCTTGTTTTTTGCTCGTGTTGAAGTATCACCTGACTACTTTTTAAATGTAACTAGTGTGACATGCGTTGATGACCGTATAAAAATTTATTCTTACATGTTGGCACAATTTCTTGGAGAACTATTCCTGTGGACAAATAAATTTTATAATTTCTTGGGGAAAACATTAGCTTTTTGGTGGCTGAAAACGTGTTTGCGTTAGCCCAGTGGCAATGGTCACGAGTTCGGTTACTGGTGCCTATGAAGACCCATCTTATAGAGAAGTTGATTCACGTTAAATTTGCCGTGGCTCAAAGTTGGAGTGGTATGCAAGTTAGAGTGAGGTGTCGTCCTCATCACTTGACCGTGGCTCAAAATTATGAGGTCCATCACTAACAGCCCTCATGTTGGCTTGGAGTGCGGAGTTAAAAAAAACTCACTCACTGGATGCTAAAACAGTACTTAGCGCAAATATTTACATAAACAGTTTTTAAAAATCGCGTTAATTACTGGTAGGTTGTTATTGTGTTGTCGAGTTTATTTAACCCCTTCACACGCAGGACCATGATCACATACGTGATCACTTCAGGGAACACGGTATCATATGTAAGATTGAGTTTTACTCGTTCTGAGGCCCGTGAACTCACCGGTAAGATCTCACTTTGAACCTTATGAAATTAGGAATGATTATAAACTATAAATTTATATATATATATATATATATATATATATAGGTATATTTTACTAAAGTAATGATTTTATATGAATTTTTTTTTAAATGGAATTACGCTTAATAAAAAAAATATCGCCTGATCCTGAACGGGTTAAAAATCTAATCTTTTATAGCTTCCCAAGGGGAACTTTTATGTAAAAATAAATTGTTATACTTGACCCCTTTTTTTCCATTTTAAGTAGCGCAACATATTTGTGGCATAATTTTGTTTTAAATGCTGTGATGAAGGGTTATACTAAAATGATAGCTTTGAAAAGTGCTACGCTGCTATGCTCTCTGTAACTATATCATATGAACATTTGGTATATAAATGTATTTCAACCCAACTTGGCTTTCAACCGTGAAGAATTTTGCAAAACGTATCTATACACAAAGTTTATTTTGTAATTCTAAAGTCATTATATGCCTTCTTTAAAGTATACATTCCTCATAAAAATAACTCTTTTGTTCGAAACTGAAAATCATCGTTTAATTTTCATGATTGTCGTTATCTAAAAGTGAAACATTTTACTCCGGTATAGAAAACCAAATAAAATTGCATTCTATTTTTAAAACTACATATTTCATTAGATAAAAGGTTTGATATGAATGGGCATTGCGTGCTATTTTTCATCTGTGAGTGATTCCACTCTTATAACGTCATTGGTGAATTTAAAACTCCTTGCAGATTTTTTGGGTGCTTTAGGATTAGTGAACCTTTATTTCATAGCGAAATGATATGTTCTTGCGGTGATGTTGTAGAATAAGCACCATGCTTAGAATATAGTATCATTTTTGTACCACTTTGCCAATTTATTTCACACCTCGAGATGGCCTAGTGGTCATGGTCAAGGACTCGGGGGTGGCCGCGGTAGCCGAGTGGTCAAGGTGTCGGATCGTGACTGGCCTTCTCACGAGTTAGAGCCCAGTACCACTAAAGACTCGCCGTGTAGGGCAGCGATGCACGTTAAATCTGTCGATAGCTCAAACGTCCTCCCGTTGGTGTGGTAGTTAGGAGAGGGGGTGCCAGCTCAGGTGTCGTCCACGTCACTTGACCATGGTTCAAAATTACGTGGTCCGTCGCCAAAAGCCCTCGTGTAGCTGAACAGTGCGACGTTAATGTTCACTCACTCACTCAAGGACTCGTTGCAGGCGTTGTCCAGTCGGTTTAAGGTCTGATGCCTCCACTGAAGACTCGCCGTGTAGATAAACTGATGTACACATTTATCTATCGTGATTCAAAGTCATCACGTGGTGTGGAAGTTGGAAGAGGTGGTACTTAGGTGTCATATTCATCACTTGGTCCTTCGTTAATAACCCACGTGACGCTTAAAATGAGACGTAATAAAGACTCACTTTTTTTCGCTTCTAGAGTTAATTTTGTATTTCTGCATTTTGTTCGACTTTTCTTAGCAAATGTTTTCGAATTGTTTGTTAAGGTTTTGATTTCCAGGAAAAAGTTTATAATAGACAATTCTCTCTCGGTTAAACTAAGAAAGAAAATAATTATGAATTGAAGATGATTCCTAAAACTTGTTCGCAAAATTATCTATGGAATGTGTTAAAATATATTACGGAATTACAAGTTGTTAATACTCATATAAAGAACTAAATGTAAATGAGTAGTCAATATTACACATTGTTTTCAGTGTCCGTTTCAAAAGCCCAAGGTTGCGGGTTCGATCCCGGCTGCAGTTGATAGATTTTTCGGATGCGAAAATCGCAGGCAAGCATGTCATATGATTATGTGGCATGCAAAAGACCCCTTGAGTATTAATTTGGCTCTGGTACTCTAAGCAAAATTAAATTATGGCAACATATAGATCCTACGAAAGCTTGAGTTAAAATTAATTCAATCATCAAAATTTGATAGCAAGAGCCACCACTAGATGGTGCCATCATGAAATGGCTCTCACGTTTGGAGACTTGCCGTGTCTGCTAAGGCTTGGTTACCAATAAAAAAAATTATTGCTCCTTGTAACTAAGTTGTATTTGAAAAGTTGATCTGGTTGAAGCTTGGAATCTCCAGGGATGTTAACGATTGTGTGCATGTCCGAGTAAATGAATTTTTGTCACATAATTTGCTTTAAAATTTTGAGGGGACTCGCTAAAAGTTTAATTTCAGTCGTTCTAAATCATAGTGTGTTCATTTATTACTACTGTTAGTGCCAATATTATCTTACGTTTTAAGTCTATAGTTTTGAATAAGTTTTTTACTTCTTTAATAATTAGAAAAGTAAAATGCTAAATTCATATAATTTATAGAAAAAACGTTTTGTTTAAAAGATTCAACAATATCAGACTTAGAATGCTTCGAAGTTAATGGGAAGTGTTAAAGAATACTTTCTATGTATATGTTACCATTAAAGTGTAAGTCGGTTATTTCCCCCCAAAATAACGGGGTATTCCATGAAATAACTATACAAGTAAGTTAAAGTATAATCGATGAAATAACTAGCGATTGACCGTTAAAGAGAAAAACAATTTCAAAGTTATTTTATAAATTAATTGATACTAAATAGCTAAAATCTCTCGAAAAATAAATTTCATTCCTATTGCGGATGATTAATTGATAAATTACATCATCTGCTTTTCTTATCATTTATCATTGTTCATATTGCTAACATTACTTAAGATTTTGTTTCCTTTATGTTTACGTCGCAAAAATAGTTATATTTAAATATTATCAAAAAAAAACGTGCTGGGAAGAAAAACTGTTGCTTTATAAAAACATTGTGTAAACTTTTTCAAACAAAAACGTAAGAGAATATTAATTTAAATTTTATGAAATACCTTTGTTTTACTCTTCATTATTTATTAGAGAAAGGATTGCTGTGTTCACACTTTGAATTGGACTGCATATTATTTTATTTTCGAAACATACTTTTTACTATTACACATTTTTTTTACACGAGCACTTCTTAAATCTCCTTGCCCAGTGATGCAACTTTGAGCTGTTGCAACAGATCGAAGCTTTGTGTTAATATTCGGAATTTCTTCAATTGAAATTAATTCTCACTCATACACTTGCCTTCGAATGCCTGCTTACAGGCAATAATCTTACGTGTTTATGCTATAATTACTATTAAAAAATCGCTTTAGAAAATCAAAATACTTGTGAGCAATTTTTCAAAATTTCCTTATTCAAACATCAGCATCAAAATTCACCTTAATGAGAAAAAAACGAGAATGACCACCAAATAATCACCTACCATCCGCGTCAAAAGTCTGCGTACACTTACAAAATAGAGCTTTTACAGACCTTATTGTAAAATAATTGCACTAAATGGCGTTTTCAAGTAATTATAACCTTTTTTTACGATTCATTTAGGATTTGAGATTTGAAAGCTTTTGTGGTTCCATGGCAGGCAACAGAATGGAGGTCAATGTATTATTGAAAGAAATATCATAGATGTTCAGAAAAAGGGAGATTTTTAAAGCAATTGTTGAAATTGTTAATAGGAGACATTCATTGATTCAAAAAGTGTTCATAAACTACAAATCAACTAAAATTTTAACGTCCAAGCCAAGATCCGGCCGCCCGTCTGAAGTGTTACCGCGAGAATCTTGCTTTGTAATACGCTCTATAAAAATAAATCCAATACTATAAGCTTCATAAGTAGTTAAAAACGTTGCTGAGATATTGCATAAAAGTGTGACTTGAATTACAATCCGAAGAAAACTGAAAAAGGATGACTATCGTGCCCGAGTTGCACTCAAGAAGTCATTCATTCTTCGAATGAACAGAGCTAATAGAACACCTATGCCAAAAAAAAAAAAAAAAAAAAAAAAAAAACCTAAATAGGACACGTATGTCTTAGAAAAATGTAATATATTCAATTGAAAGTAATTTTTGTAATTTAGCAACAAAAGGCACAAAAATATGCCTACAAAAATTCCTGGGTAAATCTTAAGAAAGAGAATCCTTTTTCGATTATCGAACATGGAGGAGGAGGAGGCTTAATGTTTGGGGCATTGGAAGCCTTTCGGCTGGGAATCTGGAATTTAATCAAAAATCCACAAAATTGGTTACTTGAACTTATTGAAGTAAAATATTAGGGCATATGCCGAGAAATATGCGGTGGGTAATGATTTTTACTTTCAGGGGCTCAAAGGTATCAAGCAAATGGATCACATTGTGAAGCCATGGCTGTTCTGACCTGTCCCAAACCAATTCCGAAAGTCTACCTAGTTCCCAGACCTAAGCGCAATACAGCATTTGTGGGATTTAGTGAGAATAATCAGGGAGAATGTAATACGTCCAAGGAAATGCTCAAATCTCTCAGAGTAGAAGAATGGAACAAAATATCCATAGACGAAACAACTAAGCTAATTAAATCCTTGCCAAATATGTTGAGAAAGTTATAGAAAGTACGGAATAGCTTAAAGTATTAACTTTTAGTTACAATCCATAATTATAAAGGTTTTTTTTCTAGTGTACGCAGACTTTTGACGCACACGATTTATGTCTTTCTCAAGTTATAAATATTTGTATTATTTTATGTAATATTCAGGTGATTGCTGATTATACCATTTGAATTTACGATTTTGAGGAATAAAAAAAAGTTTTTATTCAGAAAGACTTCATTTAATTAGCAATATTTGCATGAATATGAAAGATGATCGCCTGTACGCAGACTTTCGGAGGAAAGTGTATACTGAACCGAGATCGAGAGTACAATTATTTTTACTGTACAATTATTATTTAAGTGGTTCAAAACTGACTAAAGCAGCTGAACTGATTCGAAGAACTTTGAAGTGTTTTATTTCATACTTTAATGTTTAAGTGATAGTTATATATATTCGATAAAACAGGGGTGGCAAACCTTTATAGACCAACGTGCCTTTTTTTCTAAAGAAATGTTTAATGAGATAGACGTGCCGTCAAATAATTTTGACTTGTGATTAGTGGGAAAATAAACTAAATATTAACAGCTCAAAACTATCTATTTACTACAAAAAATACCTTTTAACTCTATAGCTGTAAATGTTTTAGTTATACGTGTAATTCAAATTAAAGTAACATTATTGTGACTTCTGTTGCAGATTGGATGACTAATAGCTTATATTATGATTGTAAGATGTATCTTTTAGTATACAATGCATGCTGAATTGAAGTCATCTGCCAAATGGTTTCTAAATAATTGACTATTTTTACTGTGGTTCACTTTTTTGTCAAGAGGATTTGTGATTTGTTTCAAAATGCCGTTTTACAGACGATGTCCGTATACCTCTGTTCCTGAACATAAAACACACACCGCTTTCTCGTCTTAACTAATAATGCCGTATTTCTAGATTCACCAAGTTTGAAAATCTGGGTTACACTTACTATCTTGAAATTTTTGTTCTTTTGCTGAACTAGCAATGTTAAATAACAGTGAAAAATTATAAATATAACACAAATAAACTTTAAACTACAGTTGTGCCAACGAGATTGACTCTGATATGCATAGACAAATTTTGCATCCTAAGCAACTGTAGTCCACGACGTAAATAAGGCAAGGCAATAACAAACGAGTATGCTCCCAGCCGTTCTGCGACCGATCACTCACATTTGTTCGTAATACTTCATAGTGAACTTTGTTATTTTGAAATAAAATGCAAAATATTTTGATCGCCGGGGTGCCCAAAATATTATGTCGCGTGCCATTGATGGCATGCGTGCCACTGGTTCGCCATCCCTGTGATAGAATGCCTATTTAAATCGCAGAATTCAACAATTTTATACGCTTTAACTGACTTGTCTAGTTATTTCATGAAATACCTAGTTATTGTATGAAATAACGGATTTTGATTTTTAAAGGTAACCTCTACATTTCGAAACTAAACTATTCTAGGAAAACATTAAAACCCAATCTAAACAAAAAAAAATTCCAAAAAAAAAAAAAATACTGAGAATGACCACAGTTCCATCTTGGCATTTGGCTCGGGTCATTGCACTAATATTGTTTCGTTGTGAATCTGAAGTCTTTGTGTGACCCATTAAAATTTCCGAATTTGTTTGCATTGTTGCGACACATGTCCGTCTTTTGTTTTACACCAATGACATCAATGAACCCTTTAAGTATCAAGAATACTGATCCCAAATTCTACATCCCCCGTGCCAATGATTCCAAACAATCTGTGCCGGATGTAAAGGGGAACAGCCCACAGCTGTTTCGAAACCTCCACGTGGTTGAGCCCATGCAGACGATATTCCTGGGACGGAAATCGTAGAAATGTTTAGGTTTGGGTGGATAGGTGAGTCATGCCCTAATGATATCGTCTGCCACCTGGTATATTCATATCCGGAGACACGCCCCCTTTTCCGCTATTACCCTTTCAACGCTTTCACTAATGGACCCTGCGCCCTCCCTTGAAACACACCCCCAACTTTCTGTTGATTTTTTTTTCACGTGTCCTTGTTAAATAATTTTTACTCATTTGTACTCGAACAGCAAGCGATTTGTTTTCATGATGAACAGAGAAAAAGTATACATTTATTGTTAAACGTTCTGTAGACTAAATAAGTCAGATAATGTGTGGGAAATTGGTTTGTTTTTAATTTTTGTACAAAGTTAAAGGAATTTCTGAGAGGAAAATGGGTTTTGCTACTTCATATATCTTTGCAAAATCATTTAGAAATCGTTTGGTCTTAGATATTTACAGAATTTTCAAGTTTCTGCCGACGGAGGGAAGGAACTGCGTCATTTTATAAAAGACGATCTTATATGTTCATTATTTTAATACTTGGGAGGCATTTTCAACCTTTTTTAATCTGAGCAAAAAAACCGAAATTTGGATGCATATTTCAGTAACTAAACCCTTCAGTGCTAACTTCTACTCTCTAGGCTTAATTAATTAGTAATTACATAAATTTCTCATAGTTTTAATATTATCAGTGGCATTGTAAAGCAAGGGCGGGCACATTTTTCCAGAGTACGGGATACTTCTAATTTTTCAAGGTGTTGCGGTTGACCCAGTCTCTCTCTCTCTCTGGCATTGGTGTTCCACAAATATTTTCTTTTAGTATGTATCTCTTAAGTCTTAGTAAAGGCGGTCCCCCCAAATTCCTTGGTGGTCCACCGGTCTATCGCGATCGACTTAATGCCCACCTTTGTTGTATAGCATGGACCAAATGGGCACTCGAGTCAGTCTCAGTAAAATCATGCTCTTAATAATTTTAATCGTCAAATATATTATTCCCGGACATACTCTCCGTAAAATTGGGAATTTCGAAGTATATGCCACATCTGGTAAATGTGGCAAAACCAGGGATCTTTTAAGGCATATGCCAACTAGACCCGGTCCAGGGCATCGGCTTCGAAGGTTCCTCGTCTCGTTCTCGACATGGCTCGGATAACTGTGATGGTCAAATGTTATACCTTGGCGTATTCTCGGTAAATGAGTAATTTCGGCCAGCTGGCAAGATTGCATTATTTTGTCCCACTCGTGTGTCTAGGCTTACGACATTACACATCATTACTCATGTAGTTCAGAATCGGCCGTTGATCGAATTGGTTTATGCCTAGGTCTATAATGATTCACACACATTTGTTACAAGATAACATTTGTACGAGTGTTTGATACCGTACACGCTCTACTCAAAAGGGTCCTAAATGGGGCTTTGTATAGGCACACAGGGCCTAAAAAAAGCTAAGACGTCAATAGATTGCATTATTATCTCATGTCTATCGTCCGTGTCTAGGCTTAGGCCAACCACCATGCACTGTCATTGCTCATTTGGTCGAAAAGTGGCATTCGGTTGAGTCTGCATATTTCTAGATTTGTGAGGCGAGTCGCTCACATTTCTGATATGGGTTTCTGTTTGTACAATTGTCTGACAACGCAGGCTATATACTTAAAAGTATTGCAATTCGGGATTTTTTTGCGTAGGAGCCCAGGTCCTCAAGACGTCACTGAATATAATTCATGATTAAATACTTAAAATTCATGAAAATAAACTTAAAATTTCGAATACTTTTATTTATTTATTTTACTTTTTAACGTTTTTTTTTAAATTTTTATTGTGTTACGTTATTTTTATGTTTTCAACATCTCGAAAATTGCTCGGGATAATACGATAATGCTTTGGGAAAAGCATGATTTTCAGAGCTCAAAATCATGTTCGGAAAGCAAGAAAGTCGTATTAAAGCTGTTGAACCTTAGAATGCAACATTGCATCATTAGTACCTTTAATTTTTGAGTAGATTATCTCCCGGAGCGTAACGCACCCCTCCCCCCGAAATTCCCGTATCTCGCTAAAAAGCCCAGGATTCTAGGGGGCCCAAAGCCTGACTGACGGCAAGTACGTAAAATGCGGCTTGGATCCCAAATTTTAACATTGTTGAAGGCTCTAATACTCTACGTTACACCACTTATTATCACTAGTTTTAAAACTTTAAGCAGTTGCATTGCCAATCATTCCCACTTTACAGTTAAGACATCTAATCTAGAACAATACTTAACTGTTGCTTCTGTTGAACAGAATGTACGATGTTTGCATGTTCAAATTTCGTGGAGAGCCCTGAATCATATGTAATCTTGTGAATATAAATCTGGTTAGCTCCCGTTGTCCTGTCATTTTTGTCGTGTAAAGGAATCTATTTGGCTTTTCAATAATAGAAACTTTAATGATCCAGGTCAGGTCGAGATTTCGCAAAAATTATTTTTAGATGCATTAATATATTTTTACTCGAGTAAAAATGTAATGAAAAATTTATATTTTAGTACCTAGAAATTAAATGTTTTTACATATTGTGTATTTAAGTAAAGAATTTATTTGGTCCCATTATTTTTATATCCTAATAATAGAATTTACTGACTAAAAGTAACGCTTATTTTTAGCAAATTTTTCTGCTTAGAAGCCTGTATATTTCTTTTTATTTCCTATTCTCTAAATGGACTTATTAAACCATCTTACTTTTCGAATTTTACATTCGATTTAATAACATTAATTAGACTCATTTGAAATTTTCTGAACGTACAAAGTATTAATGTTCTTTGGTTCTGAAAAATTAAAATGGAATTGATAAAATCCAAGATTATTTTTCTTCATTCCAAAAGCTTTGAAAAGGAAGGAAAAATTCTATTGATTTTACGCTTAAAAAATTCTCCTTTCTATTCTGTTAAAATGTACTCAATGTTTCACCCCTTATTTTCTTTTTTTAATATTGCTTGAACTCTTTGCTTTTTCGTTTATTTGAAAAGAATTCTATGCGCTTATACTCAAAACTTTTAAAGAAACTTAGATTGCAATCTTTCATCTTAACCTTAACAAGAGAGATTTGAAGGCGGAATAAACGATTCCGCTTTGAATCGCACCAACCAATTCACGATCACTTTCACCCATCAATTATTCTACATCCGTTCCTTGTAACCCACACTGGTAACTTATTCCAATGCATACAACAAGAAAATAAAAGCACATTTTCTTTTCATTGACTGTTGCTTTTAGTCCATGCCTATTGTGCGGATAACAAAAAAAAAAAGGAATGTCATTTTTAACGCTCTGAATTCATTTCGTGTGAAAGGTCCTTTCCCTCTCGACAAATTCATAAAAGTCTGCTTTAATGCCGCTTCGGCCTATGTCCTTCTCAACTCTGGACAATGGAGAGCGGAAGAACTCTCGAAGTTTCGCCAAATTTATTACGGAATTTCTTCTTTTATATGATGAAATGCGTGTAGTTTCCTTGAGTCTGTCCTAAAAAAAATGTTTTTGATGGGGATATCTGATGCGAAGTGTGCGATTTATTCTTAACATTGATATTTAAGGCTGTTTTCGCCAATTGTACGACAGTGTGGACTTAACGTGGAGCACATTTTCAAGCAGAAAAAGTACCTCGGTTTTTATGAAAATTTGTGTCATTGTGTAACTCATGGATTTTTTAAAAATAGTGTTTTTATAATTTCAAAATATTTCATAAGTAATCAGTTTTTCCTCTTAACATATAGAGGGATATCTCATGTAGCGTTACGATATAGGAGAAAAAATGCGAAATACATTTTATAACAGAAGAAATGTATCAACTCGGATAAAAATGAGTAGCATGATTAAAATAAGTGATTCTCTATCGGATAGTGAAGCCGAAATATATAATAAAGTTGGAGTGCTTTTATATCTGAAAAAAATATTCCGAATCGGTGTCCTATTCTTTAACATTAGCTCAAAACAGCCTTAAGAAATAATTTGGGTAAAGTTATGTCACTGATAGTTTTGGTTAATTTACAATTTATGGTAGTCATTTATTTTTACTCGTCAATCATCTGTGAACGCGATAACCTAGCGGCACTGGCGTAACTAATCCTGAGTGGGTTCTGTATGAAAGTTCTTTGGGGATCCTTTTTGATAATAAATATGATCACATTAATAAAAATAATTTAAAGTGTCAAAAATATTACACATGTTAGGGACCCGTATCATTAATACGGTGGTAGCTACGCCCATGTCGAGTAGTCATGGTCACGGACTCTTGGTTGGTGTGTCATGAATTCGAGCCCTAGTGTAACTGCAGACCCGCCGTGTAGAGGGGTTTGATGAACACTAAATCTGTCCACGCTCAAAAAAACTCCCGTTTGCTTGGTGGGAAAGGGGGTCAGCTCAGCTTCACTTGACTGTGGTTCAAAATTGCAAGGTCCGTCGCCACTTGCTTTCGTGTTATTTTTTAGTACTACGTTAATAAACACTTGCTTTCGCTTGTCATTTATCGATTATTAATCCATTTCCACTATTTCATTGAAAGTAGTTCAGATATTCCTATGCTTTAAAGAGTAAATTAAATTTTAATTCATAATAATTCTAATAATAAATAAGGGTAAACTCAGAGAAATGACCCGTTTCTCTCTCTCTCTCATTTGATTGTTCGAACATAAAAGGAAGTTTTAACAGAAAATTAATTATAAATTTTCAGGAACATGCTTAAACATTTAACTAGTAATTTAAATTAAACTTAAATATCTTAATTTTTTAATTAGAAATTCGGAGGAAATGTATTATTGAAACTTATAAAATACAATATATATTTTGTGTGTGCAAGAACTAGATTTCTGTTAAGTACATATACAGTTCTCTTAATAGGTCCACGTGCATTAGAAAACTGTCAGCATAACTAGAACGCATATTAATTAACCTAGAATTAAAGATATTTTATGAAGGAACAGAACAATAAACTGAACTGAGAAGACATGTTATAAAGCCGCTTTATTTTTGAATTTATCATTCTTTTGTAATGCGTTTCCTGTCTGAAATCCATAAACTTAATTTTTAAATGGACACATGGTGCCATGCGTTCTCGATTCAATTTTAAATTTCAAAGAGCAATAAAATTCAAACAATTGCAAATTGTTTGAACATTTAACGGAATTTATTGCAATGATTTTTTTAATTTAAGATTATATTTGAGAATTGTCTTCCCTGTCGCATTCAAATTATTGCTTAAGCCAGCTCTTTCGGTTATGTATTTCAGATCTCTTTTGTATTTCGTTAAAAATGCATGAATAAAATTTAATCACGAATGAAACAAAAGAATTAAAGAATTGTATATTACTTAAGCATGGACGCTTACTGTTTTAAATCAAATTCGTATTATTTTAGATCTAATTCAATTTCTTTATTCTAAATGTGTGCTAATTTTTTTCTTGGGTACCGACTCGAATGTGCGAGAACGTAGCTTGTTTTTCATTTAGTACTTACAATTTTTAACCCTATTTTTTCTTTAAATATTGAGGCATTTATGTATTTTTTTAAGTATACGAAACAGAATATGCGGTCATTTAAATCAAATTTAGAAATTAAAAATAGTTTGGTATGTCGTATGATATATCAAATATATTGTTAATCTTAATTTTCCAAATGTGTTGTCGAATTTAACAATAAGAGGGAAAGGTAATTTTTTGTGTGTAAATTCTTAAATTAAATAAATATATAAGTAAATGTATTTTTTATTTACACTATATATATTATGAATAGTTCGTATAGTGTCATATCTGTTTAATTTTCAAAATTTTAATTATTACACTGTTAATTTGGTATGATTGTACTTACATAATCTTTCATATTAATAGTTCATTTGCAGATAATTTCTTTTTTTAAATTTTTTTATTATAAAAAAATTATTAAATTAAGTTTTTAACAGATACATTAAAGTAAATAATTGACTATGAGTTAAATATATTTCTTCTTTTATATATTTAATACTATTTAAATATTCCTCCCTTCTTCTATATTTGAAGTTTGAAAATTTCTTGTCTCAATAATATGGAATTTAAAAGTACCGAAAGAAAAATAAAAAATTTCTATTCAGACCCCTTTAACTTAACAAACATAACTTACAGTCTTAATCTATAAATCATCAGCTTAACTAGCAATACATTTTATCTACATTATCTCTTGATGCATTTTTGTACTTCCAATTTAAACAAATCGATGCCATGATTACCTTCTGGATTCTTAAACTTTCATTCTCTTTTTTTATTTTCAATATTCTTTAGAAAATCTTATTTGTCTCTCTTTAAGTATACGTGTAAAAAAACGTAACTCTTTTTAAGAATTCTAGTTTTCACTGTCTTTTCTTCCATTTGGAGAGTTGCGTTCGAATGACTCGAGGTGAGCGCTCCAGTACCTGCTAAATGATGCGCATCTCCTTGCGATTTCTGGTTCCAGTATTTTCTTTTTACTTCCCATGATTTGCTGAGAAAACAGGAACGACGAGTGATTGTCTTAGAGTCAACAGAAAGAGCTAAAAATATCGCATGGGGCCTCTTCTGAAGGGGGCTTGTTAAACGTATTTGATGCTTTGCGGGCGTTTAATTTGTAGCACAAAATTCTGGAACAACTTGAAATGAATCGTTCACAAGTGAATGCAGTTAATGTTGTAATTTGTAAAAAAGAATTTTATGAATGTTTGTTTAAAATAGGTGGCATTTTTATATGAATTTTAACTTTTCTATATCTGATAGTAGTAATAAAAATGTCTAGTTTTAAAGAAAATTTCATTTATATATGGTTGAGTTAATTTATTTTTAAAGGTACATTAATTACGTAATTTTAAGTATTTCGCTTATTCTGCCTTGCCAAAATCAAAAAGAGCTAGAATTTTGAGAACACATAAATATAAATTTTAAGTAACGAAATTTCGCATGTTGAACAAGAATTACAATTGTTTTTAAAGATTTAAGTAAAAATAGTTTATTAATATGAACAAAAGATACTTAAATTAAGGACTATTAAAAAGAAATAGTAAAAATACTATATAGCAAGTAAAGAGGAAAAAATTTACTAAAATATTTTCTCATCATAAGAATTCTGCTGATGTGATCCTTTATGAAATGTATGTTTCTATTCTTAATGTAAGTTCGTTTTATAAGAAATTTCTTTTATACATTCAAAACTGTGAGTGATAAAATCCAGCGATAAAAGTGTGCCCATTTTTATTATAGGTAATTTGGGAGTAGTACTCTATGCACTAAAACAAATTTTGCATAAAAAAATCCTTGAAGAATCAATAGCCAAAACGTTTTTTTTTTTTAATATATTGTATTTAGAGCAAGAGTTTTCAGAATGTTATTTAGTATTAACTTAGCTGTCCCAAGTTTTGTTTTTCAATTTTCTACAGTAAAAATTCTTCTCTCATTGGAAAAACTAGTTAGTACATGCAGTGTTTACTTATGTGCTTTGTATTGCAAATTGCTGAGTTTCTTATTCCAATTTGAATGCTTATTTGTCTATGCTACGGCTGTCAAATTCACTTCTTTTCATTGTGCTTTCTGGAATGTTCAGTCTCCGCCTCAGTAAAAAAAGAAACCATCGCCCTCTTTCTTTAACTCAATGTTATTACATGGCTTCGTGGGAGTTTTTCTGCTTGTCACAAATGTGGACGCTTTCTTCTTAAAAGGTCTTTCAGAAAGCTGCATCTGTTCCACACGTGCTCGAGACTTCCCTATGGGGTTGAGTGCTTGAGCGACGTTAATTGAATCAATATCAATCAATTCCTACTACACTAGGAGGTCTGTTTGGAAATGTTGAGATTTTAGAACTTGTAAAGCTAAAAATAATTGCTTTGATTACTGAAGATTGTTTTAGCTTGAAAGTTCTGATGTGATACGGCATCGAAGTTTGAAAAGTGAGGTGAAATTGGCACCGACCTTCTAAAGCATGAGTCGCAACCTTGTAGCTGTAGCTTGCCAAGCCAATCTACCGATATGGTTCAGCGTGCCACACAGTAGATTCCTGTGATAATGAATGAAGAGTTAGAGGGTAGATCAATAATATAGATATTTATAGTTTTATTATATATTAATTTTGCATCATTTAAAGATGCTTAACATAAAAATAAACAGCATAAAACATACCAATTTTTTCAACAAAAATATAATAACATTTAAATTGTACATATATTATGCTTATGTAAACACATATTTATTAAAATAAGGAAGACAACATATATAAAATATAAGAGTTTCCGTTCAATATAGTTAAATAAAATAAAAATTTCAATGTGTGCGAACCTATTTTTTGCTCCGCTCTACTTTTATATCACAAAATCAGGAATATAATTTGTGACTTTCAAGTTGACACGATTTGGAGCATTCAGTTGTAAAACAATTTCTCTGCAAACTCGAAATATTTTGCGTACGAGGAAAGAATTTTCGCTTAGAACTTCTACAAACAATTAAATCATTCCAGCAATGGCATTCAATAATTTACAAAATAGCAGTTTCTTTAGTTTTCATTCAGATTTTTTCGTAATTCCATAAATATATGTTAAATAAGGTCCATTAAAAATGTACCATCCACTCAAAAATTGACAAATTTGTAGAGTAGGGCAAAGTGCCACTGAGAATCGTGCTATAGATTGCCAATTCTTGTTCTAAAATAATTTTACTAGAGATCTTTGGGAGATAATATATGCTTAGTTGACGGAGCCTGTGTTTATCCGATTTATAATAGATAACTGGTCGGTGCTGACTCAAATCCATCTAAACTTGTGTCTCCACATTGTGTTGAAATTATCAGATTGTCGGTTCGCACAAAAATACAACTCTGTTACCTATAATCGGTAATAAATTTCCACTTGCTATATTGATTAATTTAAAACAAGTTGTGCCACTTAAACACATTAAAAGTATAGCTGCGTGTTGAATTGAAAATCCGTAATAAATCAAACTTAACCTTAAAATTTGCATGTGCTCTCTAATCGGAATTATGCCGGCTCTAAACTAATTAGTATTTTCATTTATTTAGCTCAGTAATTTATTGTTTTTGCGGTACACTTTTAACAATTTCAAGATTTGGCGGCTCACTAGCAATAAGATAAGTTTAAAGTAATTTTACTTTTCTATAATACGCTATGTAAAATAATTTATAATAATAATTTTCAATGTTCAATAAAATATGTACGACGAAGACGACAAAATGTTTATTGAGTAATTAATTACAGATTAATTATAAAAATACACATTTAATGCAAAGTTTGAGCTTGATGATTTTTGATAATTTAGTTTATATTTGGTCGCAAAAATGATCATACCACTCTCATTCGTCATCTACATTTAAGTCTCAATCTTTTTATCATTTTTATATTTGTTAATGCTGAAAATCCGAATTCACGTAAATAAGATGTAGAAAATGATAATACTTTAAAGCTTTTTTTGGCTATTATGAGATAATCGCCTCTAATTTTAATCCAAAATGAATTAATTCACTCTTCTGAATCTTTTAAAATTAAATTTTGAGTATTACAGAGAGCGGAATTAGTTTTTCCTCTTCATTCAAAGTTAATTCATATACAGATGTATCCGTTACCACAAATGGATTACGAACACAATCAATTCTTTATATCCATCTATCCACGAAAGGATGTTATACACTACAAATACCCTTAATCTATTTCTATAAAACGACCGAATGATTCTTCTCCGGCTTTAATTTCTCGGAGTATAATTAATAATTTTTAAAAAAAAATTTGATGGCATTAAAAAGTGTCGTAACACAGTGGTTAAGAATAACTCATTTAGCTCCTCGAACCTTTATGATTGATTCATTTTAATATATATATCATGAAAAGACATTGATAAATCTAGGCTTTCAACTTTACATAATACTATGATTTTTATTAAGCATGTCATCAATGCCACGACAGAGCATCGGGTTGGCTCTGGTCTTCTTAAAAAATTGTCCTTTTTTTTTGTCGTGGTCTATTAATTGGTCACTCTTAAGAAAGCGAAATCCCTTTCTAGGCAGTCAACCTACCTGAGGTTGGGTTGACACTTTTTGTTCCAGTAGCATGGCCAAAAAGATTTTCTGTGTTGAAAATTCTTTGTTCGTTCTGATGACGTGACCAGCACATTTAATTCTTTGAATTTTTACAAATATGGCAACGTCTGGTACCCTGAAGCATGTATTAACACCAGTGGCGTGACGAAGAACATTTGTCCCCCCCCACACAAAAGACAGGTTTGGGGCCCCAAGTTGGATTTTACAAAGGGTAGGTACTTGGTGGCAGTCAGGCTTTGTGCCCCCTTCGCGATGCGGGGGTATACGTTACGCCACTGATTAACACAAAAGTTAGTCGTTCTAAAATCATTGCTATTCAACAAACTATAAAAATACTAATTTTCAGACCAACCACAAGTATATAATTAATCTATTTACTTTCCTTATCAAGTATTTCGTAAACAAACTATAAGTAAACGATTTTTCTCTTCAAGTACCGTCTCTGCCCTTCATTCGGCTTCTTGGCCCTTCCCTCTGCCTGACCTAGTCCTCATCGTGCCCTATTTCCTCTTCAACTTGAAACTACAAAGGAAGCACACTCATCGATCGTCTGAAGAAAGTGTGTGTGCGCCCGCTTGCCGTCTGTGACGTCACTATCCAGCCCAAAATGCCGGATCGATAGGAGAGGCCGCCGGGGCATTCACCTGCCGGATCTGATTTCCCGGAATAGTTTATCCGAGTAACCCAAAAGACTGCTTCGATCTGGGTGCGAATACCTGCCTACAAGGGGCGGGAAGCCAGGACGTCGCTCAGGTGAAATTCGATTCCGTCACGGATGCCCCAATCAGGGAGCTCATTTGGAGACTCGAGGGACTATGGTGGAGGGAGGCATAGGTCTTGAGGCTTTGCTGATCTCTGCAGAAATGATTTGCTGTGTAAGATTCACCTCCTTTAGTAAACAATTGTACCAATCATTAAATTGTTTTCGACGGTTGCGGTAGTCTGCTACATATGGTAATCGCTGGAGGGTCATGGGTTGGATTCTATCATCGATGTCAAGAAGAATAATTTAGTATTAAGTTTTCGTCTGACGCATTTTGATAGTTGTTGTCCGTCTCTGAATGTGGTTCTGAGGATTAAAGCCTGGCGACGATGATTTATGTTGATGTTCTGTAGTGATGCCATTCAAATTATTTAAATTTAAATTCAATTTTTCCGTCAACTAATTTGTGTTGAATTGAGCTTTTGATATCGTTTAAAACATTTAGTGCGGAGAAAAACACATTTTGAAAAATAGTTGCATTTCTTTGGTAATATACATTTTTTTAGGAGAAAAGTGACTTACTTATCACGAAATCTCCAGAACTGTTTGACCTACAGACTTGAAATTAGAAATTCGCTGATAGCCGGTTTTGGGTAAATCAAACCCCATTGGAGTTGCTTGAACATTAGGGACACATTCCTGTTTTTCTAATTATTAAACCTACAGATTTGAAACTTGGCAAGTATGTTTCCTTTACTGAGTAGATTCACTAGTACATTTATAACTGAGTATGCACATGGAATACAACTTTAATGTAAATTCATTACGTTTTTAAATATAAGTAGCGTTTTAGTGTAAACTTTGAAATTGAAAGAGATTAGTTACTATGTAGCAGCATGAATAAAAATACTGAAAACTTAAATTCATTTTGATTTGTTATCAAAAGCGCAAACCAAATATCAGTGCAAACAAGTAGTAATTTTAAGTAGAAATTGAAATTTTCGATTCTAAACCACAAAAAAAAACTTAGTACTCAGTTTCTGTTTATTTAATAAAATATCAAAAAAAATTTAACGACATTTCAACGCATGCAAAATACTGGTAATATAGACGTTATTCTTTATTTTTAAATAATTTCTCTAAAGTTTTGTGTGCATTTCAGGATAGATGGTAAAATAAAAACTTTTACTTTTTTTTGGACGAATTATAAACGATGAATGAATTAAAACTATAGTAACTACAAATCTTCAAAAAATATCACTATTCTACCAACATAAGCACCCAAATCATGCTGTGTAAATTGATATTTTTTATTCATTACATTCAATAAGCTTACTTTATTTATCCATTTGTTTTTCTTTCCAAAAAAAGTGATAACGCAAGTGTAATATCGTAATTTGACCAGAGAATCTTAGTCATAATCATTAGAATATCTGTGTCCTTTGTTCTTGGAAGCACGGAAACTCTTACTGGTTCATAATGCAATCGGCATATTCAAATAGTACGGACTCGTCTTCATTGCCACAATAAAAGATACTTTGTTCTTCGAAATTTTTCATTTTGTTTGACCTAATTAATGCACGTGGGAACTCTGTAAAAAAATACATGGAAATAATATCTGGGACATGTTAAGTTCTTGAGAACATCAGAGTTATTTAGTTATACAATGCGGTCATGCATGATCTGTTAATGGTAGAAGAAACGTACATTTTCATTTTTAAAAGTAAATACACTGCCTGCATTTTTAATAATCACTCTTGCTTTTAAAATTTTAACGTATTTATTTGATTTTATTAAATTGAATTATATCATGACTGGACACTTTTATAATAATATAATGCGATGCCAGATTTTCTATCATAAATCTAAGAAAATGCTCATTATACGGGGTTATTCATAATTCCTTCCAAGGTTTCGAAGCACTATAGAAAAAAAATAATAAGACGAATACAGCAAATATATATGAAAGAATGTAGAAACAACTCGTTTTGTTTACATTTTACCAGTGTTCTATATGTATACCCTTGGTGACATGGCATAGTCAATGCGGTAATCCTGTTCCTGCCACACTATTCAACATGGTGCTATCAACGTTATTGACTGCACAAATGTATGTTATCCTTTCATGTTGTTCTGCTACATCACTCGGCAAAGGAGAAACGAAAACTTGGTGTTATCCAAAAATCCAAAAACATGATCTTTTACATAACACGAAAAGGATTACACGTGTAACCAAAAGCGTTGACAATACAACAGTGACGATTTAAGCTAGTTTCAGATCCTTGGTGCAGAAGATCTACAGGCCCCCTTGGCACTGGTGGATCGAAATTTAATACCAGAAAACCTGGTTAAGTTTAGCTTATCCGGGCCTCTCCGAGCCACGTGCTTGTGGGCGCCTGCTCCAAGCGCCCAGTAGATATAAAAAGGCACTGCAGTACAATGTTGAGCAAAGCGTGGCAGGCACTGGACTATCGCATTGATGACTGCCATGTGATCAAGGGTTCAATGCAGAATGCCTGTAAAATACGTAAATAAAATACGTTTCCTTATTCTTTCATATCCTAATTCTTACTGTATTCGTCTTAGTTTTTTTACTCCAGCGCTCAGAAACCTTCAAGGAAATTTTGAATAACCCTGTATGTAGACAATCGCACCAAAATATCAATATTCACACATAATAAGCGTTATTTTTAAAAGAACGACAATGAGGGAACAATGTTCAATAAAAATCCTTAATTTATCATTATCGATATGAAATAAGTTGATAAGAATATATATATGTGTGTGTGTGTGTGTGTGTGTGTGTGTGTGTGTGTGTGTGTGTGTGTGTGTGTGTGTGTGTGTGTGTGTGTGTGTGTGTGTGTGTGTGTGTGTGTGTGTGTGTGTGTAAGCAAAGTTTCAACTATACAAAATCGAAATTCTTAATATTAGAATCATTTACATCAGCCTGAGCAAAAAAGAAATCTTATTTTCTATTTAGTATACAGGGAAATGAAATGCATTTTATTATTCATTAAATTTGTTGAGTGCAAAAAAAATAGTGAATATGCAATTCGTAAAAAAAATCGTGAACGATAGCAGTTATTCTAGTCTTTTAAGGTGAACGGTATGAGTCATCTGGAATTTCCAGAAACAGAATGGGTGTGAATGCTTGATCATTAAAAAAGCATTCACCTTTTAAAAGTAAATGCTTCATATTCAATATTGTTACCTTGGCAATATTGATTGGAGTAAAAAAGGGACTGAAAAAATCGAAACTTTTTCCTCCTCTTTGTTTTGATAAATAGGAAATAAATCATAAGAAGTATTGACAAACATCGTAAAACTCGTCAAAATTTTCATTAAAAAGGATAATTGTTTGATATTCTTTGCATTTTTTTAGAAATCAATTTACTGGTGAAAAGAAAATATATATACTTAATAAGTATCACAAAAACAAATGTAATATTTCATGTAATTTTTTTTTTCGTCGAGAAAATTTCCTCTTTCAAATTTTCCGTTCCATTAATTTTTAGTGTGTGTGTGAGAGTGAGTGAGTGAATTGTACAAATTGATCTCATTTATGTTAGAATTCAAATGATAATGTTAAAGAATAATGGTAATTTATGAGATATATGTAATTATACATGTCAAAACTTTGGTTCGATCTAATTATTACTAATTAGCCACGAACGGGTTATTGTTTTAGCTAACTATCAAGACACTTTTCAAATATCTACTTTCACCAATGATGAACTTAATTTTCAAGAATGTTATAACATTGATAAATTTCTCTTGTAATTCGTATTAGATTAAAATAAAACGCACACAAAAATTAAACATTTTATCAATTGATTGAATACATTTGTGTGTAATCAGGAATTTAAAAAATGAACTGAAATTAAATCAAATTATTAAATTTAGTGACAGTTGTGAACCTGCAATGTTTATCTCGAATTGTTTGTTCGCAGTTTAACTTTCCTTTTCTCGAGTCAAACGATTTTTTCACATCAAATTTTTTCATAAGCTAGTGAATTTGACGAAATTGATTATACATTACCAGTAGGCAGTAGCGCACGCAGGAATTTTTCAAGGAGGGGGGATCCGGGGTTGAAAGTTCACCATTTTTGTATCATGCCCCTTTTGATTTTGTCGATTTTCGGGAACAAAACACAGTAGAAAACTAATTATTGAATAAATAATTAGCATTAATTAATAAAATTAATCATTAATAACAAATATTTAATTAAATTTTTCGTACTATATACTTAGAATTATAATCAATCGGAAAAAAACAGGGCTTTGGGGGGGGGTCCGGACCCCCAGGACCTTCCCCTTGTGTGCGCCACTTCCTGTAGGGATTATATACATGCTTATGTACTATATCCCACTTGGTAGCTAAAATTTCGAATATAACTTTAATTTGGTTTACGAGTAATTATTGGCGGATAATATGTTGAACAGAACTCCGTGTTTTTATCGAAGGCTGTTTCACAAGAACATAATTTGGGCGAAAATTTAACTTTTCACTCCATCAAAATGAAGGCTCCAAGAATCTACAACGGTTTTGGGTGGGATCAAATCTACGAATACGACTCTCAGAAACAAAACTCCTTTTTATTATCAGGCTGCAGTGGTAACTCAAATATTTCTGAATATTGAAGTATTTTCTCGAAAATCCAAATTGCTGTCCTAACTTCTTTAGAACATTGCTTAATTTGAGGGAAATATATGGGAGTTCACATGCTTATGCTCTCAAATTACTCTACCATTCATTGATTCTATACTTTTACAACAAAAAAAACTTTATTGTAGTATGCATTTACACTTCTTGAGATAAGAAGTTCTACCTTATTTTATTGAAGTATATACTGCCCCCTCTTCATATAGATTAATCATGGTTTCCTTGGAAATCGGAACCCTTTTTCGCTTTTCAAGCATTTCTCCTTTATGCTTACGTCCCACAGTAACTATCATATATCACACCTCACTTTCTTTTTACCGAGATAGGCTGCAGCAAATCACCCAGAAGACCTAAAACGTGCAAATTCACCAAAAAATTCGTCTCTGATAAAGTAAAAAAATAAGACCTTTCCGTTCTGCATGTGATACTACTACTACCACCAACAGCAAAAAAATGGTAAGAGAGAAAGCTCGTGCGAGTATCATTGGTACAGAGTGCTCGTTCGCAATTCAATTCATGTTCTGCTCCAGGATGTGATGGTGGCATCATCTTTCATCTCGAAAATGGATTGCCGGGGCGACCCTCTGAATCTCGCCCCTCCCCTCACTCTGTCTCTCTCCTCTTCCGGCTTGGGACGAATTGAAAACAGTCTCTGCATCTAGAGAAGTAATATGAAGGGGGGTGGGTGCAAATTGGGAAATAGTATTTTGATGATATTTTACTTCTAGTGCGATTATTTTTGTGTGAAACTGATTTCAAGCAGGAATGGGAAAACTTGTATCTTTTTTGAAGCATGCAGGATGTTCTCCGGTTGAAATAAAAATTTAAGGGAGAAATCATTTTTCTAAATATACAAAAATATATTTTGATTCCAGAACAAAAATATTATCATATTTTAGGTAAATTTTAACAAATCATAATTATCTACTTTAGAATTGCCAACATCTTGACTCTACTTTTGTTTGTTATTGTTTTATTCAATTCCTACTATTGGCTCACACTCTCTATATATTTATTTATCTTGGTGGAATTTTCAATCGTTAATAAAATACATTTTAAAGCGCTCGATTGAGCTGAAATATTATATGCATGATTATTTTGGATGACAATACAGTAATTTAATTGTAATTATTAAAAATTAATCGATTAAAACTAATTATTCAAAGAGTTACAAATTCAGCCACGTTGGCATCATTTTTGGCGACTTGTGTCAAAACTTTAAAATATTTTTTTCTCTGCATTTTAAAGCATTCAGTTGAACTCAAATTTTATATACGATTGTTTTGGATAACAGTAGTATATTTTAATGATAATTAATAAAAATCAATTACCACTTAATGTTGTGATTCTGTCCTATGTATATACATATTTATATTAATTGTAACTATTTAATAAATAGTAGCTAAAATAGAATTTTTCTTTGTTGATCTAAGTGGGAATTGACTTAAAATTTTTTTTTATATTACTTTTTTGTTATTGTACTATTTTGTGGAAAGAAGGCCTGGGGGACTTTATTAAATTTAGAGTGTTGAAGCCTTTTTGTTTTAAAATGTACCTCGTGTTTAGTTTTAAATATGAAATTTTCCTCCAATTTCTCTACGGGATTAACTCAAGGGTCCCCCTCCAAGGAATCCCGTCTAATCCAGTGGATTTATAAAGATGCAATACTGAAATTTCTAACTTAAGAGAAGAGTCTTTATTTTAAGTTTTAGTCGTCTAAGTGTGTGTGTGTTTTGAAAATTCTTCCTCTTTCTTTCTAAAGGAATTAACAGTCCAATATTCTTTATTTATTGACATTATTTGTATACATCAAGGGTGGAAAATTTTTTTAAATTTCTATATAACCACATTTGGTTTTTAAATAATGGCGAGATAATTTATCTAGAATCATGATAGTTAAACTAGATAAAATTTTTAATTTATTGATAAACTTTTACTTCTGTACATCGCCTGGTTCGTAATTTTTCAGTCTAATTATTTTTAAAAACTGAGATGCTTTTCTCTAAAAAGTAAACGAAAAGGTACATTTTAGTTTTATTAAAAAAATTATCTACTCAAAAATTTTCGAATTGACTTCAAGCTGAAAAAAAAATTAATATAGATTTTTCAATTTACCATAAAAGTATTGATTGCAAGTAACAGTCAGATGGCATTTTGCTGATAAAATCCAAAAGTTTATAAAAAGGGAAAAGAAATTTTCCATGAAATTTTTTAATTCTATCAAGATGCTTTAATAGCTGAGAAGATCGCCTGTGTAGGTAAAATCGTAGCCTCCTTACCTCTGACATAGGTCCTACTGAAGTTAAAGGAATCTCCATAAAAAAAATCAACAGTACATATTTAATGTTTTTTGTACGAAGAAGTCTGTAATTTGTTTTTTTAAACTAACTTACGCTGTTATTTATTTTTAGAGTATGAAATCGAGAAGTATATTCTAGTTTTTGTCACTATTTTTGAATGTTCCAATTTTTGATGCTGTTGAAAGGGGAAGGAAACTCGTTGTTCAAAAGTATAATTTATCCATGCAATTTTTGTTAAATAATAATCCAGTGAAAACTCAAACTCATGCATTTCATTTCTCGTTAGATATCTCATCAACTGTCAGAAAATTGAAACGATACAATCACCATTAGTCCCAGCCTAATATATTAAATACAATTGTATAACGCTTTGTAATTTAATTATTCTATATGGCTAATTGGATGCACCATCAGATTAGTTAAGCTCATAGTTGTATCGCAAATGAACATAGCTTCAAGTTCGGCTCATTGTACCTGTATATAAAGGGTGTTTTTTTAGAGGTATAGAACTTTAAATTGCAATAAAACAACGATGTATTATTCGATTGACATGAATTTTTTTTATTCGAAAGATAATCTTGTGGCATTGCATTTTAAATATGATTTCTGGCATAGGACTGCCACGGCTGGCTCGGATGTAGTTCAATCTGGACGTCCAATTTTCGATGACTTTTTCCAACATTTGTGGCCGTATATCGGCAATAACACGGCGAATGTTGTCTTCCAAATGGTCAAGCGTTTGTGGCTTATCCGCATAGACCAATGACTTGACAGCCCCACAGAAAATAGCCTAGTAGTGTTAAATCACAAGATCTTGGAGGCCAATTCACAGGTCCAAAACGTGAAATTAGGCGTTCACCAAACGTGTCTTTCAATAAATCGATTGTGGCACGAGCTGTGTGATATGTTGCGCCGTCTTGTTGGAACCACAGCTCCTGGACATCATGATTGTTCAATTCAGGAATGAAAAAGTTAGTAATTATGGCTCTATACCGATCACCATTGACTGTAACGTTGTGGCCTTCATCGTTTTTGAAGGATTCCACCAGCCCATAAAGCGCACCAAACAGTCAGTTTTTCTGGATGTAACGGTGTTTCGACATACACTTGTGGATTAGCTTCACTCCAAATGCGGCAGTTTTGTTTGTTGACGTAGCCATTGAACCAGAAGTGCGCTTCATCGCTAAACAAAATTCGCTTATGAAAATCGGGAACAACGGCCATCTCGTTTTGGGCCCATTCGACGAATCTACGCCTTGCTTGATGATCGTCTTGATGAATTGCCAAACCAAACTGAGAATAAATCACTTGACAGCTGTTAAATCGGTCGCCATCTGGGAAAGTAATGCCAACTTAAACTTCTATACCTGGAAAAAAAACTCTTTATTAGGGTATTAGTATATTCTACTCGAGTTGTGTATTTAGTTACTGCTGGATTATTTTATTTGTAGCATGAAATTTGCTTTGATTTTCGGAATTTATAATTATTTTTAATTATCTATAAATTTCAAAATTCTAAAGAAAATAAAATCAAATTTAAAATGTTAAATGAGATTTTCAATCTTTAATGTGTGTGTGCGTGCGTGCATCTGCTTTGAATTACTGCAATATCCATTACTGTAATATAGGGAAACCTGGTCTTTTTTTTTTAAAAAGTACGAAGGGAAATGGAAGGGGGGGGAGGTCCTCTTTTGTCTGTTCTGCTCTAAGAGTTAACGACGCGTTAAGTCCTTTGTGCTTTTTACAAAACATTTCATTGATGATTTTTTAAGTATCTTTGAAACAAAATTTTTCTGACTGATGTTTTATTAGTGTCGTAAAAAGTATCTTTCTCCAATGACAAAAACACGCGTGACTTCATTGAGTAAATGGTTGAAACATTAACTGGTAGTTTCCATTTTCAATTGCCAGTTCAAGTATTTGGTGGGATTTTTTAAAATCTTATTTGTCTTGTTTTTATATTACGTTTGTTACATACTCAAAATTTGTGTCTAATATGTGATAAAGTATTTGGCTCTTTTTTTAACAAAAATAAATCCGATTATAAAGCTTAGTCATTTTTAAGATCCCCTTAAATGGGAATTTTGAATTTTTAAATTTATTTTCTTACGTCCAGAATATAAAGTATTTACGAAATGTAAATTTTAATTTTTAAAAGTTCTTAGTTTAAAAAGGATTTTACTTGATTTCCTACGTAAAAATTGTAATAAAATATGTTGTACATTCAGCTCCCTTATTTTAATTCTGATACTTATCAAAATAAATCATAATATTTGGCTTTTTAGCGAATCTCTTAAAGCTCGTATTCATTATTTACAAAACTTTCAAAAGTTTAACTTCTACTTTTTTTTTAATTTCAAAGTATCATGAATGATATATTTTTTATTGGAAAACGGCATGAAGAATGAACCTTCATTCCCCCCATATTTAAATCTAATAATCATTTTTACAATTGAATATGAACTCATGCTTCTTAATTTTAAAAATGCATTTTTATTCTTTTGATTGAAATTAGCATTTTTTAAAAATATTAACTTGTAAAACGATGATTCCATTTGATTTGTCCAAAGGCATCTTCTGAAAAGAAGCAAAGGTATTTGTATCATTTTTTCTGGAAGGAACGTTGTGGCCGAAGTTGTCGTGTTCATGGTCAGGAAACCCTTGCTGGTGTAATCGAGTCATGATTACGAATCATGATGCTCCTGAAGACTCTCTCTGTACAGTTGCTGAAACATGTTCAATCTGCCGTGGCACCAAATCCTCTCATTCGTGTGGGTGTGGAAGTTTTCAGTAGCGTACACTGACTACTTTTATGGAAGGTGTTTACACTTAAAAAACAATTAGACGACAAGCCTAGACGTAATTTTAATGCTAAAAATTAAAATTCCCGTGGTATATGAGAAGGGTTTAACCCCCCAAACTCAACCTTTGTGTACATCATTGGAAGTTTGGAGAGTAGGGTACAAATTTAAGTGTCAACCTCGTCACTTGACCAAAGTTCAAAATTACGAGATCTTTCGTATTTTGCAATACAAATTACAATAGCACTCATATAGTTTCGAATTCCAACATTAATAAAAATCTAAATATCCAAGCTTAATGTGTGAAGAATTTTTTAAATATAAGTTAGTGAAAAGTTTTTTTATTACCAAAGTTATTATTTTTACTTACAAGCGAACGATATATAAATCATGCCATCTCTTTTTAAAATAAAGTTTAACCCTTTATCGACCGACGGTACTTATAAGTACCACTCACTTTAAAATTGCGTAGAAGAACGAATATTCTGACGATATTTAGCTGGAATATTCTTTGAAATCTACTCTTCCAAGATATATGGCAGTACGGGTTCTATGATGAGTATTTTAGCGGGAAAGTCGAACAGTTTTATAGGAGGAATTGTGTTTTCATCAGACGGCGTTTTCAGCGGATTGCGAGGAGTATCATTTTTGTCCCGAAAAAATAGTTAATGTCAAAATTTAAGTCTTATTTTTTTGTATGTAAATTAAGACCTTTGAAAAAATGATTCGACTATTTATTTTAAGTGAACAGTGTATATAATTTTACAGTTGAATATCTTTAAATAATTAATTAGCTCTAACTAATTAAATTTCTCAAAGAGAAATATTTTGTTTATGTATATCCCTTAATTTGAATGCAGTGATTCGAATAAAAGAATATCCCATGAAAAAAACTACAGTAAATCATAATGCGATCGATAAAGGGTTAAAGAGAAAATAAAATCGAAGTAGATTTTTATTTATTCTTCAGCAATTTAAAAGGAAATTTGTTTTTCGGGAAGCTTCTAGTAATTCATCATTTTCTTGCCTCTGATCTTTATCGTAAGTAAAACTTTTGATTACTTCATCCCTCTCCTCCCCAAAAAGTTATCCATATCTATAGAAATCGATAATGGTACACATCAAGAGTGAAGAATACTATTTCTCAAGAGTCCTCAATGTCTTGGTGGGGGCGCTGTTATCTTCATAACCTCGACATCAGTCACTTTAAAAGACTTCCGGTCGTTCCCCCTCTCCACGCTATCTCTTTTCACCTCTGTAATTTTTTTTTCTTGCATCTTGTATTGCCTGTGAGAACAGTTGTTTAAAATTTTAACATTTTTTTTATACAGTTCCCCCCCCTTCGATGTCGATATGTTTAAAATGCGACTCAGAGAATCCTTTATTATTGAACAGATTCGAAACATAATGAAAGTGACTGGTTGTTGGTTTTTATTGTATTGTTAAATATGTGACAGTTGTGACAAGCCAGAAAAATTGTGTTTTTGTCGTGGTTTCGTCTTTGTGTTTGGTATTCTCTTTCAGAACGACCGAGCTACGTGTTTACAATATTTTTTTCCTTCAAAGCTATATTATCTTAAATTTCATTGAATCTATTGTAATATTATCTTTTCTAGAATGACTGTTTTGATATATGTAGGAGAATCCAATTTGGGCTGTCTTTGAAGGGTTTTAATTTTAATTAAAAGGGTTTCTTTTATTATATTGTGTGCACTTTTCAGAATGGTTTATTTTTTCTCAATTTAAATGCTTTGAATTAATTTTTTTGTCATTTGATCTTAAAGTGTATATTTATACAAAAAATAAACTAATATAGAAATGGTTTTTCAGAAAACAAATTGATTGGTCTTAAAGTGTCATGCTTTGAGGATTTTGAAATGAAAATGCAGTCGAACCTCCATGTAACGAACCTCTATATTGCGAATTTTTCTATATAGCGAACTTTTTCCTGGAACCAAGAGCATTTCACATTTCACGAAGTGCATTTTCTATATATAACGAACTTTTTCTCCTCTGATTCAATTTTTTTCTCCCTTTTCTTTAAAGTATTTCTGGACACTTCAAGTTATTCTCTTTTAGCACATTGTATGGTGGTCATAAAACTTGAACTGGTTTTATTAGGTGCCTAACTCGCCTAGAGCAATAGAATTCTGGGCATTTCATCCGAGAAGTACAACCTTTAGCCCCCATTGTCCAGTTCACTGGAAACATCTTCGATATCTCCTTTCACCCTCAGTGGGGTATCGTGTCATTGAACTAGCCTTCGTTCATTTGTAGTATTGATCAGCCGTATTGGCAACTTGTTTTGTTGCTCCAAAATGTCAAAACGTATGTGCTTCTGCATCAAAGAAAGTAAATTTTTTTCTTCAGGCAGTGTGAATAAAGGCGTCATGAAACTTAGCTTACAGTTTTCCTTTTTTTATAGGTTGATATATAAAATAAATATATATTAGTTTACAAAAAGGTGTGAATAATTCCTTTTTTTTTAATGTATAGTGTTTATGAATTTAAAAATTTGTTTTATGTGGTTTATAAAGAAAATTGAAAGGCGAACCTCTATATAACGAACTTTTTTTCGGGTTTTAGCGACTTCGTTATAAAGGGTGTTTTTTAAGAGGTATAGAACTTTAAATTGCAATAAAACAACGATGTATTATTCGATTGACATGAATTTCTTTTTATTCGAAAGATAATCTTGTGGCATTACATTTTAAATATGATTTCTGGCATAGGACTGCCACGGCTGGCTCGGATGTAGTCCAATCTGGACGTCCAATTTTCGATGACTTTTTCCAACATTTGTGGCCGTATATCGGCAATAACACGGCGAATGTTGTCTTCCAAATGGTCAAGCGTTTGTGGCCTATCCGCATAGACCAATGACTTTACATAGCCCCACAGAAAATAGTCTAGCGGTGTTAAATCACAAGATCTTGGAGGCCAATTCACAGGTCCAAAACGGGAAATTAGGCGGTCACCCAACGTGTCTTTCAATAAATCGATTGTGGCACGAGCTGTGTGACATGTTGCGCCGACTTGTTGGAACCACAGCTCCTGGACATCATGATTGTTCAATTCAGGAATGAAAAAGTTAGTAATCATGGCTCTATACCGATCACCATTGACTGTAACGTTCTGGCCTTCATCGTTTTTGAAGAAGGATTCCACCAGCCCATAAAGCGCACCAAACAGTTTTTCTGGATGTAACGGTGTTTCGACATACACTTGTGGATTAGCTTCACTCCAAATGCGGCAATTTTGTTTGTTGACGTAGCCATTCAACCAGAAGTGCGCTTCATCGCTAAACAAAATTCGCTTATGAAAATCTGGAATCTCGTTTTGGGCCCATTCGACGAATCTACGCCTTGCTTGATGATCGTTTTGATGAATTGCCAAACCAAACTGAGAATAAATCACTTGACAGCTGTTAAATCGGTCGCCATCTTGGAAAGTAATGCCAACTTAAACTTCTATACCTGAAAAAAAAACACTCTTTTTAAAGGTCCGACTGTATTTATAATTTTCTTCCATAGCATTTTTTTTTCATTGCAAATGTGTTTTCATTTTGATTTGCAAGACGCAAATATCTAGTGTGTTTTTATCATTCAGCATTTCTGCCGATAGATAAGGTGATATTGGTAAGAAAATTGGCGTTATCGGCAGTAAAAGTAAAACCCTAGCCAAGCCAGTTGACTTTCACTGGCCTTAAGTTTAAATAAGATGTTTCTAAATAAGAAAGGAAAGACATCTGTATTCGTTTCAAGGGGAATAATAGCGTTTGTTCCTCCCACAAACCCTGTAACCTTAAGTTCATGACGGTTACCTGATAACGTGTTCTCATTGAATTCAAAGCTGACATTAGACTTGCACTTGTTCTGCTTGTAATATTTAGGTACAATTTCTATTGTGAAAACTGGGTTAAGATGTTCAATCATCAAAGTCCTTTGAAACGTTTTTCAAAATTAAAAAGAAATCTTATGTGTTTTTAAATCAAATACATTATTGTTTGCAATGGGCGTTATTACAGTTGCCAAATATATGTTAAAAACAAAAATAGGCAATATCGAAATGCATGAACGGATTGGCTGAAAACACGTGATTGTATTTATCATGCAACTATGACGTCACATGAATTTTAATAAATTTTACTTGCCATTTCAAATAACTCTTGATTTGTTATTTTTCAAAATCTAAAAATGGTTTCCATACATTACTTTTTTCTCTACTTCCTTATTATCCCATAATATTTTATTTTAAGTTTGTGCTTGCTATGTAAGAAAAAGTAAAAAATCTGAAAAAATAAAAAATGCCGCGTGTTTACTCGACACACGCCAAAAATGAGAGTGAATTGAAACTGTGATACACACAACCAGAGTAAGATTAATGGCATATTAAGCGTCCTGCTTCCCAGGTTTTCATTAAAAGCGCAATATATCATAGGTACAGACCGATGTCATGTTTGCGTTGGCGTTAAGTGAATAGGTGTGCGCTTTTTGTGTTTGTATGGGGAATGAGTTATTGAGGATTTGTGTGCTGTTGTAGACTGTCGCAGTTCCAGCCGTCTACATGGATATTGTAAGTACCTTTTTATTAAGATGTATTGTTTCAGATGTTTTTTCTGTGCCTCATTTTTGTTTGGATTTTTATGATTAGAAATATTTTATTTATTGGTTTTTTGTATGAAAGTAAATATGTAATTATCTTTTTAGATTATTACCATAATATTTCGTAGCTTTTTTAAGACTTATGAAGAACATGTTAGAGTTAAATTTTCTGGCTTATGTCCCTGCTTACCAGTGTGAATGATAATATCGATAGATTTCCTGACTTGTCGTGCAGTTATTCAGATTCCAAATTGCAGATTTCTTTTAATGCACTTTCTTAGCTGGGATATTTGATGATGAAAAAAAGACTCTTGCTTTAAAGGTCGTTTCCTCGTCACATCATTGGATTAGGAAGGAATAGGAATTGTTTTACTTCCTTCATGATGACTGTATGAAATGTCAATTAGACTAAATTGTGACTTCAATTAGACCTTATAAATTCAACCTCGTTTTTCTTTTTTAGCACTATACCTTACTAGTTTTTAGGTAACTTTATTCCTCGATGTTTTTCGACTATCATCAAATTAGTAGCAGTAAGTTTTTTTTTCGCGTACTGTTTGGCAGTGGTGTACTCAGAGGAAAGGGGGGGGTCAAACACCCTCATAGACTGACAAATTTAGTTTTTACTTTAGAGATTACTCCTCAGCTCCTTAGTCTATTTGGGTTTTTCGAATATAACCCTATCTCCCCCATAAAAGGTCTGTGTACTACCCTATTTTTTAGGACATACAAGTGGGGGATAATCTTTTCGGAAACCATTACTAACATCTTAGCATCCTTCAGACTTTGATACAGAGTTTATTTCAAATATTGTGATGGGAGCAATATGTTTGAGACTTGTTAAACGATGTCTTCTGAACCAAGCCTCTAATTTAGGGTTATAGTCTTTCAATTCCCGTTGTATAACTTCAGCAAGCATTTTCCAAACTAAAATCAAATCTAATAATCTATAGGAATACTGCCTTTACTCTCTATACAAATGATTTTTCTTCTTTAAGTGTATTTCAGCTAATATCCATGTGGATTCATCTGAAAAGCAGCGGAAACATTTTCGACATCCAAAATAGGCATTCAATTACAGCAAATTCATTTGTCCACAATTGCTATGCGACATTCAGTACACACCTCGAACACAATAAGCACATGAGCTTTTACATCAATCTACATTCTTATTTATGACAGCTATCGTCGCAACTAAACACGGCTTTCCAGGGAAGCAGGCCAGCAAAGCGTGCAGCTCCACGCAGGAGCGGTCAAGCGTGGAGTCCATTGAAAAACATTGCGTGCCCTGCAGGTTGTTGGTCACTGCCACCATGCCCGAGAATAATGCTTGGAAACACTGGGATAAGACGCCGGACTGAGCTGGAAATCCGATTAGGATGGATTTTTCAAGCCGACGACTCATGTTTTTGAACCTGTGTTACTTCTCAAATGATTGTTGTAAATTTTAGGTCCGGGATGAGATCTTAGAGTAAAGGGTTTTTTTCTTTTGTTATATGTTAGGTTTTTTCGTAGTCGTTATAAATGTGTTTTTACTTATCTATATGTTGAAATTTAAATACATTATGTATTTGCTTCGGATATGAATCCGTTATAGTTATAGCCCATCTAATTTTTCTGTGAGAAGAATTGTAAATATTGAGGTATTTGGTTTCGTTTTCAATAGACTTATAGTGTAAGCTATTGGAAATATTCAAGAATAAATCTTGAAAGGTTTTCATCATTTCAATTTCATTTGGAGAGAAATTAGTTGCATGTTCTGTTTGCACTTTTAAATGAATCTTCCGTTGCATAAACTTCAATGCCTTTGTTCAAAATTATTATGAAAAACCGGTATGAAAATCATGGGCTATCTGGTCGAAATATTCTAGTAGAGGGTTTGAATTGCGATTCCTTCAAATATTCGCAAAATACAAGACTACTACGAGTAAAATGGAACTGAGTTTTAAGTATCCCATACTGTATGAAAGAACTCGCAGAGAATGTCTTCATTATTTTATGAGATGGCTCACGCACACAAAATGATGAGGATATAACTTATCCTAACTCCATTCAGCTAACAGTAATAAACCCTGGTTTATTGAGAGGATTAAAAATTCGAAATTTGAAACCCCCATCAAAAGATTTGGAATTATAATAAATCTGTAGCACAGCTAGTATATCCAGGCCTGTGAAATAATCTGAGGCACCCCATGTTTTAAAAAATCCATGAGTGATTAATATTTCATTCCTTCATCTGACCTTTTGGTTGCGAAGTTTGAGGTACATCGACTTATCTCATTGTTTTTAATTTTTGTTTTGAACTCATAACGATAAAAATACTACATTAATAATTTTATCATATTATAAATTTAACTCTCCTCATAAGCTATGTGATCACAAAATTTTAGAATCATTTTTTCCTTATCTTCCTTTTCGAAATTAGTTTTATCTTGATGTAATGAAAATTACGAAGAGGAATATTAATAGATTTCATTGCTTTAATAGAGTAAAGGGAAAGGGGAAATTTTATTAGAACATATTATGTACTATAATAATTAATGTGCATTTTGTTCCTGGAAATTGTACCCTTTTCGAGAAGCGATAAAAAAATATTCTTTGGGTTTGCAAAAAAAAAAATACTTTCAAATTTATACCAGTAATTGATATAGCAATAAATTTCCCTTTCCTATTTTAATCTGTTGCCAGAATCTGAATGAAAAGAAAAAACGAAGATTAATGTCAAATCGAAATGTTATAAGTGAATAATCAACGAAAAAAAATCTGTAAAAAAAACAAAAAATCGTGTGATTCTAAAAAACTTTAAATTGAAGTAAAATTTGGAAATACTTTTAATATTCAATAATCGGAAGTATTTGTTGAAGTTAATAAATATTCATATGATGTAATTGAAACACTGCAAATTCTGTTAAGCAATTTCCTCGAATATAGATATTAAGAATCTGTTATGTGAATTTGGAATTATTTAATAGTTCGGAATAAATGTGACACTTAATATCAAATGTTATCTCAATCTTTTATAAAATATTTATTTCTGAAGTTGATAGATATATTAAAACACACTCAAATATATCTACAGCAAATATAATTGAATTCCCTTCGAAAAAACTACTGCGTAGAGAATTTAAATAATGATTTATAATTCATGGAGAACGTGATCAGGAAGTATCGTGAATAACTACTAATTGAACGCAACGTTTATACTAATGAATTTGAAATCTTAATTTTAAAATCAATTAAGTATTTAAAATTCCTTTAATGTATCTTTTAGAACATCTGCATGAATTTATTTATTTTTCTAAGAACTTTGTTTAAAACCGTGTGAAATGCAACCTGTGTGCAAACGCCTGTTAAGGCTGTGCATTTTACATAATTTAATTAATTTGAATTTAGAGGGCAAGGAGCGTAATATTCTAGTTTATAAAATTACAACTTGGAAACTTGAGAGAAAGAAATACTGAAATCAGAGAAATATTTGCATGGCTCTTTTTCTGTCTTTTTTCCATTGTTTTTTTTACGGTTTTTTTTTGTACTGTCAAAAATGTGATAGATTCTTGATATCTTACTTAGTATGGGAATGTTTCGGTATAATTTCAACGAAATTATCTAGTAAAAGAAGATTGGGATTATAAAAACCTGGGGTTTTTTTAGTTTGTTTTGTTGATCTTTTTAGTTGTAATTGTTTTATTTTCTTAATTACAAGAAACATTTTCACTGAAAAATAAACATTTGTCACTAAATTAAATAAAAAAAGGTTTTTGTAATGAATCAAAGTGAATTATTCTCTTTTTTAAAACTGTTTTGTATTCCAGTTTTAAAACTTTGAGGAGTTTTTTTTAATATAGCATGATTTTCAATGAGTGCTTCAAAACATTTTACGACATAAAGAAACAAGTACAGACTTTTGAAGCAATTTTTTCTTTTAATCTTGCGAAGTTCCATAAAATTTGATAACTTTTCTGGTAATACCTGAAGAGCACGAGAGAACGAAAATTATTATATTCCACGATAGCCCATCGAAAAGTGCAGTCAACAGGAATCTGCTTCCAGTATTAAGCTTTATTTTCGATGGCTGTCATAAAAGTTACAGTTAATCCAGATTTAGTTATGTCAAAGGAAAGAAATTACAGTTACATCAAAGGAAAGAAATTAATCAAATAAAAATTACTAATAAATGATCCCATCATATTATCAATATTCCATGGTATCTTGCGAAAGCGGGAAATGTACATTTTCTTAAAGAACTAAGCCTTGATATCGAATTAAATGGCTGTCATATAAGTTATGATCCATATCGTCAAATAGTGTAAAATCGAAAGAAAATAATCCAATTAAATTCTTCAGTAAGCTAACTGGCGTCTTCTCAGATAGCAGCCAAATATGTCAGTTCACACAGCTGTTGTTTCTGTTATAAATTAGAAGAGTGTCTTGATTTCAACTCACAAAGGAATCTATTCACCAGTATGAAAATAATGAGGATAAATTTTTCGAATTTTGTTTAACTAAACATGTCTGCTTGTGCCAGCATTCATTATCGTTTGCATCTTTGAGAATCATCGAAAGGAACCAATCTGAAGAAAGATTTTGTCGTCTAGCATTTCACCCTTTCCTTTCGAAATATAATTTAGAAGATAACAAGGTTAGAATATATATTGTCCGTTTTTAGTATATCTGTTTCTTTTTGTTAAATCCAATTTATTCATTTTTACCCTAATGAAATCGTAGAAGGTTTGTACTTGGAACTTTTGGAGATGATGCTGAAAGTTAATGCTATTTTCTTTTCAAATTGTACAAATACATTTTAAGAAGTAAATTGTGGATTTATATTTTCTTCAAACATTGCATCATTAGTTTCATTGAGTTTAAAGTCTTGAATCTAAATTGTTTAATGTGCTGGAAAATTTGTGTTGTAGAATTAAATATATCGTTATAAAAAGCAGCTAGGAGATCTTGATTGTAAAAGATAAATATCTTTTAAAAAAAGCAAGCATTTATTGTTATTATTTTTGAAAATCATTCTTTTTTCATGCAATCACGAACTTTTCCTCGTTTGTCTTTTATATAAAAACAGTTTCCATCGGCCATTATGTGAATTTTTTTTCTTAAAATAAAACTACATCTGCGATAAAACAATTTTCTTAATCATTTATTGGACTGATGACTTTCTAGTTATTTCTTAATAAATTGTTAAAATTGTTATTAACTTTTATATATAATCAAAGAAAATAGTTTTATTGTTGAATGGTTTACGTAACAACGTTTTGCAAATTAAGAAAAAATTCATGAATATATATATATATATATATATTTATATATATATTAGAAATGTTTTTAAATGTATTTTTATTACTGAAACCTGTTTGTTTTAAAAAAATTATAACAGAGTAGAAAAAAAAAGAATGAAATAACTTTTTTACTATACATCTACAGTTTTGCAACTCGTTACAAATTATGATTATTAAAATACGAGTAAAAAAATTGACTAAATTTTTTTATATACATATTTTTAAATTGTAATTTAAAAAAATGCCCGAATTCGAACTCATGACCCAAATTGAAGTATCAAATAATTATTTATTTTTAGAACCTCCAACTCTTAATTTGCTAATTTTTTTTCTTCAAAATATCGTTTCTAAAAAATTTAAAAATACATAAATATAAAAAAAAAAATTGGAAATGTATTAAATATAAAAAAAAATGAGAACTTTGATGAAACAAATTTAAATATAAATTTAACAAAATTTTTCATTAAAATGTAAAAACTAAATGAACTTTTATAAAAAAAAAAAAAAGTGGATACATAATAAAACAAGAAACGAAAGCAAAACTAATTTTTCATGATTTCGATAACAAGCTAGAATTAATAACATCTACACACGACATGCCACATGTCCCAAACGATCACGTTTTGGAAAAGAGATGAATGAGAAATAAGAGCGTTGACGTGAGTATTATTTGTCATTCTGTCAGTGGCAACACGAAATGATCCGTTGCCACGGTAACACAGTATCCCAAACCGCGGGGGAACGCTACAACAACAGTTGGATTGCAGTTTCAGTATCATTAAAGGGCCTTCTGTGCTTGTAAGGTCGTTTGGTCGTTTATTGTCCTCTCTCTTAGCGAAAAAGTTCACCCCTTAAAGGGGCAAGTACAAGCAATGAACTTTCGTTTTTTCCTCCCTTTATGTTCGTAAAAGATCCCTTCATTCACACTTGGGGGGACTTTGTGGTTGTGACTAAAATAACCTTGGAATTGTTTTTTAGAGTAAACTTTTAAAACATGAGATTTCCTTAGTTTAACTTTTTTTATTCTTTCGTTTGCTGCACAAATGGATTATAGTTAATGAAATAAAAAAAGACTTTAAAAAAAATATGTATACATTAATTTAATTCAACATGCACACACAATCATGTAACAGGAATGAATTTCTTGCAGTTAAATTTTATCTAGTTTTAAAATCTGTTTTTTAAAAATAATCTCTTCAACTGGAAGAATAAGTTTCCTAATCTGTTAGAAAAAATCTATATCTTATTTTGATTTTATGAGAAATGTAATTTCATTTTAATCGCTGTTTATAAACTTTGTGTAAAAAAATTTAATAAGACTAGGCAATTCTGTATCAACTGTTAGTATGCTTCAACGGCAAACTTCTGCTCCTGCGTTCCCTGCCAAATTTTCTATAAATGTCGAATGCTTCACAATTGCCAGAACTTTTGCTCCGAATGTTGCAATGTTCTGGCAATTGTATATTACAAGATGTTGAAAGTAATTTTAAATTTGGCAGCTTTGTTTTAAGTTAGAAAATTTAAATGTTTGTTCTTCTATGAACTTGTGATCTCTTCAATTTATTTTTTCCCATAATTTATTTCTTTCCGTTTTGTTGGACGTTTCTAAAAAGCATACTTTTTTATGAATTAAGTTTGACTACATTGATTGCTTAAATATCTGTTTTAAATTTGATGGAATTGGTTATTTTAACAACTGAATATACCTCAGTATTGAATTAATTGAATCGCTTCTGAAAAATTTAATGATAATCGTTACATTAACTGATGCCAACAAATCTTAAAAAGAAAAGTTAGAACTACCAATTCTCATAACATGTCATGATATTTATGAATGGTATAAAAGTCTTGACCCGAGTAACCCATTTCCTTTTATTTTTCATTTAAAGTTCAATTTAATCATCCTTCCTTTTTTAATGAGACTGTATGCATACTTATTAAACAAATCATTAAAATCAAATAACCAAAGATTTCTATTCCGGCACGCTATTTCAAAATTGTACATTTTTTAAAATGTTTTTTTAGCGAAAATATCTGTAATCAAAACTCTGAACCTTGTATGCTCTACTTAATATCCCCACACGCATCAAATCCGAAATCGCCACACAGATTGAATAACCTCCACTCTTATGTCTGCCCCAACGGTTCCCTAGAATTCCTTCTTGCGTGAATCCAAACCACCATTTATTCCGACCTTAACTATCTATTAATAGTTATTCGAAGAATCCTTTCCCGCCTACTAGTATAGAACTTAATGACAGAGGAGTTGCAAGACATGTTTTATTTTCAATCCATCCTGTTGGTTCTGCCTCTACAATTTTAGGACTAGAGGCTTATTTGCGCAGGTTCTGCAACGCTTCGTTGCAGAGGTATAACACTGAAGTGGTTTATTGAGGTGTATATAAATCTTTATACCCTTTTTGGGAGGTATTGTAATGAATGTACATGAGTCATGTTGTGTGCTTTAAAGCGTGGAAGAAAGCGTAGCTATTCGTTGGAAATAATTTGGTGGCATTTGGTATATCTATGGATTGTTTTTCGCGTACTGTGTAAGTGGCCTAGAAGTAAAAACTGGGTCTACTCGTAATTGTTTTAATTAAGCTTCGTTTCAATTTAGCAATCAATTCAATGAATTGCTTTTTCATGTTTAATTCAATTAGTTTCGTCCTTAGGAAGTCGTAAATATTTTTGGCACAATGGATGGGAAGTATAGTTTGAGGTCGTTATTAAATAATATGGAACAAACTCGTGACTAATTTAGGTCATCGGTGTCTACCTTGAAGTTGATTTATCTGTATTAAATTTAAATTAAATGACCATATTTAAAAGGAAAATATTTTAAATTTTTTCCAAGATTATATAAATGTCTTTTGAAGGATTTGAAGAACGAATAAGATGTTTTTCGTCATACCTTAATTTCAAAACATCCTGTGAAAACCTTAACAACAAAATTATGAGTATTTATTTGCAAATTAGCAATTTTTAGACTTTTTTTATAGCGATTTCTTACTAAAGGAGTAAAATTATATAGCATTATATTGTGGTATATTTTTCTGTAGAGTTTCAGGCCTTTTGAAGTAGGCCTTTTTTAATCATGATTGTTTGAGAAACAGTTCAATAAATTAATGTCTTTCAATCACAATGAGGCTGAGCTTTTTTCGAGCTTCTGAAATTCATGTTGAATTCCCCTTATGTTTTTATGTATTGTTAATTTAGGAAAAACCTTTTATAAGCATATTCTTTAAAAAAATTCTCCAGTGTGCGTGTTTTAGTAGGTATTTTTTTAGACTAGAAATGAATATGAGGGGTATTTGATTAGATCTGTAGAAATAAATTTTACAAATAAAATTGCAAATTCTTTAAGGAAATCTTTTTATCTTTATTAATATTTAGTAGTTTTTTTTAACTCACAGAAATGGTATTCGCGTTCAACATTAAAATTCAGTTGGCCCCTAAGCTACTATAGTATTATTTACAGTAGAAAACATTTATTTTTACATCGTTACAGTTCTTAATTATACACAATTGCCTACAAGTTTCTTCATTTTACTTTTATTTTTGCCATTTACAAATGATTCAAAAAGTAATTTTAGTATTTTAAAATTTATATCAGTAAAACGTAATTTTTTAATGTGGTATTGTCAGTCTAAAGATAAGTTAATATGGTCCTTTTAATAAGTTTGCTGAAAGCATAGGTTCTCAACGTGGGCGTTTGAGGCTTTCAGGGGGCAGTAAAAGGCCCAGAGAAAATTAGGGGCGTTGAGATAGCATGGAGGACTTCGGCAGATTAACCAAATATAGACTAAAAAGGACTTTAAAAAAACACGCTGATTATATACTAACAAAAGTAAACTTTAATACTGTGTGTGGTTACCGTATGTTGATTGTATGTATTTTGTAAGATCGTCTTGTAGTTGAATTAATCAGCTCTAATTAATCGGATTTACCGTTTTAATTATTTCCTTCAAAACACATCACTATATTAATAATTTCATTTACAATTAAAAGTCACATCAGTAACTACAGGCAGCTTCGTCTATTTTACGTTCGAGACTCCTCTTCTTCTCTCCTTCCCGCTCAAAGGCCAAAACAGTTCACAGCAGCGCCCTCTTTCTAGTCTATCGTATGCTATGTGTCAAGCCTCCTAGTGTACTATGTGCCACGCCGTTACAATTTAAATAATTTCTATCACGTGTACGAAAATTCACATATTTTGGTTGTTCGGGAAGTGGATGAAAAACTTAGAGAACATTACGTTTAGATCTACAGTTAAATTGAATGATATAGTTAATTTTTGTATGTACGTGTTGTGTCTGACTGTGAGCAGTAGGAAAAAAGTTTCGTCCACTGCACTTCATTGCGTATATTATCAAAGAAATATAATTAAATATATTAACCAGGAATTAACGTGCGATTCTTTAAAGGCTGAAACTGTCATTTTTTTTATTTTGAAAGCAGTAGTTTATTGTGAATTACTTCATATCATAAAAACCTTCTTTTAAAAAGCGTCTTTATAACAGGGAAGCTAAAACTTTTATTCCACTCTTTTAAATAAGAAATTCAATAGCGTTTCAATTCCAACAGTATTCTTAACTAAAATATATATTATATATAAAATATAAAATATATAAATATATAATAGTACCTTAAACTAAAATATATAATATTACACATATTTAAATATATTTGTGGCAATGGCTATTTCTGATTCGCAAGCGCAAAAAAAAAAATCTGGGGCTTTAGAAAGAGAATTAAATTTAAAGAAATATGTTCTATTAAGTAATAAAACATAATTTTAAAATTCTTGTTTTCACCAAGTATTACGTACGCTCTTATTTCTCTTGAGTAGGAGGGGGCGGTAGCGAAATATTCACTAGAAAAGGGAGCGCCAGTTCAAAAAAGGTTGGGTCTGTAAGGAAGTTATTAGCTTTCGGTAAATGGTGTTTCACTGAATTGGACCTATTGAAGGTAAAATTATGATCTCTCTCTTGAATTTATGTTTAATATTCGAAAATATTTCTCGCTTTCTTTTTCTCCCTTTAAATTTTTTTACTTTGGAGTTTCCTAATATTTTCTTTTAACACAAAACGGGAGTTCGTTGGGTTCATCCCCACCCTAACAATTAATACACTGTTCCCGAGACGCTTTTTTTCCCCATTTATATTTATTTACATAAGTTAGTCAGTACTTCACCTTCCCCATAGAAAACGTGTCCACACGCCTTTTAGATATATGTATCCTCTCACCTATATCGTTCTGTATAAAGTTCAAAATATTTTTCACTCAAATGTATATTCAATTTTTTTTATCATCCACTTCCTGTATGACACTTCAGCACTATATGTCACTCGGTTCTCTGAATAAATCCCTCTTGCTACAAAAGATTGCCTTGAATTCCCAGAACCTAGTACAAGACTGAGAAAATGTCTTGGAGTAAGAGCACAATCTCCTCCCCCTCAGTTTTTAAGTTGAAGAGCCGTGACATCATTGTTCCGTGTGAGTGAGTAAGCGCGAGAGAAAATATTTAGCCTCATATCTTTTAAAACTTTCGCTTTTTTTCATGACTCATTGCGCCGCCATTCGAAAGTTGATTTCGATTGTGCATGAAAAAATATTTCTGTGGAAGGGTAAAGTTTGCTAACCTCTTAAAATCGATCATTCCGTGAAGTGAACAAACGGTAAAAGATAGTTATTTGCATGGAGTATAATTGTTGAAAGATGTGCTGTATTGACTTTTATGATTTTATCTCCAGTACGTGGTTATTTGATCTCAAGTTTAAATTCTGTAGCGCCATCTATCTGTCAATAATAAAGATAGTTTTTATACTGTAAATTTAATGTAATACGTGTTCAGCAGAGTAAACAATGAAAATTTATTTTTATTAGAACATATTATAAAAACATATTATCATCGTATTATAAATTATAATTTTAACTTGGAAAATATCCTTTGATTAGAAATAAATTGGGAGAACGTTAATTTTAAAATGTGCCCGCGTGCAAAAGATTTTGGTTTTAAGGTATCCGATTACGTTCGGAACCATGATTTTAAAACAGCGGATAAATGGATAATTTTCATGATATTTTGTGTCACTTAGATTAGAATAAATGTATGAAATTGTTTTAAAAATATTATTACTGTAAAAATTCAATTAAATGCAATATTTTGGCAAAAAATTAACTTAGAATGACCTATTTCTAAACGTTTTCCTTGTATGAAAAATGCTTCGATAATAATATTTTGCTTATATAAAGTAAAGATTTCTCCAGAGGGCTTGAACTACGATTTTTTGAAAAATTCATTATTTTCGGAGTTGCTACCAAATAAAATAATTATCGGCGATTTTTTCTTAAAATTTCTCTCCTCTGTTTTATTAAAATATGGATAAATCTGCTTCTAATTAATATATTTCAAAAATTTTAGTTCAGGCTTTGTACAGAGGTGTGAGCTATATACAGGTAAAATATTTTTCTTACAAAAGCATTTTTTATAAAGGAGAATGTTTTGAAAATAGGTTATTCTATGTTCTTTTTTTTTTTGTCAAAATATTGTATTTAAATAATTTTTTATTATATTAAAACAATTTTATTCACGTATTCTAATCTAAGTGACACAAAATATCATGAAAATTATCCATTTATGCACTTTAAAATCACGGTTCTGAACGTAGTCGGATACCTTAAAAGAGAAAAATTCTCTAATTATAGATGGAGTAGATTTTTCCAATCCATTGTGAAATTTATATTACATATAAAAAATTCCGAAACAGGTTCAAATGGTACAGATTTTGTTATACAACTCAAAACAGTAATATAAATACAATTAAAAAAACATTAAGACATTTTCCTTATTAAAGAATTTAAGGTATATAATTTTTGAAAAAAAAATTCTCTTATGTTCTTTTATTAAATATTCTAAAATAGAATGACTTTTATTTCGTAGTTTTTCTCGTGTTGTTTCAGTTAACTGTATCCTAATTTCAAGATCATTGTTTTAAATTAGCATGAACTATTCATTATGCAATAACTTATGAATTGGTATTCAAGCGGGAGAAAACATCAACTGAATTCTATTTTAAGATGAAAAGAAATATTTAGAATGAAAGGTCGTTTCAAACATTTTCTGTGTGTTGTATTGAATTTTAAATTGAATATGCTATCAATACATTTTGCGTTCTACTTTTTGTGTTATGCGTGAGATACTTTTATTTATTTTGAAAATACACACCTAGCCTTGATCTTAACGTCTAACCTAATAAAAAAATGTTTTTATCCCTCCTAATATGGTGTATTAGTTATCGGATAGAAACTTAAGGGGGAAAGAAACTTATGAGTCATCGTGTTTATTTCAATAGTTATCATCACTGTGTTATGAATCATCGGGGTAACCAGTCAGTGACTCATAAGATAGGATTTCTACTGGGAAAGACTGAATCAATAATTCTCCCTGAAATTAAAGAGTTCTTTAAAATAACACTTCTAAGACTTCTCATTCATCTTGCCTAATAACCAAGAACTGTTTTTTTTTTTAATTTGCAACATTTTTAACCACTTGAGCTGTCTTTTACACACACACAAATGTGAAACATTTTTATTGAACTATTTTTAAAATGTTATAACATGTTTTAAATAGCTTAGATTTCTAAAATTATATTTATTTTTATGAATTTGGTCAGTGGCCTATTTGATAAATTGTCTGTGGCTTTATTTTCTAATTTTATTTGGCAAAAACTTTTAATGTCTATTATGAATCAAATTGTTCTACTTTATTATTTTCGGTAGTATAAATAGTATGTACGATGGGGGGATTGTATGTATACGAATTTCTGGTTCTTTCGTATTATCGCAACAGTCGCCAACTCTATTAATAACTCGCCAATTTGGCACCTCCGATTTCCTTTGTGTCGCATGTCCTGAATTGGCAACTAGGTACTTCGTTTTATATAATGCCGCCAATAGGTTGCGATAATACGTAAGTACCGAATCTCTTCATTCGAACTCTTTTCTGGAACCAAAAACATAAAATATATTGAAAGATGAATCTATTAAACAAATTTTCCACATTACGGAATTTTTTCGGGTCTTAGTAAATAGATGTCCGTCTGTATTTTCATAAATATTCCAGGTTTATTTATTTTTTTAATTTAAAAATCTGTTGCAGCTTGCTTTTTAGCTATCCGTTAAATATGATCCCCCCCTTACATATTGAGTATGTACGTATCAGAAATATCACATTGCTACACATGTTCAATTTTCAATAGAACTATACTTGCAAATCCTTCTCTATTGTAAATGTACTTAAATAATAGATTTTTTATCGAAATGATTCAAACATTCTGCAAAGCATTAATTAGTAATAGTATAATTAATGAATGTTGCAATGTAATTTATATAATACACAAAACAATCTTCATTAATGTTTTACAAATTTTTTAAAATTGGAACTTTACATGACACACAGCTCGTGTCATGAAAATCAAATATAAAATAATGTTAAAAAAAAATTTTAACTCACAAATTCATAATGCAGAAGTTCTTATAATTTTTTGTTCTTGATAAGCTATATTTATCACAGATATAGATTCACTCCAATCTAGATTCATCTAACATTTTAATGCAAAATGTAGTTTGTTAAACTCTGAAAATGTACTTACCTCAAATTCGTCACATAGTAGGGATTGAGGCCTAAATTATTGGAAATTGTGATTAATAGTATCCAAAGTTTATTTCACGAAAGCCTTTTATTCTCATAATCACACAAATAATTAAAGATCTCCAGATCTATAATAACCCGAAAATATACAAAAATGAATAACATATTAAATTAAATCAACGTCGACTACACATTAAAATTCTTTCCTCCAACTGAAAAATCCTATTAAGAATAACTACAAAAGTTGATAACTTAAGCAGCATAATTTAAACAACAAACGATTATATATCAACAAATAAATTAAGTAATTAGATAAATTTGGGTTACTTGAATTAAAGCAGACGATAAAATAATATGGAAGACAATTTTCAACCTTAACAATATCTGTAACTACTGCAAAGTTGAAAAGGTTTTTAAAATTAGTTCAAAATAAAGAAAATAAAACTTTATAAGTAGAACTAAATATTTAACAATACCAAACAGAAGCTGTTGTATGTTGAATATAATTAGCAATTAGAAGATGTATCTCCAAAATCCAGTTTTGCATTCAGAAGTCATAGATTATAACACATACAAGTAAAATTTGAATATTGATCATTTCTTGAAATTGGAGCCAATATTATATTGCAACATTTCTTGAAAACATTTTTAAATATATATATATATATTCGTGGTAATATTCTTTCTAAATCTTCGATTAAATTTCTCAGAAGATTTTGAGTGGAAAAAGTGATTGAAGTACCAACTCGAATGCGCCATCTCTACCATTCGACAGTGATTAAAGATGAGCGCAGAACTTACCAAATTAGTCTGTTGGATAGCTCAAATGCAACATTAACTAAACTTTGAGCTTAGTTTTAATACAAAATTGATTAATTTCTTTTGTTGCCTTAAATTGCAGTTAATCGTTTCTCATGGTTAGGGATTGCAATATTAGACCAAAAGTTCAAAATCGGTATTTGGTATTTTTTAGATTTTATACCGGAATACTGGTTTTAATACCGGTAGTAGAAATTTTAAAGAAAGAAAACAGTTATTTCTTTGTTTTATTTGCCAATTTTATAAGAGTGTAAATATCACAAAAAATAGTTTGTAACTTATAAATTGTAACAGTATATAAAGAGTCACAAATAAGTAAAGGAACATCTGCTTTAGTTAAGTCACAAAAAAGTGTAAATATCACTATTCAGTCTATGGAATTAAATATTTTTGAAATGTGATCTTAAAAACATAATGCATCAGTTGTACGGTCATGAAGCCTGGAACGTAATTTTGTGCAAATATTATCAGCTGTCGAAAACGCTCTTTCGGCATCTACGCTAATTAGTAGTACTGTTAGCAATGAGCGATTTACTTTTTCCAAGTATATTTACCAAGTATTTTTCAAATAAATTGATTTCTCCTCGGATGGTTTTAGATATAGCTGATTTCTATATTGTATTTTGGATTGTTGAAATTTTTTTAGCTATCGCTAATTCTAATTTTTGTTCAAGAGACAATTCATTTTCACTATCCACATCATCATCTTCGATAACTGTACCGAATTCTTCCGAATAGGTTTGTGGGTAAAAAAATTGAAGAAAGTTTACTATAAACTTGATCAAATTGGAATTGTTAATCTCTTTTCATTTTGTAAATCATGATAATTATGTAAATACCGTAAGACATTTTCTATTTCGGTATGCCTTCTATGTAATTTTTCAATGTAATATATAATTCTTCAGATAGTGATGTGTGTTGTTCTTTTAGTGACTGCAACATGAAATTTATATGCATATACGAATATCAGACTACGAAATACCCAGAGCGATACTGCAGTATCGCTCTGAGCTGTAATAAGGTAGTTTTGGCCCGCCTTCTTGGATGATTCACATATTTTACCACTTATCTTGATTGTACGATGGAACTTTATATTCATCTAATTTCGCCCATTAGGAAGACATAAAAACAAAAACATATATAATTTTGCTGTGTTGGTGATCCACTATATGTTCAATATAGTGGAGACAATTTTAAAAATTTCTTGTAAACGGTATGTAAACTTTTGAATACCGCGATATTACAAAATTGTACAAATGGCTTAAAATACCGTTATCCGGCATCCCGATATTGCAATCCGTACTCATGGTCAATGATAAGTAATATTAACCCATAGTCTGAATTTAACTATGAATACATATAATAATTTTTCGATATAATTATGATTTCTTAGTCGCTACTATTGATTTGTGAACAGAATGGATTGATTCAACATATGTAATGTTCATTCCTAGACATACGGTTCATTAAATGCCGGAAAGAGAGATCGTTTCCATTTAATTTGTTATATCGGAGTTGCGTCGTTCTCTTCATAATTCTAATGCGCATTACGTGTTTCGGAAAGGGAAAAAGAGTAATGGTGAGAGAGAGAAAATTACTTAATCTATACTACTGAAGATTCTTCTAAGCGTACTCTTTTTTTTTTTCAGGGAGGAGACACCCTTTAATATCTCTAAATTAAAAAGGCCTTTTGGAAGTTTTACTTTTGTCTCATTTGTTTGTTATTACTTAATATAAGAGTGCTTTGGGGGAAAAAATAGATTTTTTTATTTTGTAACAATAATAAGCTTATCATTAATTTCAAGTTTAGGAATCTGCTTTTATTATAGCCCTTACGGAAGGAATGTACCTTTTCATCTATGAAAAATAGAATGTATTGCACCGTACTTGTATGCGACTCCCCTTTTATTCAATAAGGATTTTTTCATATTAGTCTTTCAATTTAAAAATTTGAGTTGATACTTTTAATTTTCAAACGCGGTGATTCTTATGAAAATTCTGTGCAGTTTCTTTTTAACATGCTACATAGTATTTCTACTCTCTTAAATTATTCATTATAATACCGGGGTTCCACGTTTTGAAGACAGGATGCGTTTATTTAGTTGAAGTATTTAACTATTTTTGATTTTTAGTTGTGTATCACAAAATTCATTGTTTATTTTGTTCTTTATTTTGTAATGCTTGCTCATTGAAATCACTTTTCCAGTTTATCCTGTTTCATGACTGATTATGGGAAAAAAGATTTTACATGAAACAAAAGTTTCTGAAATCTCTTCCTTAATTTTCCATTAACACACAGAGCTTTAAAATATACTTTCGAAAAGTTTAAAATGTCTCTTTAAAAGTTCTATATCTTGGACCCTTTTTTTCATTTTTCTGCATATATATATAATATTTACGCTATAAACTCTAATTTTTTTCAAAACCTACCACAAACTACATGTCTTCATTTCATTTCTAATAGTAATTGCATTTTTTCCCTCCCATTCCACTTTATCTTCATCCTATGATACGCTAAGACGTGACTCGCAGTCCAAAAAGCAAAATTACATTTTCTTCTACCTCGGTTCCTGTAATGACCCAAGGCATCCAATTCTTGACAGTGACATTCCCCGTGCGACCGTAAGAAAACCATATACCCCGGAACATCTATCTTTAGCATCCTAGCACCCCCTTCCACAGTTTTAGCTGCAAACCCCTGGGCCCCTTGGGATGGTCGCCCGTGGTTACCATGGCAACGAGAGGAAGGAGAATCCGAGATCTGTCTGGTCGTCGAAGTAATTTCCAGTTGGGATGGGTTTCGTTGGAGGACGTGATGCTCTTTACTAAATGCATTTTTCACGGGGTGGGTTTGCAAGGATTTGGCGATGGAGATTTAATGCCAAAGGCGCCATTTTAAATATATAAATGTTTGGTATCTCGCAATGCTTTTATTTGATAACTATTTAATCGATACGAATTTGCAATACATTAATACAGTTTGAAAAATGTTGGAAAAGCTATTTAATTTACATCTCATGTCCCATCTATAACTTACATAAACACGCGAGCTGCTTGAGAACTTTTTATTTGCATGTTCATCACAGATGAATATGCAAATTTACAGCAACACTACCGACGTCATCGCGTTGCTGATTGGTTGTGTACTTCACACGGTACACGTGTGACGTTTAATTTTGTTTTTGTTGTATATGTACCTATTCGTTTTTGTTCAATATTTAGAGAGGTTGGCTGCTTAAATAAAAAATCTTGAACTTTTTTTTCTCCCCTCATCTATGCTGAACCTTTAAACGCAGTTTTTAAATTAGATCGTAGCAATGACAAAAAATAGCATACCTAGATTCTGATATTTCCTGTAATACATTCATAATTAAAATATTTTTATATACTATATTGTATCAATCTTGTTGAGATGATTACTAAATAAAACATAAATTATATATAAGGAATACATGCATAATGCTGATCCCTCTGTACAGTGATTAATTTAAGCATATATGATGTGATTATATATGTGATTTTGAAGGATTCTGTTCTAAAATATATATATTCCCACTAAAATAACACTGCCTAAAATGAACGATCAAGGTGAAGCGTGAATGGGTGCTTGATGTGCGTACTCGGTGGCTGAGAAAGGGAGTGTGGTAGATAGACCACACAGATAACTTAATGCAGTTTTTGTGATTTTGTAATCAACCTCAAGACGTTTTATTTGAAATGAATTGCTGTCATATGTGGTCGAGCGATTTTTAAGGGCCACAGTAGCCTAGTGGTTATGGTAACGAACTCGTGGTCAGTGTGTCGTGAGTTCGAGTGCCATTGAAGTTAAGCCATGTAGAAGGGCTGATGCATGTTGAATCTGTTGTAGCTCAAGGTCGTCTCGTTTGCATGGTATGGTAGTTTGGAAAAGAGGGTTCTCTAGCTCAAATGCCGTCCTCGCCAATTGACCGAGGTTTAAAATTATGAGGTCCGTCGCCAAAAGCCTTCGTGTTTATTTATAATGCGATGTTAATAAGCACTCACCCAAGCTACCTCTAGAGAAAATGCACCACCTTAAATCAGATTTTGAACAATTTGAAAATAAAATGTATAAAATAAAATAATAAAAATTATTTAAAAACTGTGTGCAAATGTTTTTACTTCATTACGTGAACAATTTCTCTTAGGCACATGAACGAATGCACATGATCTAGGCTTTGACTGATGACAACGATATCTTGGATTATATTCAAGCATACTATCACCCTCTTTGTGAAGAATCTTTCATCAATTTAGAAGAACGAGCTTATAAAGGAAAAATTGACACTGAAGAAAATATGCAAACGCTAAAAAAAACTTCACATTGCAGTAATCTTGAAGAATTATTCAATGTCATTGGAAGAGCGTGTTAATTAATCGAAAAAAATTATCCAAATGGGAAAAACTTTGGAAAAAGACACATTTTTTAAAAATGATATTCTATGCTGTTAATAATGTGCGAAGGAAAAGGAAAAATAGTTTTAAAAAAGTTTGGCTATTTGTCTGGTTATAAAATGTTTTTATTTTGTGAAAATTAAGCAATATAAAATTGGGCCATTGTGTTAAAGTAGTTATACAAATATTTTTTTGTTTCGGCAAAATTATTTGCTTGTGTTCTCTTGCGTAATCGTTCTCTTCAACGCAAAGCAATATTTTGATAAACTTCTTTATTACAGATTCTAAGAAATCAAATTTATGCTTGTTATTTACGACATTTTACCTATTTCAATAAATGACACAATCATTTGGAATCAAAAAAAGTTTCCAAAATATTTTTTTTTAATTTTTTAATGTATTGGAATTGGTGTAATTGATAGGATTAAATATAAGAAAAAAAGATTAAAAATTAAAATCGTTGATACATTAAAAAAAATTTTTTTAGAGGCTTTACTTTTTTATATTCATTATGCTTAAGAAGTATGACTAAGTCTGACATATATATCATGATAAAATTCTTTCCTATTTCATCTTTCTCCTGGTTTAATTTACGAAAAGACCTCTCATCACCCCTGTTGCGCTATTCATCCAGAACTGTTTCCCTCTGTCTATCATAAAGCCAGGATCATTAGTCAGAACTAAAATTTTTTGTTCTGCAATCTATGTCTTGAAGAAGCCATTCCCACTTCCCTTGCTTTCATGCACCCTTTCTTTATTGCCGTAATACATCACATCCCACTGCACCCCTTTGTGCGGAAGTTACTTCCTTTTGCTCCGTTGCAATGTGGCATAAAATCCACCCCTACGAATTTTCCCAGTGTTGGCTTTCCTGAGGGATGAGTGAATTGAATTGCAAGGGGAGACTATAGTTTGTTCTTTCTTAATAGGATTGGGAGGAAAAACTGGGAATGTTCTATTTTTGCTGAATATCATAAGTAGTGCACAATATACTGTGAATATTCTTTCTCGTGGAAAAAATATTCCAATATTACTATTAGATTTTAATTCCTCTGACTGTATTGAAAACATATTTGAATGTGTAATTTATACATTGGTAGAATTTAACGTGCTTGCGCTATAAGAACCACAATACGAGAAAATATAAATTCATTCAAAACTATGGAAATAAAATAGTTACTATAAAAAGAGAATTTTATTGTGTTCAGAAAGGTTTTTAAAAGCCCTAGCAGTTGCTGGAGGAAGAAGTTTTTGCTACAAAAAAAATTTGAAAATATAGAATTGTGTTTCTTTTAGTGTACTTGTGATTGATTCTATTGTATGCGAGACTTTTTTCCTGAAACTTATCCTCATAAATGAAGAAATTAATGTATTACTAATTTCGAATAAACTTATATGTATTTCATTGTTTCAGATGTCATCTTCTCTACTTAAGCTTGTAAAATTATTTTTTAATTAAAGTTAAATTGAGTTATTTTTTATAATTGTGAATTTTCTCATTTTAGAAATGTGTTTATTACACATTGATTTACTAATACGAGTGATTCATTACCGGATAAACTTACATAAATATTGAAATATTTCTTATATTCCTGTTAAAATTAGTTCTTTATCGACAAAATATATTGATCACGCGCACCCAATTGTTTATATTTATTGCGCATTTTTCACTGTCTAATTATGATATACTATTGCTTTCGCCAGAGCACTTTCTTTCACTTTTTCTTCCCATGTCTTGTGCTTACGTTTAATTTAAGTGTGTATTTATAATAAGTGTGTGCGTGTGTGTGTTCTTTAGTTTTAGTTTTTTTTTCTCGTCTTCGTGATACCCGCTTAAATGAATTTTCTAAACAAATGTTCTAAAGTTGAATATTACATGAGATAGTTATAATAAAAAATAGTTAGTAAAAAATAGTTCCATAGTTATAATAAAAAATGTTGGTATTTTTTTTAATTAATTTTTAGTTTGGAATGCATAATTAAAAAAACAAACTCTGATATTGTGATTGGAATAATTCTAAATTGAATTCAAAATTAACAATAATTGATTGAATTAAGGCTTGGTAATAGTTGTTGCAAGTTCGATTCTTGATTTCAGTAGATATCTTTTTGAATTAAGAAGGTTGCAGTTCAGTAAAACTGAAAGATATATAATCTTCTATATTTATTTGGAGTGGAAACTTTGAATGGGTGGTTTTCGATAGTGACTCTAATAAATAAATATATATATATAACCTTCAAATTTTCAATCGTTAACAAAATACTTTTTATTCATCCGCTGAAGTACAAATGCATTTTTTAAAACTTGTAGTGGATGACACTTGATGTTAATACAGATTTTTCAAATATTAATTCATTTATTACATTTTATTTTTTAAATTTAGTCTGCGTTATTTTTGCCGAAGTTAAATTTTTCTGCGACAGATGGTACCCAGTAAATTTTTCTAACGAAGTAGGAATAGACTTCAAAAAAAAAAATTTTTTAATTGTTTTCATTGACAGTTTGTAAAAAATATCAGTATTTGTCGCTAGCCTATAATGACTTTGCAAATGATACTTTCCTAATATACTAATGTAATTTACTCATGATATTAATGATCAATTTACTTGTTTTAGGTCTCCTGTCTTGGGACATTGATTCGACTGGTTGTGATTTAAGTGGCTTGGAACCCGTATGCTCTAAAGTTGACGATAAACATCTCGCCGATAATGGTAAGTGTTCAATGGTTCTGAAAAGCTTTAAATCTTATATAATTTCCGTTCGAATTCGCTTACTATCTTTTCACTCAAAACTAAATTTCTTCGCTTTTATTGTGTTCTTTGCATTGAACCAAGCAATTATTCTTAAATAATCACTAAATCTTATGGATTCTAATCTTATCCTTCGTACCTTACTCATGTTATTTTCTTTAAAAATCATGTATTGAAATGAAGTGGGATATATTTAGTATAATCTTTCGATATTTAAATATAATTGTATGCCCTGGTTTTTATGTATCTAACAGGTAAACAGGAGAGTTAGATAATGAATACACTGGTAATGTTTCTGTATTCATTATCTATCTCTAAATTTTTTTGTTCTTGTTCAAGTAAGAATTTTTTTTGTTAAATGTTACATAATATACTAGTAAAAAAACGTTAAAATCTTTTGTAAAATTAATAATTTTGTAAAATATTGTATCTCAAACTTGGGGAAAAAAATTAAACATGTTACTGAGATAAATGATCAAAAATATATTAAGAGGAAATGCTTAATTATATGCGCCAATACAAAAAAGTTAGAATTTTATTGTTGAATTTATTTTAATTTCTATATGTTTCAGATGTTCTTATTCAGCATTCAACGGAAAGCCTAGGAGTAGAAGTATTGGTTAGTCCTACTGTAAGCACTCTCAAACAATGTGTGAAAAACTTGTTGTCTACTTCAACTGGCCACAAGCATCTTATCCATGTCGGATACACATTTGCCGGATCTGGTTCCTGGATATTACAGAACGGAACATTCTCATTCGACGATTTCCTGGAGATATTCCAACAGGCTGATGTCCAGAGTCAAAAGCGATGCAACATTAATATCCATTGCGCCGAAGTAGGATCATGGAACAGCGCCAGTTTTGCTGAAAATATATTTGCCAAAGTTGCCAACGTAGCCTTCAACCCTCCAGAGAAGGTCAGTAGTGTCCCTGGATCAGATAATTTGATTAAATGCCTCGACAGAGTTCTCAGCCCACAAGCCTTGGAAGAAATAATGAAAGCTTCACCTCTTGTTGGAAACATTAGATTCAATCGACCAACCTTATACCTATTCCCTGCCGGACAAGGTGACTGTGCTTTGTTTGGAATCAATGGATTCAACATGCTTATTGATGGTGGCTTTAATAGAAAACCTTGCTCCTGGGAATTCATTCGTCACTTGGATAGACTTGATGCTGTATTAGTTACTCGTCTATGTGAAAATAATGTTTGTGGAATGTCTACCTTGATGAAGCGAAAGTCTCTAAATAATACTTATCCACAGATAGGTTATGTGTTTTGCAACATAGCTGAAAACAACATTGCTACCCCCAAAGAAGTGGCGAAAAGTAAAGATGACCTTATCATAAGTGTCGTGGGAGAAGGTCATACTTTCACACAGACTCTCAACGATTTAAAATTAAAGCCTCATCAATGTTGGCGTGATTCTTCCATTGAGCCTTTTGTACTCTACCATAAAGTTGGTCACGGAACTCTTGAGATGCATGTCCTTAGTCCTCCAAAAGATAGCAAAGAAATGAAAGAATTTCTATCTGAATGGAGTTCCTACAAAGAAACCTTTTCGAAGATCTCTAGTTTGAAGAGTAAGAGTTTAGAAAGCTCCATTCCTTTGTCCCATTCGACATCCATTTGTGCTATTCTCGTGTGGCGTCCTGCAGATCCGAAAGACACAATAACCAGAATTTTGTTTCCTGGAAGTGCCCCTCAAAGTAAAATATTTGAAAGTTTGGAAAAACTTAAATCTCTTGACGTTTTGAAGCAGCCTGTGGTAACGAAATCATCACTTAGCGTTGTCGCTGTTACCAAATCAATAACTAAGGTAGAAAAGACTGTAAGTAGAACAACTATTCCGAATAGAAAGAACACTGCTTCTCCTGCTCTATCAGTTTCCAGCATTGCTTCTAGAAACGGTGATATTGGAGGAGTGAAGAAAGAAGTAAAGAAAGTTGTGAAAGAAGTCAAAAGAGAAAATAAAGATATCAAAAAAGAAGTTATCAAGAAAGAAATAAAGAAGGAATCGGTAGTAAAAGAAGTTAAGAAAACTACTTCTATTCCCAAAAAGGAAGCACCTGTTAAAAAAGAAGTAGCTTCAAAAGAAGTAAAGAAAGACAATAAGGATATAAAACATGTTGTAAAAAAAGAAATCAAAGATGTAAAAGCTGTGATCGATAAAAAAAGTGCTAGCACTCCAAAGAAGGTTGAATCTGCATCAAGTGTTACTAAAGCTGTTACTGAAGTCAAAAAGACATCTACTGTTCGAAAAAGTGCAACTCCTATTAAAAAAGAAATCACTAAAACATCAACCGTGCAGAAAACTGCCGAAGCTAGGAAATCAGCGCCTCCTAAACTTTCTGAACCCAAAGCTGCTAAAGATGTTAGTAACAAAAAGACCGCTGAGACTAAAGCTGTTCCAAAAACAAAACCGAAATCAGCAACTACTACTCCCAAAGCTACACCAAAAACAAAATCGGCTGATGTGCCTAAACCTGGAAGTAAAATGACCAAAGCTGTTGCTGCAAGTTCTATTGTCGCTTCCGCAGTTGCAGTCACTGTTGCTGCTCTTGAATTGAATGAAAAGAATGAAGAAATAGCTGACGTGGAACCCGTTGTAGCTGATGAATTAAAGGATGCTGAAATCGGCGATAAATCTCAAGAAGTAGTAAACGTTTCTCCTTTGCCACCTGAGGCATTATCTCCCACACCATCAGAATCCATATCACTTACGCCTTCAGACACGTTGTCTTCGGCACCTTTAGAGACAGTATCTCCTACTCCTCCTCTGACTAATGAGCCAATATCGATGGAAGAAAAAGAAGTTAACGAAATTAAAGAAATCGAGCAAGATATGCCTTATGAAGCTGAAGCGGCTAATGAGGAAATTATTGACAACACAGAACAACAGGTAGAAGATTTAGATGATGAAGTAAACAAAATTGACTTGGAGCATGCCAAACTACAAGAAAATGCCGATCCTATGTCAACTTCATTTATTGGGACCCAAGACGTGGAAACTCCAGACGTCGAACAAGTTGTCATGAGAACTGAAGCTGCAGCTGAACAATTTGCAGCCAGTAATACTCAAAACACTTATTCTGAAGAGCCTGCTGAGATAGCAGAAAAAGTCGTTGAAGAGATAAATAAAGAAATTCCAGAAAATGAAGTTGCTGATGATATTGTTCAAATTAAAGAAAAAAATATTGATGATCAGTTGGCACAATTATCAATGGAAGGAAGTTTTTGTGCTGGAATGGATTCATATCAACAAGAAAAAATGGAACTGCCGGGAAGCATGGATATTAATGCTTCGGAGCCTGAGAAATCAGTTGATGATTTCCTCCAACAAGAAAAGCATGATGATTTCCTCCAACAAGAAAAGCATGATGATTTCCCCCAACAAGAAAAGCACGATGATTTCCCCCAACAAGAAAAGCACGATGATTTCCCCCAACAAGAAAAGCACGATGATTTCCCCCAACAAGAAAAGCACGATGATTTCCCCAACAAGAAAAGCACGATGATTTCCCCCAACAAGAAAAGCACGATGATTTCCCCCAACAAGAAAAGCACGATGATTTCCCCCAACAAGAAAAAGAAAAGCACGATGATTTCCCCCAACAAGAAAAGCACGATGATTTCCCCCAACAAGAAAAGCACGATGATTTCCCCCCAACAAGAAAAGCACGATGATTCCCCCAACAAGAAAAGCACGATGATTTCCCCCAACAAGAAAAGCACGATGATTTCCCCCAACAAGAAAAGCACGATGATTTCCCCCAACAAGAAAAGCACGATGATTTCCCCCAACAAGAAAAGCACGATGATGTCCCCCAACAAGAAAAGCACGATGATGTCCCCCAACAAGAAAAGCACGATGATGTCCCCCGACAAGAAAAGCACGATGATGTCCCCCGACAAGAAAAGCACGATGATGTCCCCCGACAAGAAAAGCACGATGATGTCCTCCGACAAGAAAAGCACGATGATGTCTTCCGACAGGAAAAGCACGAAGAATTCGAACCAAAAGAGGTAGACTTGAATGAAGAAACATTCAAAGAGAAGAATGAGCTGGAAGTGCATGAGAGCTCTGAAGAAGTAGTAAAGAAGAAAGAGCTCCAAATGCATGAAAGTTTTATTGGAGAAGTTGATCACCAAGAAGAAGCTTCTCACACGGTTGTAGAATCTCATTACGAAACTAGTGAATTTGGTCAAACACAGAAGGAGGAAGATTCCAATTTTCTGGCAAGTTCAGCCATGGGTATTAAAAATGATTTTGATGACAAGTTATCCACTTCAGATTTAGATAATAAATATACCAATGAAGTTCAAGAAAAAGAAATACTTGAAAAATATCATGAAGATGATCGTATATCTCCTGTTGATCATTTGCAGCAAGATAAATATCTTCAAGAACAGTCGCACGAATATGCGCATGATCAAGGTTATGCTCAACATGGAGAATATCAACTCGATCAAAGTGGAGGAATTCAATCTGTGCCTTCGGCTATTGACCACAGAATTGGTGACGATTATGATATTTCTCAAAATATCATTGATGATGCTGAAATGCAAGAATCGTCAGTTGATGAACCTGAAGAAATAGTTCGTAAAGAATCTGCTGTTTCAATAACACTGAATGATAATGAACTGGGAGTCAACTATGATGATGACCTAAGAAGAAAAAGTTACACTGAATCAGAAGATGATGTTGATATTCAAAATTACATGACAGACAGTCGAAAAGGTTCTTTTGATCAAGACAAGTTAAATGTTAAACATGATTCTGATTCAGATAATGAGGATGTAGTTAAAAGCCCTACACCTCATGCAGTTGTTGACTATGAAGAGGACGAAGGGCATGTAGAAGACAAAGTACATGATTCCGAGGAACTCAAAGAAGAAAAGAAAATTACGGGAGATGATAGTACAGCATATTTATCAGAAAAGCAAGATTTGGATGAAAAAGATCATGATTCTGCTGAAGATCAAGAAGATGACGGGGAGATGATTAGACATCCTACACCACCCGAGATGAAATATTCGGAAGAAGAAATGCGGGATCCAATTGGGCAACATTACATTACTGCTCCCGGGTTGAAATCTCAAGTCCCAGATATAGCTGAACAACCTTTGTATGAAGAATCGGAAGAAGCTGGATCTGAAAGATCCATTAGTCCTGTCGTAGAGCAACCTGTATTCGGAAATGTTGGCGGGGCTGATTTTCCAGAATTAGTCACAGTATCTGGAGGGACAACTCCTTCAGAACCACAATCTCCAAAGACTGGTTTTGATTCCAAAAAGTTCGTTTCGGAGACTGCCGTGATGGATGCTTTGAGTGAACATGATTGTTCAGAAAGCTCAGCTCATAGTCCGTTGTGTCAGGATGGAACAGTGGCTTTTGAATTACCAGTTTCCGAAGAAACATTCCAAAAAGATGAAATGCAAACACTCGGCAGTACACAACATGATTATATGCAAGATTCAACTACCCAAGAAACCGTTAAACATGAAGCAGATTCCAGAATAGATGCAAAATCTTTAGATAATGCTCCGGATATCGATGATAAATTTGAAAATATTCACAGTGCTGATCATGATGCACCTTCGGATGAAGAATCGTACAGCCAAAACGAAAAATCTGAAACCAGAAGCGAGAAATCAGATGGCGATGAAAAGTCTGACGTCCATCACGATGATAAATCGGACCATCAACACGATGGAAAGTCGGACATGATGGATGACGACCAAAATGAAAGGAAATCTGACATGCATGATGATGACAGATCAGATTCGCACTTTGATGACCGATATGATGATTATGGTGGCAAAGAAGCTGGAAATTATGAATTTCAAGAAAATACTCGATCTCATGCGTTTGGTAATGAGCAACTCAATATCGAAGAATCAAACACATATGATTTGCAATACGAAAGCCATGAAATTCATGAAGAAATTCAATCTAGGGTAGCCTATGATGATTTAGGAATAAATTATGAAACTTCTGATATTCATGTTAAATCTTATGACAGAAAAACAACAGATATTCACGAGAAATATGAACAAAATCCTCAGGACTTTGAATACGATACGAAAAGATCAGAAAATTCCGACATTCACGATGAAAGCAACATTGGTAGAAAAGAATCAAATATTTATGATGAATCCCACATTCCATCTGGGGGTTATGGAGATATAGATAAAACTAATGAGAAACTAATACCTGGCCCTGACACTTTTACAACTACTCATATGGATGATGCATCATTAACTTCAGAAAATTTTCAAAAGAACATTTCACGTGATGACAGGTACGATTCATATGAAAATCAGTTACAGTCTGATTTAGAGAAACTGGATGCTAAAAGTGAAGGCGTACACGATCATCATGAATTTATGAAATCTGAAGATTTTGATGCTTTACATGCAGGCAGCATTCATAACAAAAATGAAGATTTAGGAATAACTGAGCATAAAGACTTTCAAACAATAAATAGTTCTGCATATTCAGAAGATAGATCCCTAACAGAAGAGAAACTAAAAGAATCAACGGATCATCATGCACTTTCCTCCCAACTTACTGATGTTTCAGATGATATTAGTCCTCAACACTCTGAAAACTTCTCCGGCTTTGAAAATAAAGTTTTAACTGAAATGACTGAAGCTAGACAACACGAAACTTTATCCAAGTTTGAAGAAAATGTTCATACTTCTAACGTTACCTATAATGAAAGTTCTATTATTACAAACACAGTTGGGGATGCAAACGATTTCAACAATCCAGTATCGGATGCAGCTAATTACGAGAATTGCAGTTACATGTCCGAAGAAACAAAATTTTCAACTTCCGAGAAGAGTTTTGAACAAACCACGACTTACGAGGAAGAGCGTGTCGTATACGACGAAACTACCGAAACTTCATATTCTAAAATGTCGAGCACTTTACATGGTGCTGAAAATGTAAAACTAGATGAAACGCAGCATGGATACGCAACAGACTTCAATTACCATGAGGGCATTCACGGTTTCGAAGAACCCAACATAATTTCGAACCTCCATGAAGGCTTGACTCATGATGAAACTAAAACTTTCTCTTCAGTCTCCGAGACCAGAATAGAAGATGGACAGGGATTTGGATCTTCTGATATAGCTTACATTGAATCACGAGATGGTAAACAAGAATTGGATCCAACCTCAGACAGCACGTTCGGTCTGAGCAACGGGAAAGATCACGCATCTTGGAGCCATTCAGGGTACTCATCTCAACAATACGTTACCGAAACGAGCTCTAAAGTAATTGAGTCGCATTCAAACTACACAACCACTGAGCAAGAAGCTAGTTATATAATCAATTCTCGATTCCATTCCGATTCGCCAGAAGATAATGTCATGCGCAGCGACTCATCTCCTGATGTTCCACCCTATCCTGTCAATTCATCTGGCCATTTAGATGACGTGAAAAATTCAGTTCTTGGAGAATCTCAGTCTTTCGTTCCAGGCAAAGATGATTATCCTAACATAAATTTAACGAATGCTGGAGCAGTGCCACTGTCGCCTAACAAAATACACAATGCAAACCGTGACCATCCTTACGGCGAATCATCTGAAGACGAAGATAGCTCTTCAGTTCGTGGAACTGTATCTCCTTATGCCTATACCAACAAGGCTTACGCCAAGGAGGAAGAGGACATAGATGGTAATCATATTTACAAAGAATCAATTGCGATAGAGAAAACAGAAATTTTGAAAGAATTCGATGGAAACAATCCACAGACTGTGACTACTCACCAAATGAGTTATTCTCAGGGTTATCAAGAAACAGAGTACACCGGAGAAACAAATTATGATTTCCGTTTAGAAGAATGGGGGAAACCAATGGGTCTTCCCACACCTCCAGATAGTAGCAATAAATCTATTGCTAAAAAGACCGAGAAGCCTGCTAGTAAAACCAAAAGTGTCATCGATACCAATGGCAAAGCATTCTCTCCTACTGTTACGTCTAAGTTGTCTTCCCCAATGAAGAAACTTAAACCAAAAACGACCAAAGAATCCAGCTCAGACCCTGTTTATGTCGACTTGGCTTACGTTCCTCATCACGGTGATCCACAATATTGCGATGTGGAATTCTTCAAGAAAGTACGTGCGAGATACTACGTCTTTAGCGGTATTAATCCAAGCAAAGAGGTTCTCAATGCCCTTTTGGAAGCAAAGAAATCTTGGAAAGAAGATCTTGAAGTCACCATTATACCTACTTACGAAACGGATACTCTGGGTTACTGGATGGCTCAGAACCAGGACGATTTGGCAACATATTCTATTGAAGTGGCGCCATCGGCTAGCAGATGTACGGTAAATCTCCAAGACCACGAAACAAGCTGTGCTGCTTATCGCTTAGAGTTTTAAGAAAATTGATTTAAAAAAAGACTTCTTGAACGTTTTTAAAACTGCTTCTGTTGAATGGGTGCTTCTTTGTTAGCTTTCAAACTTCAGGAAAGAACTTTTCGAATCAAATGAACTGGTGAATGAAAAAAAATCTATTTCGCATACAAAGAACTTTTTTTAATTTTCTGTCTAAAAAAAATGAGAATTCTAACACGAAATTATTATTTTGATATATGTAATCGAATTAAGTGGATTTGAAAAGGAATGTCATATCTTTCAGTTTTTTTTTCAAAGTGGAATACAGTCATTTTTTTGTATACCATTTGATTTGATCTTTTTTATTTGATGGATGAAAAGAAGTGATTAAAAAATAATTAAAGAATAAATGTGTTCACTTCACAGGCCTATTTACTTAAGGAAAATTCTATAGGTTTTCATTTTTAAGTCCTGTATTCCACTCTGAAAAATTCCATTTAGTGCCTAATTGAGAATAAGTGAGAATTAAATTTAAAAGAATTTACAAGAGAGTTATCAGATGTTAGTTTAAAGAGATATTTTCAATTTTATAAAGGCTTATTTGTGCTTCAGTTTGTTCGAGGCAATGTTGAAAGTAATTCATTGATGAGAAAAAAATAGTATTTTAATCTAACGGTATTTATTCATATAAATAAACAAAGTTATATGCATATATGTATGTATTTGAATTTTTATTGAAATCGGATCATTTTATACACCAATACACGAGTTTTGAGATGTACATACTAATTGTGTGACTTTTGTGATTCTTTTATATATTTTTAAAAATTCTTTTCTAAATTTTTGTTTTTTGTGTGTGAAAGGCTTTATTGGCTAATTTTACGTGTAAAATGTTTATTTATAAATCTTTTTAGTGTGGTACCACATCAGTTGAACTGCTTTTTGAAAGGATAAAATTTTAATTTCCAAATTATCACAAAACTTATAATATATATCACTTAATTATAAAAATATTCACTATATTTATTAGCTTGTTTTATATTTGAATCATTTGACAAAATAGTTAAAGTTGGATTTTAAATATCAGAATATCACATGCAGTTTTAACATCTCTTGTAATTACTTCTACTCGACATTCATTCGTCTTAACATTAAAATTCACATAAGCCGGAATGTTAGTGAATTTTTAATTTTCTTTTGTAACCGTGATATGAATTTTAAATTATTTCTTATGTATATAAATTAATAAATCAAATTACTGAATGTGAAAGCTGTGCCTTGGAAGCAGAAATCGACTGTAGTAAGCTTATGTGAATCTTATTTCTTTGCACTGGTATATGTTGGATTTATTTTGAATTTTATTACTTAGAGAAGTTTTTTGTATTGTATTTTTGTCTTCCAGATTTTGTCGTATTTTTATCGATTGTAAACTATCAAATGAACAAAATTTTGCTTAATATATTTTGTATACTAAAGCTCATGCACGGATGCTCTTGAAGGTTAAAATCGAATTAATCTTTAAATTCAAATTTTTTCAAAAAAAAATTTGATATTAATAGAGATGGATATTGGGTTAAGATATATGCGTGCAATATATTATACGAATTGTAAGGGTTTGAGAAGTTAAACTCTCGAATCGCTATAAGTATTGTGGTTTAATTAATTTTTTGTATGTTGAAAATATGTTTTTAATTTTTTTTATATACATATAGAATTTTAGAGCTAGTCAATTTTATTCTTCTATAACATTCTCATCTTTATATTAATTTTTTTCCTAGATTTTTTTTATACATTTATGGTTTCGTTTCCTTAAGGATTTCCCAAAGAAAAATATTTATAAATGGATTATAGCTAATATGACTTAAAGAAAATTGAAGAATTCTTGTATAACATAATTTATTTACATGAAATAATATAACACATGACTTCATTGTTAAACTATGGTCTTAAATAAAATTTATTTTGCGTACATTCATATAAACTTGAAGTTTGAAATCGTATTTTTCAATTATTTTTAGAATTTTGGAAAGGATTATTCCAAACACTGCCTCATAAACTTCTTACTAATAACTATTAAGCTTATTAACTTAACGTTATTCCTGAAGCCTAAATATAATAATTTCAAAATCTAATTAGCCAAAATCATTTTAACGATCGACATTATCTTCATATTCGTAACATTATCTTTTTTTATTAAAGCGAAGTTATTTGATACATTTTAGCAAATATAACCCTAATGCGTCAACCATTGGAACTTAAAAATAAAAAATCTTGGCTATATTAAAATTCTCACCATATTTTGCAGAAGTTTGTGACATAAGGAAAACGGTAAGATAATTTTAAAATATTCTAATATTTTCCTCTTTTTCCGGTTATTTAGATTCAGGAATCATTTTAATAACTTGGTAAGGAATCATAATCAGTCCGCAATGTCGAATATTAGAAAACCATTCACAATACTCTCAGCTTAGCATTGTTTTGAGTAACATACTCATAAATACCAGATTTTTTTCCAAATATCTGGATGCAAAGACTTGTGCTTTTCCTAAAGTGCTATTTAAGCTGAGCAATTGAGTTGCATGCTTTACCTTGTGCAGAGCAAATTGTTCAACTCTCATGCTGTTATACGCATCTAGATATTGCAACTCTCTCAGTATAACTTGTCCGTAAAAACATTACGCAACATTCGCCATTTCTTCTTCATTTTACTCTGCTGGTGAAGTACATATTTTAAAATACTTTTGTAACAATTTTTAAACATCTTCTACCACAAGCATGATTGTGTACTGTTTCATCTGCATGCTTTCATTTTTTTTTCCATTTACTGTATTTACATAATCATGCTTCCAAGGCTGTTTCCATTTTTTTAGTTATTTCGCGCCTACAGCTCGTTCTGCTAACGAGAAGTCAGCGCATTTGACGACAAAGATTCGAGTTGCCTTCCAAACCCAACTCTCGAATCTGATTTTTTCGGTCATAAGTTTGCAAATTTAGTTGAAATATGGTTCCCAAGTATATTCTGCCTTTGAGACATATCCTCAATAGTCGCAAGGCAATGTTTGCCTTGATCTAATAAATGAGATTCGTAGAATTCATAAATGAAAGATAAAAATCTTTCATAATTTCACCGTTTACTAATTGTAATCGAGAATTTAGGCAATTTGTTCTTATTCACACTTTTTGCCTGGGAACCAAATAATGCAAAGGTTCAAATTTTGCATTTTAATTCTTTTGTCTCTTGAATTGTTTTAAAAATCAGACTAAAAAAGAAGAAAAATCAGGTTGACATATTAATAAATATTTGGGAACCACAATGAGATCGGGTTTTTATTCCAAGTGTTTACCATTGTGAGATTTTTGCACACATTGAGTGTCCGTGGAAAAGATTACCCGTGGAAATGAATATATATCATTTTAGAACTATTATGATTAGCGTTTTCCACTAAATTATTTTCGTGGTGATGTCTTTTTTTAGATTTCTATACATGCGTTTACAATTTTTAATCTCTTGCAAAAACTTGTGTCCAACTTGTATGTTATCCTTAGATGCTTCTTGTCGGTACTTTAATAAGAGTCCCTTAGTTCGGCACGAAATGGTAGATGAGGACAACGTTAGGGAATAACTTTATCCTTCATTTTTTAAAAAAGTCCTTTTTCTCTTTTTACATTGAGATGGTCAAACGAGCGCAGAAATGATTTCTAGAATCACTAAGTACGACTTTGACTGAGTATAAACCCCTATGCAGAATTCACGTATCCACCTTCTCAAGTGGTGATAAATATTGACTTATACGCATGCTTTTTGGCCACACGAACTAGCTGTTTCTGCAGATTGAATTAATTTATTTATGTGGACTCTGCATGGTGTGTAATTGCCTTGAATAATGATAATGAGCTTTAGAACTACTACGCTGTTCCTTTTTTTAAAAATTATTTACAATTTACTTGCTAGAAAAATATATAATAGTGTAACTCTTAATACCCTGCCTAGTGTACCAGATCAAAAAAATGCTTTATCCAGCTTCTTCTAAGCATTTTATAACTATACAGTGCTAAGCAAATGTATGCCGTAGTTTATATAGAGAAATATGTGGATTCATGAAAATCCGTATGTCTGCTGCCCAGAGCTAGATTGTATGTTGCAATAATATCACCATGTTTTTTGTATGTATAATATATTTTACTCCTTATCGAACACTAAATGTTTTCACAGAAACACAATTTATCTATTAATGAAACTATAATATTCGAATTGGAATATCAAATAAATTGAATGATGTAAGCAATATATAGCATATTGTGCTATTAAGAATTTGTGTGAACACTTTCCACCACGTTGTATTTAAACGTGCACATTGTACGAGTCAGTCGTTCAATTCGAAAAAGATATTCCATATATCTTTCAGAATAGCAATTTTTAGGAATATGAATACCTCAACTCCACATTAATATTAAAATTTAGGGGATTTTTAAAATGTGATACCTATAAACAGCTACTACAAAAGAATTCGTTTCTGCGAAACGTTTGGTGTTCGAAGTGATTTGTTTGCATGTGTAATGTGTTAACAGTAAGATACCAATGGACTTTATAGTTCCTTCAGAAAGGCAAATGTGATGTTATTGTTTATTTTCTCCCATCACAGTGCGCATTTTCAATTTGCGATATTCTTAATTTTTTCCTTTATAGCTTCTTGTACTGACGCTCTGTGGGCACTGTGATTTGTGTGTTGGCGCATTCTATATAAAAAAAATAGAACGCTGCCCAGAATGTAAACTGTAAGTTGTTGAATAAAAAAAATCGTGTACCTCATATGGATGACTCCCTCTTTTCTTACACAGCATAATCTTTGAATTCATGCATGCACAATAAATTCTATCGCAACACAAGAAAGCAATACTTATAAATGTTTTGCCACCCAATTATATTTGAATTGTATTAACGAAACATCCTATGACACAATTACTTGGTTTAATATATATATATGTTGGAGCTTTTGTTTAATTCCATAATTTTCTAATATTAAATTCTGAGAATTGTATTTTGTTATAGATGTTATTTACCTTAAAGGTATACATTAATTTGATACCTTTAGATAATCTAATAAGCTGTACTTTTTTTAACACATTTCAAGAACCAGGATATCTTTGTCAACTAGTAGCTATGATTTTTGTAACACCTGGCAGAAAACCCTGAATGTTTTTAAGTAAAACTCGAAATTTCAATCAAAATATCAATTAGACAACTTTAAGTCTTGTTACGTTGTTGATCATCTGTAAAATGTAGGAAAGATCCACGCAACTAACAGCTTCTGAGTAAGACGCAATTTACTCTGGAACTCTCCTGTGATTACAACAAATGTTATTAATTGGAAATAATTTACACAGATAAAATCCACAATAACCCAAATTTTAAGTTCAAACAGCAATACTAATCTGTAGTCTCAATGTTGTATCAGCTCATGAAACTCGGTCCCTGTCAAGCGTTGACTCTCTTGTTGCTTCTCTGCATTATACTTATATAGTATGGAAAGCATTTGGTAGAGTAACTTCTGAACCTTTCCGCAAATTAATTTCTTAAGCTTCTGTAGACTTTTCCAGTTGCATCTATTTTTGTCACCAAATTTTTCACTCAAGTCGAGCCTCAAGATCATTTCTATTTATTATTGAACGAATAATCTCCTTTTGGCCACAAACGATCTTCCCAGCAATATTATCGTTTCGGCAGAGAAGCAAACAGTCTAAAATTTCTGTCATAATATATTTGAGTCAACTTGCATAAAAAAAAATAATGAACTTTCAAACAGCACATCTCTCGCCACGAAACATATTGGGTCAAGATTATAAATCTTATTTTAAAAAGAGTCATAACTCAAACAAGGAACATCTTTATATATAAATCTCCAGCCACCTTTGATATAACCTCTATATACCTCTCCAATATTATATATAACAACTTAAAAACATAATAAACTTCTACACTTTAATCATAAACCATATTATTAAAAACCCATCCAAGAATATGTCTAATCTCTTTGACAATTTGTATCTGTTCATGGCAATACTTTGAATATCAGTGCAGGACTTTTATACCATAAGCTCACCATAAGACCTTATAGCTCATTAAATTGAGTATGGCTCAAATAAGATGTGTGGGGTTAAATCAAGCACAACAATATATTTTTATCACTAGAATTGTGACTAGTATTTTTATAAGAACTGATTAAAAATTATTTATATTCATGTAAAAGTAATTAAAAATAGTAATACCAAACACGAAAAACTTAGGAATATCCGTTATGATAGACGGTGATAGATAAGAAAAATCGCACATATCGTGAGTTGAAAAAAATCATGTACCACCACGCGATCCTCTCAATAGGTAGAGTCCAACTGAAGATGTCAAGGCAGCCCACCCCAAAAATCCCATTACAGCGTTTCTACAGGCATCAAAGCAAACCATCTCCGTCTGAGAGACGAATGTTCCTGTCAGAGGGTTAAGTCATATATTTGGTGCCATATACACAAACATCCTTACAAATTAATGTGTAGTAATATAGGCAAATGACTTACACATGTGTTCATCACTTTTTTTAATAGAGGAGATGAAAAAATTATTGTACATAGCAATTCTCCCAATATGCAACTTTTGAATTAGCTAACTTCAATACTATTCCACAAGCCAAGGTTGCTGGATGTAGTCGCAGTTCCATTAAAAATTAATTTAGGAAACGATAGGGGGTATTCTCCACATACGAAATTTACTTGTACTTCAAAATTCCTAATTAGTTTATTTTGAAATCCAAAAATGAGTATAGGCATAATCGTTCTTATTTGATTATTACCAAAAATTTTGGGGCTCATTACGATCAGTTTTCAATACAACTGCAATAGAGCATTTTTCCCAGGACCGCTTTTATGTACGGTGTTAAATAAAACACGCAAAACTAATTCAGAAATTAAAATTCAGCAAACTGAATTTTTGGAGTTATATAAATAGAGAAGCATTTTTGTGACGGGCTTTACCGCATTTTTCCTATTAATCCTCTTGCGGATTCTTTGGGGCCAGCATTGAGTTAATTCACAGCCAATCATCTCAAGAAGAAACCGTGATATTCAGATTAGTTAGTAGATATATAGTGAAGGTTTTGTAATCACGAGGAAGAAGGAGAAAGGAAGCTAAGATGCTGAACGCCGTGAGCTGATGGTAAGACATTAAACTTAGAAGCGTAATTATAGAACGCGCTTTAGCGAGTTAAAGAAATTAAGGAAGATAAAGATTCACACACACATAGGAAAACTTTGCCTAAAGATAAGTGGTTAGGATTCCAGGCGCCTATTTAGTTAGAATTTAGGGATACGTTATTTCACTTCTGATTGCTTTCCTATAGTAAGACTTGTGTTGTTCAATATATTTGGATAAGAATAAATTGGATTTATTATGGCTAATTTGAATGATCAATCATTTCCTCCCACAAATCTAAGTGGCGTAGATGAAGAGATGTTACCCCCAGGCAGGGGGTATCATACATATTTCATACTTGAATTTTGAATAATTTAAGATATAAATATATTCAGTAGGAAACGCGCGACGTTTTCTAAATTGATACAAAGGTTAGTTTCAATCCATTTCATTGAGAGGTTATGTAAACTTAATAGATAAGAAATTATAGGATTTTCGGAAGATACTAAAACACAAAATAAAAGCAGTATTCGAAATATTTATAAAGCTTGTTCATTATGTAAAAAAATTTAATTGTATGCATTATAAATTAGTGTAAATTAAACTGAATGCGAGATTCACACATTAGAAATTCAATACAAAAAGATTAGACTTTGCTTAAGAAGTCTGAATAACACCGCGTAAATTTCATTACCATCAAGCATATATAGAAAATGCACCTAAATTTTATATCATATTCAACAGACTTTAAAACACAATTAGTTTTCCTTTTTTAAATTTCCAACAAATTTGAATTCGAAAACTTTGTAAAGTATTTTATGAGGAAAACATTCATGATGTAATAAAATTCTCTGGTCATATTTTTGTTAATCATGTTGAGCTTTGAAAGCATTAGAAAGAACGTGTAGGTGAAAGTGCACAATAGTAAATCAAAGCAGTTTGTGTTTAAAACAACTTAAGTTGTCTTTACAAAAATGGTATTTTAGCTTTTTTTTCTTTTACAACAGCCTCGCTTTTATTTGAATAGAATAAATATTTTGTACGCGTAAAGAGCTTTCTTGTTTCCTTGCTTTAAATATTGAGAGAAAATTTTTCATACTTTAACTGCGTAAATAAAAAACATTTTAAACATTTTAGGTCAAATACGTAAAAAAAAGTCAAATTTTACGAGGTCAATCTACCTAAAAAGGAAACATTTACATTTCAAAGAAAAAGAATGTAAAAATAATTTTAAAAATCATGGAATATTCATCTACCTTTCACTTACTTGAACGCCCAATATTCCATAAAAGTGTCTGGTAAAATTTTAAAAAACGATTCTATCAATTAAAACTTGGCAAACTTCGAAGTATCCTTTTTTTTAAATGTATTCAAAAAGAATAATGAAGTACTATAAGAAAACACTACAAGCTATGTGCAATAAGAAATGTATAAGACCTACCCTAAAATCCGGCGTGTAACGCGCACTTTTAGCACCAAAAATGAGATTGAAATTTACAGGTGCGCGTTATACGCAGAGTATAAAAATGACAGCTTTAAAAGAAAATAAAGAGATAAGCATAAGGGAAAAAAATAAGATTTCTACATACATCAAAATGTTCATTTAAGAGATGACTGACCTTATGAACTTAAAGGGTTATATAGTTTTAGAATTATATTACTTTTTAAAAAGCCTAAGAAAATACCTCGAATCAAAACATAAGAGCATTGCATACATATATTTCAGGTTTCTTAGTAAAAAAATGGGGTTCGCGTTATACGAATGTACCTAGAAATTAAAAAATGCTGCTTGAAAGTATAGGTGCGCATTATACGCCAGATTTTACGGTACTTAAAATCCTGTACGGAAATCGTGAATCATTTTCAGAATCAATAACATTTATCAACTAGTATTTAAGGTGACAGCCTACGTTCGGAACCGTGATTTTGAAAAAGTGTATAAATGAATATTTTGAAATTTAGTGTCAGAGTAGAATTATAATATACGTTTAAAATTGTTTTAAGAATATTATTACTCGAAAAAAATATTTAAATGCAATTTTTTGGCAAAAAAAGATGAAAGAATGACATATTTTCAAAACATTCTCCTTTTATGAAAAAAGCTTCAATTGTAATAATATTTTTCCTATATATTGCTAAGATTTCTATACCAGGGTTGAACTAAAATTTTTGAAATAAGTACAGTTTAGAAGGGGATTTATTCATATTTTATCGTATCAGAGTAGAGAAATTTTCACAAAAAACACCCGTTATTTCAATTGGTCGTAACTCTGAAAACAATGTTAATTTTTCAAAACTTTTAACTCTCAACCCCTGTATAGAAGTCTTAGAGATATATAAACAAAACATTATTTCTTTTGAAGCTTTTCATAAAATGATATTTTGGAAATAAATTCTTATAGTAATATTTAAAGTTCTTTCATCATTTTTTAACAAAAGTGCATTTAAATATTTTTTTCTTATAATCGTAAAACAATTTTGTATGTATATTCTTATTCAACTGACACTAAATATCCCAAAACCATTCATTTATGCGCTATTTAAAAATCACTGCTCCGAACGTAATCACCTTAAAAGGGAAACATTATTAAAAGTAAATGAATAATATATACATATGTACCAAAAAGTTACGAATATTACTCTGCTGAATGTTTTATTCGTTTTGTTTTAAGCGATATTTATATATCAAGCTAAGAAAACTATTAATTTTATCAGTATAGAGTATTTTACATTAAAAATGGGAGTTTCACGTAATACCGGGGGAGCCAGAAGTTCGTTTAAACTTTAAAAATTTCATAAAATAAATTACAGTTTAAAAAAAACTAAAAAACGCTCTTTTATAGTTAATCGAACTAAGTTATAACTTCATCTTTTAGTCACCAAATCTGGAAATGGGATCTGAAATTAGTAGCCAGATGCGGGATGGGATCTGAAAATGGGGAATCGTAAATCTTGATGATCCTGATCAGGATAATGGAAAAAAAATTCTTAAATTACTGTACATAGGTCCTGGACAAGGGAGCAAAATTTCGAATTAATCTGTCCTTTTAAAGTGGGTAAAAATTGAGTTTTTAAACATTCCGTTACATACAAGTGAAGCTTATAAAAGGGTGTTAAAAAGAGAAGAAATAATAATCAAGAAGTACAGTTTACAAGAAAGGACTCACAAGGAAATCGGATATTTCTAGCAGCTAAAAATATTTTTAGCCGTGCCCGCATTAAATCAAAGAGGTGTGTTGTCTGTAATAAGCTTCATGCAGAATGGAGCATCTCATACTATGCCAATCCAGTAAAACGATACATATTGACTATTTTTGGCGAGGATAGAACTATTCTCGTCGAAGTTTCAAGATCGTATGGCCGTTTTAGTTTCGGGCAATGTTCTGAAGGCAGTGGAGTAACTTACACCCCCGCAACGTGGGGAGGGGGCAGGGTTCTAGGGGGCCCAAAGCCTGACTGCCGCCAAGTAAAATCCCACCCTTTGCAAAATCCAACTTGGGGGCTTAAAACCTCAGTTTGTAGGGGGCCCAAATGTTCTCCGTTACGCCACTGTTCTGGAGATATGTTGAACTGTTATTGCAAGAATAAATTAATGAAGCATACTGTGGTCCTATACGTTGTGTTTCGGATTGTTAGCACCCTCTGCTGGTGATGTCTTTAACTAAAAATGTTTTTGCCGCTAAAAAAATCCGACTTTCATGCGATTGCTTTCTTGTATAAACCACACTTCTTTAAAATCATTTCTTCCTTTTTTTTGAATTTTTAAAGTCTGGACATTTAACTTTGAAAAATTATGCTTGCCCTTAACGGAAAACTTCAAACTTTGTAACAACAGCTAACTGCAAGAAAATTCCAAATTTGGAAGAAAAAAAATTTTAACTATTAAATTGCGTTGTATACATGTATATTTTCAAAAAGGAATAATTTCGCATTTGTGAAAAATATCATAATTGACTTACATGTGCAAAAAAAAACTGTTGTTATCAATCAAGAATCATCAAATTACCTCCAACCATAGAATTAAGAGATGAACGCAGCAAAATGGAATACGAAAAGTAATAACCTCCATTCATGAACGAACTTCATTTACCCAAATGCCCAACTTTCAACTGGCCCATCCTTTCCTCTGACATTTCCAGTAATTGCACAATCTATTTTTGGCTCCGAATAATTAGAGTGTCGTCTGGAAACGTGATGAAACGTGAAATCATGCTTTGGGGAACAATCGAAGATTTAGAAATGGTGGAATAACTGGACAATAATCGAATATATGATTCTAGAAACCGATTGGTCTGATCATATTCCTCTTTACTTGGAAATATTTTGTATTTGATATATTGTGGACTTATTTCCAGATTACTCTACTGTGTAATTTTTTAGCAATTTGTGTTGTCTTTTTTTAAATCGTGTTATATACTTTTTCTTTTGTATGATTGGAAATGCTTTGAACAAGAGAAGGAATCATGTCATTTTCTAAATGGTTACAAATTTTATCATTTTATTTTATTTATTTTTATTGTTATTATTCAGAACTGAGAGAAAAGTGGGACGGTTTTCTTCCTAAGAATATTTTTCTTGAATTTAATTTATTATTATTATTATGAAGATAGATAAAATAATTACTACCGTGCTCCACAAGTATCACACGGGGTTTACAGAAGTAAGAAAATAAAACTTAAAAAAAGTAAATAACAAAACAAAAGTTACGAAAGAATGAAATAACAAAAACGCAAATAAATTGCTAAGAGAAACAAGTACATTCCAAAATAAAACAATTACGTAACAAAACCAATACGATAAAGTTATACAGAGTAATTAAAAATTTACAAAACCAAATCAATGAAAATACAAAATACAGTAGAACGTCGTTTATCCGAATCTATTGGGACCGGACACCGTTCTGATACGCGATTGTTCGGATAACCGAACACCGAATGCGATCCATGCAGTACATGAACAGGACCTTATGCGAATATTAAAAATCATCACATGCGGGAAACGTGCTTGAAGAAAAAGCAAAATAGGTGCAAAATTTCGTAATTTTACCTTTATTGTGGAAAATAATCACTTATTTTTCGCTGTATCATTATACACCTTTGTTTTTTCGCTGTAAGGTTTCTGATTCTCTTTTTTGAGCAGCAGTAGTTGAGTAGGACAGCACTCTGATTGTTGTTCGTGCCACTCCAAAGCTGTCTCGAACGCAGAAAACGCATCAGCATTTGATGGACCCTTGCAACTTTCGTTGTTTATGTTGTCCTCGTCTTCATCCGTTTCATCTTCGACAGGGTCGGATTGCACGGAAGTCACAATTTCATCAGTATTTAGCATTTGAAACCCACAGTCTTCTGCATCGCTTGCCATCCAGGTTTCTACATCTTCATCACATTCTTAAAATCGTGAGATCAATTGGACAAAGTCGGTAATCTCCTCCCTGTGGTCGTCACTGTAGTCTTTTTCGCCTTCTAAATTGACAAAAGTTGACAAAAAAAACTGGTTTGGATATTTGACGCTCCGGATAATAAACGTTCGGATTAACGACGTTCTACTGTAATGTGAACGAAGCTTTACTTAAAAAGAGCTAAAAAATAGGAGATCAGTGTTGATTTAAAGAGCATACAGTTTAAATTTTATAGGCATTTTCTTTCTTAAATTTTTAATAAAAAAGGATACGGTTTTTAACACTTTGCTCTCCACCAACATTGCAGTCACGAAGTTTGGAAGTGCACAGGTTAAATCTGTTGAGGTACTCTTCTGTGTTGAGTTAGATATTGGAACATGAATAAAGATTTTTTTTCTGATGACTTACGTGTGTTACATCATTTTCAATTTCAAAAAACAGTTAAATATTGCTAGAAAGTATTACACATTTTAAAGAGCAGGAAATAATTTCCATTAATCTGATTCTCTAGTCATAAAGTTTATTAGATATTAAGATCAATTATTATTGTTGCCAGGTTTCAAAAGTTAATTGCACATTCTAATAAATAAACTGATATGTATCTCTCCCTCTTTGTATAAGCCCTGTTTACATCTGATAATTGCTTAAAACTCCAGTTAGAAATTTATTTAAATATTTTTAGATTTCCTAAGAATTGTAGAGATTTAAAATCATACAATTCTTTAGAATTGCAGAAAAATACTTTATTAAAACCTCGTTATTAAAATTTTTTGATATTAGCATATAATTGGAAGTTATTGTTTTGCACATTTTAAACATTTAAAAAAATTATGTAGTAAAGGGTGTTTTTTTTTTGCAATTGCAATAAAACAACGATGTATTAATCGATTGACATGAATTTTTTTTATTCGAAAGATAATCTTGTGGCATTAGATTTTAAATATGATTTCTGGCATATGACTGTCACGGCTGGCTCGGATGTAGTCCAATCTGACGTCCAATTTTTCGATGACTTTTCCAACATTTGTGGCCGTATATCGGCAATAACACAGCGAATGTTGTCTTCCAAATGGTCAAGCGTTTGTGGCTTATCCGCATAGACCAATGACTTGACATAGCCCCACAGAAAATAGCCTAGTAGTGTTAAATTACAAGATCTTGGAGGCCAATTCACAGGTCCAAAACGGGAAATTAGGCGGTCACCCAACGTGTCTTTCAATAAATCGATTGTGGCACGAGCTGTGTGACATGTTTCGCCGTCTTGTTGGAACCACAGCTCCTGGACATCATGATTGTTCAATTCAGGAATGAAAAAGTTAGTAATCATGGCTCTATACCGATCACCATTGATTGTAACGTTGTGGCCTTCATCGTTTTTGAAGAAGTGACCAATGATTCCGCCAGCCCATAAAGCGCACCAAACAGTCAGTTTTCTGGATGTAACGGTGTTTCGACATACACTTGTGGATTAGCTTCACTCCAAATGTGGCAGTTTTGTTTGTTGACGTAGCCATTCAACCAGAAGTGCGCTTCATCGCTAAACAAAATTCGCTTATGAAAATCGGGAACAACGGCAATCTCGTTTTGGGCCCATTCGACGAATCTACGCCTTGCTTGATGATCGTTTTGATGAATTGCCAAACCAAACTGAGAATAAATCACTTGACAGCTGTTAAATCGGTCGCCATCTTGGAAAGTAATGCCAACTTAAACTTCTATACCTGGAAAAAAAACACTCTTTATAAGATCATTATAGTTCACTGTCTATAGCTCTAAAACCAATGATCTCAGATTTGGATGATATTGGGAACATAGTTGTAATATCGCATTGACCAGAAAAATTGGCAAAGATCCTGACTAAAGTACACCAACATTTTTCAGCCACCAATCCATATAACGATATTCAAACTAAAAAATATCAGTTTAATGATTGAATCATATCATTTGGCTAAAATGTTAAGTATATGTGTGTGTTGTGTACGTGGGTTAATACAGGCAAATTTTTTTTATCTGTACATTTTTATTCCTACTTGATTTGCTTATGAAATTTGTCGTCAATAGCATGTTATCAGACTGGAGTGCAGTTAATTCAGAAATCAAAGAAAATTGTTTCTTATTTGTTGTCAAGGTGATCCCCTGATGTCATTTATCACTTAAATCATAACAATTTCATTTTCCTTTCATTTACTCCCGCTAACCCACAAAATTTGAAAAAAATAGTCCCTCTTTGAATCGCTGTGAAATCCAATCTCAGTTTCATATAAACAATTTCAACGTTTTTGTAAAATGATATAAATTACATTCAGTTTTCTGGCTCTCAAAAGATTTACATATGTAATATTTATTAATTTCAATTTCTTTTACAAAGTTATATTATATAAATCATTAAAGCATCTAGAAAATACGATAAATATAATATTATATAACGATTATATTAGTTGGAAATAAATGATAAAATTATATATACTAACAAAAAACAAATTTGAATACAATTACTTTTACCACAAAACATGTTTAGTTAAAAAAAACTTTGAAGAACTTGCCTGTTTTTCATTTTTACAATCTAGAGGTGTGCCAAACTGTTACATTTGAGAAATAGATTCCAGCATAGTAGTCCCAGTCTAATGATAAGTCCTCATACCTAATTACTTTTGGAATATGTTCCCATTATCTTATTATGTTTAAAGATAAATTAAATGTTTTAGGTTTTTTTAAAACCGGAGTTTTACGTCACGCACAGCCATAACACACAATAAGATTTCTAAACTTGAATTTTTCACTCTTTAAAAATCAATGTAATATGCGTAAATTTTTTTCAAATTTGTAATATCAAACAATAAACAACACATATTTTTTGTAAGTAATTTTTTTTCGTTTGAATGGAATGTGATATAAAATAAAGCCCTTTCAGTTAAATATACATGTCGACTGATTTTTTTTAAAAAATAAAATGCACTCTAAAATAACTTATAGTGCAAATGTAACTTTCTTCTAAAGAAAACAGCCAATATATGTATTAAAATCAAAGTAGATATTTATCAAACTCAAAAAACAATTTTTGTTAAATCCGTACAACTACTAGCATTTGCAGATGATATTGAAACTGTGGGGTAAACAAGGTAGCTATAGTAGAGGCTTTCAATCCACTAGAGACAGCAGCAGAAAACATCGGATTGACGGTTAAAGAAAAAAAAACTATAAATTCATGGTAGTAGCAAACAGAATATCAAATCTACAGCCACCGAAAATTAAAAAATATGAATTTGAACAAGTAACTCAATTTAAATACTTTGGCTCAATTGTAAATAATAGCAATACAAAAATTGAAATCGAATATAGAATCAAGAGGGCTTACAGATGTTATCATGGGTTGTGAAACCAGTTTTAATCTAAATACATAGCAGTACAAAAATACAGTTATACAAGACTCTAGTACAGTGCTTCTCAAAGTTGCGATACTCGCGACCCAATATTCAATCATTATTTTCATCGCGCCCCCCCCCCATACAATAACAATGTACTGAATTCAATAATACTATACCTTGACGCTAAAACTACGATACGACTTTTTCCTCTTAAGACCCCCCCATGTACATAAACGTCTCGCTAAGCCAAAGTCTTTATTTCTCCAGACGTATATGTACGTCTTTCCGAAGTACGATTTTTTTAGTGCACAGCTATCCGTAAAATTATTCCAAGACTTTGGAATGCAATAAAAGGACCTTGACAATGTTTGTGAAGGATTTACTTATTCCAGATTATTTTTGCTCCTTTATTCCTCCCTCTCCCCCAATACATCACATACGCGTGTCTACGTGGAAAACGGTTGGCATAGGGAAGCTAATCGCGAAACTTATGATCGTCAGTCAAGGTTTAATTATAAACCGTACAAAAATTATCAAGATAAGTATTAATTTTTGTTATAAATTATATATATGACAAACCCATGGGGTCACTGGTAACTAATAAACTTGTTTTAACTTAGAATTGTTAAATTAATTATAAAATGCATTGTGTAGCACTGACATATTTATAAGTGTAAATGTGTATTTTATTTTTTATTATGTCAGAATTTATTTTGTTTGTTTACTTTCAGTAAATTAATAATTTTTTTAAATAATCTTTTGTTCTCGACTTTTCAATAGGCTCGCGCCACCCTTGTAGAGTTGTCACGCCCCCCAAGGGGGGCGCCCCACAGTTTGAGAAACACTGCTCTAGTAGGACCAATTGTTTTATGCGGCAGCGAATACTGGACGATTATCAAAGAAAACGAAGAGAAACTGAAGAGAGAGAGAATACGATCAGTACCTTCAGTCGAAAAACGGGGAACCCAATGTTATATTTCCTAAATCTTTAATTCCATTGGTCAGTTAGACGATTATGTCCATTATATTTTTATGTTATTCCAATGATTCAGTCCATCATTTTAGACATTTTGGTTTATTAGACGACACACACAGAAGACATGTATATGTCGCAGGGAAATGTTGGCATTAGGTATTTCATCAAATCCCTTAGGGAAATGATCGATTCATGGAAAATGTTAAAATAAGGGGATTTCCCTGAAGAAAGTAAGGGATTTGATCAAATCCCTAACCTGTTTTAGTGAAATGAAGAAATAATACTGTGTCAAGAGTTTAGAAGTGTTTATTTGGCACAAATACGGAGCATTATTAAAAGTAGAGAAAGTAATACAACAATAATTACAGAATTACCAATTATTTATTCGAAATCAACAAAATAATTAGATAATTAAGCTGGTATTTTTTTTTTTAAAAAAAAAGGATATTTGTTGTAAAATTTAAACATTTATTATTTTTTTTTTGTAAATATTTATATAAACAAAAATAAAATGAATGTTTGTGTTTGAGTGTGTGTATGTCTCTTATGCCTTCCTAAACTTCTGCTAATAGATAGATAACAATAATAAAAATGCGTGCAACCTTTCTGGCGTAGTGTTTTGAACGCTACTGTGTCCGTCATGTCAGAAGCTCGGCGCTGTCTGGCACGGATGAGGAGAGAGGGGAGGTGAAAGGTAAAGGTAACAAACGAAAACATAGCTCTGCAAATGCTGACTTGTTCATTTCATCATTTCACTAAAAGAGTTCAGGGATTTGATCAATTCACTTACAACAGGGAAATGACCTCAAAAAGGCTTTATTTTAACATCTTTCGTGAATTGATCCTCTCCCTTAGAAATTTGATGAAATCCCTCATTTCAACATTTTCCTGCGACATACACAGCACAAAGAACATTACACAACTGATTTTACAAGCTAAAAAAGTACAACTCTCAAATGACTTGCAGCGCCATCTATTCATTTTACGTTTAATTTACAGCACACAACATAGTCAAAGTGATCAAGGCTTCCTAAATAAGATGGCTCGGACATGTATTTCGATATAGCAATAAAAATCCTGTAAAGAAAATAACTTTCCAAACTCCAGAGTGAAAAAGGAAGAGAGAAAGACCGAGAACAAGGTGGATGGATAAAGTGGGAAAAGTGGTTGATGGGAGTTAACCAATGGAAAAACATGGCATCGAGAATACATCAAGATGGTCTAAGCCAGGGGTGGGCAGACTTTTCCAGGGATCGGACTACTTCGAATTTTTCAAGGTGTTGCGGTCCATTCAGTGTCAGTGGCGAACACAAGGGGGGAAGGTCCATGGATCCGCAATTGCCCCCATAGCCCTTGAGCTTTTCCCCGACTGATTATAATCCCATGAATATCGTTTGTTAAATTTATTTATTTGTAGAAATTAATGCTAATTATCCATTCAATAATTTATTTTTTACTGTCTTTTTCCCCGATAATCTACAAAATGAAAAAAAATTATGTTTGGCTGCTTATTGGGATGATACGAGAATGGTAGACTTTCGACCCTCGACCCTCCCCTTTGAAAAATTCTTGTGTGAGCCACTGCCTAGTGTCATAGGTGTGGTGAGATAAGGAAAAGGGGTCTGTACAAAATTTATTATAACTAAATAATAAATGCAGAATATGTGTACTTAGCTACAGAACTAAAATAAAAACTAACCCTTTAAAACCACGTTTAAAGCAAATCGCGAGGTACAAACATTATAATAATAGCTATGAAAACAATAATATCAAATGGTACATTTATAATCAAATAATTCAAATACATTAAAAAATAAAACATTTTCATCTAAAGTTAGTTATTGTTGTTATAGCTAGTAGAAGACTCAGCCTGCACATACTGTCAGTCAATCTGGAATATTTCGGTATACAACTTCTGATGGCTAATCTTCAGACAGTCACCCCAAAATATCTTGGCGGTTCACCAGTCGATCGCGAACTACGAAATGCCCACTTCGGGTCTAAGCAGACTGAGAGAGCCTTGGTCGGTAACGGGCTGTAGTGCTTTGAAAGAAGAAGATGTTTATCAGAGTTTTACAGTATCCGATTGCAGCCTCACTAGCCATCTAGCACATGGTCAGGGCTAGCCGAATGATCATGGTCGTGAATTCGTAGCGGAGTCACGGTTTCGAAATCTAGTGCCAGTGAAGAGCCACGGTATAGAGGGAATGATGCTCATTAAATCTGTCGAGGTCCTCCGGTGGGCGTGATATGGAAGTGTGGTGAATGGAGTGCAAGTTCAGCTATCGTCCTCATTATTTGATAAGTGTTTAAAGTTACAAGGTTCGTCGCAGATAGCACACGTGTTGCTTCAGTGCGCAATGTTAATAAAAAAAATCTCATCATATGCCTCAATTGTACAAAATCCTCGAAGTATTTACTTTTTAGGTCGCATTAAAAGCTATTTATTTTAATTAAAATTTCATGAATGAAAAATAACTGTAAATTATCTGAGACAATGTATCAAAACTGATTCAAAAGAAAACAGTATAAAACGTGGAGATATCTATACCAAATCGATACTAATCATTAAAATATTTTTCCCCAATAAAAAACTAATTATATTATTTTGCTCACGTTTCCCTGAGCAAAATAGTGATCATTAATCTTCTGTGACGACGCATCCTTATTTCATAACCCAGACGAAGAAGAGACTATCGTGTCAATTCTATTTGTTCGTTAAAAAATGAAAGAAAGAAAATTTAGCCAGGTATTCTCGTGCTGGCTTTCATCTACCGCATCTGGCGAATCCTCAAGTATTTGCAAATGGCGTGTCTTCTTTGGTTAGGTTAGGGTAAGGAAAGATACACACAATGGTTACGTGCCGAGTGACTGATTATTTCTGTCGTAGACTTATTTTTATGGCATTTCTAAGGAGAAAAATAGGTTTCAATGACGCCGTTTCTAAGACCGCGCGTGTGTCTTGTGTTATTATCTAATAGCATTTTAAGTAAATGTCTGGTAATATATATTTCTACTATACTTAGTAATAAATAAGAAAGAACTAATAAAATTTAATTTACATATTTTTTTCCTTTAAAAAGTTCTTACCTTCACTATACATAATTGTTCAGTAGTTATGTTACACATTTAAGTAATTCGAATTCGAATAAATGAAATATCTACATGAAACGAGACGACCTTTAACCGAGATTAAAATTTAATAAAATAATTTGGAATACATCTATCCTCGCATTTACGGTACAAACAATTAATTACATTCAAAAGTCGATGTCTAATTTTTAGTTTTGAAATTAATACCATATTTATTCGAATCTATAAGCCACATTTTTTTCAATTCCTACTATTTTAGTTCCCAATCTCCCTATATACCGGATGATTCAAAATTAGTGTGACCAATTTTAAAAGCATATAACTATTTATGATGAATCTCTATCGTTTTACAAGTGGTTTTAATTTAAAAATGAATCGTTTAAATTACTAATCTAACCATTTTTATTAGTGGGAGTAAATTATAGTACTGAAATTAGATCCTCAAACCTGGAACGAAATTTTACAGCTTTTGAAGGATGGCTGTTCAAATTCTGTAAAAAAATAAAGTATTTTAAAATAAAAAAAAACGTTTTTCTATTGTATTATTATCTAAACTTCGAAAAGAAATAAGATTTCGCTTGCAATCAAATGCTCCAGGGAAAAAATGTGAACGAAAGGAAGTCATTAATGAAAAAGAAACAAAGAAGTTGAAAAGAATTATCGCTGTAAAAATTCTTTTGACTCAAAAACCTATGGCAAAGAAACTACAGGTATAGCTATCGACAATTTATCGTCAGTTAAAGAAAATTGGCTATAAAAAGTAAATTTTCCAGTCTATCATCAAATGTCTGTTATGACCATAGAAAAACGAAGAAAATGCTCTTGGCCTCTCTATTGAATGTTATACAAAGGTAGATACAAAACATGGATAACTTCTGATGAAGCACTGTTTCATCTGTCATTCACAACTGGCAAAATGAAAATACAATATATCTCTAGCAAAAAGCGTCGTAAAGACGCAGCTTTTTTGCAAAAGGCAAGTTGGCTGTCAGAAGTTATGGTATGGATGGGACAGTACATTTTTTGTAACAGTACCATTTTTTGTAAAACTGAAGTCTAAAATTAATGCTAAATACTATCAGAATAAAGTTTTGAAATCCTCGATCAAATAAAGTAAATGTCTTTACCCTCAAGAAAATTTTGTTTTTGTCCAAGATTCTGCACCAAGTCATACTGCAAAATCAACAATAAAATGACTGAAATATAAAATAAATTTTCTTCCTCCTGATAAATGACTATCACTATCCCCTGTCTGTGTTCTTTGCTATTATTTTTATGGGGATACTTAAAAAACAATTAATTAGACATAAAGTAATAGCATTTCAAGCAATTTTAGAGGAAGTTGGAAAAATACCTTCAAAATGGTCGAAAAAACTCGTTAAGCTTAGCCAAAACGCTTACGTAAAATGTATAGTGCTAGAGGAAACCACATTAAAAATTCCATGTACATTTCATATGTATTTTTCCATGTATTTTTCATTTCCATTTTTCAATAAAATTTATGATCCTCTGAAATTGGTCACACTATTTGTGAATCAACCGGTATATCTCGTTCGAATTTTCAATCGTTAAAAAATACATTTTAAAGCGTTCATTGGAGCTAAAAAAAATTATACACGATTGTTTTGGGTGACAATGTGATAATTTAATTGTAAATGATTAAAATTAAATTGACTGAAACTAATTATTTAAAGAATTACAGATACAGATAGTCACGTTGACTTCATTTTAAGCGACTTGGGTCAAAACTTTAAAAGATTTTTTTTCTCGCTGTTTAAAGCATTCATTAGAGTTGAAATTTTATATACACGATTGTTTTGAATGACAATATGATACTTTAGTGATAATTAATAAAAATTAATCACCATTTAATGTTGTGATTCTGTGTCCTATGTATATATATACATATTTATATTAATTATAATTACAGTCGAACCTCTATATAACGAAGTCACTAAATCCCGAAAAAAAGTTCGTTACATAGAAAATTCGTTACATAGAGGTACACCTTTCAATATATTTCATAAAACACTTAAAACAAATTTCAAATTCATAAACACTATGTATTGAAAAAAAGTAATTATTCACACCTTTTTGTTAATTAATATCTATTTATTTTATATACATCTTACCCATCAAAAAAGAAAAACTGCAAGGGAAAAAAATGTCGAGGAATACACTGAATTCTAAACGATAAAAAAATAATTTAAACGTACATTATTTTACAACTAGAAGTTTTAATCATACATTACCACAGGGTCCTTAAATTCAAATACTCATAAAATCTGTTAATTTTTTTTTTTTTTGAAAAAATGCTTTGATAGAATCGAAGATGTTTCAAGTGAACTGGACAACGGGGTTAAGGGTTGCAACAACCAGAATTATATTGCTCTCGGTGAGTTAGACACCAGTTTTAGATTCATGGCCACCATAAAACGTGTTAAAAGAGAGAACAACTTAAAATGTTCAGAAATACTATAAAAATAGGGAGAAAAAAAATTGAATCTCAAGAGAAAAAGTTCGTGACATAGAAAATGCACTTCGCTCTTGGGAGGCTATTTTACGAAGACAATCGTGAAATGTTCTTCGTTCCAGAAAAAATTCGCTATATAGAAAAATTCGCAATAAAGAGGTTCGTAATATGGAGGTTCGACTGTATTTGATAAAAAGTAACTAAAATAAAATTTTTCTTTATTGACCTAAGTAGGAATTGACTTATTTTTTTATATTATTTGTTTCTCCAATGTTAATGCGATTGAAAATCGGGTGCGGCTTAAAATCGAGGGCGAAAATATTCGTTGGATGAGGGATATTGAACATATGATTCTGACGGTTAAAGCAACTATAGGTTCATGTATGTATTTAAAAATCTTTAATACTTATATAAAACAAATTAATAACTTCTCATTAGTTCTCAATTTAAATTTTTTTAAATTTTATAAATATCGGATAGTGTGATAAACCTTTTTACTCTTTTTTTTATTTTTTTCACAAAAATGTGTTGAGAATTTGGGGTGCGGCTTAGATCGATAGCGGCTTAAATTCGAATAAATACGGAATTTCGCATACGGCTATACGAAGTCCGTACTTGAATAACAAATAAACAAAAAAGATTGAAATATTCAATATAAAGTTTTCAAAAATTCGTGTTAGCCGCTAAGAGGATATATACATATGCGTATATGTGCGTTTTTTAAGAATCAAATTTTTACTATAATACTTTTTGTAAGTAATTCGGTAATTCGCATACGCGGCTATACGAATTCCGTACTTGAATGACGAATTTGTGACAAATAAACAAAAAAAAGATTGAAGTATTCAATATTAAGTTTTCCAAAATTCGTATGAGCCGCTAAGAGGATATAAATATAAATATATATATATGTGCATTTTTAAGAATCAAATTTTTGCTATTAAATTTTTTTGTAAGTGAATTCAAAATTATAATTAAATTTAAAGGCAAAATATTTGAAACGTCAAACGATAAAATGTCTCTCTGATTGTACATGGTAACCCACTGCTATCATTTTTCTATTGAAAGGTTAATTTAATGGCAACCTCAGCAAACAAATTCTACCAAACCCACTAGCTTATGCAAAAAGAGAGAGAAACATTCGTTTAACTCCAAAAAACTTAATAATTTTTAGTTGTATTTCAAATCTTCTTCGAATTCTTGATTACGTACAAATTATTGTACAACATCAATTGATTGATAAAAGATTGCTTTATTTTTGTTTGGGTTACAGTTGAATTTAATAAAAATCGTACGAGAATTTATCACTGTTATAACATATTTTTGAAAATTAAATTAATTATTGAGGGAACCAGAGAGAGGCATTTGAAAAGTGATGAACTACAATTTGTTGGTAGCTAAATGAATATCCCGGTGATGGATTAAAATTGATAGTAATTCATTTGGAGCAGTTAATAATATGTTTACATAGATATTTGTTTTTGACTCAGAAACTCTTCAAAGTATATTAAAATTAACATTAACAGACATCCTTTGTTGATCTCATAAAATACTTTTATTCAAGTATATTAATACCCCGAACTTGCGGGATAGGTGAGGCTGAACAGTAACCGAGGAAGTCGAATTCGCGTAATTCAGGGTATAAATTACCATATAAATACATATAAATTATTTTTATTTGAGGTCGGAGACGGAAGAAAATAATAATAATTTAAAAAGAAAATGTTTTTAACAAAATTTTAGATAACACAAAAACAAAATCGCAAACCCAAGTTATTTTAATATAGAAAGTTTCATAATATCTAACAAAGTAGTCTGTCGGCTGGAAGATTTTTTTTCTACCGTATAATTTTCTCGTGGCATGCTAATAATTTTTTTTATTCCTTATTTTATTGAAAAAATACGCTTTTCGTTTGAGTCTATATTTTCTGAAATTTGTAACCCTTTTTCAATTAAACCGAGGTCTTATGTAAAATTCCCAAACGTCATTCGATATTCTGGTTGAACTGGGTCTGAAATTCTTCAATGGCTTACTCTTGACTGGAGGAATCCAGCAGTTCTTGAAGGTCATCATTATCCACTTCTAAATTTATTTGCCTGGCAAGATCGACAACTTGTTCAATCATAATACTAATTTTACACACCAATTTTACCTTTTTTTTCAATTCCTGCTATTAACTCACGCTCTCACTATATTTATTTATTTATCTTGGTGCAATATTTAATAGTTAATAAAATACATTTTACAGCGCTCGGTTGAGCTGAAATGTAATATACATGATTATTTTGGAAGACAACAAAATAATTTGTTGGAATAAGAAATGGTTCGATCTTTTCTTACCTGACTTGTTGTTACTTAATTCGATTTGGAAACGCCATCTCTTGCTGCACCTAGAAGTAGTTACTTATTTCTTAATAATTGAATTGGTCTGAAAAGAAATAGTATCTTGAAAGCAGAGACGACCACACCCGAACGAGTTTGAACTAGAAGTATTTATTTTGCTAACGAATATTACAACGGAATGCGCAGAGCGCCATCTGTGGACTGTAAGATTAAACATACCGCCCCCTTGAAACACGGAGAGGTTTCAAAATTAATGAATTAACTTAAACACTAAGTTGTTAAACATGCTAATGAATTACGTATAAGAATTAACATACTAAACATAATGATGAATTAAGTATAAGAATTAACATACAAATTTACAATAAAGTACACTTCTAAATTAATGAAATTAAGCAATGAGATTTACAGAAGTATAGATGACCTCAACAATGCTGAAAGAAAACATTAGGTATTATTCACAAATGTTCAAGTGTTTATAGGAAGTGGACACAGTTTAGCAATTGGTCTCACAAGTTCACTAGTTTGAGTTTTTACCTTAACCACACGAACCTTACCGTCCTTACCAGGGAATGTTTCCGTGACTTTCCTTAATTTCCACTGTAGTGGGGGTGAGTTGTCGTGCTTGATTAAGACAAGATCTCCGATGTCAAGGTTCTTTTGAACGATGCGCCACTTCGATCTTGACTGCAGAAATGTCAAGTACTCTGAAGACCATCTATTCCAAAAATGTTGGGTCATTCTTGTAAGCAATCGCCAACGGTCGCAGTGGCGAAGGTCGTCTGGAACTGTAGGTTGCGGGATAGCTGTTAATGTCTTTCCAATCAGAAAATGTCCTGGTGTGAGAACATAAGGATCATCTGGACTGCTAGATAACACACATAGTGGGCTGGAGTTGAGGCATGCCTCAATTTGGCTTGATAACGTGGATAGTTCTTCGAAGGTGAGACTAGTGACTCCAACAACTCTTCAAATGAAACTTAAAAGATTTCACTGTAGCCTCCCAAATGCCTCCGAAGTGGAGAGCAGATGAAGGATTAAAGTGAAAGGTGATGTTGTCAGTTACCAGGAATTGATGAACGGCACCTTCTTTCATCAACTGGCGGAACTCCTTTCTAAGATCTCTGCTAGCTCCATAGAAATTGGTTCCTTGATCGCAGAAGATCTCTGATGGTTTACCTCTGCGAGCCACGAATCTTTTTAAACAAGCGATAAATGCTTTTGATGTTAAGTCACTAACGACTTCTAGATGAACCGCCTTCGTTGCTAAGCAGACGAAGACGCAGATGTAGCACTTAGTATTCCGGCTTCCTCTTCCCTTGGAGCTTCGTATCAAGAACGGGCCGGCGAAGTCAATACCAGTTCGTTGGAATACAGAAGAGGGGCAAACTCTGGATTCTGGAAGATCTCCCATGATTTGTTCGGCGAATTTTGGACGATTTCTGAAGCATGAGATACATCTTCTCACTACTCTTCTAACTGAATCTCGGGCTGAAAGAATCCAAAATTTTTCTCTGAGAGCTGCTTGGAGAAGTTGTGGACCGGCATGAAGAAGTTTCAGGTGATAATCAGAGATAATCAAGTTCACAACATGGTCGGTTTAGGAAGCAAGATGGGATGCTTCTGCGAGTCTGCAAGTATTGAATTTTTCAGTCTACCACCGACACGTATTATTCCGGAATCATCGTAGAACGGAGTCAAGGGTATAAGCTTGTTGGTTGACAGAAGCTGCTTACCTGCTGAAAGATAGGAGACTTCCATCGAAAAATGATCACGTTGGATAAACTTAACAATGCCTTTCTCGGCTTCGCTCAATTCTGCCGTTGTTAAAAAGGACTTTCTTCTTTTACACGCAGAAAGAGAACAGTTCTTCACAAATTTTAAGCAATAAGCAACAACTCTTTTCAACTTGTTCCAAGACGAAAATTTTTGAAAGAACTCAGCCTTGAAAGTCGCATCAACCACGTTCAGCATAATCAGCTTGGATGTTCTTTTGGCTTCGGCAGACATGTGTTCTTGTAATTGTGGATTATCTTCAAACTCTCCAATCGGAAAAGTAGAACTTCTTAACCAATCGGGTCCATTGAACCACAAGTTGCACTTTTCTAGTTTAGTTGGGGATATCCCTCTCGTTCCACAGTCAGCAGGATTCTCCAGACCACTCACAAAGTTTCAGTGCACGTTAGGAGTCAGCTCTTGAATTTGTGCCACTCGATTAGCTACAAACGGTTGCCATCTTCTCGGTTCGGACTTCAACCATGCCAGTGTGATCTTGGAATCAGACCACGCAAAGGTCTCGGAGATTGACACGGTTAGAGTTGGAAGGGTAGCTTGTAACAAATTGGCAAGAAGTAGGGCAGAACAAAGCTCTAGTCGAGGTAGAGACTGGGGTTTTACTGGAGAGACACGTGTCTTAGAAGTTAGCAGTCTAGATACTACGGTTTGGGTTGCATCCTTGGAACGAATGTATATAACTGCACAGCAGGCCTTTTCTGAAGAGTCACAGAACCCGTGTACTTGTACGTCTATAGCCTGTGGAATGAGAATGCAGCGTGGGATCTTGATATTTGTAAGTAGAGGAAGCTGTTCTTGAAATGTTCTCCATTGTCTTGCTAGAGAATCTGGTATCTCTTCGTCCCAGCTTAGATGGTGACTCCATAGCTCTTGGAGGAAGATTTTAGAAATGACAACTGATGGTGCCAACCAGCCCAAGGGGTCAAAGATTTTGGCGACTTCAGAAAGTACCTTGCGTTTAGTCCACACATCAGTCTCGTTCACGGTGATGGTAAAGGTAAACTTGTCAACATCTGGAAGCCAAGCTATTCCCAAGATCTTGACAGGTTGGTCATCCTTGATCGTGTGTTTGGAATCAACTGCCTTTAATTCTTTTGGAATGGTTGCCAATACGTCAGGGTCGTTAAACACCCATTTGCGCAGAGAAAATCCTCCTCTTTTCATCATCTCCTGCAGCTCTGACACTAGCTGAATGGCTCCCTTCTTTGTCGCACTTCCACTCAGCAAGTCATCAACGTAAAAATGACTAAGGGTAGCTCTTGAAGCGGCTGGATAATTTTCTTTTTCGTCAATGGCAAGCTGTCGTAAGGTTCTCGTAGAGAGGAATGGTGCTGAGGACGTACCATACGTAACAGTTGTTAGGCGATATTCCCTTATAGGTTCGGTTGGAGAATCCCTCCAGAGAATTCTTTCTCAGTCTACGTCTTCCTCGTGAACTTTAATCTGGCGAAACATCTTTTCAACATCAGCGCAAATGGCTACACTGAAAATTCGAAACTGGATAAGAATAGGGAAAAGTTCTGGCTGCACTCTTGGCCCAACCATAAGCAAATCGTTGAGAGAGAGTCCAGAAGAAGTTTTACTGGAGGCGTCAAAAACAACGCGAAGCTTTGTTGTACAGCTGGTGTCCCTAACAACTCCATGGTGAGGAAGGTATAAACTTTTTATGTTATTAATTTCACAGTCCGGAACAAGTTCCATGTGCTTTAGATCTAGGTATTCCTTTATGAAATTTCGATACAGCTTGCATTTGTCAGGATTAGAAATGAGATGGCATTCCACGCTGATTAGCCTACGAATTGCATTTTGTTTTGAATTACCTAACCGCGTCGGAGGAGTGTGAAATGGCAACTTTACTGTGTATCTGCCATTCTCATCCCTAGAATGTGTCTTTACGAAATGATCTTCACAAGCCTCTTCTAATGAAGTTAAGGGTTTGGCACATGGCACAGAATCTAATTCCCAGAATTTATTGATTAGCTGATCCGATACTAACTGAATATGATTGACATGGAAAGAATTTTGACCACTAGAATTTGCCTTGCCTCCAATTATCCAACCCAATTCTGAACGAATGGCAAATGGCTTATCCTTACCCAAAGATAACGTTTGACCCTTTAGCAATGGCAAAGTAAGGTCAACACCAAGTATTACATCAATTGGACTACTCTTGTAAAATGCTGGATCAGCCAGAGAAATATCCCCAAATAATTCACGCATTGAGGAATCTAAATCGTGATGTGGGATCATGCCTACAATTTTGTTGATCACTTAGACGGACGCATGAAAAGAATTTTGAGATGAAAAATGTGAGGTAAATTTAATTTCAGCAAGCCCATTTAGACGCGTATCGGATGCGCCCAAACATGATATACGCACATTGGCCTTTTCCTTTCGCAAACAATATTCAATTCCTAACAAACAATAAACAATTCCTTTTTCAATACATTCATTCAATACTTTTTCAATACATACATAAGTGAAGCCTGGCTTCCGCTATCCAGAAGACATCTACAGGTCTGATAGTTACCCCAAATATCTCTTACCTGAATTAGAGCTGTGCAAAGAAGAATTTGAACATCTGGGTTCACATCAGAAATACACGATGTAACATCCACAACTCTAGAATTTTCCCTTGGTTCACTAGTACCTGAAATAGGGACAGGCGAAAACACAGGAGCGTTGATAGAAAGTTCTCTAGAATTTAACACATTTACTGCTCCCTGTCTCCCCTTAGCACTAACATTTTCAAAATGAAGTAAACTGTGGTGGAGTTTCTTGCACTTTTTACATCTAAACTTGCTTTTGCAAGTTTTCACACTGTGAAACTGAGTTAAACAGTTAAAGCAAACATTATTCGTTTTAACGAAATCTGAACGGCCTTGAACTGACAATTTTAAGAATGTATCACATCTCGACAATGTATGATCTCCATTACATAAAGGACATTGTGACTGGGCGTTGGACGCGACCAGAGTCACCTTCCTTTGAACATTTCTCTTAGTAGTTGAACTCGTAATGGATCTTGCTTGTGTTGCAAGGAATTGCAACAATTCGTTTAACCTTGGGATGACATCTGTTGAAAAGGTTCTCTCAAACCAAGTTCTGGAATTCGGATCAAGCTTAAACAATATCATATGCATTAAGAGTGTATCTGTAGTTGGGTCAACCATGTATTCAAGTGACTCCAACATCCTTACAAATTCCTTAGTGGAATCTATCAAATTTAGAATTTGTGTGGATGATTCTCCACCAAGGGCGTTATGTTAAGAAACTTTTTAATTAAGGAGGACATAATTTCTCTTTTATTAAAATATCTATCCTTTAGCAATTTCCAAGCGATTTCGAAATTATCATTGGTAATGGATAAAGAATTAATGATTTTTAATGCATCGGATTTTAAACTGCCCTTTAAATATTGCAACTTTTGCGCTCCCGTTAAATCATTATTGTTGGAAACTGCAGCTTCAAAAAGATCAGAAAATGCAAGCCACTCCTCAGTTACACCAGAAAATATAGGTAGGGATAATGTAGGAAGTTTCACTTCAGCTGACCGAGCTGAGACTAAACTGTGACTTGAACCTTGGTTTTTAACCTCAAAATCGGAGTTTACTACAGAAGGCATAAGCTGAGTGTCTATAGCGACAAGTATTTCTTCTAAGGTATCTAAAATGTCGTCCTTTTCCGTACAATAAGTTTCCTCGTCCTTTTCCTCGCAAATACTTATAATAGAATCCAAAATATCTTTATTTCAGTCCTAAATTCCAAGAATCTATTTTTCCGAGCCAATAAACCAACATTATTTAATTTCTCAATTTCCTCTTCTGTTTTGTTTTGCAATTTTGTAATCGAGGATTTGATGTTCTTTTTTTTCTTCAATAAAACCTCAATATCCATTTTAATATAGCAAAGAATAATTTAAAGAAAACAAATAAAAAAAACGCAGCTACGAATGACTAATTGTTTAGTCGAAAAAGATACGATTCCTTTGGCACCGCAGAAGAGGGGAAAAGCGGTGGAGAAATTCTAAAAAGAATTACTACGGAACATACAAATAGGAAATTTAACACACAAGTGAGGTAAAAAGAAACTGAAGTTTCTTGTTACATATGATACAGGAATGACAATGGCAGAAACACACAAATAACTTACCACTTAAGAATAATCGCACAACAATCAATTAAACATTGAAATAACCATATATATAAGATTAAACTTTTGAATATACATGAATTTGAGATATTTCACTTCGAAAGTTTCTTTTTAAACTTAGTACACACAAAAAAAGAATTAGAATTTTTCATCAATTGAATTATGACAATATCTTTTAGAAAAATATTGCCGAAAGAACAACAAGCCAGAAGTTTTGAATTAGAATGTTTTACAATTGAACTCCGGCTACGGTACGACCAAAATGTTGTACTAAGAAATGTGTGTGTGTGGTTCGATCTTTTCTTACCTGACTTGTTGTTACTTAATTCGATTTGGAAACGCCATCTCTTGTTGCACCTAGAAGTAGTTACTTATTTCTTAATAATTGAATTGGTCTGAAAAGAAATAGTATCTTGAAAGCAGAGACGACCACACCCGAACGAGTTTGAACTAGAAGTATTTATTTTGCTAACGAATATTACAACGGAATGCGCAGAGCGCCATCTGTGGACTGTAAGATTAAACATAATTTAATTATAATTAATAAAAATTAATTGATTAAAACTAATTATTCAAAGAATTACAAGTACAGCCTCGTTGGCGACTCAGCGTCAAAACTTGAAAAGGTTTTTTTCTCACGTTTTAAAGCATTCATTTGAACTGAAATTTTATACACACGATTGTTTTGGATGACAATACGATACTTTGAAGATAATTAATAAAAATTAATTACTACTTAATGTTGTGATTCGGTAATATGTATATACATGTGGCAGCCAAAGCCAAGCAGTCTTCGCGCGCAGGCGCAGCTAAGTGAAACAAAAACTGAAACTATGAGACTGTGAACTTTTAAAAGAGAAAAGCGAGAGAGAACGCGAGAGGTGCGCGAGCAGGCGTTACCTTCTGCATATCATTGTCAAACTTATCTACCTTTTTAATTAATTTTTGTTAGTTTTAAAATAAAATTGAAGAAAGACAAACGTCTTGGACCCCTTGTTGTCTCCCACATACATATTTATATTAATTGTAACTATTTAATAAAAAGTAGCTAAAATAAGATTTTTCTTTGATCTAAGTAGGAGTTGACTTAAATTTTTTTATTGCTTTTTTTTCTTCTCAAACAAAGAACGAATCGACGAGAATTGAAAATCACCTAACTCCGGGTTCACGTAAGTCGAGGCATTACTGTATTAAATTTAAAGTAAACACGATATGCATCAGCAAGGATGCAGTACAACAAACTGTTAAACATCTGTCTGTGAATTGCTTAGAAACATTTCAAATTATTGCAAAATGCATTCATGCATTTTATTATAAAAGGTGCATAATTTCAGGCAAAAAAAAAAAAAAAAAAAAAAGATTGAAACGCTTAAAATAAATGATAATTCAATTTTTTCTCCCTTTTAAGAAATTAGTGAGAAATTCAAATTATTCGTTATAAAAAAAATTTAATGCTAATATTATCAGGGATGCACGGCCTCTCTTAAATTAAAATTTCTCAAATTTCATATAATATATATCAGTCCTCATTCTATGAAAATTACAAACTTTTTTTTTCTTTCCGTGTGGTGAGAGAGCAACTTATTAAGTTAAATTAATTTTAACAGTTGTTTTAGCTTTGAAAGAAGTGCGAGCCACTCATAAAACTGCTAAAATAAAGCATTTTCTCTAACTAAAGTGGTAATATGTTTGTATAATTTTGATCATAAAAGTATTAAGAATGAAAAAATGTATTTTAGTAAACTATGAAGTTATAAAAGGAATGATGTATAATATGTGAGTAACAGAAACATTATAGTCGAAATTCAATGTTATAAATAGAAAAAAAATTGCTCATTTTTTTGCTTTAAGCAATTATTTTCGTGCATGATTATGGAAGAAAAGAATGAGGAAGTACTCAGTTGTGAAACTTTTAAAAAAGGTTGTGATAAATTTTTAACTGTGCATATAAATCGTAATAGGCTACAATTCGTTTAATTTCTTCGAAATCTTATATTTTTGTAGAACTGAGATAATTATTTTGTAAATAAACAAAGAAAATAAATAAAAATAATTAGCTTACAAAATTTAAACTAGAATTATATTTCATAGGTTTCGTTTTTTATTCGCAGCTGATTCATTATTTCCAAATGAGTCACAGTATAAATCATTCAAATAAAAAAAAATTCCAATGAATATGAATTTTTTAGAATAATTTACGTGAACTGAGAAAAGAGAGGCTACAACTGCAATAAATCCTATTTAAACTGAATATTTAGTACTAGAAAGCAATTTCTCCATAAAAAAATATTTTTAAAGAAAGAAAGAGACAGAAAAACAAACAGCATTTTTTTTTTTTTTTTTGTAATTCTTTAAAAAAAATTCACAATTTTCATTGCATATAAAACCTTTCTTGTTGAATTTAGTGGCCGCGGTAGCCGAATATTATAGGTATCGGATCGTGGCTTACCTTGTCACGAGTTCGAGCCCTGTACCACTAAAGACCCTCCGTGTAAGGCAGCGATGCATGTTAAATCTGTCGAGAGCTGAAACTTCCTACCGTTGGTGTGATGGTTAGGAGAGGGAGGTGCCAGCTCAGGTGCCGTCCACGTCACTTAACCATGGTTAAAAATTACGTGGTCCGTCGCCAAAAGCCCTCGTGTAGCTGAACAGTGCGACGTTAAAATTAAATCAATCAATTAATCTTGTTGAATTTAATGTAATCAACTCTTAAAACACACAAGTAACATAAAAAGAAATAAAGTCAATTCCTACTTAGATGAACAAAGAAAATTTTTATTTTAGCTACTTTTTATTAAATAGTTACAATTAATATAAATATGCATATACATATGACAGAACCACAACATTATAACGGGTAATTAATTTTTATTAATTATCATTAAAGTATCGGATAGTCATCCGAAACAAGCGTGTATATAAAATTTCATTTTAACTGAATGCTTTAAAACGTGAGAAAAAAAAATCTTTTAAAGTTTTGACTCAAGTCGCTAAAAATGAAACCAGCATGGCTGTGTATCTGTAATTCTTTAAATAATTAATTTCAGTCAATTAATTTTAATTAATTATAATTAAATTATCGTGCTTTTACCCAAAACAATAGTGTAATTACAGCACAAACGAGCACTTTAAAATGTGAGAAAAAAACCTATTCAAGTTCTGTCACAAGTCGCCAAAAATGATGCCAACGTGGCTGTATTTGTAATTCTTTGAAAAATTAGTTGTAATCAATTAATTTTTATTAATTATAATTAAATCACTGTATTGTCATCCAAAATAATCATGTATGTAAAATTTCAGCTCAATGGAGCGCTTTAAAATGTATTTTATTAACGATTGAAAATTCCACCAAGATAAATAAACATATAGAGAGTGTGCGCTAATAGTAGAAATTGAAAAATAGGAACAAAGAAATATCGGCACGTAGATCGGGGCTCGAGGATTTTATGCAAATCAGTCGCAAAGAGCAAGACAGTTCTTCAGGAACGATGGAAATTTATCGTCGAAAAACAATCCTTGAATTACATAATACAGTGCTCAAATTCCCTAAGTAAATCTCAGAAGGCCTTCACACTTTCTGCGGTGCTCAGGCGCAACTATCAGTGTCTAAAATACAAATATGTAAAAGATTATTCACAAGCACTCGCTAGTCCTACACAACAGCCTCGGTAATAAGAAATCGCTGGCGGACTCTTCACGGTCAAATCAAGACTACTCTTCAACGATCAAAACAAGTTTCAACAACTCAGTTTCGACGAGTGATTCCCTAGTTATAGGCCTCACGGATCTTTCGAGAAAAATCCGCTTCCGTCATAAATCGTGAAATTAGTGGGTTTCTCCACTAATTTCCAGAATAATCCTTAGGGTCATGAACACTCCAAAAATGATGCCAACTTGGCTGTATCACCAGTATTTCGCCTTGTTTCCATTGAATCGCCATTATATTGTAAGGAACGGCGTTGCTTGCGATTATTACAATTTTAACATAAAATAAATACAACATAGAGTAATATAAACGTATTTCTCATCCAGATATAAATATTTTTTACACAAAGTTCGTAACAATATAGTTCCTTGCAAAGTACATTATTTAATGCACTCTTAAAGCGATCGCAATTTCCCTAACATACTTCACTTTTGAAAGTTTACCTTTACATTTTGGAGTAATTTTTGAAAATCAAAATATAAAGTTCCATGCGTATAAATAAAATTTCATCGCCCCCTCCCTCTTTTAAGTATATTACTTTGATTAGTCATAAATTGTAAAAACTGGGAGAGCATCAACTTAGTTCATAACGGAGTAATAAAATCTCAAGAAGAAAATTTTGCTTAGTCTAGGAACTTGGTTGAATTTAATTCAAGTATTCTCATGTCTAAAATTAGGGTCACAAATATATTTTTGTCATAATTTTTAAATGCCTCTAGTAAAACCTGTGATGTCCCCGCCCCTGGGGACACTCATTCTACACTATCCACGCGACCTGTGTCTGTGGGGAGGAACGAAGAACTACTAAAGTCATTCATACTAAAATCTGTTTATTAAGATCTTAGTTTAAACACAATACAACAATAAGAATAACCTAAGGAGGAGGATCAAGAATGAGAAGACGTAACACGTATTACCCATCAATAGCGCTACTAACCACTGAATCTAACTTTATAGATTAAATACTATCTCAATAGTAAATGCTTTATACTTAAAGTTTAATTTATCAAGCTTGCCGCTATATCTATATATATATATAAGACGCATTTGTTGTCTGTTTGTCTGTTCCCTCATAACTCGAGATCCAGACACCCAAATAACTTGAAACTTGGTACACGTACACAAAATTACACCAGAAAGGTTCTTAAACAGGTTTGGCGTTCATAATTCCTTCCAAATTTTTTAAATTTTAATTTTTAAGTGATTTTCCAGTGTTATGACGTCATATGTAGTCACGTTTCTCACTAAGTGGACAATTTATACTTTACATGCAGTTTTTCAAGATTATTACATATTTTTACTGTAGCTTTGTTTATCGGTTGGAATATTTATTCAATTTTTCTATTCTTTGATATTTAATTAGGATTATTTTTCGAATAAATAATTTTTTTAAGGATAATTCTTTCAACAATTAAAACTTTGTTTTGTTGTTTTGGCAACATTTAGGTATTATCGCGGGATGTTTATGTGCTGATTTTGCTTGCTAATTATAACTTATTTATTTATTTCTTTAGAATGCGAAGATTATAATTTTGACAAACTAAAACTTCTCATTGATAAGGGTTATATTTCAGTTCGGTTCAAATGTAGTATAGGGGGGGCACTTTGGATTTGGCGATTTTTCTTCGGATTTTTATCTAAATGTCATGGTGAGATATCGAATTCATTCTAAAATAAATAATACCGAAAAAAGTACCGTGGGGACCACTTTTAGTAATCAAAATAAAGGACTGCGCCAAGTAGCCCCCTATACTACACTTGATCCAATAATATGGTTCTTTGCAATTTCATGTGTCTTTATTTTAACCTTTAAGGGTATACTACTGCTTCAGTGCATAAAATTGCCATGCAGAAAATCATACTGCCCAAGCAAAAGCAGTGCTGGTAGTAATTACATATCAAACTGGAATAGGCAACAGAGAATGAGCAAAACAGACAAATGGCTTAAATACCTGTTGAGGAAGCAGGTGGTCATAAGATAAATTATTTTTGGAACTTATGTACTATCCTGGCTATCGCCAACATTCAAAATAACTTGCCAAGTTGGCAACCCCGATTTTACATGTCATATATATATATGTTGAATTTTGAGTCGTGCTTCGTTTCATATATCGCCAATAAGTTGCGGTTATATGTAAGTACCTTATTTTTTCAAATTATGCTTTTGCATTGATAAAGTTAGTTCAGTTCTTTTTATGTCAGTATTGCACTTCATTTTTTCAATTTATTTTTATGCTCGGGATATATATATACTTTGGATAATTTTTGTAGTACTTGCGTATTATTGCACAATCGCCAACGTTCAAGACAACTCGCCACTTTGGCAATTCCAACTTTGTGTGAGTTGAATTAGCAATCATGTGCTTCATTTTGTATAATGTCACCAATAGTTTGCAATAATACATAAGTACCTCTAATTCTGTACATTACTATAACATTAGACTGGCCGCAACATACCAATTTGGCGTGATTTCAGAATCATGCCAAAAATGAGTATGTTGAGGAAGCAGGTAGTGGTAAGATAAATTATTTTGGCACCTATGTGCTATCCTAACAATCGCCAACATTCAAAATAACTTGCCAAGTTGGCAACCCCGATTTTACATGTCATATATATATGTTGAATTTTGAGTTGTGCTTCGTTTCATATATCGCCAATAAGTTGCGGTTATATGTAAGTACCTTTTTTTTTTCAAATTATGCTTTTGCATTGATAAAGTTAGTTCAGTTCTTTTTTATGTCGGTTAATGTTAGTATTGTACTTCATTTTTCAATTTATTCTTATGCTCAGGGATATATATATATACTTTGGATAATTTTTGTAGTACTTTATTATTGCACAATCGCCAACGTTCAAGACAACTCGCCACTTTGGCAATTCCAACTTTGTGTGAGTTGAATTAGCAATCATGTGCTTCATTTTGTATAATGTCACCAATAGTTTGCAATAATACATAAGTACCTCTAATTCTGTACATTACTATAACATTAGACTGGCCGCAACATACCAATTTGGCGTGATTTCAGAATCATGCCAAAAATGAGTATGTTGAGGAAGCAGGTAGTGGTAAGATAAATTATTTTGGCACCTATGTGCTATCCTAACAATCGCCAACATTCAAAATAACTTGCCAAGTTGGCAACCCCGATTTTACATGTCATATATATATGTTGAATTTTGAGTCGTGCTTCGTTTCATATATCGCCAATAAGTTGCGGTTATATGTAAGCACCTTATTTTTCAAATTATGCTTTTGCATTGATAAAGTTAGTTCAGTTCTTTTTATGTCGGTTAATGTTAGTATTGTACTTCATTTTTCAATTTATTTTTATGCTCGGGATATATATATATATATACTTTGGATAATTTTTAGTACTTGGGTATTTTTGCACAGTCGCCAATGTTCAAAAAACTCGCCACTTTGGCAATTCCAACTTTGTGTGAGTTGAATTAGCAATCATGTGCTTCATTTTGTAAAATGTCACCAATAGTTTGCAATAATACATAAGTACCTCTAATTCTGTACATTACTATAACATTAGACTGGCCGCAACATACCAATTTGGCGTGATTTCAGAATCATGCCAAAAATGAGTATGTTGAGGAAGCATGTAGTGGTAAGATAAATTATTTTGGCACCTATGTGCTATCCTAACAATTGCCAACATTCAAAATAACTTACCAAGTTGGCAACCCTGATTTCGCACGTGATATATATGCTGAATTGCGAGTCATGTGCTTTGTTTCATATAATGTCGCCAAAAGGTTGGGGTTATAAGTAAATACCTTATTTTTTCAAATTATGCTTTTGCATTGATAAAGTTAGTTCAGTTCTTTTTATGTTGGTTAATGTTAGTATTGTACTTCATTTTTCAATTTATTTTTATGCTTGGGATATATATATATATACTTTGGATAATTTTTTTAGTACTTGGGTATTTTTGCACAGTCGCCAACGTTCAAAAAACTCGCCACTTTGGCAATCCCAACTTTGTATGCGTTGAATTGGCAATCATGTGCTTCATTTTGTATAATGTCACCAATAGGTTGCAATAATACGTAAGTACCTTTAATTCTGTGCATTACTATAACATTAGACTGGCCGCTACATACCAATTTGGCGTGATTTCAAAATCATGCCAAAAATGAGTAGCCAACCAATATGAAATTAATATTATGAGTATTATCTTAGCCTGTTTTATCTTTCCCTCCAGAGTAATCCTTAATTAATTCAATATATAAGTTGTTTTTTTTTTTTTTTTTAATATTTTAGTACTTACATTTTTTTTTTTTTTTTTTTTGGTTATTATGTACTACAAATATTTTTTTTGCACATTGCGATGTCTTTGGCAAAATTATTCAGTGGTATTTTTCTTAAATATGTTTTTTTTTATCTGTTTTTGACAATTTTTAAAATTTTGTTTGATGTCTGTCTGAAAGGCAAATAGCAAAATAAATATTTTACAATATATATATATATATATATTGTGTTTGTATGAAAATGTTTATACTGATTTATTCAAAATATTGAGTCGTCTTTTATTTTTGATATCTTTTTTAAGATTTAATTTTATGTTATAACTAGCTATACCTAGCTAAATGTTGCTGTTGCTCAGTCAGCTTTAAAATACTGGTGCACCATAAAGTATGTCATGAAGCTTACAAAAGTAATAATACACAAGAATTCAAACAAATCTATATGCATATCAGACGCATTTGTTGTCTGTCTGAATAAACTTTCTCTTTCACACTACATCATTTGGATAAATTTTCAAAATTTGTTTGTGTGGTTAGTAATTAATTATAATGCTATAATTTTAATTGAATAGCAGATATTGCATTTTTATGTATAAAAATAGTTATAACTACTGTACTGTATTTTTTCAGTGAGTGAATATTAACGTTGCACTGTTCAGCTACATGAGGGCTTTTGGCGATGGACCACATAATTTTGAACCATGGTCAAGTGATGTGGACAACACCTGAGCTGGCACTCCCTTCTCTAACTACCGTGCCACACCAATTTAGCAGGAATATTCTACCAATACTTAGCTGGAATATTCTTTGAAATCCACTCTTCCAAGATATATGATGGCACGGGTTCTATTATGAGTATTTTAACGGGGAAGGCAAATAGTTTTGTTGCAGATATTACATTTTCAGCTGTGAGCATTTCAGCAGATTGCAAAGATTATCATTTTTGTGCCCCCAAAATAGTTAATGTCAAAATTTAAGTGTCTTATGTTTATGGAGACCTTAGAAAATGATTTGACTATTTTAAGTGAATGGTGTATATAATTAATTTTACAGTGGAATATATTTAATTAATTTATTAGCTCTAACCGATTAAATTTCCCTAAGTGGAGTATTTTGTTTATGTATGTCCCTTAATTTTCAATGTAGTGACCTAAAAAAATATTGCATGAAAAAAATTTCTGTAGATCATAATGCGGTAGATAAAACATTAACGTGCATCGATCTCCTACACGGCGGGTCTTACAAAGCTCTAATAAAGTTTGAGCTATGAAAGTAGCTAGACATTTGCCAACTTGACTCTATTGTCAACATTTCGCTATTTTTTCCATTGAATCGCCATTGTTATTTAGGAAACGGTGTTGCTTGCGAGTATTACAATTTTCACATAAAATAAATTCAACAGAAATTTATATTAATGTATGACACTTTCAGTTATAAATTATTTACAATATTTTAAGCATCAGAAAACTTTTAACAATGTGTTACTTTTGCTGAGCAGAGATCAGCTTAGGGAGGTATTTTCAAAAATCAACCCTCAAGAGTTTTACGGGGAGTTATAAATATAAAAAAATCCTTTTTATCAGCTATTAGATCTACAGACTTAAAATTTAACAAAGGTATTTTTTTTCTTTTTTTTTCTTCAGCTGAGATATGTGAAAAGTTTTTTTTGTTTAATTTGCAATTCACTTAAAATTAACTCATTAAAAACTTCTTTATCCTTCAATCTGTGTTGTTTAACCTTTCAGTTCACCCGTGCGAAGAACGGGTATACCAGCTAGTCCTAGATAAACAGCTACGGTCCATGTAACTTCTTTTCTGGCTTTAATCCGGCTATACTCAGTTGGGCTCGGACCAACTTTTGGTTAATCAGCACCGGCACTGTTAGGCTAATTCCCAGGCTAAAGATTCCTCTTCTAGACTATATTTCATATCATCTTGTGACTATCTACTTAGCGACTCCACTTAGCGACCCCGTGAATGCTAAACTTCCTATATATATATATATATATATATATGATTCCTAATTAATATATACACGTTCTTCTTCTTGAGTTGATTGGAAAGAATTTCCATTCTGGCCCCAAGGAAATCCCAAGAGGACAGTTAATTGAAATCACGATGAAAACCCGTCACAAACTGATATAATTTATATTTTATTTATTTTGAGAAGAATGGGTAGTACAATATTAACCCTCAGTTTTTTGGTTAAGATGTTTAGCGTTCGTCTTTGCAGAGCTTCTGGATTGAGACCATTCAAGCATATGGAAGTTTTGCCTCCAGTTTTATAAATATTGCATTGAAAAAAAACAAATTAGTCTGCTTGTAGTAAAAATGACTTATCATAATCGTTTAGATGATTCCTTGAGATGTAGAGTCTTTGACAGGCTTGAAACTGACCAGTCTCAAGCGGAGGTGGATCAATGGTTAAAGTGGCCCAAATTTCTTCCGGTTATGGAATCAATTCCAAAAAAGTGATACTGTCACACAAGAATGCTCTGTGGTGTCGGCCAAGTTCACCACAGAGCATCGACATCTGCACATGATCGCTACTTGGCATTATGCGCACTACGACATAGGCAGACAACGGTTCCTCAGCTTGCTCGTGACCATGCTACCATGTCTGGAAGAAGAATTTCCAGGCAAACGCTTTACAGCCGTCTTACAGAGACTGGCCTTTACTCCCAGTGTCGAGTCTTGTGAGTCCTTTTGACTACATTCAGCAAAAAAAGACCAGATATTGTGGAGATGAAAACATCAGTCGTGGGTACCACAAGAATGGGGGCGTGTTCTTTTCAGTGATGAGTCGAGTCACCTTGATTCTGATCGAGTCTTCCCCTGGAAAGAAAATGGATCTCGCTTTCATCCCTCCTACGAAACAAAAATCGACAGATTTGGTGGCAAAGGGAGCCTCCTGAGTGGTTGCATAATTTTGTGCAGTTATACACCACAGTACATCTTCGATACAGGTACTGTCAACTCACAGTTTTATAGGGATGAGATCATGGAAGCCTATGAAAGGCTTTTCTGGGTGCTATGGACCCGGACTACATTTTTATAGATGATAATGCAAGGTCACACAGAACTCTCATTGTTGATGAGTTTCATGAAGGAGGGGATATTCGACATATGGATTGACCCTCGAGGTCTCCGCATCATCCATCCTCTATTGAATGTATTTGGGAAGGTCCAGGAAAACCATTTCTCAGCGCAGCTCTCTCCCATAATCACGCCAGGATTTAAAAGTTTCGCTTTTGGAAAAATAGGCTTTGTTGCCACAAATACTTATTGATACCCTCATAAATAGTACGGCAGCTCTTTGAGAGGCTTGTTGGCAGTTCACATTGGTAATACTCCATATAAGACAAACTTTTCCCCAAGTAAATGCTTTATATCTGATAAATCATTTCACACTTTTTGATATGACTTGTTACTTAATCCACACAATTAAAATCTTTTCCATATTATTATGTTGCTATATTCTTTCTCATATTTTAATATGTCTCTGTAAAAAATTTCATTACAATACAGAGAATAGTTCATCATTTTTCACATGTTTTATGTTTATGACCTTAATTTTGGACATGAGTGTATTATAAAATTAAATAAAGTTAATCCGTTAAAAAACAAAAGGAAATCTTTTTCTCAATTATAGATTTCCTAAAAGTTACATCCATTTGAAAATAATTTTTATTGAATTTGAGCAAAAATACCTCTGTAATTATTTTACATGATTCTTTTTTAGAATAATAACATTTTCGAGATCCTGTTTCATTAAAAAAATTTATACCTAATCCTTGGGAATTTTGAAAAAATATTTACTTTAATGAAACCTTCTCTTAAACTTCTTAACATTCTGTGGATGTACTACAATTTGGAAAACAAGACTTTACCTAAATATCAACTTCATATGAACATAGCTTAAAATTGCAAAATACATCATTAAAATCTTTTTTTCAACAATCTTCATCTCTCTTGATTTTATGTCACTGTCTTTATTGTTATATTTTATTTGTATTGTCTATGTGTTTATAATATTAGTATTGTTTGGGGAAACAATGTATCACTCGCAGGAGGGGTATGTTGGGGTGAAGCGAGTGAACTATTTTGTCTGGCGGAAGGATAACTGTGTGACCCGCCCACGCGTGGTTTTCCCGCTTCACTCCCACGCATTCTTTCTACGGGCTTCTCTAGCTGACCTGGTGCTGTGTGCTTTTGGGTCAGTCTTTTTTGCTGTATGCAGTTTCCGTGATTGTTTTTCGTATTTGTATATAAATAAATGTGATGTCCAGAGATACCTGAGTGGAAGTAATTTCACAAAGAACAACAATTTTATATGCATTTATTTCTAAAATTACGGGTGGAATTTTCTCTGAGAACCCCAATCGCATTTTATTTCCCCCAAAATCCCAGATTTCTAATGATACTGACTTTTACGTTACAACTTCCTTTTTTCCTTTTGAGGCTAACTAAGGCGCACGTTCATTCGTGTTTTGTTTTCATTTTCTACAGTTTGTGTAACTATTTTTGTTTATTTTTACTTTTTCTTGCCAATATGGCATCGTCGTTGGGTTTCAAAGAAAATGATACTGAATGATAATATTTTCCAGAAACCAATGAATTCGACAGTGACTCTCATACAGATTTACCTATTTGTGACGAAGAAGACTAAAAAATGGAACAAAAATAACAATACACTTATCTAGCGCCTATGGAAAAACTTTTTATTCCAAGCAACCTTTCAAGAAATTTCACAAAGATTTGCAATTTTATTTTTAATTTTCCTAATTTTTCAAATATTTGTAACCCAGTCATTTTGTAACTTTTGCCTTTTTATATAATCCCAGTAAACGAAAATCTCTTATAATGTTTCCTGTGTTGTGTATTTAAAATTCTAAAAAAACTAAATTAAAAAATAATTGCATTTTTTAACGAAAAATAAGATAAAATGAATTTGCTGTACATCATTGTTTGAAATATGATAAAAATGCAATATCAAAATTTAAAAAAAAAATAATGATGTTTATTATTTTTCTTGTTTTAAGAATGTTGATTACGCAAAATTAAAAAAAGATATTAATTAAATCATTTCTAAAATTTTAAAAATATAGTTTTAAGATGCAATAGCAGATGAAAATGTTTAAAATACTAATATTCTACGATTGTTTACATTTGTGACAGTCTAAATTTGTGTGCGAAGCCATCAATCTTCTAACAAGTCAAGTTATTCAAGTTGTAATTTTTTTTCTTTCAAGCGTGGTTTTTTAAAGCGATAAAAAATATAGTTATAGCCAAATAACAACTCATTGAACGACGGATTAACATTTTAAGATATGGATACAAATCATCGACAAAATTGAAGCCAAAATTACTACAAAGGATTGTCAAACAATGTTTTTTGATAAAACGTAAGTGATATATTTATTAACTTTTATCTTACATTATATGTAATGAGCTTTGATTTATATGATGGAAATAGTAATTTCTTTCCAACTTTTTGGTCACCAAGTTATAGATGCAGACGGTGATCTACGTCTTGTGTTTCAGGAGGTGAGTGAATAACAAGTGTATTATCTAAAAAAAATTTCAATGTACCATGTTTTTATAATGGACTTAAAAGCATAATTTTTGTTTTCGTCTTTTTTGATTTCTTCATCTTTCTCTCATCCTTTTCATTTTTTTCTTTTTTCACTTTTTCATACATTGTCATCCACTTCTGAGCTATGGTCCAAATTACAAGTTTCTGGCTCATTGGGAAGTTAGTTCAAATTCAATTACAAAATTCCACCAGGAAAACAAGAAAGCGAGTTAATAAAAACATGGTAAAATAGTATTAAAAATTCATTTATTGATTTTCATATCACATTTATTCTATAGGGTCAGGTGAAGGAAAGTGGGCCCATGGGGTAAAGGGGGTACATTAAAAAACATCTGTTTTCTCTTTTTAAATAAATATATTTAGTTATTTCTTTTTTAGAGACATATATTGAGATTATAGTTAACATTTTCATTTTAGTTTCAGAAGTTTTCAACAAATTTGTTGTTATTAAGTTTCTTGATATGCTGTTTGCAAATGATTTATTAGTTTAAGCTGATGAACTTTCTTCTAAAATCAATATTAACTGGCAAAAACTATTAATTTTAGTTCAGACTTGTAGAGCAATATCTATGGAACACATCCACATAAAGAGTTAAGAATAAATTTTATAATTATATTTATTATGAGTTGTTTTTTAGGTGGGGTAATTTGGGGGTATGGTTAAGTTTAGCTAAGTGTTCTATTATAGGGACATTTTTTACCCCTACGTTAACTTTAGCAAATGTCTAATGCTCTATATTTTATAGTAAAAGTACTAAAGTAATTAATTTACTTAGTACTTATTCACTAGGTAGTAATTTTAATACTGAAAAACATTTTGCATTTTGATGGAGTGTTTTCTCTTATGAAAAAAGCTTAGAAGGAGATTTTGAAACTTTGCTTTAGATAAAGCAGATTACAAAATGTTTCTACGTCATCATTTCCATTTCTCTTGAAAAAATTGTTTGAAAGAATGAAGCCGGAAAATGCAGTGAATGGATTTAAAGGATCAGGACTTTATCCTCTGAACAGAAAGTCCATCCAACACCGTATCCTCATTACAGATAAGGGAAACACAACTAAGAGCACATAGTACAAGAAGCGATTCTTCCACAACCATTGTACCTTCTGAAGCTCTGTGTCTCTCAACTCACCTTTAAATGATTTAAAGAAACCAATAATACAAACTCTCTCTCCCACCCTATCTGTAAAAACAATTTTAGCCATTGAGAATTCAAAGAGAAAGCGAAAAAGAGTACAGAGAAAGACTGGTGAGGTTTTAACTAAAGTTTTGGAAAAGTCGGCTGCTGAAGAAAGTGACCGTAAGAACAAATTCCATCAAGTAAAAAATATAAAGAAGGATGTAAAAGATACAGAAAGTTTTTAAGTAAAGCAAGGATCATGGGTAGAAAGGTTGAGTACTGGTCAAGAAGTCAATAATCTAAATTCTTTGGATAAGTGATAGAAATTAATAAGTTATATCACAGAAAATATCTGACCAAGTCACCAATGGGGGACTATTACACTTTTCCTTCTATTGATGATGAAAATTGTGTAGAATACAGTGATATATGATGCATACTACGTGAACTTAATTTTGATAGCCGTGGTCATTGTTTCTTTAATTAAATAATTTGTAAAAAAAATTTTTGTTTCCCATCTATACCATTAAATGCAATCAAGACACATTTATTTCAGCGTATTCTTGTTTCAAAAAGAATACGCTGTATTCTTTTTTAATATTTTGCGTATTTTATTTAAATATACATAAAAAAAATATAATAATAATATATATATATATATATATATATATATATATATATATATAATGCATCAAAAGTTTCATTAAAATTAATTTAATAGTATGATTTTTGCGCCTTCTCCAAAAAAAAAGCTCGTTTTTACCACCCCCCCCCTTTTCTCCACCTGACCCTACGCTCAGTGTAATTGATCATAAAACTTTTGTGTGATACAATTTTTATGAAGGAAAAAAATAAAGAGAATAGTCCAGCCGCTTCAAGTAAAGAATGTATAAAACGCCGCGGAGATTTTTCTGAAACCAGATGGAGAAAGTTATTTAAATACTACAGACTTTCTATGGTAAACTTTTTGGTAGAAATCATCTGTAGTTTTGGCGTTATAGGTAGGAGATTTGTTTTAGAGATCTGGGAATTTTTTTTATTTTATTTAACCATGTTTAATTCACAGTCAAACAAAAATTCAGCAAAAATTCTAAGTTTGTAAAATATATGAGGTTGCTTATATAAAGTATTTGTCAAAGCCCCTATGGAATTTCCAGTGATTTTAGAACAACAAATTCATGAAAACATTATCTTTGCCTCTAATAGCATGTTTTTTGTAAAATGGATGTCTCCGACCACTTTGTGTAACAAAAATCAGTTTCATGGGGACACTTTTTCTTGTTTTTGTGAGAAGGTTTAAAATAGTTCATGCTCTTTACATATATTTTATTTTATATTTTCACTACAATAATACGCAATAAAGCAACAGCACAGTCCATTACTATATTTCTGCAGTACATTTAACTATTCATGTATTAGTACTAGTTCATGGACCCTGATATCTAATATACATTTCACACAAGCCGTTACTTATCTTCAGTGCGAACCTGTATAATTTATGTATTTTCAAATTTAAAGAGTATTTTCAATATTAACGCATGACGGCTGATCTAATTTCTATTGTTTTAGAACTGTTTGATGAGCTACAGATAATATTTAGTTGGGGGAAAAGCTTGCATCTTTAACTTTAACCACAAAAGAGGTAGAATAGTCACATGGTGGTTTGTTTATATTTGTCATCGGTTTAATACCCTTTGTTGCTCGGTATCACAAAACTTGGATTAGAACTGATTGTTATCGGTGATCATAAATTTTGAAAAGTCCTGTTATTATTATTTTTTTAACTGTATTTCTTCTGCTTATAATTATGAAAGTTCTTGGATTCTTTGCAGCTTCACTTTTGCTTTTGACTTTTGGTAAGGAAAATGTAATGTTATGTTTTCGTAGATCGTACGTAAGTTTTTGTCTTCTCATTCTACGGATGCAAAACATATGTTTATATGATTTAATAATTAAAAATAGAGGTAAAGATATTATTATAAAAAAGCAATAACTAATTAAATCTTTAGCAGTAAATGTTGAATTAATTAAGAAATTAGATCCATGAGCTGTTAGTTTTAACAACACAAAAAGCAGTTAGAAAATATTTGTAACACATATTTGTGTTTTGCGCAATATAAAACAATCAATGAATTCAAAATCTTTTATAAATATCATTATTAATAACCAAATATCTATTATGTAGTTTACGTTATTTGCTTACTAATAAATTTGTTTATTTATGACATTTATATGAATCACACTTTTTTTTAAGTTTATATCTGATTTTCTTTTGTACAGTCTCGAAGCAACATTCGAATTCAAAGTTGAGATTCAACCATTTAAAAATTATTGTTTATTATCTGTTACTCCAATCTAGACTAGTTATAGTACCCATTTGAAAAGTATTGGTAATGGAAGAACACTATATAAACTTTACCAGATTAATTCAACTGAGTCTGTTCCTATTCTGAATATATTCAGTTTTATTTGAAAAAAATTACACTTTGATTTTCTTACATTACTTAAAGCACATTTTTGCATGTTATACTTTCTATGCAGTAACCATTTTTTTAAAAAAATAAAGTAGCCCTAATTTTCTTGAGATTTTGCGTGTTACAGATCTGTTTTTAATAACCAAATAAAATGAAATTTTTTCCTACTTTTTGTAACTGATTTTTTTTGACAGTTGAATAGTCATTACTTTTATTTGCTCTTACTTTTTAATAATCTTTATTTTGTATTTTATCCTCAACTTAAATCTTATTTTCTGTTCTATCAGTAGCCTCAACTTAGTTCTTCTTTTTCTGTTATTTCAGTAACTTCTTGTACTACTATATGTTAGATGCATAGTTTTTTTTTATTATTTTTATCTAGCCTTGAACTCAGTCATAGTTTGGATAGTCATTATAGCAAATTTTCATCAAAAGGATTCTAAATATTTTAAACACACACACATAATCTTTGAATTTATCTACAAAAAAACTTCAATATAGGATTTCTTTCTTATTGGCATTACTAAATATGCAAAAATTAAAATTAAAAATTATTTGAAACTGGTATTGGAAATTATGGAGGCTGTGTTGCACTATATATTATTATCTGGATCTCTGAACATTATAAATTAGGAAGATATTCTCTCAAATAAATTATTTTGATGCATTCTAAAATAATGTTTCAATTATTTAAAACTCATCATTCTGAAGATGCAAAATTTAGAAGCCATTTAACTCACAAACTGAATTCTTCCACATCTTTTAAGATAGAGATAAGGAAAGGATTCTAAAACAATCTTGCCCTTATGAATAGGAAGCTAATAGCCATTTCATTTTGAGATGTTTAAAAGGCAAAATATTAGAATAAAAAATTCTGTGTTTTGATTTTAATTTCCTTTTTTGAGCAATTTTATTGCATTAAATAAGGTAAATCTTGTTTTTATATTAAAAAAAAGTTCTGTGTGAGATATAGTTATTTTACAAAAATTCTATACAATTTCATATTTCTTCAAGGAGTTTTTCTTTCTTTTGTGAAATTTTTATTTTATATATGCTTTTACAATTTTATAAAATTTTGCTCTTTATCTGATTTTCATTTTACTATAATTTAATTTCTTCATTTATTTGTGATGTTACATCTTGTTTTAGTTTAGCACTATTTGATCTTAAACACAATATCGTTATTGTATCTCAATTCAGAACTCATTTGTACAAATTAATAAACTGAGTTTAAAATAAATTATGTGGTGATGAGTGTTTTTCACTTAAATAAAACATCTATTACACTATTAACATGATTGCATAAAAAAGTATTTATCATGCATGCTCTAAGCTGTCTGATCCCTCTGAATGCATCAAGAGGAATTCACTCTTTCCCTTTTCCAAACATTTCACCTTCCCCCATTGCCACACTTGAGAAGAGAAACCCTAGGCGTTTATCTGTCATCTGGTTGTACACTCCTCTGTGCATATTCAACACTCATTTTTACTTGCATCCTGAACTATTTTCAAAGTCATGTATATTTTGCAATTGCAAAATTCTTTATGGACATCTATCAACTCTGGAATAAAAATATTTTAGAAGTTACAAATTTTATGTCTTTTATCATTGTTTTAATAATCTTTCAATACTTTTTATTTTTAATTTATATGATAAGAAAAAGGATAGTTAAACAATAATTTCAAGGAAGATATTCATTTAAGGAATAATGTTTTTTGGTACTTTCTTAAAATTTCAGATATTCGTGATTTTTAGTGACAAATTTAGTTTTATACTTTTGACTTATTTCATCTATTTTTCCATTTAAACATTATTGCTTGTTGCATGTCTTATTGTATAAATATACCAATATTAAATTGCTGTGATGATTGCTTGACTTCTATCATATCTGATAAGAAAATGTGTTCCATTAAATAGTTCATACAGACATTCTTTAAAAATCTTTTGATGGTGATACTTTGAACTTATTAAATTTACTTTTCAGTTATGTTTTTTTTTAAATAAGTGTAAAGGATGCATAATATATAAAAGTAAATTGTTCCGTACTTATATGATGTTTTATATCCATGAATTCAAAAGTAGTTTTAATATTGCAAAAAAAAAAAAGGGTAAGAGACAGAAATATGTGCTACTTAATTAAACTTTACATATTTAAAAAATTAATTGAAATTAATTTTAGATATCTCTTATCAATTAATAATTTACAAATTATTAAAGTTTCTACATTAGGCTTTTATATATTTAAATATTTGTCAAAATATTGTTGAAAGTTACTTGAGTATGATAATAACTCCACAATTTGTACATAAAAAAATTTAAAACTATTGTTTGTTTAAAGGGAAAACTAATAGTAAAATAGAGTATAATAACAATGATTAGAAATATATATTTATACATAATCTTACACTTTTGGCAGGAATCCTGTGTAGTTTCAAAACATACAAGAATCTTCTGAAGCTTTATTTGGTATAGTGTTCAATAGAAATATGTGTTGTATGGATTGCGACTATGTTTTCTAAACTTCTTTCACATGAACTTAAAAAAATCATTGTTAATTAATTAATGTGTTGTTTTTATAGTTTATAGCTCAGGAGCTGAGATTCAGAAAAATAATCTTGAAAGTTCAAGTTATGGCTGTGTATGTGCAAATTACACCTGTGGCTGCTGTGCTCATGTTGAGGCACCTAGAGTGGGCCTGAATGATACTGGTAAACAACTTTCATATTTATTATAATATTTTTCTAAGTCTTTTTACAGTTATATGTATTAATATAGTATTCCACATGTAATAAACTTACTTTTAAGATTGAAAAGGGTTTGATGTTGATTTCAGAAATATTGTGAAAAAAATAAGTTTTTACATTTAATAAGAGTTTTTGTCATTCACTTTACCTAACAGTTTAATTTTATTTTTCTATCAGACCAAGCAGTAGTTTTTATGATTTTTAGTCACCATTATTGGTAAGGGTTTTTTTTATAAAGAAGGCATAAAACTTTTTTTATTTTTTAAAGCATTGAAGTGAATTGTATTCTTTTAAAAGTCAAATAGACTTTGGTGTAAGCATATTAGGTCCTATTAGGATTTTTTTTTATATGAAAAATGGTATGCTGTTTTCCAGCTTTAATTTTTTATTTTAAAAGATGTATAAACATTTCAGTTTTTTCATTTGCTGATGGAATAACAATTTGAAATAAATTATTGAAAATTCATTAATCTGGGAAATTGTATATTCTGTATTCCTAAACACGCACACACATTTTCCTGTTATCTCTTGTTCTTTTTTAAATATAAGTTTATGTTCATGTGCCTTTTTCTTTGTGTATATGTTAGTTTTCCCATGTAAAATGATTAAAATATTTCTTTATATTTTATAAGTAAATAATAATAATATTGCTTTCTTTTTCCTTTTTCTCTCTTTTGTTACATGCCTTTTTTCAGTTGCTTTGCTCAATAATTTTTGAAATCGAAAATGAACCTTGATTATTATTAATATAAGGTTTTTTGTTTTGGCAAAGGGAGGTACACCTGAAAGAATTTCGTCCAATGAGGTTGATTCACAGACATTGAGACGCCTAGGCGAAATCACGTGACAAGGATAGCAACATATCCTTACGTTTTGAATCAGTGTGTAAATTTCGTATGCTTCATATGTTTACTTCTTGTGTGTGAAGCTTATTTCTGAAATTTTATTTATTTTTATTATATTTTTGCATTATCCTTGTTTAATAATTAGGTATGAAGTATTTTTCGTAATTTTTTTAGCATAATTTTTTTTTCAGTTTTGTATATTTGTCATTAGGTGTTAGTGTGCGGAGCTGGTAGCTTCTTGCAGTGTTAGTTTATATATTTATTAATAGTTCTAGATTATTTTTTAGCATCCTAATAATAAGTCATTTGTTTTCATGTAGTTTATTATGTTTATTTATGCACGGAAATGATTTACGTATAGAATTGAGACCATTGAATTTGGAAAAACTTCTCATATGTGTACAATTACTTATTGGTACATATGGTGATGTGTATACCTTTCATATTCTCTGATTCCCTTAGTAAATATCAGCTACAAATATTTAATGTTTTTAGAAATACTATCTCTATAATTTCTCATAGAAGAGTATGGAACATTCAGAAACAGGAAATGTAAGTAAATATAATTTTGGAAATGAATTTATAATAAAATTTGTCAATGACATGGATATATTTTTGTTTATTTAAAAATTTTCATACCTATTTCTAATGTTTAACAAGAGATTTATACTTTTTGATAGCAGATTGTATAAAATAATAGTTGGTTAATAATGAAAGTTTTTGATTAAAATAATTAGGAACTCTTCTGTGATGGAAATGAAATTGTTTTTAACATCATTTAAAGGTTTGGGATATCTGAAATAATCTCATTATAAGCAAACATTTGATATGTTTTGTAGTTTGACTTCCTTTGTAATTATTACCCTTCAAAAGGTTTGAATTTTTTTAGAAATGCCTGTCTCCAACATTCAGAAAGAAATGAACTTGACTTTTTAAAAATAAATTAAGAAACATGCTTAAAGAAATAGACTTTTAATAAAATTATTTTAAAGTAGAACAAATTAAATTGTTTTCATGAAGATTTCTCATATAATGAAGCAGAAAATTCTTATCGGACAGTTTTATTCAATAATCATACTCATTTTAATATGCATTATTTATTGACACTTAATTTTAACATTACATGAATACACTATAAGTAAATAAAGCAGACTCTATATATGAATGTAACACTATACTATATGGACAAATAGTAAACAAATAGAGGATCTAACTGACTAACTAACCAGATTAAATGAAATATCCTAAGAATTTTAAAATTTCAGATCTTAAATCTATACAATCAACTTTCTGAATTTCCATAAAACAAATTAGAATACTTAAATAAAACAAATTAGAATACTTAAATAAAACAAATTAGAATACTTAAATCATGCAACTTATAGAAAGCAGTTTCGAATAAAGAAAACAAATACACATATAAAATGACAATGTAACTATTTTTTGTAAAATATCTCGATACGATTTTTTTCATGTCCAATACAATTTCAAGTACAATAAACCTTTGTATAACATTTGTTTATCATACCTGTAAAATTACATATTAAATACTAAAGCTTATTATATTTATTTTTAAACCACCCTAATTTTCCTTACATTAATTATTATTTTTTTAATAAACCTTTACATTGCATATACTACATCAAAATAAAATTGACAAAGGATTTTTTTTTTGAATTTCACACAAATTACAAAATTCCTACAATCTGTTCCTTTAAAATATAAGAAGCATTATCTTCTGTTTTAATGGGAATATTTGATTTTTTTTACACTGAACATACCAACACTTAATTTTTTACCACATTCTGAATGAAATTCTCGATAAATAATATCTTTTTACTAAAATGGTGCTGCGAATAAAGGCTTTAAAAATATTGCATAATTTTTTTTACTTATAACTTTACAAAAGGTAAATGGTAATTTGCATTTCTAATGTTTAAAAATGGTTTTTAATTTATCTTCAAGTATAAATAAAAATGAGCCTGTAGTAAATTAAGTTATTTTTTCATTTCTGTAGTGAATTCTTTTCGAAATTTGTTTCCCAAAAGAATAAAATTATATAGTAATGCATATTTGTCTCTCTCTCTCTCTCTCTATATATATAATACATTATATATATACCTATTTGTCTATATATATATAATACATTATATATATACCTATTTGTCTATATATATATAATACATTATATATATATAGAGAGAGAGAAACTTGTTTTAATGTATGACATGTAGGGTTACATATCAGATTCTTGTGTTTTTATTTTAGATAATTTAATGGAGAAATATCTATTAACTACTCTGAAGATGAGTAAAATAATTAAAATTTAAGTCAACTAAATATATTTTCTTTTTTTGGTATGTTCTCTATATAATTTAATCTAAAATAAAAAATATTTACATTCCTGTAGATATCTATCCAAATTCCTTTGGGCAGAAGTTTCTTTTGTGAACACAAAAATAGTATAGGAATGGAGCTGGGGACGATTTCTAAAAATGTTTGGTATTGAAAATAAGATTACTCAAAGTGGTCAGAGCATAATAAGTGAGGAGATGGTTTAAAATCCTTACGCTTCATCACGTTAACTAAACACTCGAATTTTTTTACCAGGATATTAAAAACAGATTTTTTTCCTATACAATTATCTGATCTTTTACTGTAATCGAGTTATAATGTAAAAGAGCAAGAGCAAAATAGTACACAAAAGAATTGTTAGGTTAGAGTTAAGCGGGAGACAAACCAAAACATATTCATGTGCTCTCCTCATCACGTGATTATGACGTCACATGAATCAACCTCATTGTTCATGTGAACACAGATCAGTAATATTGTCCTATTCATAAGATTCACATTAATTAATTTATTTATTTTTCTAATGAGGAAAACATTATTCATAATATTAAAAGCTAATTGTGTTTGAATTTTTAAAGCATTTTTTATTACATTTTTCTTTTTACTAAAGTGTTTATTAATTTTGTAAAAGAATTTGTTATATGGCAATGGTTTTTGAAAAATCGATTGTAAGGAATGTGTAAAAAAAGAAAATTAAGTATGCATATTAATGTTTTACTAAAATTTTCCTATGTAGATATGTGGAAATAGAAGTAAGCATTAAGTTATGTAAAAGATGAGTAAAAATAATCAGTCAAAAATGTTTGATTATAAGCTACTTCATCTATAATGACATAAATTATATTTAATTTGCATGTATCATGAAGTTACATGGTACAATTTTAATTCCTTAGGCACAAGAATGTGTAGAAAGTTCTTTAGTTATAGTATCATTTTTAGCTTCCATTTATACAAATCTTACTTGCTGATAAATTTTATTACAGGTTGTGTGAACCTCACATACCTTCCAAATGAATATGGAATATCATTTACTGTGACTATTGACAATCTTACTATCTATAATGAAACTGTATCAGGTAAAAAAAAAAAAATAAATCTTTTTTGGACTATTAAATATATACCATAATTTTCAAGTATTTATTTTATCAATATTTTTATTGATAAAATTTTTAAAAATTTGTTGGTCATATGTATTATGTAATCAAATGTTTTTTAAATTCTAATTAAATGTGAAAAAGAATCTGATAAAATTCTGAAATTTATTAGTGGATTATTTTATTTTGTATTACATAAAGTTCAAGCTTTTCAACACAAATTTTTAATTGTTCAAGGTTAATTAAGATCATGTTTACAGTTTTTTCTCAGAGGTTGACAAAAGATAATACATTGCTTTAGTTTATTACAAAAAGAAGTTTTAGAATTTTTTAAATGAATTTTATAAATATGCTTTTTAATAATTTGAAGTTTCAGTCAAATTCTATTATAATTGAACTTATTTAGTGGGGTTTTTTTAAAATTCATTCTTTAGTTTCTGCAGCAAATTAAAAAATGTATGTTATAGAGAATTATAATCATTCAAATATCTATAATGAATTCTTTTATTATATAATACTAATAAATTTCAAGATATTCCACAATAGCACCTTCTTCTTTATAACCACTTCAAGTTTAAAATCACTTTACCACCATATTCTAGAATGTTAAGGAAGCAATTCATGAAGAAAAAAAAAAATTCGATTTTTTTTAAACCCATTACATAGGTGAACCTCCTTAATTTTTAAGATATTCCTATTTATTGTGCATGTTGTAGGAATCTTGAAGGATTAATTTTTTTTATATATTCCAATTTGTATATTAATTTATTTTTCATTTGTCAAAAACTATTCATTTGTAAGAAATGCAAGACTTAACCTCTAAAGAAAATTTCAAATGTTAAAAACATCTACATGTAAAGAATTGCAATTAAAAACTGCTAGTTGCATGATAGAATTTGGACTTCATTCAGCATTAAATATTAAGTTGCAAAATTACATTGTTGAGCCAAATATTTACATGGAATAAAATATTGGTCAAATTATTAACTTTAATGAATTCGTTTTTCATGTTATGATTTTTGTACCAATGTCATGTATATTTTTTAGTTATTATTTTGAAATTATTACATAATAATATGAACATATTATATTGCCGCACGCATAAGTCCCGATACCAAGTCCCGATAAGTTGGCAGAGCGTTGGACTGAACTTCCTCAGGTCTCGGGTTCGAATCCCGGCCCGGCAGATTTATCCAAAGACTGGAATTTTGTTCTCGTTTTTAATGTATTGTTTCTCTAGGTTCTAGATGAATCCAGATCATTCTTTAGAGTGCATACTGGGTATTTCTCGAATATTCGAAGTGTATAAAAGCAGAGTTCATCGCCAGTTGGGCATGTTCTCAGTCCAGTGTTGTATCGAGCTCCCAGCGTTAGAATAAATCTAATTGTTTGTTTAATTGAACTGTGTACTTCTTTCGAACTCCGTGACAAGTTTGGTGGAGTACAAACGTCAAACGTGGATAATAGTGACAACCTTCGCAGGAGCCTCCGGTTAAGAGGGATTATCCCCCAATTCGGACTGTTAAAAGAAAATAGTAGGAAGAGGATAAAAATGCCGACCGATGAAGCCAAGCCCGCTGTAGTAACACCTTCGTTGCAGCAATGGAGGAGCCCATCGACCTTGTGGCGCCTGGGAAGACCCTCTCAAATGGCTTAAAGAGTACGATCGAGTAGCCAACTTTAACAAGTGGGATGACATGATGTGCCTGGCTAACGTTTATTTCTTTCTTGACGGAACTGCGAGACAGTGGTATGTTTAGATTCCTGGGAAGCGTTTAAAAATGGACTAAGTGGACTTTTCGGTGACCGTCAAAAAATATACCAGAAGGGCAGAAGAACAACTAAAATGAGCCCAGCGTTCAGGCGAGAGTACACAGTCCTACATACAAGGTGTATTAGGACTTTGCCAAGAGGTAAATCCTCTGATGAAAGAAGGCGAAAAAGTGTCACACCTAATGAAAGGTGTTGCTGAGGATATTTATCAGGCCCTGTTGACGAGAGAAATCAACGACACAGCAAGTTTTATCAAATGGTGCAACTATATCGAAGATATGAAGCAGAAGAGAGTTGGTGGGACCGAGATTTGAAAGGCTTCCAAACGTGTATCGGTTGCATCCCTGACGGATGAGACTGATTTGGTCTCTCTTATTCGCACAATCGTAGAAGTCCATCGACTAGTTAACCAGACGCAAGAATCTTTGGACTCCGATCCCCAATCCTTAGAAGAGATCGTTCAAGACGAAGTTGAAAGGGTTTTGGCCCCAGTGTAGACCACGACCGACATACGCCGCTGTAACCAGAAAATACAGAGCTCCTGTTCAGAAATTCCCACCTGAACCAAGAAAAACAGATGTTTACGGCTGACAACAGACCTGTTTGTTTCCACTGCGGACGTCCTGGACATGTAATGCGCTACTGCCGAGAGAAAGGCTGTCTTTGACAACTCTCGAAACCGCCGACGGAATTCGACGACGTTGGCACTGAAGAAGAAATACGCCGACCAAACTCTTCTCGCCGTTTACAAGTGCCGATCCCCAATACTACGTCGTTACAGATCCCCGTCGCCATATCGCCGATCCAGTCTCGCCAGGCCGTAGGAGCGAGGAAAACTAAGGAGAGCGACCTTCCAAGGAGGTGAGGCCGCGTGTACTGGAAATCCTCCGTCGACCGCCAAGATGACTGGTAACCAACTAGACGTAATAATAGATAAGAAGCCCGATCGTGCTCTAGTAGATTCTGGCATCGTTTTCTGTCATATCCGATAATATCGCCGATTTTTAAAGAAAGTTCTGTTTGCTGATGCCAAGAGCGTTATGCTGAAAGTTGCGGATGGAAATTTTGTTCGGCACGATAGGGAAATGTGTTTTACGTGTCCGTATAAACAATCGAGAACTGCCTTTTGAATTTATTGTTTTATCACATTGTAGCCATGAGCGTCATCCTAGGATGGGACTTTTTAGAGGCGTCTCAAGCCGTTATAGACTGTGGACAAAATGAACTTGTTCTAGAAGACATGTCGAGACTCCACAGCGCCTGACGCCTGGAATTTGTATGCCACCAGGGACTATACACTTAAGCCGCATTCTTTAACTAGAATAACAGTATCAGGGATATCAAACCCGAGGAGACATAAATGTAGTTCTAGACGGCAGCAAACATTTGCTCTTCGAGAAAAATATTGCTAACCGTCGATGGTATCCACATATCGTAACGGAAAAAGTGATGTCTGGGTTACCAACCTGCAGTTCCGAAACCAAATCATCCCTAGAGGAATGTGCATAGGCCAAGCTGAACCACTAAATGAATGGCATCTATGTGTTATTTCCGACACATTATAGTCACAGATGAATTGTTCGTTAATGATGTCACCGAGTTAAGTGACGAACAGAGAAACAAGCTATCCGAACTACTCCGGAAATTTTCTGGGCTTTTTGACAAACAGCCGCACGAATGTGAAACACAGGATTTTTACTGGTGATCATGCTCCAATCAACCAACGAGCCTACAGAGTCTCGCCGACTGAAAGACGCATCATTCATGAAGAGGTTCAGAAAATGCTTGATGAAGGTATCGTCCAACCCTCTGAAAGTCCTTGGTCATCACCCATTGTTTACGGTAGTTGGCGTTTTGCGTCGATTATCGCAAGCTGAATAGCGTCACGAAAAAGACGTTTATCCTCTGCCTCGTATTGACGATCGCTCGACTGTCTGAAAGGTGCCATGTTCTTTTCTTCCATGGATCTCCGATCTGGTTATTGCAAATAGAAATAGGCGAAGCGGATTGAAAAGACGGCATTTATTACCCCAGGCTTATACGAGTTTAAAGTCATGCCGTTTGGTCTCTGTAATGCACCTGCGACCTTCGAGAGAATGATGGACAATTTGCTACGCCATTTTAAATGGACTATGTGTCTTTGTTACCTAGATGACATAATAGTGTTCTCAGAAACTTTTGAAGACCATCTTATACGATTAAGACTTGTTCTAAAATGTCTTCAGGAAGCTGGTCTTAAATTAAATTCAAAGAAGTGTCTTTTTTGCTGCCCAAGAAGTAAAGATTCTAGGCCATCTTGTATCTAATGGCGTTCGTCCCGATCCCGACAAAATAAAAGCTGTAAGAAATTTTCCCACTCCAAAGAATATACATGACATACGAAGTTTTCTTGGCCTTTGTTCATACTTTAGAAGATTTATTAAAAAACCTTTGCAGTCGTTGCTGAAAAGTGGCGTGGAGTTTCATTGGGGTCCTGAAGAGGTGGAAGCATTTAACAGTCTTAAGAAAACTTCGGATCCAGTATTGGGGATGTACGACGAAAGAGCTTCTACAGAAATCCATACTGATGCAAACGGTAAGCTGTCCTAGTACAAATTCAGAATAATGTCGAGAAAGTTATAGCATACGCTTCTAGAACTCTGACAAAAGCCGAAAAGAATTATTCCACCACAGAAAGGGAATGTCTTGCCATCGTATGGGCTACCAACAAATTTCGGCCGTACATATTCGGGAAACACTTTACTGTTGTAACTGACCATCATTCCTTGTGCTGGCTCATGAATTTAAAGGATCCTTCAGGAAGGCTTGCCAGATGGGCCCTCCGACTTCAAGAGCATGATTTTGACGTAAAATATAAAACCGGTAAGAAGCATAGTGACGACGCTCTTTCGAGAAATCAGTGGAAGAGGAAACGGAAACACCAGACAAATTTTTAGCAGTCAGTATGAACCTTGCGATGGAACAGAAAAGGATCAAGACCTTCGAAATTAAAACTTTTGAGCAACTCATCCAAAAACGAAGAATTCAGATTCATCGACGGTATCCTTTGCAGGAAGAATTTTGATCCAGATGGAAAGTTGTGGTTGCCAGTCATTCCTAAACATCTACGAGCAGACATACTAAGGCACTTTCATGACGCCCCCCACCGCAGGACACCTTGGTTTCGCGAAAACTTATGACAGGATTCGCAAGAGATTTTACTGGCCGGGAATGTACCGAAATGTCGTTCGGTATGTCATGCATTGTCGGGAGTGCCAAAGGAGAAAATCCGTTCCTCAACGACCACCTGGACGTTTAGTTCCCATCCCTCCAGCTACAGCTCCTTTCCATCGCATTGGAATTGATCTCCTTGGGAGATTTAGTCTGCTCATGGAAACAAATGGATAATAGTCTGCACGGATTACTCAACACGATATGCAATAACAAAAGCCTTGCCGACAGCCGAAGTGCGAAATAGCGAAGTTCTTACTTGAAGAAATTGTCCTCAGGCATGGAGCTCCTCGAGTAATTATCACAGATCGTGGAGCCGTCTTTCGATCCAGACTTGTTTCCTCTATCGACTTGTGTAACATTGATCATCGTTTTAGCGGCGTATCATCCCCAAACAAATGGACTGACGGAGCGCTTCAGTAAGACCTTGGCCGACATGTTGTCAATGTATGTGGATGTAGAGCAGAAAAATTGGGATGAAATTCTACCATTTGTAACCTTCGCTTATAATACCGCTAAACAAGAGACCACAGGTTTTACGCCGTTCTATTTACTTCATGGTCGTGAAAAACGACACTAGATACAATGCTACCCTTCTGTCCTAACGATTTTGATGACAATAACATCACCAAGATAGCAGCCAGAGCCGAAGAATCACGACAGCTAGCCCGAGTGCAACGATTCCAAACACCAAATGGTATCTTAATCTCGTATGGGTTTATACTCCAGTGAGAAAAAGTCGGTCTCTCCGAAAAACTCTTAAGAAGGTATTTCGGACCGTATCAGGTGCTACGCCGTTTATCAGCCGTGACTTACGCAGTACAAGATTTTGAAATACGAAAAAGAAAACTAAGAGAAGTTGTCCATGTACTGCGTTGAAACACCATGATCCCGCCGAGCAAATCGAAACCGAGGATATTTCTCCCAAGAATCATACAAAGGACCCATCACTCGTTCCAGAATAAAGACCCTTGAACAAAATGACAGCGGGCGCTGTCTTCTTTTTCGAGGGAGCAATGCCGCACGCATAAGTAACCAAGTCCCGATAGCCGAGTTGGCAGGCGTTGGACTGAACTTCCTCAGGTCTCGGGTTCGAATCCCGGCCCGGCAGATTTATCCAAAGACTGGAATTTTGTTCTCGTTTTTAATGTATTGTTTCTCTAGGTTCTAGATGAATCCAGATCATTCTTTAGAGTGCATACTGGGTATTTTCGAATATTCAGAAATGTATAAAAGCAGAGTTTTCGCCAGTTGGGCATGTTCTCAGTCCAGTGTTGTATCGAGCTCCCAGCGTTAGAATAAATCTAATTGTTTGTTTAATTGAACTGTGTACTTCTTTTGAACTCCGTGACAATATATATATGAAAAAAAAGTACTAGTTGAAAATTTTTTCACTGAACTGACTGTCAATAAATTGTATAAAAATTGTTAGTTTTTAAATTTGGTTTTCTTTTTAAATGTTTTTACTGATATTTATTTTTAAAGTATGAAGTAATATTTTTTTTAAAAAAAATAATGCTTTTATAAAGGAATTTTTATTTACAGAAAGGTGTATTTGATTTTTTTTGGGGGAATGATTTGTTGTATAAAACTTGTATAAGAATTGTGTATACTTTAATCATATTATTCTTAATATAATGCAACTTACTGATTTATTTATTTTTGCAGCAAGAAATCCTCCACCAATGTGCTTTGGGGCACCAATTTTGAAAGAATATGCTGATCTCTGCATACATTTCTATGATCTTTCTGTTTCTAAAACAAAAATGCATGGCTGTGCCCAATTAGAAGCAAGGTTGCACAGAGTAGTTGTTGGGACTTACAAACTTGGATGTTTTCAAATTGGCAATTTGCGATGGAAACAATATCACAAAGATTTGATTAATCATATTATAATGAGGCAGCATATAGTAACATTAGATTAATTATCATAATTTTTCATCGTATAATTAAATATAATTTTAATCTTAAGGAGGCACAATTGGCACTTTTTTGTGTTATAAGTTAGCAGACCTGATTTTAATGTTGACTTCTGTGATAATATGTAAATATTTTGCATTCCAATGAATTATAAATAATATTTTTGTAATTTTTAATATATTAATTTTTACCTTTTCTTTTCAACATTTTCTTTGTGGACTATATTAAATGCTTAATATTGTTTTGTATTATTCATTTTTTAATTATTCTTTTACTGAAGATATTAATTCTAATAATCAGCAAATCTAGTAGGTTTTTTACTTTTTCAGTGTATCAGTTATTATCAGTACTGTACAAATGTTTTGTTACTGCTGAATCTTTAATAACCAAAGATTTTATTCAATAAATTTATAAAATCATAAAAATTCTTGTTTTTTTTTTTTTTTTTCTCTCTGATATTTTGATGCAAAAGTTTTATGGTTAATTACTAAAATTTTTACTAATTAGGTTGTTGAATTAGTGTTAATATCCTTTTTATTTTGAAAAGTCAGAAATTTTTCAAATTTTAGACAATTTATAATAATTATTTCATTTACGGATGCTATTCTAAATTTTAAGCTTGGGATATGAGGAGTGAGAGAAAAAAAATTTGAACTTATCAATTTTAAATATTAATTGTTTATTCATAAAACTTAAAAGAACCTTTTTTTGTAAAATTAATATTTTAATTGGAATATTTAATTAGTATATTTCTTAACACTAGATACACTCCTATATCTGCGATAATAAAATATTTCGAGACTGGAGTATGTTGATCTTCACTTCACTGCAGTTTTTTTTTTTAATTTTTGGAATTTGTTTCGGCATGAGAGATGAGTGATATAAATAAATAGATCTCATTCTTTAAATGCATCAGCTGATGTGGAACACACGAGGATTGCAAACACTACAGTTATATATATTTTTTTAGTACTATGTAGGATTTTATATTCCCTTCCTGTATTGAAAAGCCTTGACTCCAGATTATTATGGCAGAGAAAGCATTATTTATGTGACAATAAATATACTCGCTTGTTATAATCCAAAGCTTATGTAATAATCTGAAATGGTATCGATAATTATAGTTCCAAAGCTTTTAAACCCCCTGCAACCTGTAATACAATTCCTCTTGTTTCTCCCCAGTCCCTAGGAAACTTCAGAATCTGAGGCATCAGAACAATAAATGATCAACATATTTGACATTTCAAATATTTTAATACTATACAGATCTAATAATAATTTATACACTGCATTCCACCATTCAGGTGTGATGAAGAAGTTTTGAGTTATTTATTACACCATAATCTTAAAACAGACATGATGCAATCACAACTATTGCTTGATCAGACTCTCCATAACAGTAAATTCCACCCTAGTATTCATATTTTTGACTATGGTATTTTTTTATGTTTCATAAAAACTCTAGTATCATATTTTATAATGTAATGTATTTGCTCGATCTAAGTAACTCAACAGTTCAAGACAATACTGACTCAACTTCAGCGAGCGTCTCCTACCAGATGCTTATAATTAAACTTCCCCTTAAACGGCCTCCTACAGCGCAAGCGGGTGAATGGAATACAACGAAATTTTGTGCATAAGCTATACACGAGATACACTCACGGAATTTCGAAGAAATAAAATCTCTTATCGGGAAAAACATGAAATTTAACACAATAAATGACTGAAACAGAATAAAGAAACAATATTAACATTTTTTTACTGGTTTCATATCACCTTGTCATCGAACCACCACATTAAGTAAAGGTAAGAGAGAGAGAAAACAGTGTTCAGTTTGCAAAAACCAGAACAGATTAGGACGAAGTTGCACCAAAGGAGCAGTCCAGGACGATGTATGGAAAGATGCTCCAAGTGACCACCCTCATTCACCTACAAAATTTCAAGGCGATGGACAGTGTGTTCAACAGCAGGTCGTAACTGATCAGTTGTGAGGCTTTGTACATCAAGAGTTCTGGAATTTTTCAAGTCATTCAATGTTGCAATACCTCCAAGATACTCCAGACTTTTTAAATAGCCCCATAACTAGAAATCGCATGGAGTTTTTTTTTGATCCGGTGAACGAGGTGGCCATAGATTAGGAGAGAAGCTACTAATAACACGTGTCTCTGAGAAGTGTTGGAGCAATAGCTCCTTCACAGACCTATGGATATGTAGGGTGCACCATCTTGCATGAAAATGATCGATTTAGACCCCCTCTATAAAAGTGAGTGAGTCTATAGGCGACATATATAATTATTATAAATAAGGTAATTTATACTTAATTGGTGAATTATTATCTAAAAGGGATTTAATTTTTTTTGAAAAATGTAAAATTAGAAGACATTATCACTAAAAGCTTTTTATCAAACGTGATATTGCAGCGAATTTTTACATTTTATTTACTAAAAGATAATATGAGTATGTTTTTTATTAATAAAATGTGAGAACAAAACAATCAAGTAATTCATTTGCAAACGATATCCGAAGACAAAATAAAGCGATGTTCATGCAATAAAAATGTCAGCTATCACACGTATATTTTTCATGCAATTTGTTCGTCTAATTTTTGGCCGAATCTGAGGGGGAAGGGTTGCCGTAAGCAAAACGACATGCTCTGACGTCAGCCGCGCTCTATCTCCACATTGAATAATTACTCGCCGATTTTTCTGCTTCGGAAAACGAGCTTCCAAAATTATTTCATTCATTTCGCTTGCTCTTTTGTTGATGGGTGTAAACAGAAATAGAGCACCATTCTATTTAAAATATTATACACCGTTAAAATACTATACACCATTAAAATATTATAAAGCATATCTGAAGTGTTAGACGAAGCCGCTATCTTGTTTATGACCTCATTGGCTGGAATTTCAAGCAATTTTTATTTGGAACAACTTTTTGAGCTCGCTAGCAAAAGATTGTTCTAAAGCGGTTGCTATGGCAACTGAGTAAAAATTGGACGAAAAATTGCTTGAAACGTGTACGTGTGATACGGCCTTTAAGTGAAAATGGTGTCCGAAGGGACACAATAAAAACGTCAGCATCATAAATGAAGATAGTGTCTGTAGAAAAGGTAAAGCTATACGTCAGCATCCTTTGAACGGACGGTTTCCTAAGACAGGGTAAAGCTATACGTCAAGAGTCCTAAGTAAGGATGCTATCTAAAGACAGGGTAATGGTATATGGATACAAAAAAAACGTGAGCTTCCCAAGCGAAGACGGTTTCCTAAAAGACAGGGTAAATATATGCCAATAAAAACGTCAGATACCACGTTTTTGCTCAGAAAGGTTTTTCTGATATAACCGGTACGCAATCGTGAGATTGAACTTATTTTTAGTTATTTCTAAACAGTTTCAAACGAAAAGATAGTTTTTAAAGTATTTCAATAGTGGTATATTTTATGATTTCATCAACATATATTTGTAAGTAAAAGAGTGGTTGAGCTATTTCGAAATGTGTGTGTGTTTATACTGTTAACTTTATTTATCTAATTAAATAGAAACGAAATATTTCAATGAGCGCAATCGGATGTCATTTCAAATCTTCAAGCTTTTAAGCGTTCCAGAGCAATCTCGTAATTATAAAATACCTAAATTTAAACTTAAATTAATCCAAAATTTGTAAACCGTATTTTTAATATTTCTAATAGAACTTAGATTTTTTTGTATGCCTATAATAATAATTTTTTTTTTTGTTATTTTCCAGAACTGCAACAATAACCTATTTTAGCCAAAAGTTTTTCTTTTTCTTTTTAGTTGCACACTGATATAAATTTTAGTATCTCGCAAGTTATATTTTCATTTTGATACAATTTTTTAATAACATTATTTAAATAGTAGAATGCATTAAATATATAGAGAGAATATGCGCGCATTAAATATATAGAATGCACAAAACATACTTAATGAGTTATTTGATGAAAATCACTGAATAGTTTCGTTAAAAAATTGTAGAATAATTTTTAAAATTCAAAGTTTTTTTTTTCATATGTAAAATTATTTTTAAAATATTGGGTACTATTTAAAGAAAAAATGTTTTAGTTCACTATATGTACAGGCATCTTTTATAGAAGTATAACAAATTTGGAAATACGCTGCATAACGAGAAAAAAAAAACGACGCACCAAGAACGAGTTAGAGACAAAAATTGTTGGGTAGAAAGATTATGTATAGAATAGAAAATGATTAAAATTTTTTAAAAAATTAATGGTTTTTTTTCAGAGTTACATAGATACAAAGTAACGAACTCAATAAGAAGTTGACCCATCTCTATCCTGGATGCAAGCTGCCACACGACGTGATATAGAGTGATAAAGCTCCCTGATGGTCTCCTGCTGTATTTCTTGCCATATTTGCTCCAATTGTCGGGTCAGGTCATCAACATTCCCTGGTAGATGCAGTCGCCTTCTCATCATATCTCAGGTTTGCTCGATTGGAGAGGGATCTGGCTGGCCAAGGAAGTGTTTAAAAAGCTGTCATAGCAACACGTGTGGTATGTGGTTTTGCATCATCTTGCAAAATTAAGGCCAGGGTACTGCAAAAGGAATGTTAGCAAAACAGTTCTCAGAATGCCGTCGACGTACCGATGTGCCGTAAGTGGGCCTCTAACGACAACCAAAGGGGTCCAGTTTCAAAAGAAATGGCTCCCAGACCATAACACCTTGTTGAGAGCCCGTATGGCGTGCAATAGTGAAAGCAGGATCGGCGCTCTGCCCTGGCCGTCTCAGACACATCTTCGATTATCGTCAGGACACAGATGGAAGCGGGATTCGTCTCTAAACACTATACGCCCCCAGTCAGCATGATTCCAATCTGATCGATTCAAGCACAACTGTAATCTAGTTCGTCAGTGTGCAGGTGTGAATGGCAGGTGGCGTAGTGGTCGGTATGAGCGTTAATCTAGCTCTATCAGAAGTCTGTGAATGTTCATGGTGGACACTCGTGCGCGGGTCGTACGTTTGATGGTTGATAACGATGAATCAAGCGTTGTGACAGCTGATCTGACAATCAATCTGTCCTACTGATCTGTGGCCCAAATTCGACCGCGACCCTCAAGACACTGAAATCTGCCTCTGTCCACCCACTACTGTCAGCATCTTATAATAGCCGCATCGCCTCGACCCATATGAGAAGTAATTCTCCGATTTGCCCTACTTCTCTCTTTTAGTCCAATGATACGACTTATTTTAAACTCTGACAGTTGCTCGTAATGAGCTCGAATCCTGCGGTGAAGTATTTTTTCAGTTGTTGAAAGATATCCTAAGCAACAATGCAACAGAAATTTTCACCATCAGGTTCAAAATCGCTTCTTATAGACACCTGCTGAGTGCCCAGTTCCGATGCGCTGTAGCTACCGCTATTCATTCGTTGGATACCAAATTTTAATAATTTGCATGTTCGGCTAAAATGTCTTTGCATACGAAATTACATTACAATCGGTCAAATCCTTCTTGGGGCGTCGTTTTTTTTTATTATAGAGTGTATATAGTGCAATTCAATTGTGTATGCGCGCGCGTGTATTTGGTACTAATTTACTATTAGGTCGTTACTCGACAAATTGTTTTCTAATTTTCTCCAAGATAGGGGATAACACTACAATATGGTTACATTGATTTTTATCGTTTTGTAATATGTTTACTACAGTGTTCACGCTTACGATTCTTACTTTTTTGTTTATTTTTATTATGTGTGTAGTAACCCTTTTAATTTTAAGCTCTCTCTCTCTCTATATATATATATATATATGTGTGTGTGTGTATGTGTGTGTAAGGATAATAAAATTATTCTAAAAATTATATTCCCTATCTAGCACTTAACTCTTATTTTTCATTTCATCTTCAAGTATCACAGTAGTTACCCACTTATTTCTTCGAAACATGTGGTCTGTCCAATAAACATTTCTAATTTCAGATCGTTATATTTAATAGCCCTATATGTCAGCATTAACTTTCAAATACACTCATAAAATCCGCGATGCATAGAACATCTATGTAAGTGGTAAAAACACTTAAGATTTCACGGTGGCGTGCTTTTTCCTCTCTGCTCTTAGCGTCAGAATAAATGTAGAAATTCTTGAATAAAGACCTTTTTAAAAATTAAGTTTGATTTTGGCTCCAAAACTTGTCATATATCAGGGGTGGCGAACCTTTATGGGTCAACGTGCCATTTTTTTTCTAAAGAAGTGTTCAATGGTGTATAGACGCGCCGTCAAATAATTTTGACTTGTAATTATTGGGAAAACAATAAAACTAAATACTAATAACACAGAACTCTATTTACTATGAAAAAATACCTTTTGCACTATATACATAGCTACAAATTTTTTAGTTTTTTTATTCGTGTCATTCAAATTCAAGTAACATTAGCGTGACTTCTGTTGTTGCAGATCGGATGACAAACAACTTATATTAGGATTGCAAGATGTTACTTTGTGTAGAATGCATGCTGCATTGGAGTGATCTGCCAAACGGTTTCTAAGCAGTTAATTATTTTTGATGGGGTTCACTTTTTTTGACGAGAGGGTTTGTGATTTGTTTCACAGACCATGTTCTGCATACCACTCTTCCGGAACATAAAACACACGCCGCTTTGTCACTTTTACTAACAATGCCATGTTCCTCGGCCTCCACCAAATTTGAAAACTTCTTAAACTTCTGGTTCTTTTGCTAAACTAGCAACGCTAAATAACAGTTAAAAATCGTAAATATAACACAGATGAACTTTAAAATACAGTTGTGTCTTTAAAGCACAGTTGAAATTGACAATACTATGCGTAGACAACTTTACATCATAAGCAATTGTAGTCTACGACGTAACCAAGGCAAGACAATAACAAGCGAGAGTGCTCTCCGCCACCCCACGAACGATAACTTCCATTTGTTCGCAATACTTCATAGTGAACTTTGAAATTTTGAAATAAAATGCAAACCATTTTGATCACTGGCGTGCCAAAAATATTGCGTCGCGTGCCACTGGTTCGCCATCCCTGTCATATATATATTCGATTCTTTAAAAAAAATATTTAACCATTTTTATATTGGACGCTATTTTGCTGCAGTATTCTACTTTTGTAATTTTCGTTGAATAATAGATATCTCAGAAATTACTTGTGAGCACCAAGATTATGTTTTAAAAAAGAATTTGGAGTTCCGTATTAAATTTTTACGGATTAAAATGTTTACCAAATTCAATCTTTTGGTCAATTTTATTTTTTTAAGGGATTGTATTTCTTTTTTCAATTCCTGTTATTAACTCATACTCTCTATATATTTATTTATTTGTTTATTTATTTATTTATTTATCTTGGTGGAATTTTCATTCGTTAATAAAATATATTTTAAAGCGTTCAATTGAGCTGAAATTTAATATACATGATTATTTTGGATGACAATACATTAATTTAATTATAATTAATAAAAATTAATTGATTAAAACGAATTATTTATAGAATTACAAATACAGCCACGTTGGCATCATTTCTGGCGACTTGGAGACCATTTGGGCGACTTGTGTCAAAACTTGAAAAGGTTTTTTTTCTCACGTTTTAAAGCATTCAGTTGAACTGAAATTTTATATATACGATTGTTTTGGATGAGAATACGATACTTCAATGATAATTAATAAAAATGAATTACCACACTTAATATTGTGATTCTGTCATATGTATATACTTATTTATATTAATTGTAACTATTTAATAAAAAGTAGCTAAAATAAAAATTTTCTTTGTTGATCTTTGTTGTTGTAAGTAGGAATTGACTAAAAATTTTTTTATACTACTTGTTTCAATCTAATTTCGCCTCATGGGAGCATTTCTCAAACTGTGAGGTGGGCCCTCTTCGTGGGGGAACGCGAGCATATCGAAAATAAAACATTATTTAAAAAATGTATTAATTTACTGAAAGGAAGCAAAACAGAATAAACTTTGACAATAAAAGACAAAATACACATTTACACTGATATAATATACTACTTTTAATTGCATCAGTACTGCACAATGTATTTGGTAATTAAAATATCAATACTAAATTAAGAACAAGTTTAATATTAACTAGTGACTCCCATAAGCTTGTCTTGCATAGCAGTTTTTCGAAAGAAAGTTTATTATTAGATATTAATACTCTAAGATCTTTTTCTACATTTATCTGAGATCTTTATTTTGTCTTCAAAGTTTCTCACCATGGCAAAAAAATCCGGTTCCAGAAAGGTAGGATGTTAGAAATGGATGATTAAACTTCAGAAATAAATATTTAATTTAATTAAAAATTATGTTGCAATCTTTTCTAATTTAAAAATTAGGAAAAGTAACAAGATACTTATTTTATTACTTAAAAAAGTAACTTAAAATATCTTCATCTTAAAAGTAACATATACAAAGTTTAATACTTATCTTGAGATAATTTGTACGGGTTATAATTAAGGTCGCATTATAGCGCTTTAGCGTCAAAGTACATTATTATTGCATTAAATACATTGTTATTGCTTAGGAAGGGGCGAGATGAAAAGCAAGATTATAAAAATTGGGTTGCAAATATTGAAAGTTGAGAAGCACTGCCGTATGAGCAATGCGATAAATCTGGTAAAGACGTAACTGTTTCTTAAAAGAGTAATCAAGGTTGATCTTAGGGTGTCGGCCGCCTGCGTGCAAAGACCTAATGGGCCACCCCTCAAGAAGAGTTTTCACATTTTGACTAATACTTAACGTTGACGCTATAAATTCACCTACTTGTATTAAAGTAAAAAGTAAAACATTAATAAAATGTAAATACAATTCTAAGTGCACCCCCCCCCCTTTTTTTTTGAACAGCTAATACTGCACAATAGTGACAAAATAACTTAATTAAATAATACGCAAACAAAAATACTAACTTCAAAATAAAAATAGGCATTTTATAATTAGAAATACAAAATAACTGTTCTTACACAGAAAATATAATCCAATAAAAAAAAAGTACCAAAACATAAATCTCGTGAAACGAAAAGTATATAAATCAGACCTTCTACAAAAAGGACTACCTAATAATTAACTATAAAATAACTTTTCAGGCTTTCTGAGAAGTAAGTTTCTCAATAGTTTCAATAAAATCCATTTTTTCTGAGATTTCGGATTCGAAAGAGATGATGGCTAAACTGAAAGCTTTTCTTGTGTCTTTGACAGATATCTTAAAATTATCATCAGATCTTTGGGAAACTAAATATTTTTTACGGTTATCTAAGCCAGTGATTCCCAAAGTGGTCTATATAGACCCCTAGGGGTCCATGAAAACCTGCAAGGGGTCTATGTCAGGGTCCATGGGGGTCTATAGTAGTGGTTCTCGTTAAACCAGATCGTGACTTTAATCTTTAAAAAAATTGATCTGGTGGAAACCAGATTTTACCAATTTGACTGATTTATTTACTAAATTTAGTGAGGTGAATTTGTGGTTACTAGGGGTGACAGCTTAAGTTTTATTAAGACAAGAACCATTTCAGTATTTCTTTCCAGAATTAAGCTAAAGAAGTATAATATTTTGCGTCTCAAATTTTATCAATTTGTCACAGACAATCTGTCAAGACATTTACCCTAGGTTCAAAAAATTTAAATGTTCTTTACTCAAATTTTAAAACTAGGTTTTGAGTTCGCTTTTTTTATAGTAATACAACAGTAGACAATGAGAGAATTCATATAGTGACATTGAATAAAAAAGTCACATTACAATAGGCTCTAACGATGGTCTTAAAATAAAGTTTAGTTAACAGATGTCAGCAATTTCGGCTTTAAAAAAATATACCTGTTATTTGTCGTGAATTATGGAATATTTTGAGAAAGTTTTTAGTTGCTGTTACTAGTCAGAGGGAGTTTCAGTTAGTTTGCCAATCTCTATCTCTCTCAAAAAAAAACCTGGACACTTACTAACAAAGGAGATTTAGGGTTAAACCTGACTAGATTGATAATAAATGTCGAAAATTTGTTATTGAAGTACCAGATTCTTCTCTCTCCTTAACAGCATTTGTTTTTTGTTCAGTTATTTTATGTATTAATTTATTAATTTAATTCATTAACATATACTACTTAAGTTTTAAAAGCTATACTTTCCAACAGTTAGAAATTTAATTCTTTTAAAATAAGTAGTAGCATCAGCTTCTAAAGACATTTAAGTTGATAAATTTGCAAAAATACAATATTAGGTAAGCAGGGGTCTACTCGAAACCGAAAAACAACGCAAGGGGTCTATGTGACAAAAAAGTTTGGGAACCTCTGATCTAATCCTTCAATGTATTCCACGATGTTTAATTTAGGATTTTGAATCATTTTTTCAATGCATCAATTCATGATAATAAATCATGCCGAATTAAAATTGAATACAAAAATTTAAATGTTAATTTTTTTTCTTTTTTGTCTAATGGTATTTTCAATTAAGTCATTTAATGCGGTAATAATATTTTTAGGTCTTGTTTAAGAGGTCTAATAGCATTTATACGAACTTCAATCCTTGTTTCCCTTAACGGTTTTAAAGTTGGACTTTTCATGTGTTTTTTTGGTAAATACCATCGATATGGGGACGCAGAAAAGTAGTTACGTAACTCTTGTACCTTATAAAAAAAAGAATAGAAATTTCACCAATGAAACTAGCAGCGTATGACTCATGTAGCTCTATGTTTGATGGTTTTCAAGATGATAAATGCTAATCTTTTCACAGACCCGTCTTCAGTTTCTCTGCAAGTCGATAATTGTTACTCACCTGAAATCTCAATCAAAATTATTGACCTACAGCACCATACTGCACTGAAAATCAAACATAAGGAACTTATTTCAACTGCAAATGAACCGCATTATTTTCAAACTTTTTACAAGGCAATGTCCTAAATTTACATGATTTAGCAGCCAGATATAGTTGTAGGTTTGGATCTACATGTTTCTAAACAAATGTTTTCTACTATGAACATAGTAAAATCAATTTTACTCAAAAATAACTTATATACATTAATTTTATTAGCATCTTCAAGAGAGAGAAATAATACCGTAAAAAGATTACTTGGTAAAAAAAGAAAACACAAATTCAAAAGACGTATTAAGTAAGAGTAATGATTCCTTAATAAGTATTTAGAATCAAATGTTCCGAGTTACTCAGTTCTATTTTATACCTAACCTAACTAATTGAGCCTGCATAAAATTTATTAACAATACAATCCAAGTTTATACTTTTATAGTTATCATATTATTTTTAAACTGGAAGTGGCAAGCAAAGCTATTTTTTATCAGGTAGTGGCCCTCGTCACGAAAAGGTTAGCCACCCCTGATTTAGTGAAATTATTCCCAGCGCAAGATCGTCACGGTTCGATGGTGTGAAGTTAGAGAAATATTCGTTGTGACTTCAAGTTTTTGATTGCTCAACTGTTTCGAACAAAAGACAGCCACAAGAGACAAACCTTTTCATAGATTTTCTTTAATTAGAAGTAAATGCAATCCTGTTGCTTACGTAAGGTGATCGTGGGAAAAATGCGTTGATGTATGCGAATGTTTTCGTGGGTGAGTGAGTGAATATTAACGTCACACTATTCATCTACTCGAGGGCTTTTGGTGACAGACCTCGTTAGTTTGAACCATGGTCAAAGGTGATCGTGGAAAAAATGAGCTGATGTATGCAAATGTTTCAGCCCCAGTGCTTCTGTCTATTATCTCCTTCTATAAGGTCTATAGTGTACAAATGAACGTATCATTTACTTCTATAAAAAAGGTGCAAAAACGTGATTGTTTCCTGTGTTTCTCAAAACAAAGGTAAATGCCCCTCCATTTCTAATTTTTTTTCTTCAGTGCGTTCTCACAACAACAATAAGATCAATCTTCAAACTGTTCCACGGAGACTTGGTGTTCAACCAAGCATATCCGGGGACTGCACAAGTCAAAAAAAAATCGAAAAAAAATAAACATGCATGCAAAATAGATTAAGGTCCTGTGTGGGGTTTATACACTGCTGGACAATTGCTAGGACGGATCACAAATTGCTATGTAGCATAACATTGCTGAGACATGAGGCCTAGTAGGATAAAAATATAGGTGCCACACTGTTCAGACATTAGAATAAAGAATATTTATTGTTCTGGAAAAAGTACAAAAGCTGTGAAACATCTGAAAGAAAAAAAAATTTTCATTTGATATGCGTACGGAGAAATGGAACAATGCATCTAAAAGTCAGCAGGCACCTTAAAGAAAGGTATCAGTACGGGATATATCCACCGTGGAGTGTGATGCAACATTCCACACGTCATACCATACTTTGCACAACATTATCCAGCAGCTGTTGAGGCAATTTATCCCATTCCTCTGTGAGTGCACGGATGAGGGTGTTCTTGTTTGTCGGAGGATAGTTTCGACCAGCAACTTGCCTCCCCAAAGCATCCCACACATTTTCAATGGGGTTTAGATCTGGAGAACGCGCTGGCCATACGAGACGTTGAATACCCTCGCTGTCTAGACAATCCTGAACAGCGAGTGTTCGATGACATGTTGCGTTGTCGTCCATAAAAACAAATTTATCACCGATAGTACCACGGAAAAGACGAACACGAGGAAGTAGAACATCAATGTATCGTTGGCCCGTCATAGTCCCATTCGCAACCACATGTAGGTGCGTGCGGCCATTAATCATGATGCCGGCCCACACCACGATACTGCATGTCGGATATCGGTCCTTTCCTGGATATTTTCTGGACGATAAGCAGTACCACTCTCGCGCCAGATCAGTTGGCGTCTACAATCCGATGACAGACTGAACCTATTCTCATCTGAGAATAGTACGCATGCCCAGTCCTGTTCAGTCCAATTGTGATGCTCACGACACCATTGCAAACGGGCAGTACGGTGCTGTCTGGTCAATGGGACACACAACAGCTCTGCGTGCGTATAGTTCCCTCCTCCTCCCCTCAAACGTCTGACAACAGTTTTTCGGGAGATCTGCTTTCCTGAGGCAGCAAGAAAGTGATTTGCCACCTTCTGAGCTGTGGTGCGCCTGCTCCGTTTTGCTGATAGGACGATATATCTGTCTTCTGCAGGCGTCGTACTTCTAACCCGACCTTCCCCGTGCCGTCTACTACACATTCCAGTAGTTTTAAATGACTTCCACAGTCGAAACAACGCTGTGAGCGATGTCGAACTCCCTGGCAACATCTGCTATTTTTCGCCCTTCTTCGATCTTTCCAATCATTCGGCCACGCATAAAATCATCTATGTGATGTCGGGAAGACATGCCAAAAATTTTAAGTTCGTGTATTAAATCTTTCCTGTAAAACCCTGACTTGAAACAACAACTGTCCACACGCGTCAAAACCTTTAAAGCTTTTATGAACGCTATCACGTGATGAACAGACGTGGGAAAAAAATTTGCATACTCATACTTCTTCTTACTAATATCCCGCACTTATTCTAATTTTCCACATTTTGCTTCCTTTCATTTTGTGGTTGCTATGGATGATAGTGTTATCCGTCCTTAGCAATTGTCCAGCAGTGTATAATCACTATACCTAAAATCGTGTTTCCCAAAGAGAGTCCCACGAGAGAATTTAAAACATAAATTCGGCACCGGACAGCCTCTTTTATCAATTATTTCTTGCATTTTTTCTTTATATGTGCTACCTAGATTATAAGTATTCTGTTGCTTACGATCTAGGGTTCCACAAAGTTATTTTATACTCGCTAGTGCAATGTTTTGCACACCTAACACCTGTAAAATAATATTTCTCACTTAAATTAGAATGCATAAATCAGAAGGCTAGCCAATAAAGAGGAGGAAACAACTTATCGGCATATCAACTGATTCGAGGTTAAAACTTACATTTAAACAGGAACAGCTTTTAAATTTCAGGCTGCGAAGTTTGCAGAATACATAAGAGTTTCATTCACAGTTATGAACATTTAAATGCCTTTTGAGCAATGTATTTATGTTAAACATTTCTCGCGACGTATGTGGCAACAAAAATAAAATGCAAAAACAAATTAACGCAGAATACAAAATGAGACTGTAGACAGCTTCAATGGGAGTAGACTTCCACTTTGTGTAAAAAAAAAAATACACACACACACACATATCCTGGTTACACTAACTATAATGCAAGGGTTGAAATGAAACCTATTGCGCAAATTCAGGCTATAAATGCAGCGTTTCTCAAATTGTGAGTTGCGTCTCCAATAGAGGGGCGTAATAACCTTACGAGGGAGGCGCGTGTATATTGAAAAATCGAAAACAAAAGATTATTTTTTAAAAAATATGAATTTACTGAAAGTAAACAAACAAAATACATTCTGACATAATAAAAACAAAATAAAATACACAATTGCACGGATGTAATACACTTATAAATGTATCAGTACTACACAATGTGTATATTATAATTAATTTAACAATACTAAGTTAAGAACAAGTGTAACAATTACCAGTGACCCAATGGGCTTGTCGTATATAAAATTATATGCAAAAATATACTCTTATCTTGATAACTTGTACGGTTTCTAATGAATCCCTTAACTGCCGATTAAAAGTTACGCGATTCGCTCCTCAATGCCACCGTTTTCCACGGAGGCACGCGAATGTGATGTATTGCGGGGTGGGAAGAAAAGGAATAAAAATAAACAAATTACCTGAAATTTATAAATCCTTCGCAAACACTGCCAAGGTCCTTTTATTGCATTCCAAAGCTTTTGGAATATTTTTGTGGATAGCAGTGCACAGAAAAGATCGGAAAGACGTAGATATTTGTTCGGGGCAGTTAAATCTTTGACTGAGCGAGACGTTTATAAATGCCAGTGGACTTAAGAGGTTTATGTCGCATTGTAGCTTTAATGTCTAAGTATAGTATTGTTATGGTGTTACTGATCGTATAGTGGATTATTTTGGTTAGAAGTGTAATTAAGCGACAATTTCAAATTCTTGAAATCATAATATATGCAAAATCTCACACACAACACAACTGAAAAATACGAAGTTAATTTTTGACTCATGGCTTTATTTTAAAATTTAATCACACAAATGTTATTTTCAGCGCGGAGTCAGGCCTTAATTGAAAGGAAGTTTAAAAGTGAAAAACCTTATTAATACATGACTTACATTTTACGAAAGAGGGAAGGGAAGGAGACGGTGTTCACATCACTCGTATATAAGGTTGCCAGATGTCCGGTTTTCGACCGGACAGTCCAGTTTTCTTCATGTTAGTCCGGTCAAGAGAATCTGGGTAAACCGGACAAAGAACGTCGGTTTAAATACATTCTGCGTAATATCTGGTGCTTTGGGCAGACAACCAACACAACGAGTAGGATTGTAGGTACCTAGGTGTATATCTACATGGTTTGGATACGCGTGTGCATGTGGATAGGATTGCGCAGCCAGAGTCACTTTCTGTTCGGACTCTCGACCTTCCTCTTCCGCTCTTCCTCAAGCTCCGACGGGGAGGGGAAGGGCTAAGCGGGGAATCGCTGTCAGTCCATAATTGTTCTTGTTGTGGGTATATTTCGATTCCTATTATTTGTGTCGCTGTCGTGGTCGTGTATGTGTGTGCCAAAATGGAAGACAAGGAAGCATCTAACAGCAAGGGAACTCCAACTAAGAAAGCAAGAAGAGTTTGTCATTATAATGTTGATTGAGAATCGCGTTTTGTTTGGTTAAATAAATGCGATGAAGACAACACAAAGTTGGCTATTGCAAATTGTGAAAAAATTCGTTCACTATAGCTTATGACGGCTTAAAAGCAGTTACCCACCACGCTGATGCAAAAGAAGCACAAAGAGTGTGAAAGTGCTGCAGCCATGTCTCACCGAATGAAGTCTTTCTTTACACAAAGGCAGCGCTTTAAAGTGAAAAAGTTGGTATTGCCGAATTAACTGAGGTTTACCATAGTATCAAGCACCACATTTCTTATGTTGCTCAAGATTGCTCCTTGAAAGTATTAAAACAAGTGATAAACGATTCAGATATCGTAAAGCAAATGACAGGAGGACCTACTACTAAATGTACAGCTTTGGTAAACCAAGTTTTGTTTCCGTATTCAATGGAACTTGTGCAGGAAGATTTAAGGAATGATGTCCCCTTTTCGGTAGCGACTGATGCATCAAATAAAGGCAATAGAAATTTTTTCCAGTTGCTATTCAATATTTCTCACCAAAAAGCAGCATCATCTGCCATGAAATATTGGATTTTTACGAGACTCATTTGAAAGTTCAACATCTATTAAGGAACGTTTATGTGAAGTCATGGATAAATCACGACTCCCATGGAGCAGAGTAACATCATATGGAGCGGACAACGCGTTTGTTAATTTTTAGGTCAATAATTCCGTTTTCAAAAATTGAAGTCTGAAGAAGACAACGACATAATTGCTGCTCACTGTAATGGCCACATATTTTCATAACTGCGCTAAAAATGCATTAAAAAGTAATGCCCTGTTGATGTCGAAAATACAGTGATGAAAGTATTTGCAGGATTCTCTTGTTCCGCTAAGAAACGAGAAGATTTGAAGGAGTGCTTTGATTTTCGAAAGCGAATACAGAGAAGTCATTCGTCACGTTCCTACAAAATTGGCTTAGTTTATTTAAAGCTCTTGATAGGATGCTTTCATCACGGGGGCCATTGAAAAGGTACTTCATAGAACGAGGTTCTGATAATTGCACTACGGCTCTCTGGGCTATCTTATCCAGACCAAGAAAACGAAATTTCATGTGAAGCTAATCCTACTTATAATGAACTATATTTTAGCATTTCACTCATAACATGGCTTCTTTTCAAGAAATTATTCTGTTGGTAAGAGAAACATACCACAGCAGCATTTAATCTACATAACATAATGGTGAAATTTCACGACACAATTTCAAAGAAAATAAATGACAAATATTTCGGAATTAAAGTCCATGTGGCATTAAAAAAGGCCATATTCAGACCATGAAGTTGAAAAATTTACTAAAAAACGCTACAAATGCGTATCACCGAGCTCTAGCTTACAGAAAAGGTATTCATTTGAAAACCAAAATTATAAAACGTTCAGTTGTTTGAATCCCGAATGCGGAAGATTGTTCACGCTGGATCAACTGCTCGAACTATGGTCAATATCTCCTGGAAGCAGCAAACCCCCTCTGAACAGATTTACGATGAACTGACTGCACTTCAGAGTGTTTTTCTTCACTCAAACTCGAAGGTAACTCAATTTGAAATGTGGTGCAAATTTTTCCAAGAAGAAGCACCAGATCTGCTGGGTATTGCGGTTTGTGTGCAGTGTTCCTGTATCCCAACGCTTTTTTGTGGAACCGTAATATCTTCAGCGTCATGAGAAACGTATGGACTGACGAAAGAAATCGTCTCGCTGTAAATACAGTAAAGTGAATTGTGCATTTTTTCAATATAAGCTCTAGTTGCACTGAATTCAAAGATGCCATTTCGACCAATAAACCTTTGTTAAAAGCGATGTCATAAATCGCCAAATATACAAAGAAGTAAATTGTAACTTCTTTTGTCATTTTCAGCAATATTTATGAGATAATAAAAAAATTGAAAAGTTGTTCGTTTTTCTGGAACACATCTGGCAACCCTACTCGTATATGGCAGGAGAGCAACTGGCGTTTTCGCCAACGTAGGGTTGCTTCACAGTTCATTCACACTGTAGGTTCGCCATATTTGGCGTGTTGCACTCAAAGAGTGAATCTTTCTATAAGTGGAATGTTCTTTTCTTTTGTTACTTTGTAACAAGTATAATTGAATTCAATAGAATATTATTGGATGTTGGGAAGGGGAAGGGCGATGAAAATTATGATTAAATATTGGGTCCAAAATGTTGAAAGTTTGAGAAAGTGGATAATATTACATGAAATTACTCTTCAACTGGGAGATGGGGTATGCATAAAAGCGAGCGGATCTGTGTACAATGAAAATAGTTTAACTCGAGAAACTGAGCTTACCTATTTAATTACATAGCATCTTGTTACACATTTTGGGGTTCTTTAAAAAAACGCATAAATCCCACAATTTTTTTTTTAAAAGTACTTAAATACCTACAATATAAAATAAGATTTAGAACTTCGGTAAACTTCACTAACATTAACAATACTATGTGAATATTGAAGTGCTTTTCAAACAGGCTTTGTACTGAAAATTATTTAAACAAAATGAGCTGCAAGATTTTTTCTCAAATATTTTTATACCAAATATAATTACAAGAAACTACCTTTTAATGGAAGTATAACATTTTTACTAAAAAGGGAAATGGGCGCTTTTAAGGAGCGTTGTAAAACCATAAGTAAAACAATCCCTTCTTTCCTCTGTTTTGTTTTTTCTTAGTTATAAGGCTATTATTAAATTGAAAACTTTTAATTTCCCCAAATGCATATTGAATTTAAGCACTCCTATCTATGTCTTAGGTAATATTAACCATATTAAATATTTTCGTAAAGCATCTTCCGCAAAAATCAATTTTGAGACGCTTTTGTTAAATATCAATCCACAGTGCGTTGCCAATGTCGCTGTTAATAATAATAAAAAAATCTTTTCTCTTGCGGTATAGCCAGCTCTGTCACGAATTTTGCTATCAAATGAAGGATGTACATAAAAAGTAGACATTAATAGACAATTTGCGTGAACCTACACACTGTGCACTAACATTATGTTTTCTTAAACTATGCTGTGCTATCTGGAAATCGAGACTTATTTTGATTTTTCTATAACTATTTAAAATTCAGCACATTTATTGAACTTTATAAGTTTTATTTTGAGAAATTGCACAAAATTTTACTTGATTCATGGAACTATATGTGGCCGCATTCGTGCGGTGCACGCCTACTAGGATCGACCCTGAAAGTAATAAACTGGGAGGTTGAACTTTTTACTGTGGATCTTACGGTGTGCATTCTAACAGACATAACGAAAAGTCCGTCAGGTAGAGTGATTTTTTTAATGGTAGCAAATTATTGCGAATTTTTGTTTTATTTTTAATTAATGATTTCCTAATTTTTTCACATATCGTCATAAAGTTGCTTTCTGAAGTGAAACTTCTTTGCATTCGAGAGTGAATAAGAAATTTGCCCAGTTTTGAGTAACAGCGAACGGAAGTAGTATGCCCATCATCCCCCCGAATCGTCACCACGACGACAGGATAGCGAGTTGGGAGGAAAAGGGGGAGCGGGGATATCACTTGACTTGCGTCATATCCGTGAAAAAGTTGGATGATTGTTCACTCCTCCGATTGGTCAACTTGCCCAACTTCCTATTGGGGGGGATCCGTTTCCCCCAGACCCAGGAACATCTATCAACGGTTGTTTGAGATGCAGTGACATTACGGTGTAGACCAGGGGTGTCCAACACGCGGGTCGCATGTGGCACGCCAATACGTAAGATGCGGCCCACCGATTCGTTTTAAAAATTTTAAATATCAGGTTTTTAAAGTTTTTTCATTTTGAAATTTATTTGAGGGGAAATTTATACATATATATAAATATACAATGTATGTTCTTATTACCTGTTCTTGTTTTTTAAAATAAATCCTTTTTAATAATAGAAATGTCCTTCATATTAAAACAGAGTTATATTTTATTAAACAGTTACATTTGATTTTACTATAATAAATTACTTTTTTAATAAATTCCGAATTGTATTATGCATATCCTTTACTATGGATGGTACATGATTCTTTGTGTGTGCGACTTTCATTTTTTCTCCTTTTCTGTTGGAGTGACCAAAAAGCAAGAGGCAGTCAGAGATGTTTTATTAAGTTTGTAACGAATGGTAATAGAGCGCCCTCTCCTGGCCGGATGGAGAAGTAATCAGTCTGATTGCCACCACGGTGTAGAAAGAGCATGCCAATGTCCACCCGCGCAAACCCCTTATTATTTGTATAAAGATTAACGGCTTGTTATGTGTTTGTAACTGTGCTCAATCAGAATGTGTACCAATTAAAATCATTTGAGCTAGCTGCCGGTGTTATTTTTGAGTGCAGGTTACAAAATGGCGCCCAGTGAGCGGCCGAATAGTCAGACTAGCAGACCTATTAAAATTAACTAACAAAATTATCTTCAATATTCTGAACTGCCAGTTCATAAAGATTTTCTAAAAGTATTTTCTGAAGTTGTAGCTGCCAGCTACGAAGTTGGATTGTTTATTTCCTACCGGGAAATTAGACATTTTGGATTACATTCGTTTTCAGGGATCGTCAGATAAGTTTCTTTCGTTTTGTTTTCTGATTAATTTTTTGTTGAATTTTACTTGTGTATTTGTATTTTATGGCATATATATATTTATAATAACCATCATTTATTAGTCTATTTTATTTTGAGTAATTCTTTGCCCTACTTCGGAAACTCTTTCTACTTTTGTTCATTTTTCTCCCTGTTTGAGATTTATGACTATTAGTGTGTGTACTTGATTGGGAAATTTTTACCCCCACTTCTGACCTTGAGTTTTCCCTGTTTGTTCTGTAAAATTTATTAATCATGGAGGTACTTTTCACTTTTTCTGCTGACTCATTAATTCACTTATGACGCAAGAGTATTTCCTGTGTATTACCTTTTTTTTTATTTAAGTGTTATACTGTGTTTTATTTCTAACTCTATTGAAGAATTAAGATCACATATTAGATTTTTGTTATTTTAAAAGAAAGAAATTATTAATTTTTGTTATAAAAAAAGTATTTTTATTCCTTCAAAAGATTCATTCATAGGTTTTGTTTCGACTGAATTTCATCAGAATTTCTTTTATGTATGAATTATTTTTATTTTCAAAGCTAAGATTTTGCCTTCTGTAAAATATCTACAATATTTTTAAGCAGTATTTTTATTCCTTCAAAGGATTAATTTTTATGTTGTTTTGACTAAGTTCATCAGAATTTCTTTTTACTTGAATTTTCATTTTGCTTTCAAAGGTTAGATTTTGTTTCCTGTAAGATATCTATAATATATTTTGAATAGTATTGTGTTCGAATATACAATTCTTGTTCTTCTAATGACTAGTTGATGCTCAATTATAAAGGTTAACTATTTTAAAATTAAATTAACTGCATTTAATTTGTGGCTGTCAGGCTTTATTATTGACCCTTTTTTTCTAAAGTTAAAACAATGGCGTATCTAGCTAAAGCGCGCAAAGATGACTTAAAAACATTAGCTACAGAATTAGGCCTCGAAATAGGAGAAATGATGAGAGTAATAGACTTTAAAAATTTAATCCTAACTTCGAAAGACTATGATGAACAGTTTACTAAAACCCTTTTAGAAACAATTATTGAAACTAGGGTTCAGGCCGAACGTGACGAAAAGGAGGAAAATGATTACAAACGAAAACAAGGCGGATTGATTTTAGAACTAGAACGCATGAAATTAAGCATGACTGCTACTTCAACTAACACTAGTGCTGCTGCCGCAGAGAAAATAAATATCCAACACCTCATACCCAGATTTGTGGAAAATTCTGATATTTCCACCTATCTTAAAATATTTGAAAGGCAGTGTAAGCAAGTTAACATAGGTGAAGTCGATTATGTAACACACCTTCTACCTATGTTACTTATCGACATTTCTTATATTATCTTGCGGGAACCCAAAGACAAATTAGAAAATTACCAGCACATTAAGCAAGTGTTACTCCAACGATTCAAGTTGAGTGCTGAATCGTTTCGAATGAAGTTCAGTACTCATCAAAAACAACCCGAAGCTTTGTGGAAGGACTTCACGTAGGAGCTAAATAATTACTTAGAAGGATGGCCGCTTAGCCTAGAAGTGAAAGACTTTGACTCCCTTAAGGATTTGGTTCTTACCGATCAGCTTAAGAAAAGAGTTGCGAAGGAAATTAAAGGACACTTCGTGGATATCTGGGGAGATATTAAAAGCTCCTCTGAGTTAGTACAGAAATTAGACGATTATGAAGTTGCTCGAGGTAAGACGTCGAACCATAAAGTTTTACCAGATATAAGAAGAACTTCTTTCCACTCAAAAATAAATAAACATATCAGAACGGTGGATAAGGCAAAGAAAGAATCAAAAAAATCATTTAGAGGACATTCGCAATTTGAAAGCCGAAATCCTCTGTCCTGCTATGGATGTGGAAAGCCCGGCTACATCAAGTCAAAATGCCCTGACTGCAATTCTTCAAAGGGTGATCCAGCTCATTTTGGAATTCTGCGAATTAACAGTCTCTCTCCTTCATATACAGAAGTGCTGTACTCAGGATCAGCATAAATGAAGTTCCAGGAACTGCATTTGTGGACAGTGGTGCAAGTCATTCGATTGCAGGAGAAACTCTTTACACTATCCTTCTCCAACAAGGAGCTGCTTTTGAGAAGACAGTAATATCTCTATCCATTGCTGATGGAATCGTTACTCAGAAAGAAGTTTTACGTACATTTCAAACCGTCATACTGGAAGGTAGAAAGTTTAAAACTCCCTTTATAATTTTGTCTGATGCCAAAAACAACTCCACCCTACTTGGAGTTGACTTTCTTGAAAATGCTGGAATAGTACTGAATTTCCGAAAGAACTGTTGGACTTTTTGGGACGATTTCCGAAAATCGTACAATTTCGCAACGCCTTATCAGTGTACTTCTGTTAATGTACGGCCTGTGGCGATAAATAACTGTCAACTACGGGAAGATGAAGGACAAGAACTCCTTGGTTCTCAGCGTGCGGAACTAGACAGCTTACTTAGAAATCATCACTCTATCTTCGAAGTAGGGGGAGAAGCTACTCCATTTATCGAGCATAGCATCAACACTGAAAACAATTCACCAATTTCAGTGCCTCCCTACCGAATGAATCCAGCCAGGAAATAGCTGTTGAAGAAAGAGCTAGATTCTCTGCTACAGCAAGGCATTATAGTAGAATGTGAATCTCCGTACGCCTCTCCCGTTGTTTTGATTCCAAAACCAAATGGCAGCATGCGTCTCTGCATAGACTACCGGAAGCTGAACGCGCAAACTGTCCCAGATAGCTATCCTTTGCCTCGGATGGATGACTTACTTAACGAAGCTAAGCCAACACCTTATATGTCGACTATTGACTTGCGTTCAGGATATCACCAAGTAAAAGTGGCGGCAGAGGATCGAGACAAAACTGCTTTCACATGCCCTTTTGGTATTTATAAGTTCACTCGTATGCCATTTGGATTACGAAATGCACCTGTAACCTTCCAAAGGTTGATAGACAAGTTCCATTCAGGATTAAACAATGTGCTAGCACTGTCATATCTAGATGATATCATAATATTGTCTCCAACCTTCCAGAAACATCTTTTTGACCTAGAGCAAGTTTTTAAACGTCTTTCATTGTTTAAATTAAATGCAAATAGAGAGAAGTGCAACTTCTGTTGTAAAAAAGTGAAATACTTAGGACATTACATTACTAAGGAAGGCATCTCAGTTGATCCGCAAAAGACAGCTTCTATCGCAGATATGTCATCCCCAACCTCTGTTAAACAAGTACAAAGCTTTGTACAAACCTGTTCCTGGTATTGGCGATACATTCCAAACTTTTCTCAAATTGCAAAACCACTAACAGACTTAACTAAGAAAAATGCAATGTGGAAGTGAGGCTCTGAACAAGAAGCTTTCAGAGATCTAAAATTAAAACTAGCGTCTCCTCCTGTCCTTAAGCCAGCTGACGGTACCAAGACGTTTGTCATCCGAACAGATGCCAGTTGCGTGGCTCTCGGAGCAGTTTTACTCCAAGGAGAAAAAGATGAGGAACACCCAATAGAATACGCAAGTCGACTACTTTCATCCTCGGAGCGAAATTATTCTACCACAGAAAGAGAAGCTCTTGCAGTTGTCTGGGCCCTTGAAAAATTTAGAGGTTACGTTAAAGGACAAACTATTAGACTCTCCTCTGACCACCAGCCTTTAAAATAGTTATTAGCTTTGAAATTTCCCACCGGAAGACTTGCAAGATGGGCACTACAGATCCAATCTTATAATCTAACAATCGACTACATTCCCGAAAATCGCACTTTATTGCGGACTTATTGTCTAGACTCACGTCAGAACAAGAGAAAGCAGACTGTGACATTCTTGCTGTTTTCGTCAATTTTCCCACACGCTCACCTAAAGAAGTTCGCCAAGAACAATTGAAGGATGGCGAGCTGAAGAAAATAATTGAATGTTTTGAAAACAAAATGAAAAAAGTGTGAATTTTGCCAACTGGTTAAAAGAGGATACATCATGAAGCAAGGAATCTTATTCCGTTACTCACCTACTTCTGAAAGTGAAGGGGCCCAGTTAGTTGTGCCAATTCACGAAAGACAAGACATTTTGAAAATCCACCATGATGCCCCATACGCAGGTCATTATGGAGCCGATGGAACGTTTGAAAGAATCTCCAAACGGTATTATTGGACTGATATGCGTTCTTACATCACTGATTACGTAAAGAATTGCACAGAATGCAATCGCTACAAACCATCCAACCAAAAACCTTCCGGACTATTACGTACACCTGTGTATTCTCAACGTTTTGAAACAACTTCCATTGATCTCTTCGGACCTTTGCCTGAAAGTCTATCTGGAGAGAAGTGGATATCTATTGTTGAGGACTGTTGCATAAGATGGGTTGAACTTTTTGCTCTCCCTCAAGCCACTGCTAGAGAATGTGCTACAACTCTAATGGAAGAAGTTATATTACGATACGGCTTACCCAGAAGATTAATTAGCGACCATGGTTCTCAGTTTGTGGGTGCCGTCATGCAACAACTTTGTTTCATACTGAACATAGATCAAGACATTATTCCTGTTTATCATCCTCAAGCAAATCCTGTTGAAAGGAAAAACCGTGACCTAAAACCAAGAATTGCTATCTTAGTTCAAAATCGACACGATGAATGGGAAGATAAGTTGCCGTCTATCCGTTTTGCTTTGAACAGTGCCAAGTGTGATACCACCAGTAAAACTGCTGCTTATCTGCAGTTTGGACGAGAGATGAGAACTATAGATGATGTAACTGCAGCGACTCTGGAAGTGAAATCTGTGTCATCCTACCTTCTCCAACTATGAATAAATCACCTCAGTCTAACTTCTCCTTATTTGCTGCTAATAATACCAAAATTACAGCCTATGGTATGGTCCGTAAAGAACTGAACCTGGGTCTGAGGCGACCTTTTATCTGGACTTTCATAATTGCTGATGTATCATCTCCTATAATTGGTGCTGATTTTCTAAAGCACTTCAACCTTTTAATCGACCTTAAGAAAAAAGGTTGGTGGATGTGGAAACTTCTCTTTTTCACTTCTTGTTTTTTTTCAAATATTGTACAGCCCTCAATCCTCACTGTAGATGCAAACATTAGTTTTAAAAACATCTTATCGGAATATCCAGACCTCAGCAACCCTTCTTTAATTTCCAAATCAGCATCACATGGCACAGTCCACCATATTATTACTACTGGCCCACCAGTCACTGCCAGGCCTAGAAGGCTACACCCTAAACTGTATGATGCAGTGAAGGTAGAATTTGAATTTCTTCTTGCTCAAGGCATTATTAGACCTTCCAAAAGTCCCTGGAGTTCTCCTCTTCATGTTGTGCCCAAATCTGACTCTACAGTTAGACCTGTTGGGGATTACAGACAGCTGAATTCTGTTACTGAGTTCGACAGCTACCCCATGCCTTATTTGAATGACTTTGCTCATGCACTACATGGCAAGAAGATATTTTCCAAAACAGACATTTTTAAGGCATTCCACCAAATCCCTATAGCTGAGTGTGATATTCCTAAGACAGCTGTAACAACTCCATGAGGTCTTTACGAATATACCCATTTGTGTTTTGGCCTTGTGAATGCACCACAAACCTTTATGCGATTCATGCATGAAGTACTAAGAGGACTTCCTTTTTGTTTTGTCTACTTGGATGATATTTTGTGCTACTTAGAAAATGCTGAGGAGCATCGTTCTCACTTAAGAACTATATTCCAAAGACTGAGCTCATATGGTTTAAAACTAAATATCTCTAAATGTGTATTTGGTGTGACTGAACTCATTTTCCTTGGCCACTTTATCACTCCTGATGGCATTAAGCCATTGCCTGACAAAGTTCAAGCAGTTCTTGATTACAAACAACCAGAGACTGTTGGCTCTCTGAGAAAATTTTTAGGACTGTTAAATTTTTATAGACGTTTCTTGCCCAAAGCAGCTGAACAACAGTATCTTTTAAGTGAATTTTTAAAAGGTTCTAAAGGTAAGAAGGACTTAAAGCCTTTAAACTGGTCTTCTGAGGCAATTACAGCATTTCAGAGGTGTAAACAAGCTCTTGCTGATGCTGCACTTCTTGCTCATCCTTCACCTTCTGCCCCGCTTGCTCTTCATGTGGACGCCTTTGATTATGCCATAGGAGGTGCACTTCACCAAGTTGTGGACTCTGAGCTACAGCCATTGGCTTTCTTTTCCAGAAAACTTACTTCATCTGAAAAGTCTTACAGTGCCTACGGCCGTTAACTCCTTGCTATCTACTCGGCTATCCGACACTTTCGGTATATGCTGGAAGCTAGAGATTTCACAGTGTTTACTGACCACAAGCCCCTCACTTATGCTTTTAGGCAAAAAAGTGACAAGTGTTCTCCACGGCAGATCCGTCAGCTGGATTTCATCTCTCAATTCACCACAAATATTGTACACATTCCAGGATCTGACAATATTGCTGCTGATGTTCTCTCTCGTGTTTCTGCAATCACCTTCCCAAGTCAAATTGACTATGACTGTATTGCTGAGACACAACAGACTGATCAGGAGCTTCACACCCTAATAGCATCTGGAACTTCCTTGGAACTCAAAAAGGTAACTTTTCCCAATTCGTCTACTGAAATTATGTGTGATCTATCAACGGGCACAGCCAGACCCTACATCCCAAAACAGCATCGCCAAGATGTTTTCTCTGCTATGCATAATTTATCCCATCCTGGCATACGTCGATCAGTACATTTGATGAAGCAGCGTTTTGTTTGGCCATCAATCTCATCAGATGTAGTAGCTAAGTGGGCAAGACACTGCCTAGCTTGCCAAAAATCCAAAATTCATCGTCATACTAGATCACCTCTTTCATCATTTCAAGAACCTTCCCAACGTTTTGATCATGTTCATCTGGATCTCATTGGACCTCTACCTCCATCAAATGGCTACACCTATTGCCTGACAATGATTGACCGTTTTTCGAAATGGCCAGAGGCCCAACCTCTCAAGGACATAACTGCTGAGACTGTGGCTGAGGCCTTCTTTTCCTCTTGGGTGTCTCGCTTTGGAACTCCTGCAATTCTCACAACCGACAGGGGCAGGCAGTTTGAGTCCTCGCTCTTCAAAGCTCTTAGCAAAATACTTGGTGTTCAGAAGTGTCGTACAACTGGATACCACCCTCAAGCTAATGGGATGATCGAAGAATTGCACCGCCCATTGAAAAGTGCAATCAAATGCCATGCTACTGAGCGTTGGACAGAAGTACTCCCTATCATCTTACTAGGTCTACGAGCTTCTCTTAAAGAAGATATTCTGTGTACCCCAGCTGAATTAGTTTTTGGGACCACTATTCGACTGCCAGTGGAGATGTTTGACTCTTCCAAGCCAGACGATGATGTTGTGAATTTTGTTTCGAAACTTAAGTCTCACATGCAATCACTTCACCCTAAACCACCAAAACACCATAGCAAACGTCCATTTTTTATCCATCCAGGACTGTTGGAAGCAACACATGTTTTTCTTCGCCGAGACATGTTACGTCGTCCACTTCAACAACCCTATGATGGCCCTTTCAAAGTCTTACAAAGGAAGGATAAAGTGTTTTTCCTTGACATCAATGATAAACGGGTATCTGTATCTATTGATAGATGCAAACCTGCCTTCTTTCTTAACACTGAGGACTTGCAACTACCTCAAACCAAGAATGAAACACCTGCTACTGTGGAACCTAATGCAACAGCTTCAACACCTGCTACTGTGGAATCTGATCCAACAGCTTCAACGCCTACGCAGCCATCTACACGTTCTGGTCGCAAAGTTCATCTTCCAACTAGGTATCGTTGACACTGGAAGGGGAGTATGCAGCGACCTTACAGCTCAACATAACGACTCCAAAACTGAACTGAATTGATCTGTTATTATTGTAGCGTGCCTGGTTCCATGTGTTGTAGTTCTTGAAAGCTTACCTCTTCATTGCTCATTTAATCTTCAAAGTTAATAAATGTTATTGTTATTTAATTCAACCGTGTTGTAGTGAAGAATGCCTAACCACGCAACGCGGCATAACCAACGCCTTTCGAGCCATCATAGATAATGAAAATTTCGTCCCAGAGATCACCCCATCTTTGAAAAGATTAGTAAGAATTTCATCTGAAGTCCGTGAAAGAATTGAAGAGAAACAAGATCAGCGAAAGACATTCTATGATAAAAGACACCGTCCTGGTCTCTTATATCATCCAGGTGATAAAGTGTGGGTAACCCTTCACCCCCTCAGCAATGCTGCCCGCAAGAAGACAGCTAAATTCATGCCCGAAAGAGATGGGCCTTATATTATTGTGACTCAAGGTTCTCCGACGACATATGAAGTGGCAAATCCAAACAACCCACATGAGGTTCTCGGACCTTATCATTCATCTGCCCTTCGTCCATGCATAGACAAGGCAGCCACTCCAGTGATGCCTCTCAGAAAAAGGGGAAGACCCAGGAAAGACAACTCTGCTGGTTCCTCATCAAGGACGATACCTAGGAACCAGAGGGGGAGTGTAACGAATGGTAATAGAGCGCCCTCTCCTGGCCGGATGGAGAAGTAATCAGTCTGACTGCCACCACGGTGTAGAAAAGGCATGCCAATGTCCGCCCGCGCAAACCCCTTATTATTTGTATAAAGATTAACGGCTTTTTATGTGTTTGTAACTATGCTCAATCAGAATGTGTACGAATTAAAATCATTTGAGCTAGCTGCCGGTGTTATTTTTGAGTGCAGGTTACAAGTTTAAAAAAAAATATTCTGGACAGTGTTAAGGTAAAGGGAAATGTATACTTAATCGTTTGCGAAAGACAGCACAATCAAATTTCAACAATGAGTACGAAAGATCAATTCAGAAGGAACACCGTAATGTTCAAGAAAATGGCAACTGTAATATTTTAAACATTATTTGATCATTTCATTATTGTATTATATAAACATTATTATATTATCTATGTCTGTATACATGAAAAATAATGAAAAGAATAGTAATAACTCATTCTGTTTTAAATTTTCATTCAAATAAATGTTTTTTTTTGTTTCCAAATCTAATATAAAGGTACATATTTTTATGTATGGCCCGCGAGACTGTTTTTCCGAAGTGGCCCGCAAGGTCATTTGGGTTGGACATCCTTGGTGTCGCGAACGGAGCTAACGAACTTGTAGTTTAATTAGAGTGGCGCTGTGAGCGCATTTCCCTTTTTGTGTACGTTTGTCAGTAGTAGAAGTAGAGTTTGTAATTCGAACGTTAAATGTATCAGTTGTCTATTTTTCCTTATCCATTAAATCTTTTTTGCAACAAAAGGGACTCTCATTATCCTGGTTAAGAGTCTATTTAATCGAATCTTTTAGTTCAGGCTCATCCCGGGCGTTAGAAACGGAAGAATAAGGTAAGTGATACTTTATTCTTATATTAGAATTTTGTGAAATAGAAAATTAATTTTTTCACATGGCATCCCTACCGGGATCTGAGCTTGAAATAGTTTTAGAATTTTGAAAGCAAAGAAGTTTGAACTAGAATTTAATAAAATTTAAAGATATGAACCTATCACTACAATTTTTTTTTTTTGATGCTTCGAAATCATCATACGCTACACAAGACTTTCGTCTACCTATTGTACACTTCCCTCCAATCATCCAGTAGTCAAAGCAGTCATTATTTATAAGCATGTACAGTTAGGTCATGCCGGAGTTCAGATGCTTATGTACACTCTCAGAGAGAGCTATTGGATTCTGAAAGGAAGGAAAACCATTAAAGAAGTCATTAAGACTTGCATTATTTGCAAGCGATTCAACATGAAACCTATATCGGTATCAGAAGAACTCTTACCTCAAGACCGGGTGAGAGATGCTGCTGTTTTTGAAATTATAGGATTATATTTGGCAGGAACTCTCATTCTTAAGAATGGGGAGAAGAATTGGATTTTGATATTGACCTGTGCCGTCTACAGAGCAATTCATCTTGAATTGTTAACCTTCGTTTCGACTGAAAGTTTCTTGATTGGTTTAAGGAGATTTATAGCACGCCGAGGCCGACCATTCGTCATTTATTCGGATAACGGCACCAATTTTAAAGGTGCTTATAGACTTTATCAGAAAGTGAACTTAGAAAAATTGAAGAATGTAGAAGAGCTAAATCCAATTTCATGGAAATTCATTCCTCCACAGGTTTCTTGGTGGGGAGGTTTTGGGGAGAGATTGATCGAACTTGTGAAGAGGACTTTAAGAAAAACTTCCTTGAATCATGAAGAAATGTATACGGTTCTTTGCGATTGTGTGTGAAAGTTTAATTAACTTCAGGCCATTAACTTATGTTACAGATGACGTCGAAGATTTGGAACCTCTAACTCCAGCAATGTTTTTGCAAGTCATTAGAGAAGTTGGTGTGCCGGAGTTAGATCAGATAGATGAAAATAAATTGAATAAAAGATTAGTGTACCGAAATAGAATACAAAATGATCTTAGGAAACGTTTTCGAGTAGAATATTTAGGTCAATTGAGGGAGACAAGAAATATAAAAGGGGAAAATACCTTAAGTGAAGGAGATATTGTTTTGGTGGGAGATGACCACACCAAAAGATTAAACTGGAATTTAGGTAAAATTTTGAAACTGTATCCTGGCAAAGACAAGAAGGTTAGAGTAGCCCAAGTAAAAAATAAATTTGGCTCTTTTCTGCGTCCAGTGCAAAAATTGTATCTCCTAGAGGTGATGGAGAAAAATAAATCATCTGTACACCCTACTAACTCTCCTTTATTTTCAGATGCTAATGAAGGAAGTCATTTACCTATTAATATAGATCATGAACTGAGTATACCCTAGAGGGCGGCAACCTCTTCGATGCAGCCCTGTTCCAGTATTTCTAATGGTGGAGCTGGACTGGAGCCCAGAGCTGAGATAAGTGGACACCAGCAGGCAGAAACCTCTTCGATGCAGCCCTGTTCCAGTGTTTCTGATGGGGAGGCCGGAGTGGAGTCGAGACTTGAGACCCTTAAATTGCCAGATATCTTAACTTCTGACGGTGAACTTCAACAGCCGGGACCTGGACGATCTCGTTATGGGAGACTCTTGAAACCTCGAAAAGAACTGAATGACTATTGTTGAGTTTTTTATTTTAAAAATTCAATACTCAATGTGGGGAGTGTCGCGAACGGAGCTAACGAACTTGTAGTTTAATTAGAGTGGCGTTGTGAGTGCATTTCCCTTTTTGTTTACGTTTGTCAGTAGTAGAAGTAGAGTTTGTAATTCGAACGTTAAATGTATCAGTTATCTATTTTTCCTTATCCATTAAATCTTTTTTGCAACAAAAGGGACTCTCATTATCTTGGTTAAGAGTCTATTTAATCGAATCTTTTAGGTCAAGCTCATCCCGGGCGTTAGAAACGGAAGAATAAGGTAAGTGATACCTTTATTCTTATATTAGAATTTTGTGAAATAGAAAATTAATTTTTTCACACCTGGTGTAGACAAAATAGCTCTCGCATCAAAAGGCGTACTTTTTTTTAAAAAAATATTTTCTTAGATTTTTTGCTACATGGCGATGTATTCGGCGGCTAATTTGCTTTTTTAACTTTTATTTGCGTTGAATTATTATATTAATTCAAGTCAGAATGCCTAAATCAAATGCACAAAGAGGAAAAGTTTCGTGAAAGAAAGAAAAACTAGCAGCAAGTCCAGTCGAACAAATAATAATAATAAAAAAAACAGAAAAATATTACAAATTTATTAAATGATACTGCCAAATCCCCATCAGTATACATAAGAGAATATCGACCACGGAAAAAAAAACACTGCAAAATACTCTCTTAATCCTCAGTTTAAGGAATGGGAATGTTATTGAGACTCTTCTAATGACAGCAGATTAATACGGACTTAGTGAACCACTCTGTGCCATTAATTACAGAGCCCTCAACAAGTCTAGTGCGTGTTGGAACTGAGATGCATATAAATCAATAATAAATTCTATCTTACATTACAAAGACTATGATTTCCATAAAAATGCTCACAAAGATTTTCAAGAGCGATTCGTTCAATCGATACGGGCGTTCAATTTATGATAGATTATGGTTGAGATGATTTGAGAACGTCTGTTGTTGAGCACAAAAATATTTTACCGGGAATTAATTTAGAAGACACATTAAAGCGTGCTACAATTGCCAACAAACTTTAAATAGGAAAAGTATACCAAATTTATCAAAATATAATGGTTTTGTACACCCAGAAGTTCCAGGACATCTTTCTACTTTGGATTTGGTATCAGAAAGACTCATTTCGCCACGAATACCTTTCATGCAAATTAGGCGATTGAGACATGTACTCGGTCAATTTGAAATATTAGGGTAAATTATCAATGTTCCAACGTCGCGAAAGAAGTTTCACTTCTATCGAGTGACGTTCCACGCGCACCATTTTTTTTAATATTTAATTCTTCTTTCGACCTCAAATTGTTTAATTTTTTACTTTGCTTTCGCTTCTTTCAATTTTTCCCCCCTTTTGTCATTTCGAAATTCCTCACATTCAGTTTCTTTATCCAGGTATTTATGCTCTTTAGTGCCATTTTATATCGAAAATTTAAGTTAAACGTTTTATATAATTTTCAAGAATTCTTTAACTTTAAAACTGAATACTTAATAATTATAGATTTCTTCAGTTATTGCTAGCAAAATTATCATTATAGCCCCATTTTGTTTCAATTTCGAGCATGTTATTTTTCGGATTCTTTTTACGTATAGTAAATAATCATTTCATGTCCTTTAAAGCTCTAATGTTCATTATTTTAAATGGACTTTTATTGGTTTTTATAAGCGATTGAAGAGTTTCTTTTCAATAAGAGGCAAATAAAATTTTTTCATTGAATAACAATTCTAACCGAAACTGTTTGTGGTAGGTTATGGAGCATTCGAGTTAAGAAAACACACACCTAATCATTTTAATAAAAATGCAAAAATACTCTAAAAAAAGTGATGATGGATATAACATTAAAAGTAACCCATATAACATTAAAAGTATTAAAAAAAATAAAAAAAAGTGATATAAAAAAAAATTCAAGTCAATTCCTACTTAGATCAACAAAGAAAAATTTTATTTTAGTTACTTTTTACTCGTATTAAACAGTAACAATTAATATAAATGCGGCCAGAATCACAACATTAGGTGGTAATTAATTTTTATTGATTATCATTAAAGTATCGTATTGTCATCCAAAACAATCGTGTGTATAAAATTTCAGTTCAACTGAATGCTTTAAAACGTGAGAAAAAAACCTTTTCAAGATTTGACATAAGTCGCCATAAATTATGCCAACGTGGTTGTATTTGTAATTCTTTAAATAATTCGTTTTAATCAATTAATTACAATTAAATTAGTGTATTGTTATCCAAAATAAGCATGTGTATAAAATTTCAGCTCAATGGCGCGCTTTAAAATGTATTTTATTAACGATTGAAAATTCCTCCAAGATAAATAAATATATAGAGTGTGAGCTAATAGTTGGAATTGAAAAAGAAAAACTAATTGCAAATGCAATAATTTTTATTTTATCTTGCTCATGCGCATTAATTTTTAAGGGGACTACAAAATAATTTGAAACTGAAGATATCGTTCGCTTTTGCTGTTTTAACACAAAATGAAGATTCTCCGTCTTATTTGTAAAATTGCTGGTACAAAATAAACAGTTTCAAAATCAAATTGCCACAAGTTACCCGTTTATTTATTTCAGATCGCGATCCAATTTTTAAATCACAAACAAAATGAATCAAAAGGAAGAAAATAAAAATAGAATTTAGCAAAAGGATTACAACCCAAAACGGAAGTAAACAAATTGCAATGTTTTTTTTTATCCCAAAAAAGCTACAATGAGAATTTTTAAACTTAAATCTAACAGCAAATATTTTATTTTTGTCTTTCTTTTCATTCAAGCCTCTCGAGGTCATGGCTTGTCGTATTCACCCGAAGATGAAAATAGGGGAGGGGAATTAATGACAAGGGTCGGAAATTGGGAAGGATCGCTAAGGTATCACGTAGCGTGTAATTTGTTTTTACCAGTCAGTAATCCCAACGGGAAACAGAAAGCATTCAGTTACCTAAGGAAATATTTCCCTGAGGAGTCTTGCCGATCACCCAAACATCGGGTGTGGTCAATAAGGAAGGGACCATCTGGGAACACAATAATTTTTCATCGTTACAAAAAGGAATAAGGCAATAACTGGTTGCAGTCTTATTTCTTTTTTTTTGAAAAAAAAAACGTTATAAATCATATTATTTAACACAACAATAGAAAAAGGGGACTGTGCTTGTAATTGCAATTAAACACACGATAATTACTTTTTAGATGTCCTGCGAGTAGAAGTTTTTTTCTGGAAGTTATGATCATATTACCTTTCTCGCATTTTTATGGAAACAAATATATTCCCCCTTTTTTTCACAACCACTGTTTATCATTTGTCTTAGCCCAATATTCTCATTGTGGTTTACTGTTACTTTTTTTCTGAACTGGGCTTAGACATCTCTTGAATAACTGTGGCTTACACTGGTCTAAAAAATTTTGTCTAATTCTAACCAAGCAATTAAAATGCAATAATCTAAAAATAATTAATTACATACAAGAAAGCATCCCCCCAAAAGAAAACATCTAAGAACTTACAATAACAGAAGGAAAGAGGGGGATAGATAATTTTAATACACACATTGATAAGGAAAGACATTTAACATTAATTTCATTTAGTATTTTATCTCAAGTATGTAAGAATACCTTGGAGATTTTAAGGGATCTGGCATAAAATGGATCCATAATAAAAAAGAAAAAATCATACTAAACATTTTTAAATAATATATATATAAATCCAAACAGTACTTTTTTTATTCATGTGCAACACACACATACCCCCCTCCCAAAATTTTACATAACTTTGTTTTGCTATATTTATTTCAACAAAACAACTTTCTTATTATTTTACTTACATGCAAAGTCTTCATTCAAATTTTTTTCGATGGATTGCAAGGTTAGGTTCGATATTTTTTTGAATAAATTCAGAGCATATTTGTTCATTATTTTAAGCTACGCTTGATACACCCCCTTTTTAAAATTATTATTTAAAGCTTTATGTGTGTGATACTTTATTTCAAACGTAAGTCTTCCATCAAAAGATGGGCACTAATGATTAAAGTAAGATTGATCAAAGGGAATTAGCAATTGTCCAAATAACTGACCTCAGGAACATTATGGCATACCTGCCAACTTTAGCAAATGTCAAAGTTTAAAATAGTATATAAATGGCACTTCAGGCAATTTTTTTTAAATAACACAAATATTTTAAAACAGCACATGATATATAAATATTTTTAAAATAATGCAGAGAAAATTTCACAATAAAAATATTTTGATTAAAAAATAACTCACAGAATATCCTTTTGTATGCATTTGATTTATAAAACCTCATTCATTAAGGTAAATTCAAAAGCATGCATATAGTAATATACAAGAAAATATAGGACTTTACAATAAAGATGCTTTCATAAAAAATACAGTAAAATTATTAAAGTTTTAGATTTTAAGAAATTATTATGCATACAAAAGTTAAATTTAGAAAGGTAATAAAAGAATTTTCATAGAATGACACCAAGATTCTAGGTCATCCTTAGGCACTTAATTTTGAATTTTATAGCTTTTAAGCATACAAGGAAGTTCTTTAATGAAATATTTAATAGTACTAAATTTAGCAGATCATTTTTTGTTAGGTCAATTTTTGCAGCATTTCTTAAAACTTTTTTAATTGGGAAATTGTTTATAACATAATTACATGAAATAGCACAAATATAAAGGACACTATCAAAAAATAAGTCTTTATTTAAATGCTGTACTGTTTCATAAGCCTTGCAGCAAACAAGATGGTTCACCTCTTCCGGTTATCATGGTATATAATTTAGATTAACTAGTTCTTTATTGCAGATGTGGGTTTAAAGATATACAAAACAGAACCCTTAATAAATCTAGGGACATTTGCCTCGGTCTATGCAAAGTTTTGTTTATTTGTAAAAAGGAATTCTTTATTGTGCAAACTGAAAGCTTTACAAATAGATTATATTTAAGAACATCACATCGCAAAATTATACAGAGAGTGCATTCTTCTTGTTCTAAATGTTTCATGATCATCTAAGGTAGTAAGAAAGCTTCCTAAATGGATTTTTTTTCAGTATTTGTTGTAATCATAATGGTCTTGATCAGCATGTAACATTGGCATTAACTTCAATGTTTATCAAGTCATCAACAGTTGAGCACTCTTCAAGGTTTTCCCTAACACATCTTGATCTTGAAGATTCATCAGCCTAGCCAAATACAATATAAATAGGCTATTTGGTGACTCTTCAGGTACAATGACTGATTTACCTGATGGAAGGTACTAAGGTACAAATTCCAAATTTTTGCTGGTGTAGTATGTGGTGCAGTAGCTCACGCTACATTCCATATCAATATTTCCTACGCCAAGTTTCATTTTCAAACCATTCTTCAATCAGTTTATTGTTTGAAATATTTTAGAGACACTGAGAAAAATGTAAAACAGCAACACAAACAACACTACAGCATGTTACGTTACATGCAAAGGCTTGTAAGTCATTGATAGACATGAATAGTCAAGAAAGCCAATTGGCAAGGACAGGAAAAGCTCTTTAGTAATCACTGTATTTTCTATATGGTGCACAACTTTGAATTTGCTGACTAGAACAATTTCCATTAAACTGATGAGTCGACCAAGATCGGTACACAAATAATTGATCCTCTACTGTAACATTTTACAATGAAAAACATCACAAATATTCTTAAATTATAGTCTCTTATTTATTAAAATATACACATGGAACTGTCAAAGCAACCCAGAAAGTAAAATTCAACAAAAGATTACCTTATGAAAAGCTTTACGATTTTAATTATTTTTGAGAATATAAATTACAAAAAACTAAATATTTCTCTTTCCAAATATTATTAGACATTTTATAGTAAGTTGTTGACTGATTCTGAAAATCAATTTTGTTAATTTCCTTTTATAAAAATAACTGTATCTGTATAATCATATCATTTATAAAACATTTTTAATATAAGAATTCTTAAGATAAATGATTGATTTCTTGCATGCACACAAACACACACATAAAAAGAAATATTAAATAAAAATACTGAGCACAAATAAATTTTTTTATAAAAAAAATACATTAAATAACACCTAATGCATGTAATTCACACTTCATTAAAAATATAATGAACACATATTTATTCAAACACACATCTGTTACAATCTTTGTACAATAAGTTTTTCAGCACTATATAGATCACTGACGGGGGGACTGATGACTGGCATGCTTTATCTATATGTTCTTTATACAGATTAATTGCAGAATATGTTCTTGGAATTAGATTCAGTCTCGTATTATAAAAAACTTCCTTAAAAGTTGATAGGCCGTCCAAAATAGGCTGATAAGTTTGCTTCTCTAAAGGCTTCAGAGACAGTCTAAAACAATGACAAAAGGATAAGATTATAATTTAAAAAAATACTTATAAGCAAAGACACAAATTTAATACAAACTAATTGTATTCATTTTATTTTTTAGTTATTAAGAACTTATATCTTAACCCTCCAACTGAACAGCACGGCTTTTTCCACCCTACTAGAGAGGCTTCAAAAACGGACCACACTGAATTTTTCCTAAGGCCGGGGACTCACCAAAAATGAACCAAACAGATTTTTTCCCCTTCAAGTAATGTGTTCAAAACCGGTAAGGTGGTATTTTTCCGAATTCTTTTCCCCCTTTAAAGGTTTACGAGCTTGAAAGATAATTAGAGACGGTCGGGGAGACACAATGGGCATTGAGGGGAAACTTTTATGGTCACGACCGGGAGACCGGTTCCTGTGGCAATCCTAAAATCTTCAACCTAAAGTTTACACAAATAGCGAGTTAACGATTTGAGAATTCTCATTTTTTTCTTTACCTTAAAATTCTCAAATGGAATTAAGTTTTTATAATGTATGTCTAAGTTTTAAAAAAATATCTGTAGTATTTAAATTCAAATTATATATTAAAACATTGAGGATAATTTACTGTTTCATTTTTCTTACTTTAATCAATACTTTCAGGGATTTTTTTTTAAAAATGATTATTTTGTTGTGTCAAAAAAAAAAAAAAAAAAAGTTCAAAATTTAAAATCTTTTAAAATTTCGGACACTTCTAAACATGAATAATTTTTAAGCTTCTGTATTACATTATTTGCAAAAAATTTATATGTATTGTTAAAAAAAAAACCTATTTAAATCTTTTAGTTTTAGTTTTTCATAATTTTAAAGCCAGATATTCAGGGCATCTTACATAGAATCCCTTGTTTTGTATTGTTCAGATAACAAATTATATTTGAATTTTGAATGTCTGAACATTAATTTCATTCAAAGAGAATTTTAATTTCAAGTTTATATTTTTTAACTTGAATCTTCAAATAAAGAGTATTTAAAAGCATCTGGACAAATTTAGAGTTAACATTTGCGCATATAAATAAATATAAAGATCCTTTTTAAATTGAAGTTAAAAAAATATATATTTATGCATAATCCCTCATCATTCATGTTCCATTAGTGGTCGACTGAAGATAAGGTTATTAAAATTTGGACATTTTTTTATAATCTTAACCATGCAAAACTAGGAATTTTGTATTAGCTCCACTAAAATTCTGCATTGGAATTTCGAAAAAGATATTTATGCGTGTCTCACATACTCAGTTGAAAAACATATATTTACCATAAATACTAATAATTCTTTGGATATTTAAAATTATGATATGATTAATTTTTTAATATATATATACATATATATATATATATATATATATTCGACTTCTAATATTTTTTCAAGTATTCCTTAAATTTCATATAATTTAATTAAGTGAGGGAATATTAAAGTCGCACTCTCTCTCTTCTCTACTCAACTTCTTGAGGGCTTTTGGCGACGGTCTTGTGGCCGGGGTATCAGGTGGTCAAGGTATCGAATCATGGTTGGCATGTCTCGAGTTCAAGCCCAGTGCCACAAAAGACCCGCCGTGTAGGGCAGCGATGCACGTTAAATCTATCGAGAGCTGAAATGTCCTCTCGTTGGTGTGGTAGTTAGGAGAGGGGGTGCCAGCTCAGGTGTCGCCCTCGTCATTTGACCATTTTTCAAAATTAAGAGGTCCATCACTAAAAGCCCTCGTGTAGCTGAACAGTGCGACGTTAATATTCACTCACTTGGCGACGGACCTCGTAATTTTAAACCATGGTCAAGTGACGAGGATGACGCTTGAGCATCGCTCCCTTACACGGCGGATCTTCAGTGGTGCTGGGGTCGAACTCATGACACGTCAGCTGCGAGTCCGTTACTTTGACCATTACGCTACCGCGGCCTCACAATGTGGTTGAAAACTGCATGTTATGAGTAAAAATATGCTGAAACATTTGATGAACTTATAATAGATTTTTGCATAGAAGATAGATGTGTGATATGCTAAAATGACAATATGTAAAAGTTATGAGAATATCGATGACAATTTTTGAAAAATTCAATTTAACTTTCAGTCTGAAACTTATTCGGTTTTTTTTTCGCATTTAATATTAAATAGTCGCGATAACAAATTAATAGTTTAACGCATTCATAGATTATAAAAAATAAAGGTATAAATGACATTGTTGGGAATAATATGTTTTTATAGTTTTTTGAATTCAGACTTCTTTGCAGGAGTGTAGACTATTAAAAGGCTGATGTAGAAGTTAGAAAACTAATATTTAAAATATATGGAAAACAATATCTGCAATTCCATGATCTTGACGAGCAGAAGACGGCATTTTTACTTAGTAGGGCAGAGTAAGCATAAGGTAGGAGCTTGTGGAGTAAACAACCAGGCCTCTGCAGTTTTGGCAGGTAATGAACTCCCATTTGTTGCTTTCAATACGGAATAAAAAAATAACAAATACAAAAATAAGTCATGTAAAATTATATATATTTTAATAACAATGAATTGTGAACTTAGTTTCCAATTCATTGTCACGAGTTGGCAGTAACTACGGAACTCTATCGACGTACTTCTTATATATATATAATACATATATATATATAAGAAGTACGGTTGATAGAGTACCAATAATTTTAACGCAATTTTATATTTCGTTCTCGTAAACTTTACTCCATTTAAAACATATATTGACAAAATACTCTCCTTTTGTATATTTATAAAATTTTAAAAATATAATGGTTATCTTACACAACATTTTAAATCAGGGGCGGCAACTGTGTAGCTAAGATGTGAAAAACCAATCTGTCAGTATCATTCAGCGTGCCACATAGTAGGAAATTTTTGAAATCCTTCGATTCTTACGGTAATATTTGCAGATTTAAAGAATAGAGGTAAATAATTTAAATTTACAGTTTTATATTTTATATTAATTATGGATCAATAAAATACATTTATTAACATAAAAATAAACAATATAAAATGTTACTATTTCTTCAACAAAGATAAAAAAAATTAAAAATGTATGTTTCCAACATATTTACTTAAATAAGAAATAGACAAAGTGAAATATAAATGATTCCCTTCATTACAGTTAAATAAAAATTGTAATGCGAATTAACTCTTTCACGACTCTTCTTTCATATCGCAAAACCAGGGGTATAATGCATGACACGATTCTGAGCATTCAGTTTTGTTAAACAATTTCTTTGCAGAGTCGAAATATTTTTCATATTAGGAAAGATTTTTTTACTTTGATATGCCGAATCATAAGTGGAAAGCAGAGTACATGCAATTTTCTTTTTCAACAATTAAATCCCCTAGCAATAACACTCAATTATTTACAAAATAGCTGTAAATTTATCCTTAGAATTATCTTTCAGATTATTTTGTAGTTCCATAAATGTCCATAACTCAGAAGATGTTTGTCAAATAAGGTCTATTATCAACTTCCATCCACTCAAGAATTGACAAATTTGTAGAGTAGTGCTGAGTGCCACTAAGAATTGTACCACGTGCCACAGGTCCATAGATTGCCGACACGTTTTAAATGTTCTTATTAACTAACCATCTCCTATTCAAACACAATTTATATGATAAAAAAGGGGTTTTCATTCATTTTGTAAGGAATTGTATTAGATTCAACCATAAGTAATTTTGTGTATCAAAAAAATTACGTTGTTTTGGGGATGCCCTTAGAGCAAAACGAAAGGAATTTGACATAATTGTAGTAAGTTTCTCTAAAAGAGGAAACGTTCACTTTCAAAATACACTGCATAAAGTGGTTTTAGGTGTATGAAGTTATATTCACTATTATTCCTAAAATAAATTTTGATATTTTGGTTTTTCTTTAAGTTTTGAAGTTATTTCTTCAAATATACTTCTCCATTACATTTCTTTCAAACTTGCTATTTTCTTTTGCGGCCACGGTATCCTGATGGTCATGGTTATGAACTTGTGTCCAGTGTTCGAGCCCTGGTACCACAAAAGTTTAGCGTTGAAGAGGAGCTGATGCACGTTAAACACGTCGAGGTCAAAAGTCCTCACGTTTGGTGTGATGTGGAAGTTTGGAAGGGGAGTTATCAGCTCAGGTATCGTCCTCGTCACTTAACCGCGGTTCAAAATTACGTAGTCGCTCGTCAGTAGCCACCGTGTTGACTTAGAATGCAATATAAACCCTTGACGTGTGCACTTGAGTTAATCCGAGTACGCTAAACAGTTCCAAATATGCACATTAGATATAATTCAAACGAGGTCGCATTTTATGCTGCTGTAATTTTCTCACTCAAATATCAGCGAGCGCCGTCTGCACTCGTGATATTTGACTGTTGTTTCTTATATTTACGATTTAGTCGTTAAACATCAAAAACTTGGATAAAATATTTGTATAAGGAATTAAGGGAAAAGAAATACTTAGATTTTAGAAGTAAATTACTAGAAAATTTACATAAAATTATTACTATGAAACAAATATTATCCAGTATCATTGTGTATTCAAAGATTTGAACGTCGAGATAGATAAGCTTTGAACATAAAAGATTTATTGACGTTTTATCTGATGCGTAAATTTTAACTGAAAAATGTACACGGCACAAACACAGACATTTGTATCTGTCAGTATCCGAAACACGTCATTTACACCGATAATATCTTCCATTTGGAAAACAATTCGGCAACTCTTGAGGAAGTGGGTGGTCGTCCAGAGCTCCTTTCAACGGAATTTCCAAGAAAGGAAAAGCCGTTTTCCAATTAGTTTATCTTTCTCTTTTGAAGCGGTGATGCCCGTTCCTGCCTGAATCACCACTATTTTTCGTGAATAGTCTATTCCAAACAATAATCTCCATTTCTATTGGTCTTACTGCTTCTTACCAAAATCTCTCCCAAATTTCATTGGAAAGCTCCTCTTATAAAAGCTTAAATAAATATATATAGCTACCATTTGCTTTTCGAATCCTTTTATGAAGGGCTTTTTGGTTTATCTTAAAAATGAATAGTGATTCTGAAAATGAATGTTTGAAGAGAGAAGTTCGGATGAAGAATTTTCAATCTCTGAAAGTGAGTCTGATGATGATTGCTTGGATAGTGCTAGAGACTGGTGTCAAATAGATGTTACTTCTCCTCTACCGAGTCATCCTAAATTTTCATTTACAGGAAATCCAGGAATAAAAGTATGTATCGGGGATTCTGGAGATCCTTTTGAATATTTCAACCTGTTCCTTGACGATGAAATGTTCTCATTTATTGTAGAGGAAACAAATAGATACGCCGAATCATTCTTTGAAAATGCAGAATTGACACCTGGTTCTAGGGCTCTAAAATGGAAAAATACGAACAAGGAAGAGATGAAAAGATTTATCGCTCTGTTGCTCCTACAAGGCGTAGTACAAAAACCTGTGGAACAGTGGTTTTGGTCGAAAAGACCAATTCTATCCACTCCATTTTTTGGAAAAGTGATGGGTGAGGTGCGCTATGGACTTTTGATGAAGTTCCTGCACTTTGCAAATAATGAGTCCAGTAGCGATTTAGATCAATACGAAGCTAAAAAAATAAGAGAGTTTCACAATCTAATAGTACATAAGTTCAAATCTGTGTATGTACCGAAACCGGATATATCAGTGGATGAATCGCTGATAGCATATAAAGGTCGATTAAGTTGGAAACAATATATTCCTCAAAAATGAGCTCGTTTTGGAATTAAATTGTTTCAGTTATGCGAATCAGAAAGTGGCTACATTTGGAACTCGTTGATATACACAGGAAAAGGTACTGCCTTCAACGAAAACTATAACGATTATGGTCTTTCGACGAAAAGTGTCCTGACTCTTATCCACGAATTGAAGGGGAAAGGCTATTGTTTATCCACTGATAATTTCTATACATCATCTGAATTAGCGGAATTACTGATTGACAGTAAAACGGATATCTGTGGAACTTTACGACCAAACCGAAAAGGTTTACCTGTTTCATTTAAAAGTTCTATACTGAAGAAAGGGGAGATTATAGCCTTTCAAAAGGGTAAAATGTGTGTTTTAAAGTGGAAGGATAAAAAACCCTTGCATATGCTTAGCACTTTTCATAACGCTGACATGATGGAAGTGAAAGCTAAGAAGGGGGATTCTGTGAAGCTGAAACCAAAAGCCGTGGTGTTTTATAATAACAGCATGGGGGGTGTTGATAGATCAGATCAGTGTCTATCTTACTATCCTGTTGCCCGAAATCAACAGCGAAAATACTACAAGAAGATTTTTCGACATTTGTTAAATCAAATTGTGTGGAATTCCTTCGTTATCTTTAAAAAAATGGCGGGATTTTAAATCATATTGGTTTTCGAATGAAACTGATAGAACGATTGATAGAAGAAGGAGGTAGTGATTCTAGTTCTCGAAACTTTGCTTCCCCTAACATTTCTGAAAATGTAGTCCGCTTAGTTGGAAGGCACTTCCCTTCATATGTAGAAAGTGACTGTTCAAAAAAAAAACATCGCGAAAATGTGTGGTATGCAACCTTAAGATGAATGATAATGGAAAACGCATTCGGAAAGAAACTCATTTTCAATGTAAAGACTGTAATGTTGGACTGTGTGCAGTGCCGTGTTTCGAAAAATATCACACTGTGACATTTCTGTAAACGACATGTATGTGTCTTTCTCATACTTCTTTGATATTTTTTGCAATTTATACCAGTTAAAATTATTTTTTATTAAAGGTTTTTGTAACTAATTGTAAATTGAATAAAAGCTTTTCTTACAATTATATGTATTTGAGGATGAAATCTGATTTACTTTATTCAGGAAATTTTTAGTAAATTTCATTTTCTTAGCCAACTTATTTCTTTTAAAACATGCATATTTGTGTATTATATAATTAAATTTCTAACTATCTAAAATTATGTCTGGCTTTTTTCTTCATTAAAATCTTTCAGGATTTTACAAATGATCTTGCCATTATTCATTATGTACTTAATAAGGAAAATATATCTAAATATAAATAATTTATGTCCTAATAAACATATAATTGTTTTTAGCTAGTTTGGAAAATGCATTGAAATTTGTATCGGGACAGGATTTTAACATATTATGAATGTGTTTTTGACTGCCACTATGTTATATATTTATCTCTTTCATTCTTTTTACAATATGAGTAGAAGTCGTAGACAGTTTGTCACAGTAAAATTAATTTTTGTTTTATATTCAAATTGTACTATTATATTGATTCTGAAAATAATAGGTTAGTTTTACAAGCCATTATTTCACAATTTTAAAGCATTGAACAGTTTTGAAATTTTTAAAACTTTTCTAAAATGTTAAATTATTAAAAATATATAATTATTGTAAGTGATTAATATTTCTTAGATTATTGGAAACAAAAAGTATAAAATTTAAAATATATCTCTTTGTTGAATGTTAATAATTATTTTTATGGCTAAACCTGGAAAAAACCCAACTTTTTTAAATATTAACATTAAGATATTTTTAAAAAATAACTAGAGCTCTCAGACCTAAATCCATATGAACTTTTATAGAACATATGTAAGGGAACATTTACAAGATATTTCAAGACTCTATCTTGAACAGGAAAAACGCCTTAGGGATTAGAAAACACTCTCATCTTCAAAATTAAAAATCTGAGAAAACATATTTAAAATTTGTAAAGGCATAAAAAATACCATTGCCTGTAAAGCTTTAATTTTTCAATCTGTTACTATCCAACTTATGCTCTACATGAAAATTCTACTTGAAATAAATATGACTGAAATATCTTTTTAATTCAAAATATTCTAAGACATAACATTGATAACAACTGTTAATTTGATCAATTATTCACTTTTATCAGAACCTTATATATTCACAAGAGTTTTAAATGCAAAAAATATTTATATAGAAATTAGTTAGACAAACGTAATCCAGAAATCACCAAGTTTGTAAACAATATCTATTTTTTTCTCAGTTCCCCATCGTGGTAGTTAAGCAAGTTTAAGTTTTTGTAGCATGACTTTCAAATACTGCAATGTAGAACTACAATAGATTTATTATAATGTAGTTTGTGGTACATCAGGGAAATATTTAGTTCATTCTGCAACATTTGTATTCTGTAGTCTAATTGTAATATTACCTGAAAAAGCTGAATTTTAGATTTACCATTTTCAGTCATATTCCCCCCATCCCTTTCAAGTATTATTTATCACAGTAGCCTGCGTACATTTTGGTCATAGCATTTTTCAAAAGGAAAAAAAAAAAAATAATGAAAACAAAGTAAAGAGCTTTTAAATTATATAAACTATGTGTCAAAAAATATATTGGTCTTTAAATCAATCTTAATTAAGTAAATGTGAGAAAACTCAAAAACTTAAAAACATGAGCAAACAGAAATGATTTTAGAAACTAAAATTGTAGTTAATTGCCGTTTCACACGAAATATTGGATTGTGTTAAAAAATATTTTTAATTAATTCAATCTAGGAATGCAAAAATGCTTTAAAATGAAACCGAATTTAAAATCAAAACTCAGAAAATTAAAATTTCTTAAAACCTAATTGATTTTTAGATCAGAAATTGAGCAAGTTTTCCAAATATATGAAATATATATTTGCAATAAATTTGGTGAACTCTCTGTTGGCCGTGAAGTGTAGAAAATGTCCATTTCACAATCCTCGCCCTAGGCCACAGCTGTGAATGAGAAACCTCCCGTTTCGAAGAACACAGAGACCGAAAAGCAATAAACCCATCCCCTGCAAAACCAATCGGGACCTTCTGCGGCATTAACAGGGGAAAGCACTAAACAGCCATTCGTTTTTGAAGCAGTTCGCGAAATTTATCAGAGCATTTTCGGAGTAGCTAGCTTAAAAAAATGAGATCGCTTTCGAAGTGAAATTCAATTAGCGGGTCATCCAGTCAGAGGGTTAAATACATTCTCAAAAATATCAGTGTTAAAATAATAGATTTTTAAAAAGCCAAAACTAGAGAAAATTAACAGAATCATTTAAAACTATATATTGTACAATGTTTTATTTAGCATCATAATATCACTTTGATTTTACATATTCCAATTAAGAAGTATAGAAGATAAATGTAATATATATTTTTTAGTTTTTTCAACATTTTATCTTATTTAATTTGTATTAATAAAAATTCATAAATTTTAAAATTGAGTCACAAAACAAATTGTATTTAATGAAATCAAGCAACTGTTTAAATTTTACTCCACTAAAGATGAAAATTTAGGTTTTTCTTTACACTATGTCTCAGAACATACATTTTAAATAAATAAATTTTATTACATTACTGAATACTAAATTAAAGAATTGAATGTTTTTAATTAAGCTACCACTAAACTATACACTATATCGTTCAATTTAATTAGGTTTATTATATTTAAAATATAGCACAAATAGTATAAGATAAATCTTTACAAATTTATGAGAAATCTTTTTTTTCTTCTTTAAATGAATGAACTTACTGGATGAGCATGACAAACACGTGCAATATCTTCAGAACTAGCACCATATTCCATTGCTAGTGCAGCTTCATTGATCAGTTCACCGGCACCCTAATTTAAATACATTAACATCTTTACTAATTATATTTTAATTCTGTAAATTTAGTTTTCAATTTTCTATCATGGATATTTAACTACAAATATTCTATTATTAAGAATTTTTAACAAAACCAGTCAGTAATTTTAAAACATCTCAGAATTACAGCTATTTTTTAGACTTATTAATTTATTTTTCTACAACATCAGATAACTTTAAGGTTAAATTGTAGATTTTCAAGCAGTATTTAATGTTCCTAAGCACATAAAGGGACATAATTGCTTCAACAAAGCATTTTTATTAAATGGAAATTCTCTCACTCAATACATACAAATTTTCATGTATAAAATTTCAATGCTGCTTTTCCCCAGCTTTAAAAAGAAAATAAAATAATTCAATAGACAAAACTTTTACTTAACAAAATAATAAATGACATTTTAAATTGTTTCCTAAGTAAAAAATTTATGAAAAGTAGCAGTTTTGTTTTATAGATATTTATATTAATGATCTAAAAAAACAACATTATTTTAAAACATAAAAGCAGAGTAAGATGAAGGTATAGATGTGAATAATAGCTTAATTTAAAATATTAAACTAAACTATTATTTTCCATAACTGAGGTTTACTAAATATTCATCTTAAAAATAAAGTTAAGTTAGAAATAATATGCATTCTTATAGAATATAAAACTATATGCAGAAATGTGAATAATTCATATAATCAGAAACTACGTGTTAAATCACAAAAATTTAAGACGATGCAATAAGTTCTATCTACGTGCATCATTTAAAACTGCACTGAATCTATAAATACAGTAACTAAGATTTTGATAAAAAAATATTTAAAAAATTCACAGATGAAGAAACAGGAAATACTATCAGCAGAAACTAAAATGGTTAAAATTACACAAATATAGTTTTTTTTTTAAAATCATTGCTTGATCTAAAAATATTTATAAGCAAATAAATTCATTTCTAAAACACATAATTTTATTAAATACAAGTTTGATAAAGATTTTAAGGACCAACACACAGAGAGAAATTATTAGTTATATGCTTTTTTCAACTATTACTCTAAAAAGTCGAACAGAAATCTACAGAATACTCACCCAGCATATCATATGAGCTCCTAAAATTTTGTCAGTGTTCTTGTCTGATAAAATTTTTATAAAGCCATCAGTTTCTGCATTTGTTTTGGCACGGCTGTTAGCAACCATTGGAAATTTTCCTATTTTATACTGAACTCCCTATTAAAAAAAAATCCCATATAATTAACAATACTTTATTTCATATCCAAATTATAAAAGATGTATTTTTTATTACTGTAAGAAACCCATTTAAAAAAAATCTAAATTTTTAATAAGTTAAAAATAAAATTGTTTCTCAAATAATCAAAAATTTAATATGGCAGAACATGTGTGTGTAGGTAGCCTTCCCATAAAAATATATTTACCAATAAGAGAAATTATTAAGATGAATAATAAAAATAATTCATTGAATATATTTAAATAAATTATAACTAACAGTTTATTATAAATAGGAGAAAAGTGTTTTTAAAGCATTATGAGATCTTTCTTTAGTTTTCATATGTATAGCAGAATAATGTTAATTGATTGATTGAATATTAATGTCGCACTGTTCAGCTACTCGAGGCCTTTTGGCGACGGACCATGTAATTTTGAACCATGGTCAAGTGACGTGGACGACACCTGAGATGGCACCCCCTTTTCTAACTACCACACCACACCAACGGGAGGACGTTTCAGCTCTCGACAGATTTAGCGTGCATCACTGCCCTACATAGCGGGTCTTTAGTGGTACTGGGCTCGAACTCATGACATGCCTGCCACGATCTGATACCTTGACCACTGGGCTACCGCAGCCCCAGAATAATGTTAATAGAATATGGACAAGAATTAGATCCAATGTAGTAATAAATATAAATGTCTAAAACAAACAGCAAATTTTATTTAATTGAAAAAAATTTTTAAGAAAACTTCCTTACAAACATCAAACTCCTAATAAACAAAACATTAATTTCTAAAAGATTTGTCAATACATTATATATAATGCTATTAATTAAAAATTTTAAATAATATATATATATAAAGCATTATTAAATACAAATATGATCTCAAAACTTTTTTTCTTTCACAAAATTTGATAAATACTAGACAAATAAGACATTTATAATTGTTTCCTACACTCCTCACTTAACTGTAACTGAGTGCGCCAGACTTTCCACTTCTCACTTAACTGTAATTGAGTGCGCCAGACTTTCCACTCCTCACTTAACTGTAACTGAGTGCACGAGATTTTCCCGCTTTCCTACCCCAACGGAAACTTTTTGGAACCGGTACGGGGACTTTTCTGAAAACTGAAACGCAACGGACAGACGCAAGTTCTTGTTCGCATCAATCCGCAGCACCTTCACGGGTGTAATTTTCATTTAACCGCATTATTACCTTTTAGTGTAAACTTTAACTGTAAATATTTATTTTCTTGTAATATAAACATAAGTACTATCTCCATCTCTGGCTATTATTCGAACTCAACCAACGGCATCAATAATTACTTGAGTTCCTTTCATTCTTTTTCTATAATCTACCTTTTTTAATTCTTTTTAAACAATTATCTGATATTTACACAGAATCTGGTTTTACATAGAACAATCAATAGCAGAATTATTAAGACAAATGATTTTTTTTAATGCTAAAGTGTAAGATAAGAGGTAATTTTTTTTCCTTTTTACAGCAAGGAAAATTAGAAAACAGGATTCTATTATTATAGGTTCAAACAAGAAAGTGACATTCAAAACAATAAATTACATACTTCTTTTTTTAGTTGTTCTTCACTCTTGCCAATCCAAGAAACCTCAGGATGAGTATAAATCACAGATGGAACACAGTTGTAATCTATGTGAACTGCACCTCCAGAAATTCCTTCTACACACAAGATACCTTAAAGAAGGGGAAAAAAACATTTTTAGGTATTATACAAATCCTATTAATTAAGCATGCCTTTGATATACTAAATATTTTAAACAAAAAATTTACAATATATTACTAATACAACATATTACAAACACAAGATGTCACACTACTAATTTACTTTACATGGTTAATTTTCAACAGTTTTAAAATAATGAACACAGTTGAAGGTAGTTAAAAAAATTTACAAGCTGTTTGAAAAATAATGTCCTTTTGTTGAATGTTATTGATATTATATAAGAGTCATTCATTTTTTAAATGAGATTTTGTACAAACACATTTGATAAACAATCATATAAACATTCTAGTGTTTAAATTTTTTGACGTACAATACACAAACTAAAGCCTTTAAGTAATATTGTTTCAAAAACAATATTTGTTGAGAGAAAAACAAGAATCCCTAGTTAACACAGAACCTTCATCTCAAAATAGAAAATTTCTAAAATGAGCCATAATCACAAATTCTTACAATATAGAACAAAAATTCAATATATCCTATGTGAAATTTATTTTTGCGACACAGTTTAAAAATGTTCACAAAAAATATGAATTTGAAAAAAAAAATGACTTTTTTTGTTGCTCTTTATCTTTTTTCCCTCCTTGCTTTTTGCAACAAGCAGTTTTTATCTCATGTTGTATAAATTAGTTGTCCTCTTGTTCAATAGTTTATTTTTCAATCTACAAGATAAAAGTGCTTTAGAAGACTTTCTACCATTTGGGTGAACTTAAGAGAAATTTTTAGAAACTAATAAGTACACAATAAAGAAATAAATAAGCAGAGTCAGATTATAAAATTTAAATAAAAAACAAAAACTTATGAAAATTGCACCCTGTTTCAAACCCAGAAAAATTATGAAACCATACATGATTGAATGAAGCAAGTATTTAAATTATTACACACTTGTTTCAAATTTTATCACCTAGGATCTTTTCTTAGTTATTTCCAAGTAAATTATTTGTGCCAAATTCATCAAGTAGAAATTACTGTAAGACTAGTGACAAAGGTAAAATATTTTTCAAATAAACTAGGGGAACTTCTTGACCACCTAACGGCAGACCTACCCCATTACACAACTGTTCACACACATTACTCAATTTGTAAAACAGTAATTTACACGTATCACATTGTGCTATTTTCAATTTATCATTTATGATGTAATGTTTTGGTAAGCTTGAGGTAGTTGAATGAACTGAAAATTGCCAGTTTGTAACCATAATATTGAACTGCCTTTTTATTATTGTTCTCATGTGTCAGATAAAATTTACAAATACACATTGTCATGTTTAACTGTTTTTATACATTTATGCAGAGCCTCCCCCTTATCCAGTGCAGGTTTATCTATTGGGCGCTTAGGGCGGGTATCTAGGGGCCCACATAAGCTGGACTTAACTGAATCCAAGAGCCCCTCCTTGGAACTGCCAGTGTCAATGGGACCCATAGCTCTGCAACCAGGGCCCGAAATGAGTTTAAACCGGCACTGCTATCATCGTAAAATAAATTTATTACAGCATTACGAAAAACTATTTATATATATAGAGAGAAAAGAACATATTATTTTAAAATGTACAAAGAATATTGTAACAAGCACCTAAGATAATACAGTATAGGAGCCTTAACATTATGTGAGATACAACTGCATCATAGTAGCTACGAATTTTTATCGAGCGTAAAATAATTGAGATACTTTTGGACAGAACTTCTATACTACTCTAATAAGCAACACTCGGATTGTAGGACATAAGCATTAGAATATAAGGGATGATAAAACTTGGGCAAAACAAAGCAACCCAGAAAGAATATCTGTTCTAGAATCAAATCAAAATAATAATAATCAATCGACATTACTAAAAAACAGGAGTATGAAACTGTATCATCTTTCTTATTATGATTTTGCTGCAGAGTTTAGTGAAATTGTCTACCTTCAAGGGATAAAGCTAAATACATCCAAACTGTAAAATTAAAAACATTCAAAAGTAACAATTACTAATAGTTGAAAAATTTATACCTTCATCTTCAGCCTTGTGAGCAAGCATAGGTCCAGGTATACAGTCACCAATTGCATAAATGCTATAAAAGAAGAGGAAAAATGAAAGAAAATCCAATATATAACGGATTAAAAATTTCTTCTTTGAATCTATAAATTGCTTTATTTTAAAAAATTATTAAAATAAACTTTTAACTCACTTAGGAACACTTGACTGAAAGCGACTGTTAACAACAATTCTTCCTCTTTCATCTTTCTTAACACCTACTTCTTCTAGACCCAAGTTTTCAGTGTAAGGTCGACGACCTACACATACTAAAAGAACATCACACTCCAGCTACAAAAATATTCAAAATATAAATCAGAAATAAATAAAAACAAAGTTGCTGATGTGAAAAAAAAAATATTTTAGAAAAAATTGAAAACATAAATTCACAGAAAAATACCTCTTCTTTTTTGCTTGGGTCTTTAACTGATTCAATATTAACAGTTACTTTACCACCACTCTTAGAAGCAGTAGTGACTTTAGTATCCAATTTAAATTTCAAGCCTTGTTTGGTTAGAATTCGTTGAAAGTTTTTAGCAACTTCAAGATCAATTCCAATACCTCCTACATTTGATAGGAACTCAACTGCAGTGACTTGAGAGCCTAGTCGACTCCAGACAGATCCCTAAAAATAATTTTTTTTTTAAAAATGATATATAGCTTTTAAGACAACTCAAGATATTTTTACGTGATTTTCTACATCTTGAAGATGAGATAGACAATATTCTCTTAAATTTTACATGATTTTTAAGACATTCAATATCACAAGTAGTAAATGGCATAAATAAAGATAAGCTAAAAAAATGATACAATTTTGTTATTTGCAAACCATTTTTTAAAATCACATTGAAAGGAATAAAAAATGTATTCCTTTTACTTTCATGTGATAATACAAGGGAAAATAACAAATTAAATATTTAAATTAAAGGTCATTATCACTAAATTTTTAAACAATTATGAAAATAAAATCAAGTAAATGTTAGGTAAAATTTATACAAATAAAGGTGCATTTTAAACTTAACCCAGTGGTGCAACAGCCCATGAGGGCCAAGGCCTGCTGTGCCCAACTCAGTATACGTGACCTTAGGTGCATAAGATGTTCCAGTCAGGAGGTCAGTCTGACACAAACCCCCAGTGTTAAGTTTCCAAGCAAGCTTGGAAGTCATTTATCGAACCACTGAAGGGATGAAATGCTGAGTCAACCTTGCCCAGCCCAGGGTTTGAACCTCGGACCTGCAGTGTGGCAACGCGATGCACTAACCACACAGCCATTGGACTTCAAGGTGCATTTACTAGATTTTAAAGCATTCAATTTAAAAACTTAAGTTCCCTCTGCTCTGCATATAAATAATTCTAAGATGTTTTGATATTTTTTTAGCCTTAATCCTATTTTATTTTAATTATCACAGACAGTACTTCTATATTAATAAAGAAGGGTTTAAGCGTGTGTTTCACCTCTACAGCCGAAACTAAGCAATCCAGAAGTATGAAACTTGGCACATAATTATTCTAGGTCCTGAAGATGTGCACTATGAAGAGTTTTTTTTAAATTCGCTTTAGATTTTTTTGCTTATCCATTTGATTATTACGAACCACTTTTACTTTCAACGTATTTTATCCTTTTACGTAATTTATAAAAAAAAAAGATGTAATTTAATTATAATGTTATAGTTTTTACTATATTCTAGGTTACTTCATATTTATTTTATTCATGCTTAAATTTTTTATACTTAAAAATTTCCTTCAAAATTAGGGTTTAAGTTTTCTTTTTTAGATAACCCTATTACAATGTAGGCTTATTTTATTTTATTTTTTAAAATTTTAGTTTGTACTAATTTTATTTTTTTCCAGTTGAAGGCTTCCTAATATATGTTATTTATGATAATATTTTAGGGAAATGGTTTATGATATATGTTTTTCTTTTAATTTATCTATTTCAGATTATTTCACTCATAGTTCCCATAGCTGAAACATACTACTGTTATTGCTCTTCTGTTATAATTTTTATTTATATATTCATTCTTTCATTTCTATTTACCTTTTTAGCATGTTAATTTTCTCTTTTGCATTCATATATATGTTTTTGTGAAATTATTCTTTTCTGTGAAGCGAAATTGCAATATGAGCACTCATTAAAAAATTATTTTTCAATTATGGGTACACTGTTCTGCAATGGCTCTACCCTCTTTAAAATATATTATGCTTGCAAAAAAAACTCAATTTTATTCATTGCGCTAGAGGGACACAATGAACGATTTTTCTTTCTATATATGCTGTTGGACTTGTTATTTTTGTTTGTTTCTCTGATTTGATTCTATTTTGACCAGCAGCTGCTGCACCTAGGGCCTTTTCCTGGAAGTTAGTTTTCACTGTGTAATCAATTGAAAACAAACGTACATACATTAATTTATCATGTAACTATTTAGATTGTGATGCACCAAATTATTAATGAATTACACATATTTTTATTCAACATCGTCTATATATGTATACCAATAAAACAAACAGTTTGTGTGTTTCAGCTGTACCAACATAACTAAGAAACCCAGAAGTCTGAAACTTGGCATGTAGAAGCTGTAGGTCATTATCCTGAACACCTCAAAAAGTTTTCTTTTCTTTCGAGATTCGCTTTAGATTTTTTGTAAATTCAATTTTTCAGCTAAATGGAGATATGTCATCAGACGTGTCAAGTCAACTTTGCGAAAATTAATGTTAAGAGCAGTTTTTTTGGGGTTATTTAGCACATTTTATTGTTATAGTTTTTTTTTAACTCTTTGTGGTGGAATTACATTTGTTTTTCGAAAAAGTTGTCGTAAAAAATGTTCTTTCTAAATTTCATTTTTTTGGATTTGTAACACAAATATGATAACATTAGATTTCCCATGTCTTAGGATATGAATTGTTTTGTATTAAATTAATACTAAAATTTCTATTTTAGTGTCACACAGTTTTATGTTTGTTTATTTTCTAAACTGTAATTTTTTCTTGCTTATTGTAGTTTTAATTATATGATACTGTGACTCAAGTTTTTAAGTAAAAAAATGATTTGTGAAGCTTTTTGTATACAGAAGCTTAGATAATGTGGTAGTTATGTATTAGCCTCACCACAGGAAAATTGGTGCCATGCGAATCACACCTTGATACCATATGGCTGCGGTGACGATTATACGTAAGTACTGATAATAATTACTTATTTTTTAACACAAATATCAGTGGATTATTTAAGACAGGGAAATTCACTTCTTACCTGCTTTTAATCTTATGTTCAAAAATAATAATTATCTGTTACAAAGAACTTTATTGCTTTTCTTTGTTCAACAACAAATTTTAAATCTTGCTCATTGTAACAATGTTGAAAATCCTAGCTAGCAGTATAACAAAAAGAGAATATAGTGATAAATTAAACTAATGAAAAAACACATTATTGCTGAAATAAAACCCCTTTTTCAAGAATTCATTAACGCAGTACCTTTTTTTAAAGAAAAAGTTATCGATGACTGAAATTTGGACATTTTAACTTAAAAATTAATCCCTTAAAAAAATTTTAACTTTAATAAAAACATTTGCAAACACAAGTTTATTTAAAGCGAAGATCAAAGCTGCTAACTTGGAGAGTTATTTTGAATGTTTACATTGGTGCAATAAAATGCAAGTACCAATATTTCCTTCCATTCCATCCATATTTTTATCACCGCAGCCAAAGTGGCACTTTTTTGACAAAAATTTTACTGATTTTTTTTTAATGTGAAACCCATAAGAATATCTTGTTATGATATCGCAAACTTTGCTGAGGTGATGCGGATACGTTAGTACCTTTTTCCTCTATTGTCAAATTCCATTGTAACAAAAAAGTAGAAAAATGTAACTGAAAGAAATGACAATTAAAACTAATTGGGATTAACAGATTGCCAGTATTATGTAGTTTAAGTTAAATTTCTTTTTTTTACGTACAAGATTTTTTTTACGTTTTTTTTGTTTTGTTTTATAAATCGAGGGTTGTGTTTGGGCTATAATTTATCTGATTTTGATATCAAGGTAGTAAGCCCCAAAGTAATTAAAGCTTTAAATTAAATCATTGCCTGAATATCAATACACTTTAGTGTTACGTCTTACCTACTTCCAACCTAATAGCGTGACAATTTGGTCTGGAAAAGCTTATTGTTCTTTTATTGGCTAATTCCATGTTTCATCAGTGGCAAAATAGTACAAAATTATAGCTGACTAGCCATTATCCACCTGCTTCATTGTGTATTTCACGTTGTATAAATAAATACTGTTTACATATTCATAAATTTTTGATATCTAGCATTAAGAATTTGATTGTATTGAAAAATATATTTATAGTTGTAACTCTCGCCTCTTGATATAAAAAGGTCAGAATTAAGAATTTCTAATAATATCTAAAATAGAAGTAGAAAGATTTTTTGCGCTCGCTTAACCCAATAATAAAGTGAAATTCCACAAAAGCAACTTTAAATGGATCTCTACTTCGTAAAATAAATATATGTGCTAAATTTTAAGTCTAAATCTAAAAGAGCCCAAACAGAATTTTTAACATCAATTCCTCCAGAGCATTCTTGGCGGATTTCAATTCAACAAAAGAAACATGCAAATTAAATTTTATTATTATGGTCCAGAAGTGATAAAAGTATTTATTTTGATATAAGGAACAATATGTTACTACCAAACATGCATAATAAAATCATTAAAAAAAATGTGCATAGAAAAATTTATTTATTACTATGTTCTCTTTTTGTTATATTGCTAGCTAGGATTTTGAACTTTATTGTTACAATAAGCAAGATTTAGAATTTGTCGTTGGACGAAGAAAAGCAATCAAGTTTTTTGTAACAGATTATTATTATTTTTGAGCATAAGAATAAAAGTAGATAAGAAGTGAATTTCATTGTCTAAAATAATCCATTGATATTTGTGTTAAAGAATAAGTAATTATTATCAGTATTTATGTATAATCGTCACCAGACAAATTGACGCCTCATGAATCGCATCAAAATCTGACTGATTTTATATAAAATATGTTAGAATCCTTGTTGCTTTGGTATCAAGGTGTGATTCGCAAGGCACCAATTTTGCTGTGGTGATGCTAATACATAAGTACCACATTATCTATACTTCTGTTTACAAAAAGCTTCACAAATCATTTTTTGACTTAAAAACTTGAGTCACGGTATCATATAATTAAAACTACAATAAGCAAGAAAAAATTATATTATTGTAAAGTTTCATTAAAATCTGTCCAGTTGTTTTTGCATGAAAGAGTAACAAACATCCATACATACAAACTTTTACAATTATAATATTGGGATAAAAAAAGAAAATGGAACTCAATGCAAAACTTATTGGGATTATAAGAGTGTAGATATCGTGATTTAAGTTAGATTTTTAGGTATTAACCTATTAGTGTCACCATAACCAAATTGGCGCCACACGAATCATTCCTTGATATCAAAACAACAAAGATTTTTATATGAAACAAAAAAGATTTGTAAGATTTTGGTGGGAAATAGCACAGTTTGCCTGGTGCCAATTTAAATGCAGTGATGATAATAGGTAAGAATACAAATACTAATGCGAATTTTTATTTATGTCTTAAGATTTTCTGAGCTGTTTATGGAAATTTCATCAAAATCAAACTATGGATGGGTTTGAATACTCAAAAAAGTAATTCGTTTTTGCACTTTAAAATTCAGAGTTAATGCAATTTTTGTCATGTTGCATTATGATTTAACTTTCCTTCATAATCTGTGTTCTTATATATTTTTAAAGATTTTATGCATGTACATTTTCTTTGGTTGAAAAAAAAGATAAATGTTTTTCTTTTTTCATCAGCAGATGCTGATCAATGTTGAATATCATGAAAGATATGCATAGTTATTTAGACTCGCATTCCAATGATGAAATGAATAAAAAAAGGGTCGATATCGAACAATTTGACACTAAAAAAAACAATGCAAAGAAAAATATCAGATTACCATAAAATCGGGTGTATAATGCTCACCTATACTTTTGAGCTGCATTATTTAATGTTTGTTATGCTCGCCATATAACGTACACCCTCTTTTGTACGAAGAGACCTGAAATGTGCATATGCAATGCTCTCATGTTTTGAAATAATTTATTTGAGGTATTATTCCAAGGTATAAAGAAAAATAGTATACATCTATATGGAATTACAACTCTTTATGTTCATAAGGAGTGTCATTTCTTTTAAATAAACAGTATTTCAATATTTCTAGAAGTCAAATTTTTTTTCTATACTCATCTTTTTTTGTTTTTAAAGCTCTTAAACCCCTAAATTTCAATTTAATTTTTTATGCTGAAAGTGAGCATTATACACCAGATTTTAAAGTATGTAAGATTTTCTGTTATTTTGTTGTTCAAAACTGTTTGTGGCATCATTGCTAAATGTTCCTTCTGACAATCTGTTCTTTACATAGTTTTTAGCTAATTGAACATATGCATTGTATACCTTTATTACATATCAAAACTCAACCTTTTTTATATATCAATACATTGCTATAATATTTTCTGTCATTGAAAATAAAGATTTTTGCTATTCTTCCTTCATCAGCTAATTCAATGTTTTCATCTTTGTAGAAAAATATTGCTTGAAGTATAACAAGGAGAAAATTACACTTAATTCAAACTAATTGCTATTGACAAATTGGTAATATTGTGAACCATGTTTTTTTGTAAGTCACTGTTTATGGCTTTATGATATCTAAGACCGATAAGATCTCATCTTTCTTTTAAATGTGAAAAAAAAATCAGAATTTTTTTTTTAAACAAAAAGCTATTTGCTGATCTAGGATACAACTATGATATATTTGCTGACCTTGAAACAATATTTCTCATATTTTCTTCTGGATTTCTTTAAGTTCAATGTTGACCTGATTTTTTGTCTCGACTTAACTTTGCTTCTGACAATCTTGCAATATATAAATCAATCATTTGTGATCAAAAAAGTGTGAGCTGAAAAAATATGCACCTTGAAAAGATTTTCTCATATCTCCTTTTGGATTTCTTTAAAATCCAGTGTTGTTGAGATTTTACATCAGATGGTATAATGTTGCTTCTGATAATTTTATCCTCATGTAGTTTTTTGGGGATCGTATACATATTTTATATATTATCATACTGCAAATATATGATATATATATTTCAGTTATCACTATAGTTATTTATGATTCTTTGTAATAGAATTACAATTGCTAATAGAAATATTGCGAAAAAGTATTGTTTGAATAATTAATTTTTTAGTAACATGTTTTATTGTTTGTATCATTCAGTACTGTTGTTGATTTTAGATTACTTCAACAGGGACCTATTTTAGATAGATTTTTTATTTTAGTTCATACTAACTTAATCTTTTTAGTATTGAATTATAACTAATACTTTATATTAGTTATATTACAGAGATATTAGATAGTATTACACCATTCCTCATGTAATACTAATTTAATTTTTCCCCTGTGTTGATGGCTTCCTAATATTTCTTATTTATCATATTTTGTTAATGTTTATTATCATTAATTTTTTCTTTTGGTTTATCTATTTCAGGTTATTTCACCCATACTTCAATAGCAGAAACTTACACACACACTACTGCTATTACTTTTCTGATGTAATTTTAATTTCTTTTTACATTCATTCAATTTTGTTTACTTTATAGCTTGCTAATTTTCTCACTTACATTGAAATATTTGTTTTTGTTAAATTATTATTTAATTTGAGACCAAATATAGAAAAAATATTTTATAATTAATATAATAAAAGTAATATATATCTTATATATTGATTAATTATTTTACAAGTCTTTATCAATAAACAAGATTTTTCTTTTACAGTCATTTTTTAATATAACAATATGTCACAATTAATTGCTCAATGAACATTTTTAATCAGTTTTTTTAATTTCAAAACCTTAAAAGGAAATTATTGTTATATAACGATTGATTGAGTAAATGAAAATACCAAACCCCTTTTATTTTTTTAAGCTCTAAGAAAATTGTCAAAATATTGAATAAGTTAGTTTCGTATAATATACTTTTTTTTTCGTCAGATACATGTTTAAATGATTTACTAAACACAGTGGAACGAAAAACTACAAAATTGTATTAAAATACTAAAATATTTTTATCAGAGAGTATTCTTTCGTTTTTGAATGTTTATTTTAGTGAATGTAAACTAGGAATATAGGCTTTTCACCATATATATATATGTATAATGTTTTTTTTTATGCTTACATATGTTTAATCAAACATTCAAACGATCAGAAAAAAATATCATTTCAATAGCAATCTGTAAGACTTTTTAATTCATCATTTATAAATAATGGGGAGGGTGGAATAGTTCTACACTCAAAAAAGCCACTGTAATGCCGGGCTCTAGAGAGATAAAAGAAACATGTCTGACAATGGAAAGCTGTGGAAAAAATTTCGAAAAAGGGAATTGTAATGACGTTAATATAGAAATCATGCACACACAAGAGGAAGTGCTAACAGCTAGAGAAGGGGAATTTCCATGACAATATGTTATACATTCAAAAATGTACGTGCAACACAGGGGGTAACTGAAGAGGAAAGTTAAAAAAATTTCGAAAAAGGGAATTTTAATGACATTATTATAGCAAACACTCGCATCGTACGCGCACACACCCGCACAAAAGTGCTGCCGTCATGAAGGAAAGGGGAAATTAAGTCACACACTCAGTAAAAGCACAGGCTTAAGCGGAGGGAAAAGAAACAAACAAGTCAAAGTAGTTTCGAAAAAGAATAATGGAAGTGCTGATTTTATGAAGGGAAGGGAAAATTTATAAAAGTAGAGAGCCCGTGCAACGCCGGGCCATGCAGCTAGTATATAATAAAATCAAACATAATTCATTGAACAAAATAATATTCATAATATCAATTTAAGACTAATGAAGAATAAATTGAAAATCAGATTTCCCTCATATTTTACAAAAATAAATTTTTAAATTTATCATAAAAAAGGGGTAAACTACCTTAATAAATATCAGAACACAAGAATTATAAATTACTTACCAGTTCTAAGCCAATTACTCCAGCACCAATTAAAATCATTTTTTCAGGGACTTTGTCCAAAGATAATGCACCTGTAGAAGATACAATTTGTTGCTCATCTACCTGTAATAGTTAAAAGTTCATCAAAATCTACAGAAAGTTTAAGGTATTATTGAAATACAACAGATAAGAAATTAGAATTCAGAGTTATAATGCAAACAATTATCAACAAAATCTATACTGCAATGATTTAAAAACACATAAATTTAAAATTTACTCTTTTACCACAAATTGTAGAGGATTTTAAAATAAATAATAGAGATAGATGAAAAGCTAAATTAAAAATTAAACAAATAGATCTGAACAAATGAGCAAAGAATACTATGAATAACTAATAACTTAAAAAAAATTCTTTAGTAAATATTTTCCCTTAATCTGAAAATACAATTAGAAATTATAAATAAACTAAAAATTTCCATCCTCTATTATAAAAATGTCTTGCTGATGAAAAATTCTATGTAATTTAACCCCTTCAGGCCAACTATCATGCATACATGTCAGCACAAAACATGCACAGTTCCTGACTGTCATGCATGCATGCCAGAACTATTTTGACAATTGATGTCATTATGTGTCCATAAGATTTAAGATACATGTAGATTTGACCCTTTATCCAAAATGAGAGAAATATTACACATATGTGCCTGGATTTTGATTTATAAACATGAGGGAAAAGTTAAGTTTTTGAATAGCATGGTTTATGATGACTTTTTAAACGAGCATGTGTTTTTTATTTATGGTAATTAAGATTTTTATTTTCATTTGAACAGCATTGGATGATTGGGTTTGCAGTCTTTTTTAAACGATAATTAGATCTTGTAGACAAAATCTTTCCTGTTTTAACTTTACCATGTCAAAACATTGAAAATGTCTAACTTAATTTGAAATAGCCCAAATGATGCAAAATAGTTCAGATATTGATTCTGAAACAAACTCTGAGTGTAATGATAGTGACAAATAACATATTCTGATTTTTCTATTCATTACAAATCTAATGATGATGACATTTCAGACATCTATATGCCGAATACTTCGAAAGATGATTCATGGTCATCCTAAATGGAAAATTAAGTTTTTGTTCCTTGCAATTTCTACAAAAATCCTCCAAAATAGCAAATGATATATTACAAATACAAGGACTGTAACATAAGACTGCATAGTTCCTGATTTTCAAAATTTTTATTTCAAAAAAGAAATTTGAATGACATAATCGGAATTCAAATGTATAATGTTAAAAGTTATTAAATAATAGGCAAAAATGTGTAAAAAATACATTTAAACAAAAAATAGCTTGCATACATAAAGTATATAAATACAAAATATAAAGAGCATATGCCATTTATGTACTCTACAGAGCATTATTAAACAGTGGCTTCTTATTTTGGTATATTCATGAATTTAGGCTGTGAACTGGGAAAAAAACACCCCTGGCTTGTGAGTGACACTTGTGAAAGAAACCTCCAACTCGAGCAGTACAAATGTATTTGAGCCTTTAATCTCAACAAAAGAGTCAAAATGCATCAAAAATTTTTTATGTAAATGTTATCTAACATTAATGAATATCAATAATTATGAGCTGATATTTAACTAACTATCAATAAGCAACAATTACATAAAAAGCAATAGTGACACAAAATTTACTTCTATTCCTGGAAAAGGAGTAACTTCAGATCCTGTGGCAATTAAAATGTTTTTAGTTTGTATAACATCAGAAGTTCCATCTTCTTTAAGAGATGTGACTTGGTTTTTTCCAGTGATTTTTCCATGTCCTTTATAATGTGTGACCTATTTGTAAAAATAAAAATAACGGAGTTCTTACAATGAATTCAGTTTTAACCATAGAAGTAAAAATAAGCAAACCAAAGATTACCAAACAAATATTGATACAAAAATATGGTTGATTGAATGTTTCAATTTAAAAATAACCATATTTACTCGAATCTAAGCCACACTTTTTTCCCCAATATTAAAGCTACTGAAAATCTAGTGTAGCTTAGAATTAAATTTTAAAAACAACAACGTTGGATGGGGCAATTAAAGCAACTAGAAGTTTCAAATCAGTTTTCATTTTCCATACAGACTTGTTGAGAATTTGGGGGTGCAGCTTAAATTTGAGTAAATATGGTATGTACATAAATATATTCAAAATTATTAAGAATAATAACATAACATATTTATATACATTTATCAATGTATATAAATATAATATGGAAAAAAAATGGGGATAAATTTAAAAAATACAATGCATGTCTTGAATAATTTTTGCTTAATTTGATACATTTTCTATAAAAAAAAATCTAAACCAACTCTTGCATAATAAAAATATCACCCACACAGACTACTTTCATAATTCATTAAACACAAAATGAAAAATTACCTGAATTTTCAGCAATAATTTCACTGCTGTTCTGAACATACATAATTTTAAAATAGTATTTTAAATAATGTTGTAAAGAACACAAATTATCAAATACAATGCATGCATTAAAACAACATGAGGTATAAGGCGAGTAAAAAAAATAAATTATTTTTTTAACACTAAAAAATATTGTTTGCTATTTTCTATTAACTATATTTTGACAATGTAAGGGATCTAGAAGTTTACAAACAAATACAGTTTGAATACTATGAATTAACAGAAATTGAAAATAAGGAAATAATTGAAAAATATATACAATTATCAAAAGCAAAGTAAAAAGAATTCAATAGTATAACAAAATAAAATTATTGTCAATAAAGTTTCAGGTACAAACTTTTTTAAAGATTTTTCTATAGTCAGTTTTGAGAAAAAAGAATATTGGCAAAATATAAAAATTTACGTTTTTAAAAAAGGTATACCAGGTAGGTACAAAAATCCTACAAAATGTTTGTGATGCTGTTGTGCAAAAAATGCATAACTTATTTTTATGAACAAAATGTGTGGTGTGCATTTACCATTATCCATAAACCTTTGCTATCTTTCTGGTAGAAGATAAATTCTGTCAGTAAAAACTCCAAGGTTCAAAATGTAAAGTCTTCAATGACAGTTTTCACATATCAAAAGAATTTTTGCTTGAAAGAGTTGGTGAAACCACAAAACAGGTATTGGCCATAAATGCACTGTCAATAGGAACACCTTGAAATTTTTTTTTTTTAATGAGTGATGACAGAGGCATATTTTCCATTATCATGATAGAAGATAATAGTGTGGCAACTCAGATAATCTTTTTTTGGAGAGGGGATGAGATTTTGACCCTGATTCAGGTGGTTCTGAAAGAAGACACAAAAAAAAGTTCACGAATGCATTATGTTGTAGTGCATAACACACTTATTTCCTCTCACAATCCATTTCAAGAATGGTTTACTTTTGTACCCGGAAATTCAAGGAAACACAAATAGAGATTTGCCAGTTCCATTGATCATTAATCTGCAGTAGGCTGATAATCCAACCTTCAGGTGACATCTGAACTGTTTTTGACTATTGTCCCATGAATGTTGGAATGCTTCAGCTAATACTGGCACAACTGGATTAAGGCTGATTTTTGTGACTCTGTGAGAGCGTCTTCTCTAACAAAAGGACACTCAAATCTTGTCTGATCTTGACAACTTCTATCCCTTGAAGATACTCATTCTCATCAACTGTACTCCAGTTGTGCTTTATGTGACTTTCAACTAATAATCCTCTTTGGGCCAGCAATCGCATTATTTCACAGCCATGAAGAAACCATGAAATGCAAATCAGCTAGTGTATATATAAAAGTTTAATAGTTGTAGATTAGAAGGAGCAGAGTCGCGAAAAGTCGTGTTAATACGTAAGAATTAGAATTTCGCCGCATGGCTAAAGGCGGATTTTATCTACTGGAATAGATCAGTGAATTTAGAATCATTAAGATAGGATTGATTAAAAAAGAATCTCTTTGGATTTCACACTTATTGACATAAAGTTGACGCTCTCTTTAAATCACCCCAAAAGTTCCCGTTATAGATTGCTTGTTCTGGAATATTATCTTTGATAATAAATTAGATTTATCATGGTTAGCCTTTGTCATCCATCTTTCCCTCCTACAGATTTAGGTCGACAAGATTATGAGGCAGCGTCCCCAGTGGGGTAGGCCATTACACAGTACTGCATTTTCTGGGCTCATACAACAAATAATGTCTTACCTGTGCTTCATCACTTGCCATGTTAAACAGTATTGGATGGTTTTTACAAATTTTGGACTATCAGAAAAGCTATGCATTTATATGCTGGGTATTATTTCTATATTACACAGGTCAACAATTATGGGCATCACAATGTCATGTTCAACTGGAAATTTATACCTCAAAAAATGGGTAAAACTTTCGACCTTTCCCTGATATTTCAAATGGGACACAACAAAGTAAACTTTTCCAACCTCATACATTGATTTATCTTCTCTAAATGACAGCTATATATTTAATCAGTCCTCACCATATATATTTTACCAGTTTCAATTCTTGTAAAATTATTTAAAAATATTTTCATGCAAAAGAAAGTTAAATTTACCCTTTACATATTTTAGCTTTATTCACTTCAAATATAAAAATGAATGATAATGATTTAGACCTGTAAAAAATTAACTTTTAAAAGGAACATTAAATGCAAGAAGTAAAGATATTTTATAAAGTTTGGATAAAATACAACATTAACATTTATTAGCCTCATACACGTACATTTCAACTTAAGTTTTATATGATTCAGTTTAATAAACCTTATTCAGTACAGGACATCAAAAAAATAGACAGTAATGAATTAGTTATACATGTTAAGGTATTTTGCCCCCTTATCCTCCTTTTCTAAAGCTCAGAAAAAAAGGATTTAACTAAGAAATACTTATTATATTTTACAGTTTGAAAAACACAGCACTAACTTTTTTTTTGCCTCATATATATGTTTAACATCACAACACATCAGGATGTGAACAGCAGATTTTTCAAATCATGGGCAGTAATATAGCAAGGAAAAATGTTGATCTTACTACAGTTTTTTATGGATAATATTTTTACAACCTAGAAGAAGTTTTTCTATAAGTAGGGAAATGAATTCGATCAAGCTCTTAGAACAGTGATTCCCAAAGCGGTCTATATCGACCCCAGGGTCTACGACGACCTGCAAGGAGTCTATGTTAGCGAAAAAATAATTTGGGGTTCATGAGGTGTAATTGGGAAGTCTACAATAGTGGCTCTCATTAAACCAGATTGTAACTTTAATTTTAAAAGAAAATTTAATCAAATGGAATACAGATTTTACTTATTTAACAGATTTATTTACTAAATTAAATGAGGCTAATTTGCAGTTAACAGCAGCATAAATTTTATTAAAAGAAAGACTATCATTTCAGCATTTCTAGCCAGAATTAAGCTAAAAGAGTATAATATTGAATGCTGTGAATTTTCCCAGTTTCTCATTTGGTCACAGACAGTCTGCCAGGAAAATTATATTTTAACCTATGTTCAATATTTAAATGCCCTTTGTTCAGATTTTGAAACTAGGTTTGAAAAGACTTGGATTATGGTAATTACCATAGTAGGCAATGAGAACTCATATTATCTCATTGGAGAAAAACAAACAAATGTCATATTACAAGAGGAACTGATTGGAATGGGTAGTAATGGAGATCTTAAAATAAAGTTTAGAAATGGATGTCAGCAATTTTGGCTTTAAAAAGACATACCTATTATTTATCCCAAATTATACAGAATTAAGAGAAAGTTTTTCATTGCTTTTCCTAGTGAGAAAGAGTTTCAGTGCAGTTGAAACCTTCAAAATAAAGAAAAGGACTGGAGACCACAAAAACCCAGGAGATTTAGGGTTACACTTGACAAGATTCATGCCAAATATTAAAATCTGTTATTGAAGGGCCCGATTCATCCCTCCCAATATAAACATTTGCTTGTTAATTAGTTATTTTATGTATTAATTAAGTTTTAATTTAACTAACATATGTTTTTAAATTTTAAACACTATATTTCACTACAGTTGGAAATTTAAACCTTTTAAAGCAAGTAGCTTTATACCAGATGTCAAAAAGATTTTTAAGTTGACAAATTTGCAAAAATTCAATATTGAGTAAGCAGGGGTCTACCCCAAACTGAAAAACATGGCAAGGCGTCTATGAGACAAAAACTTTGGGAATCTCTGTCTTAGAAGATCTATGATTGGAAAATGGATCTATGCTTTAACTCATTCAAGACAATAACCATATATTCGTATTATCTCGATTCTCCCTTCATGGCACACCATATGTAATATGATCATCTTCCCAACTCTGTCAGCCCATGACCACAAGGATATGATTTCAATTTAGAACATTTTTATTAATTTTTAAATGACACTATAGGTGGTGGTTGAAGTCCATTATAATATCAAATAATTTTTCACAGAGCTTTGACCTTCAATACATGCTTTCTGTTATGAGTTTTTTTTATATAATCTAACGTAGTTATGCATGTAAACAACTGAATGTGGTCAGCTTTTTATAGAAAGAAAGTTGTTATGTTTTACATATTTTGAGCAACACAGTACTGACATATTTTTTGTCTCATATATATGTTTATCATCACAACACACATCAGGATGAGAACAGCAGATTTTTACAAATCGTGGTCAATAATACAACAGGAAAAAGGTTGATCTAAACACAACTTTTTACGGATGAAATTTTTACAACCAAGAAGTTTTTGTTTAAGAAGAGAAATAAACTGTATCAAGCTCTTAGAAGATCGATAATTTGAAAATGAACCTATGCTTTAACCCATTCAAGACAGTGACAGCATATTCTCATTCACTATAGGTAGCGGTTGAAGTCCATAATTTAAAATAATTTTTTACAGAGCTTTGCATGCAACAATGTTTCACAGAGCTTCAATATATGCTTTCGGTTCCTGAGTTTTTTAAAAATATGATTTAAGGTATTTTATGAATGTAAATAACTGCATGTGTTCGGCTTTTTTAGAGGATTGGCCATTTATACGGCAATGATTTACTGAGCTTCAAGTTTCTGTTTATATTGTGTTTGGAGTGGAATAAAGGTGAAATGCTTATTGGTTTACATGAGAGTAGATTCATCATTTGGGGGTTTGCTAGATAGTATTTTGTAAGATGTTTTGGATCAGTTTCATTTCAGTCAGCAAAATGGAAAGAGCAAAATATTTAAGAGATTTTTTTAACTGATGAATGAATCAGAGAAACAGAGGAAAGCAATTTTTTAAATAAAAGCAGTAGTGAATCTATACTATTCAGGATTTAGTTAATTATGGGTATAATAGGTTGAACAATTTAAGAGCAAGTTTTGAATAATATTTTAAAATGTGTGTGTGTGGTATCACACAAGCTTCAAAATATTTAAATATAATTAATTTTCTTACAATGATCTTATATCTTATTTTATTTAGTTTGCTATATTTGTAAGCAAGCGTACAAAATTTTTTGTCATTTTCTGAAAGCATACAATACTATATACAACTTAACTTAAAAATAAGAAAATTTTTTTTCTAAAATTTTTTTTTTTAAACATTTTAAAAAATTTATTACAGTATATTCAGACATAATTGATATTAATCTATAATTTTCAAAATTTTATTACAGTAACTATTTCATATTAATTTTTTAATTAATTAGGCTAAACAGGGAAAACTGTTTGGTCCCATGCGAATGTATACTTTTGGAGCAAGAGGGCTTGGGGAAGTGCTTCCTCCTTTAGCTGGTACTGAATGAGTAAATGGAGGTTTTGAATTTACAAAAGGGAGGTTTGTCAGAAGAATATTTCAAAAAATTTCATTGCCAAAGAAATAGTTATTATACTTTACATAGTTTGAAAAACACAACACTGATACATTTTTTGCATCATATATATTTATCATCACAACACTTCAGGATGTGAACAGCAGAATGTTCAAATCATATGCAGTAATACAACATGGAAAAGTGCTGATTTTGATGATATTTTATACAGATAAGATTTTAATAACCATAAAGAAGTTGTTGAAAATAAGTACTTATCACTGTCAAATCTATACCCAAAATGGGAAGAAACTAATGATATTTTAAAGCATTAATTTGCCTCATACATCAAACTGTCATCATAGGAAATCAGAATGTGAACAGCAGTATGTTTTAATCATTGGCATTGTTGGGAATCAGTGCTTATACCCCTGTCAAATCTATACTCAAAATGGAAAGAAACAAATGATATTTTAAAGCATTAATTTGCCTCATACATCAAACTGTCATCATAGGACATCAGAATGTGAACAGCAGTATGTTTTAATCATTGGCATTGTTGGGAAACAGTGCTTGTACCCCTGTAAAATCTACACTCAAAATGGGAAGAAACGAATGATATTTTAAAGCATTAATTTGCCTCATACATTAAACTGTCATCATAGGACATCAGAATGTGAACAGCAGTATGTATTAATCATTGGTATTGTTGGGAATAAGTGCTTATACCACTGTCAAATCTATACCCAAAATGAGAAGAAACGAATATTTTAAAGCATTAATTAGTTTCATATATCAAACTGTCATCATAGGATATCAGAATGTGAACAGCAGATGTTTTAATCATTGGTATTTTTGAGAATCAGAGCTTATACCACTGTCAAATCTATACCGAAAACTACAATTTTAATGTGGTCAAGATTCATATTATATCACATGAAAAGATATATTTTTCTCACAATATCAAGCAGAACACAGTAACGTAATAACAGAACTGAAAGGTAGAAACAATATAATCACATAATTTTCTTTCAATTACCATTTTTGAGCAGAAAAAAAAATCCTCAATATATTTTTACTACACTCTTTTATAGTAGTTTTTCAGCCTCATAATCAATTTCTCATCACAAAAAATCAGGATGTGAACAGCAGTATGTTTTAATCAAAGGCTACTTCCAGTACTAATAAAAAAGTAAATTCATATAAGAGAGATAATTAAATTAACAAGTTTGGCTAAATTATAAGTAATGTTGAATATGAGAGACCATTAATTACATATATTTTTATGGTACAAGAAAGTTTATTTTACAAACAAAAAGTGAAGCTTTAAAATAGATTTAATGAAAAACAGACCAAGAATATGCAAATTAGTTGGAAACAATATAAATGTTATTTCCTTATTTAAAGCAATTTATTAAAAATCTTTTAAAATGTATATTCTCCAGAGACTAAGTAACATATATACGAGTAACAAATAGTCGACATGGAAATATATAACTGAATTATGTCGAATATAAATATTGATAAAAAAATTTAATATATTGTAAAGTAGAATAAAATATTACTGATAAAAATTCATGAAATTTAAAAATAAAAAGGCATTTAGAGTATTAAAAATATTTAGCAAACACATCAGAAAAATATAGACTTTTTTTCAAACTAAATATAAAACTTCAGAAGTTAATTTACTATAGATAAATTGTGAAACATATACTTACTTTATTTTGTTTAAAAAGGTGTGCAATTCCAGATGTCAAAGATTTAACAGCTGTAGATTTTTGTTCCATCATCTTTTCCAAATTAAGTTTAACACCATCACCTAAAAAGCATTTAAATAATTTACTCTGCAAATAAGGACACACAATAGTTATATAATACCAATTAATTGAAAGAAAATAAGAGTTAAATATTAATTTTTTAAATAATTAATTTTATAAATAAAATTACAAAACATAACTACAAAGTACAATAAAATCACAAAACATAAATAAAACATTTGGCAGTGGGTAGCCTAGAGGTTAGAGCACCGGACCAGAAGACCTTGCTTCGATACCAGTACCGCCAAATACCCTCCGATTACGCACAGAGTACATACTCGTTAAATCAGTGGATCCGAAAGTCTTGTGGGCTGAATCATGAGTGCAGGGAATTGGAGAAAATTTCCTTCCACTTCAGTTCCATGCCTAAATTCTGGAGATACATGGTGGTGCCATCTATCGTCCCTTTGGGAATTTCACCAAGATAAATCATACTGTCACCTGTATGGTGCTCAAGGCTAAGTCCAACGACAGGCGTACATCCAGCCCATCGTCACAATGAATTTCATAGGCCTCGATCTGACTATGTCAGACAGGTGGCATGAGCAACAGCAACACAAAACATAAACATGGCAGGCATGGGTGAAATGCCAGTTTAAGTGTCAACTGTGATTTAAAATTTCAAGGTAGTAATAATTAGTATGGAAATGTTCAATAAGCAGACAAAGCTCACATTTAGAAAATAGAAAGAAGTAAAACTTTAAAATATATAATTTTAAATCAACTTTTAAAAATAATAATTTAATAATAATGATACATTACTTTAATTAATGAAGTGAATAAATTTTTTAAATTTATCATTTGTACCAGAATTTTCAACAATGAGAAAAAAAAATGAAAAGATTCAAATACAAAATACAAAGTATACAGATTAGGGATTGCAATACGACCAAAAGCTCAATAGCGGTATACCAGTTTTAATACCGGTATTAGAAATTTTAGAAAAAATCAGTTGTTCCTTTGTTAATTTGTAACTTATAAACAGTAAATAGTCACAAAAAAGTAAGGGAACATCTCATTTATTTAAATCACGAAAAGTGTAAATATCACTATTCAATTTGTGGTACTATTATAAATTTTTGAAATAAGATTTTTTAAAAAAAAACGTAATGCATCAATTGTACTGTCATTAAGCCTGGAATGTAATTTTGCGCAAAAATTACATGCTGTCGAAAACACTCTTTTGACATCTACGCTAGTTGGTAGTACTGTTAGCAATGTGTGATATAATTCTTCCAAGTATTTACCACTAAATCTCTCATCTGTTCAAAAAAATCGATTTCACTTTGGATGGGTTTTTGGATACAGCAAATTTCTGCATTGCATTTTGTTTGTGGAATTTTTTTTAGTTATCTCTAATTCTAATTTTTGTTCAAGAGACAATTCCTTTTCGCTATCGACATTAATGTCACCATCATCTTCAATAACTGTACTGAATTCTTCTGAATGTGGATAGGTTTGTGGGTAAAAATTTTTAAGAAAATTTACTATAAACTTGACCAAGTTTGAAATGGCTTTTTTTCCTTTTCATTTTCAGTTTTAAAATTATTATAAGTATGATATGCAAATACAATGTGAATAACGAAGACACCAATTTAAAAGTTTCGAAATATTACGCACTTTCTTCAAAACTACAACCTTGTTTTCCCAAATACAAATTTCAGACTACAAATCCTGCACGTATGCAGTATCGCTCTGAGCTGTAATAAGATAGTTTTGGCATGTCTCCTTGGAGGATTAACATATTTTATCACTTCTTGATTGTACAATGCAACTTTATATTCACAGTTTAATTAATTTTGCCCGTTAGGGAGACTTAAAAACAAAAACATATACTATTTTGCATTGCTAACTATTTTAAATTTCTGCAACTATGCTACATTAGATCTTTTAAAATATGATTAACATTATTAAGAATAGATTATATATTGAAATCATAGAGGATCATATATTACTTTATTATTGTTTTTAAATTAATACAGAACAAAAAATAATACTCAATTTTAAGAAAATAAAGTGATAAAAAAAGAAAACAAATGTGTATTTTAATGCATACAGTTTTACATATTTTTTTGCTAATACTTATTTTATAACAAAATTTTACACAAAATAAAAAAAAATACAAATTTTTACCTAATATAAATTATTTTATACTGAGGTCGAAACCAATAAAAATTAAATTTTTAAGATAGTTATCAGATGCAGTATTTCACATTGTACTTTAATTATATTAAGATTCTACAGATTTTTTAACCTTACCATAATTCTTATTACTTTAATATTCCATAAAGTATGGTTTTCTGTCTTTAAAATATTCAAGACCATATTAGATCTTACTATATAACTCAGAATTCCTTTAAAATATACGTAAAATGTTTGTTCAAAATTTTTTTTGTTGTTTCATCTAAAATTTTAAAATTTATTGATTGAATCTAAATAATATTTAACCATGTAAGTTCATTATGTACAAAATGATAGAACAGCAATACTATATAATTTTCATAAGGCACATTACTTTCACTATAAAGAAAAAGAATGTATAAAAATCTACTAACAAAAATGCTAACATACAATCAATGCCTCTATTTTTCATGTCATGAAGAGCCACATGGTACAAATGGGAATTGTGCAGTAAAGCTTTTGATGGTATACACCCAACATTGAGACATGTTCCACCTAATGTAGGGTTTTTTTCAATGCAGGCAGTCTGTAAAATAACGTTAAAAAATTACAGACAAAAGCAAGACTGATCTATTTTATTAAATATGAATAAACTATATTTTTTTTGAAGTTTTCAACTGTGACACTACTAAGTTTTGTAAAACAAATTCAATATAAATGTAAGCAGATAATCTCTGAGATGAGTGTTAAATAAAAGATATAAATACACATACACAAATTGTGAGAAACATTAGAACACATATAAACACAGACCTTCAAACCTAATTGAGAAGCTTTGATCGCTGCAACGTAACCTCCAGGACCAGATCCAATGACCACAAGATCATATTCTATGAAAAAATAATATTTTTGAAGTGTTATGAATGACTCGAATTACTATAAATGGTTAAATAATTTTTCAAGCTTGATATAGTTCATTCTAATAAGAAAATATCACAACCAATTGCTACTCATTTTATTTCATAAATCTGAAAATTTTAATATGATTTTATATTGATTAAAAAACCCCTTTTCTTTCTGTACAATATAATTTAAATAAGAAAACCACGGAGAGCACACACACAAGCACATGAAGGATTACTTGGCCAAGACATATTTTTATATATATTCTCAACATCTAATGCATAACGAAAAACTTTCACACAATTTTTTTAGCTGTAACATAGATATTATCATAATGAATATACTTTTTACCCGGAAGTGGTCGCATGGGACACACAGATTACGAAATCGTTAATTCTGGCAAAACTGTTTATTTATTACCAAAGAAAAATTGAAAAGTCCTTGAAAGTAGGTAAGTAAACTTTCTCTTAATTAAATTATTCACTGGAATCATGATTTGTATCGTGTACAATAAAATAATTATAAAAAAAAAAGGATTGGGGTGACTCAATAACCTCGACCGCATCGAGTGTGCGCCTGCTCCCGGGTTAAAACATGTTGAAGTCTTTTCGATTTAAATATTAAAAATAATACAATTATTCTTCATCGATATTTTATATTATTGATCATTATTTAACATCAGTGGCGCACACAAGGGGGGGTTCGGACCCCCCCCAAAGCCCTTGATTTTTTTCAGATTGATTATAATTTTAAGTTTATAGTATGCAAAATTTAATTAAGTATTTGTTATTAATGATTAATTTTATTAATTAATGCTAATTATTTGTTCAAGAATTAGTTTTTTACTGTGTTTCATTCCCGAAAATCGACAAAATCAAAAGGAACTTGATACAAGATTGGTGAACTTTCGACCCCGGACCCCTCCTTGAAAAATTCCTGTGTGCGCTACTGTTTAAAATCAATTATAAATGCTAATTCTGTGAGGCTTAAAATTTACAATTCGCTTAAAACTAATTATAATTTGAGCAACTATTTTAAAAAAATCATTTTACGTTTTTGTAAACATTGTCGAGCACTTGGCTTTGCTTCCCTTACAATTCAGCTATTATATCAATAATGTTTTATTTTCTTACAAATGAACTCGTGCAAATAGCGGGCACTTCAGCGGGTATACTTTCAATTTATCAGTGCTGCACAGAATATTTTATAACTAATTAATTAATACTAAATTAAGAACAAGTTTAATAAGTATTAATGACGTCCATGAGCTTGTCTTGGAAAGCAAAGTTTTTATAAGGAATGCTTATGATTAGAAATTGACCCTCTGAGTTCTTTTTCTATATTTAGCAGATATCTATATTTTGTCTTCTAAGCAGCTACCGCATTTTGTAATATGTTCAATGTAAAAATTAGAGAAAGGAAAAATAACATAATAATTATCCTATTATTTTATTTATTTATTTTGCTTAAAAGTAGTATACAAAATTTAATACTTATGTTACTAATTTGTATGGTTTATAATTAAGATCGCCTATTGTAGCTTTAGCGTCAAAGTGCATTATTATTGCATTCAGTACATTATTAATGTATAAGGGGGCGTCAAAAAAACTGTGATCGAAAAGGGGGGCGCCAGTATTGAAAGTTTGAGAAGCACTGGGTTACAGGAAGTTTTTAGGATTTTAAGAAAATTGAGCCTAAATTCAATTTGATATTTTATCCCATTACTGCTGATATTGAAATAGCCCTCGAGAAGTTACAGCGTCAACTCACCGATTTACAGTCTGATAACTGTGAAGGAAATGCTTAATGGTATGACATTGGGTTTTACAAATCTTAGTCTGCTGAAAAATTTCCAAGTATGAAGAAGTTCGCTGAGAAAATGTTCTCTATATTTAGTTTGACATACATTTATTTGTGAGCAAAGTCTTTTTTTGCTTGAATATCAACAGGAATAATTATAGATGCAAGTCTGCTCTACTGACATGATGAGAATTCAAATAAGCAATTTCCCTCCTGATTTCAAAAACGAGCAAACAAACAAAAAATAGAAAAGAGTGATAGGGTACATTTGTCACATTAAACTGATATTCTGAAATAAAATGTGCTTGCAGCTACAGATGATATGAAATTAACACAATAAATTAACTGAATATATAGCTACCACTATTTTATTTGAATTATATTTATTGATTTTTATAATGAATAAAATCATATTAAAAAGGTGTGGTCCTCTGATATTCTCTCTTCTTACAATGTGGCCCTCCAGCCAAAACAAACTGCCACTCCTGTTCTAAAGGTATGCCTGACTTGCATGATCAGAACAGAAACTATTTTAAATTTTTTTCTCTAAAGAACAGGGGTTTTTCCCCCAATAAAAAACAGAACTTGAATTAAAAAGTAGAATTTAAATATTAAGATTTAACTAAAAGTTTAAAAAATAAGAACACAAATATGAATAATAAGGCAAAAAGAGATTTAAAGTGTATCCAAAGGAAAATTGGTTGAAAAACCCTTTTTAAAAAAATTTAATTTAGAAACTAAGATGACATTACAGGTAAAAACTACTGGAAACTAAAATAGCTTATCATTATACATAAAAAATTTCTGTGTGTGTGTATGTGACTTAACTCCTCCTAAACGGGTGGACCGATGTTGATGAAATTTTTTGTGTATGTTCCAGTGGATTCGAGAATGGTTTAGATTCACAATTCAGTCCACTACCACAATTAGTTAAAATGATATTAATTACACATGCATTGATCAACAATTATCCTAACCTACAAATCTATTTGTGTAGCTAATTGATTACACACATTATTAACCTTTTTTTGTTTAAAATTATTTCTTATCGGAAATCTATACTAAAAAGAGAAACAGTTTTTGTGTGTGTTTCACTTCTAAGCAACTCAGAAGTATAAAACTTGGTACATAATTACTATATTTTCTAATGATGTGCACTACGAAGAGTTTTTTTCGATATTCGCTTTAGATTTTTTTTAAGATTAAATTTTTACGTGAGTTTCCCATTTTTTTTCAACTAACGGACTTTAATTTGTTAATTTGGCAACAGTCATTATTGTTTTGCTTATATTTTATTTGATTATTTCAAACCATTTCTGGATATTTAATTGATTGTGTCGGGTTTTTTTTCAGCATAAAAAATCAATGTAATTTGGTTTAACATTGCTATTTCTATTATTATTTCAAACTATTTCTGTATATTATCGATTGATCCAATTGTCATAACCATATATGTAATGACGTTAAGTATTTTAATAACTTTTTAATACAAGTTTTCATCAAAGCAGTTTAGATTGTTAAAGCTTATTCATAAAAATTTGACATTTTTTAATTTAAGATGTGTGTACAGGACAACATCTGTCAGGTCTGCTAGTTAATTGTAAGTTAGCAATATGTAACTAACTTTTTAAAGATAAAAAAAATTTTTACTCCTATTGCAATACATTTAGATGAATCCAAATAATGAAACAGCTTAGTTAATATTTTTAATGATTGATAACTAAGAATTATATTTAATAAGAAAGATATAAAGCTTCAGTAATATTTTAATAAAAGATATGGAGCAATTAAATTTAAAAAATAAAATATAAATATTGATTATTACATTTTAAATGTATTTTATACCATTGGTTTATGGAAATGTAGATAAAAAACCACAAGCAATTCCACAAAGTATTGAAATTATTTAAAATTTAATTAATTGTTACGATTGTGGATTATAGAGGATCATTGCAGATTTTGCTTTCAGTTGCCTAAAATAAATATATTCTTGATTGGTATTTTTAAAGAGAAATTTCAAGGAATAATAATAATAATAATAATGACAATGAAACAAAAAAATTTGAATTTCTTAAAGGTGACTCACTTTAGGTGAAAATAAGATACCAATTAAAAAGCTTTCTTTTTTCCATTAAGCATTCAATTTTTTTTTTTTTTTTTTTTTTTTTTTTTTTTTTTTTTTGAGGAAGGTACTCTAAGTCTTTTGCTTGGTTTTTATGACCTTTTATTGCTCCTTATACTATTTGGTTCTATAATAAATAGGCACTTGATTTAAATTTCAGAAAGTATCAGTGGCATAACCTACACCCCCGCATCACGAGGGAGGGGCAGGATTCTAAGGGGATCAAAGCCTGACAGAGGCCAAGTATGTATGGTTTTACACTCCTTTGTAAGATCCGGCTTGGGGCCCAAAACTTGACTTTGCAGGGGGGCCCTAATATTCTTCACATTATGCCACTAAAAACTAAAAATTCTATTTATAAGCACTATTGAATTTAATAATTGACACTATTGAAATGAATAAATATAATTGCTATTTCCTGAAAATGTCCCTTTTTCTTTTTAGGAAGAAAGGGAACAAGTTTAATGTTGAGTGGAAGTAGTTAAATGAAAAACTAACATTGTAGAAAGAAAAAAGACAATATGTGGGAATTCAGCATCAAAAACATATGGCAACATTGTAATAGAGAAAAACACTTATTTAAAGTAATCACAAAATACTCCCATATATTACTAATTAAATTATACATTAAATAATATATTTACAGCTAGTATCGCAGAGAAATTTTGTTAAGTATGAATTTTTCTGAATAAAATAAAGATATAAATCTGTCTGCATTAGAGGATGTGGTGTCTAGAATTAAATTGTATTTGAATACAGTGGTTGCCAAGTTAACCTGTTACAAGAAGTTGAAATGATGTAAAGGGAGGGAGACAGTTTATACTTAAATACAGGATATCAACATTAAGTTTCAATAACAAAGTTATAAACCCGTTCAGGACCAGGTGATTTTTCCCATTAAGCCTACCTTCATTTAAAAATTCACATAAAATCATTACTGTAATAAAATGTCAAAAATTATAGTTTACAATCATTCTAAATTCCATAAGTTCCAAATTCAAATCATAGGCCTGAGAACGGTCGAAACACTATCTCACATGTTGCCGTGTTCCCTTAAGTGATCATATATATGCGATTATGTTCCTGAATGGGTTAAAAACCTTTTATAAACACCAACACATTTTATAAACAATAACTTTAATGAATTTTATTTTACCTGATGAATCACTGGAAAAACATCTTCTCTGCAATTCTCTTAAAGCAGTCAGATGTTTATGAGAAATTATAGCTCCCTATAAGGAAATAAATTAAAAATGTTTCTAAAATTATACATGCTTTTACTAAAAATAAAGAATACACTTGTTGAAGAAACTATCTCATAAAACATTACTATCAAAATTTAACAGCATGAAAAATATATTTATAATATCCAATATTTTTTTATATACAAAATGAGAATTGTTTTTTAAAATAGTAATTTTATTTAGTTTGTAAAATCAATATTTATCTTCAAAATAAAAATAATTGCAATCAAGACATCATAGAAATAATATCAAAATTTCGAAGAAAATCAATCATTTTGTTTAATTTATAGTGCTAGTTACAAAGTAGCTCTTATTCACCAATTATGTACAACATTACAGAGAAAAAAATTAGAACTCAGATTTCAACACTTATGTACTATATTGCCCACCAATTTTTTCAAATAAAAAAAAAACATTGCTAAATGTCGTGTTATGCAGCCACTATTTGAAAAGCGCTCCTGTGCATGCTTCAAAACGATAATAATGGTGACAGCATTTGGTGATGTCTTTTTATTTGTTGAAATTGATCAACAGTAAAATAAGAGTAATTACCCAGACTACATTTCTATCAATCCATGTATAATTTATGCAGCATAAACCTTTCCACCCAATGTTTAATTTGTATCTGTGCTTTTAAATATTCAGAGAGAGAATCTTTGTAAAAAAATTGCTTAACACATACATAATTTATGATTTGATAATTAGTAAAAGTTTTTATAAAATTTTAACTTGCTTAATTTTAAACTTATGACTTTGATAAAATAAATGAAAAATCAAAAGTTTTTAATTTCTTTATTGTTAAAATCCTAGCAATTTTTTAGTTTTATTGTATTTCTTTGGCATTAAACAACCCTAGTTGAGGTCTGACATCTTACTAGGTTTTACTTTGTTATAACTGTGCCCCCTATTCCTAGCTAACTTAGAAAAAATTACACTTAAAAAGTGTAAAAATAATGTCCAACTTTTTGTTTAAGGCATTGAGAAAGAAATCTCATTAAAATATACCAATATGGTATGCTGTTGGTAAAATACACCAATTTGATTCAAACATACAATTATAAGTCATAAATCAGTTATCAACAAGCACATTTGAAACTAAAACAAGAATTTGAATACAAGCTGGTCAAGCTTTCATATGAATAAATTTTTTAGCACAATTATGTGAGTATATAGTTGGAAGATTAAATTTTAACAGAACCATTTTATTTAATTTGATCTGTTATTTTGTTTACTTGTGATTGCAGTAGGCAATATTAAAAAAAAATCAATTATAACAAAAATGTATTACTAGGAATCAGAGTATTCCTTTTGAAGCAAAATTAAGATTCTGATAAATTCATCACACATGGCTTTACACCTTCTCAATTTATTGATGTTTTTACTTTTCAAACACCCATTTAAATTTTTTGAAATAAAATTTATGCAATTGTTAAATTTTGATCACTCATCGAAAAATTTATTCAAATGTAACTGTTAGGGTAGTAATGGTATCAATCAATACCTGTTCATGTACATTCTAATTTATTCCATAAGCATTGTTAATTAAAGTAAATCGATTAATTTTCACGACACACGATGTCACAAAAAATGTGGATTATAAAATCAGTAATGATCGACAACAAAAATATGCAAATATTTATTTAGTTCTCGTTTCGAAATTATTTCGACCAAAAAGCACACAACCATAGAATAGATTCAAATTTATTAATAAGCGGAATTGATCGAAGTGAGAAATCGGTTTATTTCATGAAATGTTTAAGTAAAATCAAGTTCTTTTGGTGAATTTAAAATTGGTACAAACCCTATAAAATGGACCAAATTTAGCACAAATCCCAGTTGCCTGCATTTTTTAATAGAGGAGCACCTGCATACACGAATGAAGGACAACGATACTACAATTTAAGCCGTTGCCATTCTCTTTTTTAATTTACTACTTTTGGGTTTCGCTTAGTTTTTTCTCATCGTAGCATCAGTAGTTTAGTAGGTAGAACAATGTGTTATCCTATAGAAATTAGACGGATAGCAGATACAGGTCTTATATTTTCAACTGTAGTCACTCAATAGGGTGACTATCTGCTGAATCTACTGAGAACAAATCACAGGCTGATATGGCGTAGAAGTTGGAAAAGAGGGGTTTGAAATTTAGTCTACCTCGCCCCTTGAATAGGCTTAAAATTTATCAGGTCCCTTACTAAATAGTCTTCGTGTATTACTTCTAATGCGACATCAATAAATCAATCCTTTACTTTTTTTTGTCTTTGTGGACATGATTTATGAGACATCATAGTCACATAGCCAATATATTCATATGTCAAGATTGAGCAGTGATCGCCAAACTTGAAACTTCTGAGTTATCGTGCTGTTTTCAATTCCTACTGTGAGCTGTTAACCAAAAGAATTACCAACTATTTTCAACAACATCTTCATTTCTTTCATTGCCATTAAATTTACATCTCTGGTAACTATGAAATCAATTTTAGATAAAAAGTACATAAAAAGAAAGAAACTGAAATTGAACTGGGTACTTACGTATTATTTGTGCCTACGGTGCTCTTCCTGGGCATATGGGCTGCTTGTGGCCCTCAATTCCATATCTGGAGATAGATGTTGAACGACCGTTAAAGTTTTCATGCTGGGAGAAGAACGTTTCTGATTGGCTGGACCAATCGTTCGGAAAAGTTTCACTTTTCTAGAGATTTTCTGGTATATGGGAGAGAGCTGAGTGGCCTCTCTTTGATTGGATCCTGATGTGTGAAGAAATTGACTCTCATTGGCTGCCCAAATGTCTAATAAAGAAATTTAAGATAATGGGGGTGGGGCTTGTCCGATATAGATTCATCATCTGTGGAATCCGAACATTCTTTCAAGTCTCGATCTTCAATCTCTTCAAGATTTGTAAGAGGGATAAATCCAATGACGCCTTAGTCTGATTGTGCTAGACAAAGGAATGCGATGGCCAAGCTGAAACAATTTGAAGTCCTGATCGAAGGTTACAAGAAGTTTCTAGCATACCAGAAAACCATTAACGACGAAAGTGGTTTTGCCAATGAAACCATGTGGAGCTTGAAAGCAACTGAAGAAGCAAAAGACCTTTTGGTGAGCTTTGGACTATACCTCCCTGTGTAGATACTAATTGCCCTGATCATTCTACTCTAGAACCTAAAGCTAAAGATTTAACTAAATATAATGATAATTCTAAATCTAACGATAATGATAAAACAAAAGGAAAAATAGTAAGAATAACGTGGATGACTTTATCTTTCCGAGTAAAACTGCCCGACCTACCACGCCAACTTAAGTATTTAAACCAGTTGAAATTCAAAATTCTTTCGCAAACTTAGAGTAAGATCCAGAACCCCACTATGATCAAATGACCGAAATCCCTACTCCCAAGCCCCCACCCCAGTTTTCTTAAAAATTAAAAAGAATTATAGAGACCAACTAAATATCTTAGCCACTAAATTTCCAAATTTAAAGACTAAATCGTCTGGGGATTACCTCAGACTTTTTATAGATTCTTATGATGATTACAGAAGCCTCATCCATTTTATGGATGAAGACAAAAAATTTGAAGTCTACGTAATCCAACCTAAAGAAAATAAGCCCATAAAAGCTGTCATCAAAGGTTTACCTATATGTACTAAACCATAAGATATCTCTATCGACCTCGAAGATATTGGTTACACTGTTAGCAGTTGTAACCAACTAATTTCTAAAAGAACAAAACTTCCACTTCCCTTTTATTTAGTAACACTCCCTAGAAATACCCAAAATGCCACAGTTTTCAATTTTTCCCACGTGGGATACATAGAAGTCAAAGTAGAGGGGTACTCCGTTTGGGATATCTCGCAATGTTACAATTGTAACAATTTTTTCCACACAGCAGCTAACTGCCATATGAACCCAAGGTGTCTCAAGTGAGGAAAATATCACCTAACTAAAAATTGCGAAATTAAAGAGCGTCAGGAAACCCCTATTGTATCAATTGCGAAGTGTACGGGCATACCGCCTGTTACACTAAATGCCTTAGATTTCCTAAACCTAAGAAAGGGGCCCCCATCACCAATAGAAATAATAGGAATTTCTCCAGTAATAATGTTGTAGAAGGTTTGTCCTTCCCCAATATTGTCTTCTGAAAAATTGAAAGTAACGACTCCCCCTCCCCTCTGATAACAATAATAATTCGGAAAAACAAAGTACTATTCAAATTTCCCCCTCTAATGATAATAATGCCTCTGACTTCCAAAACATAACTGATCTCTTTAAAATTGTAACCAATATCTTTAAACAATTTCCAAAATTAACGCAAATTCTCCTCTCTCTAAAAAAACTAAGAATTTTAAATAACAAGCATTTATGTTAATAGAAGCGGTTCTTGATTAAATCACCCCCCTTTAAACCAAGAGCACATCACAAGGACCACTCAGTTCCAGATATAGAGTGGAGGAGTCTGACATGAGAGAGACTCCAGTCTCCAGCGATCTCTAAGTGGTTGTCCAGTAGTGAGAGATAAGAGAAATTATAAAGTTTAAAAACAGCAAAATGATTGTGCAACAGTAAAAAATTGCACTGAAAAAATAGAAATTAAGGTGGATTGTAAGAATCGAGAAGTATCCTTCTCGGTCTTTTAGTAGAAATATTCGGGTTATAGTTGTAATGATTTAACATACTTACATTGTTAGTATAAGGTACAGAATCAAAGAAATTTTTTGCAATCTTTTGAATATGCGATTTAAAGCTTTTAATTTTAAGGGCTTTCCGAATGTCATAATTTCTCATATATCTAGTGTTTTTTACAATCATCTGGATAGTAGAATTTTGAAGAGTATCTAAGGTATATTAGTTTTTGCGGCGTACCCACTGGACAAGCGTAGGCAATGATGGGATGCCTAAAGGCTGAGCTTACGTATTACCACAACCGTATTGGCTACATTTTATGAAACGAAGCACATGATTACCAATTAAGTAGGTATGACACATGCGAAGTCAGGGTTGCCAACTGAGTGAGTTATCTTGGACGTTGGAATCGTTGCGATAGTACGCAAGTATTCTTAATTATACATAAGAAAGAAATTGAAGTGAAGTTAGAAATAAATAACATTAACAGATTTTTTTATAACCGTCAACTAAGAGGAGGAATAAAATTAGCTAACCGGAGCATTAACGCTGTCTACCTAACGCTGTCCTCCCAAACTACTTGTAGTAGTTCACGATCAACAATTTAACGATATCTGAGATACAGCATAGTCTCGCTTAGTTATTGATTTGCTTAGCACCATTGTTAGTCTATAATAAATCATATGCAATTTCTACAACTTGTTTAAACGTATCAAAATGTTTCCAACTGCTTTGAAGTCTTTTTTATGATAACAGATTCATCATAGCATGTAATCTGCCATTAAAACAATCTGCGTCATAGGTTATTCCTTAAGTCAGAATTTAAATTTGTGAAATATAGAATAATTACTACACGATTATAAATACTTATGATTTTATTTTTAAAACATTACAACCGATCCATGATAAGTAATGTTTGCATAACAGAAAAAAACATTATTCAGAAATACAAAAGAAAAATCCTGTTATAAGATATGTTATACTTTTAAAAATGAAATGAGCTCATCCTATTCTGAACTTAGCCTCAATAATATCATGATCTGTATAATTGTAATCGAGATTTCCACTAAGCAGGAAATTTCGAACTATATACGAACTAGCAACAGTGACAAGATAGCATTTTTATACCATTTTCATCATCCGAGTCTAGGCTTGGGCCTACCACGACACACCACCAGGTCTGTCGAGTTGGTTTGAGTCTAGGTTTATGAAATTGTGTCACACACTTTTATTTCTTACGGGTTACCGTTTATACGAGTATTTGACAACGAAAGCTACAACTGTTTACTTAAAAAGGTTGCAGGTGGGACTTACTTTTACATTGGGGTCCAAGACTTCAAGAATTCTTAAGACATTTCTAGAGATGCATTTTTCTTATACGCATATTATTTCTAATACGAAAAGATTTCGAAATTGATGCATTTTTCTTTATTTATGTAGATTAATACGAAATAAATTACAGAAATCTAAAATACGATTATGTCAATAAGCTTTGATGCTAAATAATTTGTGGGAAGATTGCAAAATATTATGCATATTTTGCACCAAATATGTATGTGTGTGAATTGCATATATTAATATATTTAGAACAAAAAATCGTGTATATATAATATGTATATAAAATATTTAAGTAAAAAAATTGTTGAAATCGCGCTTTTTTTAATGTTTATATGTATTCAGTACTTATTAAGGATGCCTTGCTTTTTCAATTCGAATTTATTTTAAAGAAAACTATTGCGTTATCTTAAAATCACTTTTCTTATAATACTTCGTTATTTTTCTGTTCTTTTTTATTACTGTCATATGTTGTATAGCACAACGATTTGAATACGTACTGTGAATTAAGAAGGAGAGAGAAAAAAATTAACAACAAAAACTGATGTCAGAAATTAAAACGAAACTGATATCAGCTTAGACTTTGGTGGGAATAGCTTGATTATATTTGTCATAACATATCGTGATGCCACATAAATTTATCTCATTGGTTAATTTTTGCGTCTACTCTGTCGTACTAAAGCAACTCTAATATATAATTGATAATAATTCAGAAACATCATCAAAGGTAGGTTCCATAGACGAGAGAAATTAATTCAATCACTGAGAATCTTCGAAGGAAAATTTTAGCAACATGGGAGAAATAGGGAAACTTTGAAGAAATTATCTCGATGACTCAAAATATTCATTGATATGTCAAGTCACAACGCCAAAGCAATAAAGAATTACGATGCTATTCGGTGAATATTTTATTTCCCATACATTAAAAAAGACGATTCAGCCATATGTCAGATATTTTTCAGTACATTTGAGTCCCTTTTTTATGAACTGTACTTTATTAACCATAAAGTCTTGATATTTTTTTGTCCAATTTTAATCATTTTACAGTGCGTATTAATACTGTAAAACTCCACGTATGTTGTTTTCCCCAAGACAATATTCTCCTTATGAGAAAATTGTGTTTTACAGGCTAAGTTCGCATTCCAGCATGAAATTGAATAAGATTATGGCCACCACAGAAAATGTGACCAAGGTTACCAGACTGGCAACTTTATCACTCTTGGGGACAAATTTGCTGTCACCAAGGGATAATCAAGAAGTATCTTGTCTTCTAGAAATTTCCAATAAGCTATGTAAAGGTAGATGGAACTCAGAAGAAAGTCATTAGAGATCAGAATCTGCTTGTACGTTGACTGCGATAAGAGGACTATCCGTTTGAGTTCCTGCAAGTGGAACTCTTTTAGAGAGCCGGTTCTGTAGCGTTGTAAAGCTTGTTTATGACGAGTACGTTTTTCACTACATCGATTTGTCTTCTTCGTGTAGTCATTTGTTTGTCTTCTAGTATTAATGAATGAGTTATTCAAATAATCGGAGTCGTCTCAACTGCTCTTTTATTCCACAAATTTACGATAATATTTTGTAGCCATTTTATAATAGTTTCGTTATGCATCACCCATGAAATTTTTTTTTTGATAAATTAGGATACTCATTTAGTCAGAATTCACATTTGGATTACATGACATCTTTTAAAATAGCATATTAGGATTTTATTGTCCTGTTTGCAAACAAATATGTTATCGCGGTTTTATATTTTTATTATGATAAAATTAAGATGGTTTTGAATTAACATGTTTTGAATACATAACATTTTACAGCATCTGGAAAGTGTATATATTTTTTTTATGAGAATCGCAGGTCTTATTTAATTCAGATTATACATTAACATTCATTGAGAAGTTTTATTTTATAGTTTTCTTTTATTTAACTAGATTAAATTTCAGTGGAAAGATTTTTTTAATATCGATTTCAAGCTTTCGCACAAGTTTTACTGTTAAAAAGAGACATAAAATGTATGACTATGTTTTCTCTTCATTCTTAGTGACCGTGATAGCCGAGTGGTCATGGTCATTAACTCGTGGTCGATGAATCGGGATTTTGAGACCTTTTGTCACTGAAGACCGGTCATGTAGAAGAACTTGCGCACGGTATATATGAAGTGGTCCAGTCCTCACGGTGACGTGGTGTGGGAATTTGGAGTGTGGGGTGTTGGTTAAGATGTCGTCCTCGTCACTCGATTACGATTAGAAATAACGAAGTCCGTTGCCAACAGCCCTCGCGCTACTTTAGAGTGTGACGTTATTAAAAAATCAAATCCCTTTATTCTTGAATATAAGCCTTTCCCACTTATATACACTAGCTAGAAAAAGTCTGCGTTCACGTACTATTGCTTACATGAACAATGAAAAAAAGTTTAAAAACTGGAATTTAAAAAACAAATTTCAATTAGATTTTACATAGTTCATTTTAAGTATATATTCAGAATAACAAAAGTAAATTTGGTTTGCCTTGATAGATTTTAAAATAAAGAGATTTGTAGCGATACCTATACAAAAATCAAGTAGAAAAAGTCTTCGTTTACTGTTTTATTAGAAGCTATAAAAATATTTAAAAAGGATAATGAGCTATTTAATAGCTGGTTGGATAACCCCGTCGGAACCTCCTGAAGTCATTTCGGCATTGAATTAACAAGTTACGTAGTTTTTCTTCAGTGCTTATCTTCTCCCATTCGTCCTTAAGAACACTCTTCAGCATATCCTTGCTAGATATATTGTGTTGACGAATCTTACGCTTCAGAAAATCCCATAGGTGTTCTATGGGATTCAGATCAGGTGATTGTGGGGACGTGTGCAGATGATTTGGGACATTATACAATAGCCAAAGCTTCACAATCTCAGCGGTATGCTTAGGATCGTGTCATATTGGAAGCGAAATGACGATCCAAGGCCGAGTTTGGTGGCACTTTCCTTTAAATTCTTCTTTTAGGACATCAAGGTAATTATATTTGATCATAATTGATTCGATATACTCCAACTTGCCGACACAATTGCTCGCCATGCACCCCCACACCATAATTCCACCGCCGCCGTACTTCACCGTTGGTACTAAGTGCTCTTTTTGAAGAGCTGTACAAGGTTATCTGCATACCAATTTATGACCTTTTATGCCAAAGATGTAAAATTTGTTTCATTGGAGAATATCACAGTCCTCCAGAACTCCGAAAGTATATGTATATGCTCTTTTGCAAAAGTTATTCGTTGGTCTTTGGAATATAAGGCTTTCTACGAGCCACTCGACTACAGTATCCGGCCTTTTTCAAGATTTGTCTTGCAGTATCCGCACAAATGTTTTTGCTAAACTTCTCATGAATGTCTGTTGCTATTTGAGTTCCAGTCAAATGCGCATTTTTTTTTTCACCACGCATAGCATACTTCGTTTTTCTCTGATTGTGAGTTTGGATGGACAACCTGAACGAGGTTTCGATGTTTAAATTCCTGCAGTTTTAAAGTTATTAATAACACGTTAGATCAGTGGTTCTCAAACTTTCACTATTGGCGCTCCCCTTTTCAATCACAATTTTTATCACGCCCCCTTATACATTAATAATGTACTGAATGCAATAATAATGCACTTCAACGCTAAAGCTACAATACTATCATAATTATAAACCGTACAAATTAACAAGATAAGTATTAAATTTTGTATATCTTACTTTTAAGTAATATATATATATATATATATATATATATATATATATTGCTTTTTAGCTCGATTCACTATAAAAGCGTGTTTTTTAGTTTGTTTTAAAACTATAATTTATTTTATAGTTATTTTTACTATACACTATAAAAAAATCACAATTCCAGTGAATAATTTAACTAAGAGAAAATATACTTACCTACTTTCAAGGACTTCAATTTTTCTTAGAAAATTTGAGAAAAAATCCAATAAAACTAAAGAAAATGTTCCAAATAAATAATGCCCTTAATAAAGGACATAAATCACCGACACTTTTCGCTAACAACACAGGAGCGTTATTTTCCAGCTAAACTAAAATCAACTCAAACGTTTCATGTCTCACGCTTTTCTGATATTTACCTTCGCTATATATATCTTGATTAATATGCATTATTTCAGTAGGTTCTTCAATTGCTTGATCAGTTTCAACTTCCTTTAACAGGGATCACAGATGCCCATTTTTTTAATATTCTGCTTATTTACATTTATAAACCATAATAAGTCGTACAACACAGCAATCAAAACTACAAAATTGCTCATGGGGAAAGTGTAGCATGTTCTAAAAAATAATTGTGTAAAACGTTTTTCATTATGCATTATATGTTTCAGAATACTCATGCTTATCCATATATCATAAAACTCTTTCACATGGAAAAAAGATGAAACAGAAATATATTATATATATTTACAACTTCCCTAAAAAAAAGACGGAGATAACCATACCAGTAAGTTTGAAGGTCAGCTAAAGTAATATTTTAGGTTAAAAGAAACGTAATAAAAAATCTCTCATCGTTTGATATCGTTAAAAGAAATGTAATAAAAATCTCTCAACGTTTGATATCGTTAAAAGAAACGTAAAAAAAAATCTCTCATCGTTCTCATATTGACCGTAAATCAAACAAAATATTTGTTTAATTTGGTTATAGGATCAAAGAGGGCTAATGAGCGTTTGAAGTGGAATCTTTTATTTTTGATGATCACCAGATGATAAAAATAAATTATATCAGTGTAAATGTGTATTTTTTATTATGTCAGAAAGCATCTTGTTTTACTTCATTCCAAAAAACTATTTTTTAAACCTTTTATTTTCAATATGCTCGCGCCCTCCTCGTAGGGTTACCTGGGGGCGCCCCCTCAATTTGAGAAACACTGCGTTAGATAGATGAATACTGCCATCCAACGGATATGGTTATATCCCGACGACTTTTTCCATCTTTGCACATTTTTCATATTGATTTTAAGCTCACTGATACTAATTTCCTTCTTTTTATTTTCCATGTCATTGAATTGCTTTGTACTTCACAAAAATATAAAAGTTATTGCGTGACAACTTACTTAAGCTATTTTATTTGATAACTGAATGCAAAAACTGTTAACCTATAACGCCTGTTGATAAAAATTCCAGGAATCATGAATATTCAAATGGTGAACGCAGACTTTTTCTGCCTACTATTTACGTGATTTGCTACAAAAGATCCGCTATCTTACGTAGTTTTAATTCAAAACTAATTCTTGCATGCTCAACATTTAAATAATAGTAAACAAATTCATAAAATTTTGTTAGAAAAAAAGTTATATTTCTATTAAATTTTACCTTTGCTCTATGGGTTGTTATGGGTGAACGTAGACTTTTTCTAGCTAGTGTATTTAGAAAAAGTGCATCAAACAAAGTTTATACTAGCTGTTATAAAAGAAGTTAATGATAACGAGGAAATAGTAAGTAAAAATAGTAAGGAAATTATTGATTGCATGAAGGAAGAGATCTTTTTTTAGTTTGTAATTGATAAGTTAAAATTTTTCTTTATTTTTTTTTATGAAAATAACTGTACAGATATTTGATTTTAATAACGCACAATGGAATGCTACACGAAGACAATTGGCAACGAACCTCGTAATATTTTAAACCTCATTCAAGTGACGAGTACAATAGTTGAGCTGGCATACACACATTAATAATATACTTTTTGAATGTAACAAATTGATTCTAATGAGGCTGTTCTACTTCGTCATTTTGAATTTGCCCAGATCTGGCTAAAATTTTAGTTTGATTATTCTTGCTGTAGCCCCTACATTTTTAACTGCCTATTATGTACAGTGGGCCACAAAAGTGTTCGTACACTTGCAATTTCTTATAAAATTTAATGTTTTCGACTAATAAAAATTAATATATTGTAATCGTAATTTTTTTATGATATCTGTACCTTATTCTTAATGGAATGACAAAACTAATTTTTTTAAAAATAGTGTAACTATTTTTTAAAAAAATTAATAATCAAAAAGCTACTAAAAATTACGCCACAAAGTCTTCGTACACTTAACAAAAATCTCAACTTAGCTTTAAATATTGTATTTCTTTCTTAATTTAGTACTTAGTAGGATAGGTTTTAGTGTCTACAGCCACTTTTAAGCATCTTGGTATAGATTTAATCAGTTTTTTGTAATATCTGAATTGATTTTCCTCCATTCTTCTGTGATTATTATTTTTACTTCACATTTTGTGTTTATTTGTCATGTTTTCTTTATTTTTACATCAAAATCTCACCAAATATGTTCTACTGGGCTAAATAAAGTGATTGAGGAGGTGTTTTCGTAATTTGGGGACAGTTATAGAGACACCAGTGGCGTACATTGAGAGCAGTGCACTTGGCGTTATTACCCTGTTAGAAAATGAAGTCGTCTCCAATATCCAAATTTCACGCGGATAATTTAAAATTTTTCTTTAAAATATTTAAATAGAGCTCATGATTAACAATACCATAAAAAAAAATACTAAATTACCTGATTCTGAGGCCAATTTACACCCCCACGCCATAACACATTCACTTCAATGCTGAAGCATGGAGGTGGAGGAGTTCTTGTTCCACATAAATTCATGGTATTAAACTCCTTACTTTTTCATTTCCAAGCTATTATAGGCCCATCGGAACCAAAATGTTGAATTATCTGCAATCCCAATCAATATACTGTCAATTTTGAATTTTCTGAAACTTAATCCCAAGAATCTAGTTGGATGAATAAAATATGGAGGTGGAAGTGTCCTTGCGTGGGGGTGTTAATCGGCCACAGAATCAGGTAATTTGGTATTTTTTGTTGATATTGTGAAGCATGAGCTCTATTTAAATATTTTAAAGAAAAATTTTAAATTATCCGCTTGAAATTTGGATATTGGAGACGACTTCATTTTCTAACAGGGTAATGGCGCCAAGTGCAATGCTCTCAATGTACGCCACTGGTGTCTCTATAACTGTCCCCAAATTACGAAAACACCTCCTCAATCACTTTATTTAGCCCAGAAGAACATATTGAGAGATTTTGATGTAAAAAAAAGAAAACATGACAAATAAACACAAAATGTGAAGTAAAAACAATAATCACAGAAGAATGGAGGAAAATCAATTCAGATATTACAAAAAACTGACTAAATCTATACCAAGATACTTAAAAGTGGCTGTAGACACTAAAACCTATCCTACTAAGTACTAAATTAAGAAAGAAATACAATATTTAAAGCTAAGTTGAGATTTTTGTTAAGTGTACGAAGACTTTTGTGGCGTAATTTTTAGTAGCTTTTTGATTATTAATTTTAAAAAAAAATAGTTACACTATTTTTAAAAAATTAGTTATGTCATTCCATTAAGAGAATAAGGTACAGATATCATAAAAAAATTACAATTACAATATATTAATTCTTATTAGTCGAAAATTTTAAATTTTATGAGAAATTGCAAGTGTACGAACACTTTTGTGGCCCACTGTATGTACGTATATTCGATAATCGATAATAGATTCAGATCTACCCAATACTATCTTTTGTATTTTGCTCAGTATTATACATAGAAGGGGGAAGACTGGTTAGCCGTTAAAACTGGTTTGATTCCCGCTAAAAACAGTTTCAAGTTTGCTTTGTTTTTCGTGTGAGAGGAAGACTACAAAAGAAGTCCAATGGAATAATGGAACTGGAAATAAATTTTGTCAGGAAAAAATGCTTGCAAGTGCATCTTAATACAGAAAGTTCAATGGAACAATAATAAAAATCCCCTTGCTACAAAGGAATTAAACTATAGAAGTGAAACATTGATTTTATTGTGGTTAGATATAGAATTACTAACCTATAATTTTTCCAGTTTTCAGTAAGTATTATTCCATACATCAGCATCAATTTGCTTCTTTTTTCTTTCTGAAGAAAATCCTGCTTTCCCATCTAACCTTTGACTTTGAGATCTATTGAAGAACAACAAAAAAATCGTTTCAGCTGTCCATCTTAAACATAATAGAAATAAAAAACAAAACAAAGCTTCCTTTAAAATATAGTTATATAACAAAAGATTTTTTCTTATTCTTCAGAATCAAATTGTAGTCAGTTCGCTCGTGTCTTGAAATATTGCCAAAATTTTATCAACAAAAACTATAAAAAATTGAATTTCCTGTCAGATCCTCTTGATAAAAACCATAAAAAACAGATTTTAACTAACGATATTTTTACATTGACGAATTTACTCATCCATATAACCTTCAAATGAATCATCATTCAAGCGGGATTGTTTAAATAATAATACCCTTTGATCCGGTGGTCTTCGGAAAAACTATTTCATTCTAAAGGCTTAGTGTGATTATATAACACGTAAAAGACAAATAGCATAACTGTAAAACTATTTTGAGAAAATTGGCATAATGGAACTTTCGGATGAAAAACTTAAAAAAATAAATAAAATATATAGCTTTTGATGTGTAATAACTGTTATCACAAGGATGAAAAATTCTTTTCACTAGAGTGATGTTTCATTTCGTGTTTCCTGGTTGCCATTTAAGTAGAAACCCAGTGATTTGGACAAACGTTCGAAATGTTGCGCAAGACGATGTTCAACTGTGATGAGATGGTTGCGGTTAAAAAATAAATATCGTTACGGATGTCAGGTTAGATTAATAGATTTGATTATGAAACGAATTGCTATAATGATCAATTTTAAAATCAGACGTGTTGGAACGCGTTAAAATCCATTGCTTCTAAATTTGAAACCTCTTTTTTAATAGTATGGTAAAAAATTCTGAGAAAAAAAATAACATTTTCAAGATTTTATTCTAAATTACAAAAACAAAGTAATTAAGAGTACTGAAGTTTAGATAACAGTATATCTATAGCAAATTCACACACACGTTAGACGTTTAATATATTTAAAAATTTTTGTTCCTTTCATAGAGAAATGTTTTCTTTCTTTTTTTTATTTTTATATTTGCATCTTTCTTTCGATCAGATGTTTTGAAGAATTTATTTTTAAAAGATAGTTACTGCGAAGTTAAAGATTTTACAATTTTACCTTCGTAATTGAACAATCCCTATTAGATGGATCATAATTTTTTCAAGTGTACCGCATGAGCAAGAGACTTGAACCAAGTGAGAAGAATATTTGCACATAACATAAAAATGATGGGAAAATATTACTTAAAAAAATGTGACATTAGAAGAGATGTTTTAATTTTAAATTTAATGCTAACCAACTGATTTAGCGCATCACATAAATTTCAATTAAATCTATCCAGATACGGTATTTTTTAAAAGTTAATTTAATGCTCTAATTTGAATATTCTTTTTTTTCTTTTTTGAACTTCCAAAGCAAACACTACAAGATCAAATTTTTTATATTTGCTGAGAAGATCAATTTTTTCATATTTGTTAAGAAGATCAAATTTTTCATATTTGTTGAGAAGAGAGAGAGAGATCAATTTTTTCATATCTAAATGAACGTAAATTTTTTTTAATCGTTAGCACTCCATATCAAAATTTAGAGAAAAATTTATTTTTAGTCATTCTGCTTAAATTTTTCAAAAATCGAACAAAGGCGAAATAAGTAATACTTTCTTTACAGAATTAAATACCATAGTTTTCAAATCTTTCAAAAATGATAATCGCTCATCCTAATTATTCTGACTGTGTCGAAAAAGAGCAAAAGAAACAAACTAAAAATAAAATTATTAATGTATGAAGAGAAAAGAAAAAGAAATTTATATGATGAAATACATAACACATGTGAACACATGCACATAATGTCATAAAGTTAAAAAAACGTACAAATTTAAATACATGTTAAATAAATTAAATTTATTCGTACCCTTCAAAATTAATATTTATAATGCTATCTATTTCCGATATAAAGGCTCTTCACTTCCTTTGCGCGTCTTAAAAAAAGTATTTTTCAAGATAATCATAAAATTGTATTAGTACTTCATCCTTAAAAAACTGCTGAATTAGCCGAAAGCTTGAGTTTTTCTTTCTTGTAGATTATTAAAAAGAGTGACAAGAGTTGCTTTCGAATATACACTGGCCTCAAAAAGTTAAGGTACAACATGTTTTTCGAAGCTCACCATAAAAAAAATGGCAGTAACAATAAAATGCATAGTTTACATGAATGATAATAACGAATTTTAAAAACATTAATGCAAAAACGATTGCTACCACTTTTATTTTATAGAAAAGAACGTATATTTATGAGTGAGAGAAAAATTTGCAAATATCAAGCTTTCGTACTTTTGTGTGTAAGTTGTGTTGATTTTCAACAGTTGTTGGCAGTTTCGGTGACAATAGTCAATAGAGTTTAGAAAATGTCTCAGAGACGTCGTTTACCCAATTCGTTAAGGTGGCGGGCAGTTGGATGGATGGAAATGGGATTGTCGCAGGCTGATGCTGCTAGACGTCTCAATGTGTCTCGTAGTGTTGTTCAGCGACTTTGGGATCAATACCAATCCGAAGATTCTGTGTCCAGAAGACCTGTTCCAGGCCGACCACGAGCTACAACATCTGCAGAAGACCGTTTTCTAGCTCTTTCGGCACGAAGGAGAAGAACCACTACTGTGCCGCAGCTCGTTGCAGACCACTTTCAAGCATCAGGAAGAAGAATCTCCGCTACTACGGTGCGAAATCGTCTTCACAATGCAGGTCTGTATGCAAGAAGACCAGTTGTGTGCGTTCCCCTCAACGGACGACAGCGAAGGAACCGCTTATGCTGGGCAAGAGAACATGTTTCTTGGACGCAGCAACAATGGGCTTCTGTGCTGTTTACAGACGAGTCCAGATTTACAATGGAGAGTGATTCAGGGCGTCTACTGATCTGGAGGGAACAGCGCACTAGATACCATCAATCCAGCACTGTTGAAAGACACAGTTATAGAGGTGGTGGAATCCTGGTTTGGGCAGGGATCTCGCTCGGTGGCCACACTGACCTGCATGTGTTCCATGGAGGAACCGTAACTGGTCTTAGATATCGGGATAAGATCCTTGATCCATATGTCCGCCCATATGCTGCTGCTATTGGTAACGACTTCATTCTGATGGATGATAATGCACGACCTCACCGAGCTCGGATTGTTGAGGAGTATCTGGAGGATCACGGTTTGGAACGAATGGAATGGCCAGCTCGATCTCCAGACCTGAATCCTATAGAACATCTTTGGGACTATCTTGGCAGAGAGGTTGCTGCTTTAAATCCTCCTCCAAGGTCGTTACATGAGCTGAAACAAGGCTTACTCTGTGTCTGGTCTTCGCTTCCTATTCCGGTGTCCGACAACTTAATAAACAGCATGGGAAATCGATGCCGCCAATGCATTCAAGTTAGGGGTGGACACATTCCTTATTAGAACCCATTTTTGTATTGTTTTTATGCCATTTTACCACATAACACTGTGATGTGCTGTTTTCTCCAAGAATGGACTTTTCCGCAGAGATTGCTTTTTTTGTTATAAATCGTTTTTGCAATACACTTATACAAATTTCTATGACGCATTCAATAAAAAACTATTTAATGCACATATCCTCCAAATTTTTTCTTTCTAAATTCATTCATTTGCAAATTAGACACAAAAACCCGGTTGTACCTTAACTTTTTGAAGCCAGTGTATTTGTTGAGAAGAATGACAGGCTACATTTTAGTATGAGTTGAGATGTGTGACGGGTTGTATTCTAGTATTTGTTGAGAAGAATGACGGATTGCATTCAAGTATTTGTAGAGAAGAGTAGAAGGTTGCAAAATCTTGGAAATAAGGAAAAGAAAAAGCGCACATAATTGTCTGTTGTACACTGGTGTAGCTAGCTCTGAGTAGGCCCTGTATCAAAATTCCTTCGGAGACCTTTTTAAGATATGGGAGCCCTGTGTTAGTGAACTGTAGTTACACATGTTGGGGCTCTTGTAGCTTGGGGCCCCCGAATCATTGATACAGCGGAAGCTACGGCCCTGCTGTTGTAGTAACCTACCAAACGAAACGTTGTTCTTGACTTTTTAGAGGCACGCGAAGAGAGATTCTAAGTTATACATGCAGTCGTTTGCATAATAAAAAAATTCAGCTTTGGTGAAATTCCTCTACAATAATACCTTAAATAAAAAAACAGATTTGAAGCATCTCTCTTGATTTTAATTATTATTGCAATCCTATTAGGCTTGTTATAAATATAAGTTTGTCAGGAAGTTTTTAAAATTTCTGTGCACCAGGCATGCTTTATTGCTTCAAATATCGTCGTAGCACAGGATGGTTGCTTTTCCTTGATTTTATTTTTCATAATATACGACAGATTCTCAATTAGATTCAAGTTTGTGCTGTTACATTACGATTCAAGTACTGTAAATTTTCTATACCTTAAATAGTCTTTTATAATCATTAACCTGGGATACGGAGCCCTATCATGCACGAAAATTGAACATCAGTGCGACGCTTCAACTATTTCCGTAACTTAAGATAACTCTTTAAGACCCGAATTAAATTTACCTTTAAATTTTAATTCTTGTGGTTATTAATACTTTGTTGACCCCAATGGCACTGAGAAAAATAACAAAAAAAAAAAAAAAAAAAAACCCCCCAAGAACGTAGACGGTACCCGCACGACCGTGCGCATTGGGTGTTTTCTGTGAAATTAGCACCTGTGAAATTTTACCTTTTTTGACTCTAAGTTGATGGAAGAAACACGCTTAATTCAGCTAAAATTGTTACAAAAAAGGAAATTATTGATGTAAAATTAATTATTTTATTGACTCCTTATTTATTTTCTGTAGAAATATTTAAAACATGTTTTTGTTTTTGATAAGCATAAATATATATTGCATTTTCCCCAATATGTTTTCAAACTGCTTTCGTAATTTTCAAATCTGCACTTGAGAGGCCTCGAAATGTCATCAACACATCAAAAATGGTTACAGGTGTCAAGCCTTTTTGTCCTGGAAAAAGGCCAGGATAAAAGGCATGATATGTATAGCAGGTGGATTATAACACTTCGATCTTTTGGGGAGTGGAATCACAAAACTTTTGTCTTCATCGATTAAAATGCTTTTGTTAGCAGCGGAGAGACTGCTAACGCTTCAACTAACTTCAACTTCTCTAACTTAAATTTTAAGCGATCCATTTTGATTTTTGGAGGAATTTTATTTGATATTGCATCTTCTTGCACAGGAACCAAGAATTTGCAACAGCTAGAACGATGAAATGAATGGATTCAAGAGACTTTGATGGTAAAGAATGATCCTAAATTGTATTTCCATTTCAAATATTTCCCTATTTTTCTTCCTCGCTTTCATCTGAACTTTTCTCCTTTCAGTATACGCGATTCATATGTTTTTTTCGCAGCATAGTCATCATCCGAGATATCACTAATATCTTAACGAAGTTCAATCTGATTTATTCATCAATTGCATAATTTCTTCTTGTGTGAGAATTCTCTCTCCTCCTTTTAGACACCTGAAAAAAGTTTTTGGTTTAAAGTTGGCACAGTATTCCATGAAAAATAATAAAATGTATCCGATAATTTTATTGTTAAAAAAATAATAAAATATTTAAACCACACCTTATATATATATACACCAACTTCCACCGGAAAACCCAGTTCTTTTTTTTTTTTGGGGGGGAGGTATGGAAGCAAATATCTGTCTAAAGCATGAAAATGCCATACCCGTCATCAAATGTGGGAAAGAGAAAATGAATTGCAAAAAAGATCCACAGAAAGAAAAAAGGGACTCGTCCATGACAAACCCAAGGAATTATGTTTTTAATTATGCAACAATATATTTCGTTTTTATTTAAGCTTCTATCAATATTATTGAAACAGAAAAGAAAACTCACATGGCAAGAACTTACCTTTATAGCTGCAGTGACTCAAGTAACGCCCAATCCGCACGATCGTGCGGGTAACTAAATCCCGAGTCCTGCAAGCAACATGAATATAGAGTATAGTTAATATTTTTTCTATTTTACAATTATTTAAACATTAATACAAAATTTTTTATTCAAGCAATTAGAAATATACTAGCTGGTATACCCGTTCTTCGCACGGGTGAACTGAAAAATTAAACATCATACATTGAAGGATAAAGAAGTTTTTAATGAGTTAATTTTACGTGAATTGCAAGTTAAACAAAAAAAGCTTTTTTGCATATCTCAGCTAAACAATAAAAAGAAATAAATAAAAATACCTTTGTTAGATTTTAAGTATGTAGATCTAATAGCTGATAAAAAGGATTTTTTTATTTATAACTCCCCGTAACACTATTGAGGGTCGATTTTTGAAAATACCTCCCTAAGCTGATCTCTGCTCAGCAAAAGTAACACATTGTTAAAAGTTTTGCGTAATGAACGCTTAAAATAGTGTAAATAGTTTATATCTGAAAGTGTAATACATTAATATTATTTTCTGTTGTATTTATTTTATGTTAAAATTGTAATATTCGCAAGCAACGCCGTTTATTAAATTATAATGGCGATTCAATGAAAAACACAGCGAAATGATAACGATAGAGTTAAGTTGGCAAATATCTAGCTACTTTCATAGCTCGAGTTTTATTAGAGCTTTGTAAGAACCGCTGTGTAGGGGAGTGATGCACGTTAATACTTTATCCCCCGCATTATGATTTACTGCAGTTTTTTTCATACAATACATTTTTTAGATCACTACATTGAAAATTAAGGGGTATACATAAACAAAATCTCCACTTTGGAAAATTTAATCCGTTAGAGCTAATAAATTAATTAAAGATATTCCACTGTGTAAAATTAATTATATAAACCGTTCACACACTTAAAATAAATAGTCAATCGTTTTCTTAGGTCTTCATTAACATACATAAACATAGGAGACTTAAATTTTGACATAAACTATTTTTTCGGGACAAAAATAATAACCTTTGCAATCCGCTGAAAACGCCGTCAGCTGAAAACGCAATATCTGCAACAAAACTATTCGCCTTCCCCGCTAAAATACTCATCATAGAACCCGTTCTGCCATATATCTTGGAAGAGTGGATTTCAAAGAATATTCCTTCTAAGTTGGTGTGGTGTGGTAGTTAGGAGAAGAGGGTACCAGCTCATGCGTCGTCCACGTCACTTGACCATGGCTCAAAATTACGTGGTCCGTCGCTAAAAGCCCTCGTGTAGCTGAACATTGTGCGACGTTAATATTTACTCACTCCAAAAGATACAGTACAGTAGTTATAATTATTTTTATATTTAAAAATGCGATATCTGCCTATTCAATTAAAATTATAGCGTTCATTAACTACTAACCACAAACAAATTTTGAAAATTTGTCCAAATGATGTAGTGTGAAAGAGAAAGTTTATTTACTTTAAGTACCAGAAGCGATAAAAGTATTTATTTCGAAAAAAGATTACTTTCTTACTACCAAATTTGCATAATAAAATCATAAAAAATATTCAAATAAAGAGAGATTTATAACAACCTCTCCCTTCAAATGTTAGTTTTATTCTGAAATAAAAAAAATTAAGGATTACGCTGATTGCAGGAATAAATTAGAAGCGAGCGCCTTGCGTAGCCAAAAACAAAAAGGGTTTCTTCACAAATAAAAGATAGATATATGCTGTCGTGGGCTTTTTTGCAGCGCACGCCAGAATTGCTTGCGGATGGCAAAATTTTTTCCTACTTACTTGACAAATATCGTTGTATTTTGGACACTTCACACAATATCTCTACAAATTATAGCCTATGTGTTGTTCTGTGATGTATAAACTACATTACTGTAAAGTTTCATTAAAATCCATTTAGTTGGTTTTGCGTGAAAGACGACCAAACATCCAAACAAACTTTCGCATTTATAATATATATCTAGATTGATGATTACCTTTTTACGACAGATAAAAAGAAGACGTGTTTTCGTTGCATTTGACAACAAAGATAGATTTGCCAGCTGAAAGTAAAACATGGACTACAACCACCATCTTTTAATAAAAAGTGATACTTTACACTTTCTACAAACATGTTCATTCGTTGGTTTCGATATTTTCTTACATACCACTATTCTAGAATCAAAAACCTATAAGAATAGCTAACCAGCACGATTGTGCGGTTTGGGTCTTAAAGGGATAAAGACTTCCGTTCAAATAGTACGGAATTGTATTACAAGATATAGACATTACACCTCACATCATAAAGCTTGGCAAATGATTCAATACTGCAACCATTTACCTGTCACCATACCTTTTCCCATGTGAGTAGAAAAGACTGTAACAGAAAATTGATGGATGCTGGATTTATCAGAAAATAACACCTTACTTCACTCTTGTACCGTGCTCTTCTCTGGCAAAAGAAAGTCGTTTCTTTTTGAAACTTGGAGTAAGTTAATGTTTTTTTGAAGGTTTATTGTATAATGAATTAAATTCTGCTGTCAAACGTTTTGAAATACACTCATGGACAAAAAAATTAGCGCACCAAGAAATAATTGAGGGATCGTAACGAAACGACATGAAGGTACATGTCGGGGAAATATGCAAATGATTAGAAATGCAGCGTGAGTGCACATTGCGTATAGCCGGAAGAGGGCGTTTAACTTCATTCTCCATAGAGTATAAAACAGGTAACCAAAGCTTGTTTGAGTGTGATAAATTGTTTACAAAGGAAAAGCTGTGGTAAACATGCCATTAAGCCGTTTTCAAAGACAACATGAGCATGAGAGGGGGAGAATCATCGGCATGATGGAAGCTGGGTGGTCAGTTAGGCAAGTAGTTCATCAACTAGGCTGCTCTGATTGTGTTGTGAGGAGGTGTTGGGACCAGTGGATCCGAGAGATGTCATTTACACGAAGACCAGGCTCAGGACGCCCTCGACAGACCAATCGTCGAGAAGACCGCCACATCGTAAGAAATGCACGCGTACAGCCAACTGCTTCATCGACCGCCATCGAGGCACAGGTAGTACCTTCACTAGGGGCCCTTGTCTCTTTTCGAACCATGCGAAGGCGCCTAGCTGAAGGACTTTTGGGATCGCGGTGCCCCTTACATGTGCTGCCCTTGACGCCCACCCATCGTCACCTTCGTTTGGAGGAGTGCCACGCACGAGGAAACTGAACTGCAGTGGAATGAAACCTGGCCGTCTTTAGCGACGAATCCAGATATAATCTCAGCAGTGATGATAATTGTGTTCGTGTGTAGAGACCCCATGGTGAACGCCTCAATCCTGGCTATGCTTTGCAGAGACACTCCGCCCCTACAGCTGGTGTAATGGTATGGGGTGCCATTGCCTACAATACACGGTCACCCCTAGTATTGTTCCCTGGCACCATGACAGCCCAGTGGTATGTCCATGACATCCTGCAACCACATGTGTTGCTACTCATGCAACGGCTCCCAGGAGCCATTTTTCAACAAGACAATGCTCGGCCTCACACGGCAAGGATGTCACAAGACTGTCTCAGCATTGTTACTACTCTTTCTTGGCCTGCCATATCCCCAGATTTGTCTCCAATCGAGCATATCTGGGATAATTTGTGACGGCGAGTTGGGCATCCCACGAGTTTGAACGAACTAGAGGTAAAGTTACAGCAAATATGGAACGAAATGTCTCAAGACATCATACAGAACTTGTATGCCTCAATGCCCGATCGTATCGTATCGCATCGTACATTCGCGCTAGAGGAAGTTCAACAGGGTATTAAATCTCTGAAATAAATTATCCTTTTTTCTTTGATTTTCTAATCATTTACTTATATCAAAGTAGTCATTACGTATGTAAAATTTCGTTTCATTTTGACTACTCCTTGGTGCGCTAATTTTTTTGTCCATGAGTGTAGTACTCAAATTGCTTCTGGTGTCCTTTGTAGACAGTATAAGTCTTATTGTAGGAGGCTGTTGGAGATCATATAACAATCCTTTTTATCATGTGTTTATAACTGGCTCTGGTTTTTCTTGGTTAACTATTTCTCTTATGGTCTGTAAATTTTCTCGAAATTTGAAATTTACTGCCTGACTGATGAGCAGCACTTATATTCGCACTCGAACATATTTCCCGTTAGAAATAAAACCTAACTTTATTCAGGGTCACTTTTCCTACCCATTCTGCATTAGTTAAGTGAAGAGTTTTTACGCATTTCTCTCAATAATTACATAGCAGCACTGTCTACGGAAAAATCCAACAAACAACTAGCGATAAACAAGTCGGGCATATTATTCATTTATAGAAATACAATGCGTTTGATGTAATTAACACATGAGATGACCCAACAATATTCAGAACAAAAAATTGGGCGAAATGTGTTAAGGTAATGAAACTAGGCGACTGATGTTGAACTTTTTTAAATAAGGAAAAAAAAAAAAGATGTTTCATTATAAATGGACAAACTTAACAAATTTTTCCGAATTGTTGATTTTCCTATAAAAACTGATATTTATATTATTCTTATTCTTTTTATATTAACTTTTAATCTTTAAAACTTAAATTTTCTCTTTCACTTTATTGTGTTCTTTAACAGTAGGCTACATTTAGTTTCAGTATTTACGAGTATATAAAGAAGATAAAATACGGTATAAGCGTAGAAAATCTCATTAAGGTTACCTTCTATGAATGCCTTCACTGTGTGTGTGTGTGTGTGTGAATTTCACTGTCTTGCACGCGTTTTGTCAATTTCTCATTCTTTCTTAGAATGGATGATTTTTTTTATTTGATTTCATTCAGTTAAAAGAAAAAGTTATAACAAAATTTATTGTATTATGATGAGATGATTGTTTAAGAGGAATAATTTACTTGTCAATGGGATTTCTCTCTTTTTTTGTCTTTTTTTCTATAATTAGAGGCAGTATTTCACTATTAAAATATTATATCAACTCTTTTGTGTGGAGGTTTAAATTTAACTTTAATGATTGCATAAATATGAAATTCTTTGCACGCTATTCGAATGTTAAGCTGTGTTAGAAATCGTAGTTCTGGGAGTTTTACAACAGGAAGTGTCGGACATTTAAAAAAAGACATTCACTTATCATGGTAAATGAGTAAAAATGGATTTTCGCGAAAAAGAGTATTTTTCAACAATCGCGTAATGATTTCTGATAAACGTAATCTTAGAGACAATGTTTTTTTGATGATTGTCAAAATAATAATTATAAAATAATTATATTATTATTTATAATAATAATTATAAATAATAATAATAAAAATAAATAATTATATATATATATATATATATATATATATATATATATATATATATATATATATATATATTACATATAAAAAAGAAATATTCGTGGGATGTATTTATGTAAATTTTAGCTGGTTTGAAATATAAAATAATGTGTATTATACTGTTACATATTCTATTTGTGACTGCTACAAAGAATAATTTTTTCTAATTTATAAAAGTTGGTTGTTATTAAAGAAATGTTTTTAATTAGCATTTTTTAAAAAGAGATTTGTTTTAAATGGAATTCTAGAGTGAGGGAATATTAATGTCGCACTATACACAAGGGCTTTTTGAGACTCGTAATTTTGAACCATAGTCAAGTGACGAGGACAACACCTGAGCTGGCACCCCCCTCCTAGCTACCACACCACGGCAATGGGAGGACGTTTGAGCCTCAGCAGATTTAAAGTGCATCACTTCCCTGCACGGCGGGTCTTTAGTGGTACTGGGCTCGAAATCATGACATGCCAGCCGCGAGTCCGATACCTTGACTACTTGGCTACTACGGCCATTTGGAATTATAGATGATTCTATTTTATTATTATCGATAAAAGCTATAAGTAATGCCAATTTATCGGACGCAACTATATTTGGAAACAAGGAAAAATTTACTTGCAATTTTTGCTATAGTTGAACAGTAAATGAATGATGTCTAAAAAAAGTTAATATTTTAAAGAACACTTTTTTGCATAAAAATAAAGAACAAAAAATAAACTTGTTAGTTAACTTATTATAATTTGAGTTCATATTTCCAAAACACAATATATATTACTTTTTCATAATTTGATTAAAAATACCGTAATGTTCAATTACCTTGCTTAAAATTAATATAAACCAAAGCTAAATACTTGTGTGAAATATTATTTGAAATGGCTAAAAGTATCTTTATTGATTTACTTTTTAAATTTCATAAAAATAACTGCGTTGGGAATTATTCTGTTATTTGTTGAAAATTAAATTAGCATGAATAGTTTTGTTTATAGTTATTGAAAACATTGCTTATATGATATACTTCTGTAATATTGATATTTTTTGTTAATATTGCTTCATAAAAACAAATCTGATATAATATTTTAGCTCAGCACTTTTCAAACTGTAGGGTGCATCTCCCTGGGGGGGACGTGATAACCCTACGTGGGGAGGGGGGGCTGCGAGCATATCGAAAAGTTTAAAATTAAATGATTTAAAATAAGTATCAATTTACTGAAAGGAAGCAAAACAAAATACATTCTGACATGATAAAAAAATTACATATTCACACTAATATAAGATACTTATTAATGTATCAGTACGGCAAATGTATCATATAATTAATTTATCAATACTAAATTAAAAACAAGTTTAGTAATTACTAGTGACTTCCATGGGCTTGTCATATACAAAATATAATACTTTAAAATTCGGCGTAGAATACACACGTATACTTTCAAGCTACAATTTTTAATATTTAGGAATATTCGCCGTATAACGCGTACCCTTTTTTTTTACCAAGGAATCTGAAATGTATGTTTGCACAGCTCTTGTGTTTTGAAATAACTTATTCGAGATATTCTCCCAGGGTTTTGAAAAAATAGTATACTTCCAGAACTACAATGCCTTATATATAAGTTTATAAGGAATGCCATTTCTTTTCAATAAAAAAGTATTCTGATCTATGAAGAAGTCTAAATTTTTTTCTATGCTCATCCTTTTTCTATTTTTATAAAGCTCGTTTTTTTACACTCGTTGTATAAAGCGTACCCTTAATTTCGATCTTATTCTTTGTGTTGAAAGTGTGCGTTATACGCCGGATTTTACGGTGTCTTTATATTTTGTGTAGTTTATAATTAAAGTCACATTGTAGCTGTAGTATCGAAGCGCATTAATATTGCATTCAAAACATATTGTATGAGGGGGGTGCGATGAAAATTACGTCTGAAACTTGGATCGCAAATATTGAAAGTTTGAGGAGCACTGTTTTTGCTTTTACGTCTAATTTGAGAACACTATCTCTTCTCAACCTTAAGTTTAATTTTATTTTCCCCCTTCACACTCGAAAACATTCTCTCTTCTGTATTACAAATTTATATTCTATTCGAGGTTTTATTCATGATAACTTACGGCATACAGGTTATAAACATAGATAAGGAGAAATAAATTTCTTCTGAAATCTTTATAATACTTTTTTAAATTTAGGAAATTAAGATGGAAGGAAGTAGGCATATTATCGGGATTTTCCATCATTTTTCTTCGGAAAGAACAAGAATATTTTTGTAACTGCTAATTATATACTTTACCGCATTTTATCCAGCTTGCAATTGATAATTGAAATTCAGTAAGAGCAACTTTGGAAAAATAAATTTATTAATTATGTTCCAGTTTTTTAATTTCTGTATCTATTTTTTTAAATTACGTATACGTTTCTTCGATATTAACTTTCATTTACATACAATGTTAGGTTAATAGCGAAATTTCACACTTTGTAAAGTTATTACTGTGAAGATATTAATGTGTTCAAGGTTATTTACAATATTATCCTTCAAATGACAAATTATCAAATTATTTCTTAGTAATATAAATGGATAGAATAATTATAAAATTTGGTTTCGATTGCATTAATCTATAGGTATATGACAAGGACTTTGTTATATTTGTATGTGAAACGCGTGCAATCCTTTAAGAAGATACCCTTTCTGAATGATACGTATTATTTTACTTCTCAAGGCTCTCTCTCTTTGATTGTCTTCCATCAGAACTTTCAAATTCAAAAGATTTTAAATGCTACTTTAAGCTTTGAAACATTTACATTTGTTGGGACTAGCCGTTAATGCCATTTGCTTAGATTATGATCCAGAAATGGCTTGACCTTTATTAAGTTGATTAATTGGAACCTTTTTAAGAAAACGCATTGAAACCTTAATATTAAAAAAAAAAGGATTTTCTGTGTGAATTGTAATTTCAAAATTTTATAATGCTAATCAACTTTAGAGTACATTAGGAGAAATTACTGAATATTCTGAACACTTTACAGTAATATCGTAAAAATCTTAAGACTTCGAATTAAGCGTCATATATTAGTAATATCAATGCATAAGGTTAAAAATCCTCTCAGATGTAAGAAAAAAATTAATCTGCAAATTAAACGTGAGTTATAGAAATAAATTAATGTGGGTAATCGCATTTTTGCGATTTGAATTTGATTTCATGTAGCAATAATTGGCTAACGGAGAAAATTAGGGTCCCCTTCAAAGTCAGGTTTTGGGCCTCAAGCCGGATCTTACAAAGGATACGTAGTATTAGTCGAGCTTTAGGCCCCCTAGAATCCTAGGCGCCCCTGCGATACGTGAGTATACGTTACGCAACTAATTGTTCTTTTTTTTTCTTCAGAAAGTCCCTTTTCAATTATTTCAAAAGACCCAATTTAATGACTTAAAAAGTCACACGTTCCACCTTCTTCTGTTAACCTTTAATCCTGGGAATTATTCGATTGATCAATTTTACCATGTTTTTATTTTTATTAACTTGCTTTCTTGTTTTTCCGGGTGGAATTTTGTAAATGATTTTAAACTAACTTCCCGATGAGCTAGATACTTGAAATTTGGACCATAGCTCAGAAGTGGACGACAATGCATTAAAATGCGAAAAACGAAGTTTCCCGGGTCCCCGAAGAGGGGCCCTGATTTCGACAGGGGCCTCATAACTCCGGAACTTACAGGAATTTACACGAACAAAGACCACCTGTCGATAGCACAGGTAAAGTTGCGTCTACGTATTCAATTTCGTAGCCCCCCAGGTTACTATGTTTTTTTTATTAACCCCTCTTTCTTGTCTATCTGTCCAGGTGGAATTTTGTAAGTGAATTTAAACTAATTTCCCGATGTGAGCTAGAGACTTGAAATTTGGACAATAGCTCAGAAGTAGATGACAATGTATGAAAATGTGAAAAAAGAAGGGGGAAAAAACGAAAAGGAGGAGAGAAAGATGAAGAAAAGAAAAAAGACCAAAACAAAAATTATGCTTTTTTTGTCCGTTATAAAAACATGGCCCATTAAATTTTTTTTCAGGTAATATACTTGTTAACATCGCGCTCAAATGCCATGTTGGCTATTGGCTACGGATAGCCAATTGCCGTTGTAGATAGACGATTCTGAACCATGGTCAAATGTCAAGGGCAATCCTGTGTTGACATACCTTTCTCTTAATTTCCATAGCATGCAAACATTAGGATTTTGAGCCTCAATGGATATCATGTGTATCATTCTAGCTGCTCTTCAGTGGCATCATAGATCACTGTGCCTCAAAGCAGATCTTAGAATTAATGCAAATTTTGAAAAGTAAAATTTTCCATTTTTATTTTGATGCATTCTTACATACTTTATTACCTTTACTGAAGTCTTTAAATATGACCATTTTGAACAACGAGTATAAATTTTAAAAAAACCCCAAGGATCAATGGTGCAATTCTATGATAATAAGGACCATAAATTAAACATTAGTAAGCTTTGGAAATCGCCCGAACTCTTGTTGCGCACATAATTTTATTTCGAACAACCAACATATACGTTGATTTCTGACTGGCGCCATTGTAATTTCTGACCAGTTAGAAAGAAAAGTTTGGTTTTTGCGTGCGTTACACAATTTACAGAAGTTGTTTCCTTTAAAATATTTTCCTAGATGAAGGTTCTTTTAACGAGGTCCTAATCAATTATTTTAAAACATCTCTTAACATGAAATGGCCCTGTAGTTCTTTTCTAAAATTTGTATTTAAAAAAGACTAACATTTGTTTACATTTTAATTCCTGTTTTTCTGGAGCTATACAATGGGAAATTAATGACAGTCTTCGCAATTATATTTAAAGACACTTATGTTTTGGTACTTTTCTTATCTTCTTACTACGATGTATACAGATTTTGTCTATTCATATTTAAAAAGCAGCAGCCTTTTATATAGATAAGCCATCACGAGAAGAACTTTGGCTCTGCCCTTCCTCAAAGCTAAATTATAGCATGACATTAACTGAATTTGTTTGAGTATTGCTTTCATAACCGATAAATAGTGTAATTTGGTCTCGTGTCTCCAACGATCATTTAGTAACAGACCTAATGTGAAACCCCCTAATTTATAAAAATTGAATGTTGGTAAGATGACCAGTCGTCTTCCTTTAGGGAGGACAGTCCTTCTTTTATAGGTCCTGTCTGTCCTCAAAAAGTGTCCTCCTACTTGTCCTCCTTTTCAATATTCTAAAGCTAATATGTTAATCTCTATTCAGAGATGCCAGGCTAAACTGTTACGGGTCTGTTTGCATACATTAGAAGACTGAATGGATATTTAATTTCTGATAAATTAGAATAATGGGGAAATCAACAAGTTGAAATTGATGAAAGATGGGTGGAAATATTTAATCACTTCAAAAACGAACACATTCCATATTAAAATTAAGTTATTCTTGTTGAATTTACGTTGTATTGCTCAGAAACTAATGCAGAAGGTGAAAGAGTTTTTTCCGATTGGTAATGATTTTCGGACAAGTGAGAAATCAAGATTATGAATGTTGATACCTTGCACCTACCATAAAATTCAATATGAAGGATATCTCTCGCTCCGAAATTTCCTATGCATTACAAAGTAATATATTGACAAAAAGAAAAAAATCATTCACTGGAAAAATACTCGTTTAGGTTAATAATTAAAAAGTATCTAAACGTAATTAGTGTATATTTATTTGAGTTAATAAAATGCTTCATATATTTACGCTGTAATTTTTTCTAAAACTTTTCATTCTTCTCATTGCAAAAAAAAAAAAAAAAAAAAAAAAAAAAAAAAAATGGTCACCTTAATGTAGGGAATGAAGTGATAGTTCCGATAAAAAAGAACTTTACCGTCTGGGCACGGTTCAAAATTATAAGATATATTGTTTATTATTGGTGATATAGAAATATACAGAAGTAGAAATAATTTATGGGTTTATATTCAATGAAAAGAAAAAAATTCAAACTTTTTAAGTAATTGCACTATATATTGAAATATATTTTCACTTATGTACATTCAAATATTTGAAAAATACCACACTAAAAATAATAATATTACAAATCAAGCAGAGGTCTCAGCTTCAGAACTTAAAAATTATCTTAAGTTAAAATTTGTGAGATTTCACTTCAATACGAGAGAAAGAACCTTGTCATTACTTACTTGATTACAAAGGAATGGTTTTTGTTTTTTCTCATTGTAAGCATGAGTTGGGTTTTCAAAAGAGAAGTTTATCTTTTACTTTTTGTTTAATTTTCTCTTTATAAAAAATATATATCTATTCCATTTACTCGAAAGAGAAACTATAGTTGAATATAGTAAAAAGAAAACAAATCATCTTATGAATAAACTACCAAATATAAACTCTTAAGTTTATTGTTACAGAATAAAAAAAGGAAATGAATTTAATATTGACTGTACACAAACAAAAGACAAGGAAAAAAAGAGGACTTTTTGAAATTAAAACTTTTCTTTATTTTTACTAAAAAAAATCTCTATGTAAAATCCATAAAGTTTTGTTATTTTCACAATGATTGGAATCCGTGTTTGTAATAAGGGGAACAAAATCTACATTGTCATTTTTTAATTTTTATTTTTAATCTCAACATTAAAGATTTGTTTTTAATAACAACGAAAAAAATAAATATTTTTTCTAGTATCAAAAATACGTATTTTCCACTCATTCAAAAGCCATGAGTTTATAGAACCATTGGGCAATTTTACTGTTATTTCGGGAATAAAACACATCAAACGTGAAACTTTTTTCTCCGAAAAGTCTGAAATCTATTGTTCAAATGGGACTTTCAAACCGTTATTCATTTTTTTAAATATGTATTCTGTCGTCTGGGGTTTTAATTAACTCTTTCATCGCAACATGTCAACTTATAAAGGGGATTTTTTATGTTGGTTGCGTGTGATCTTAAGACATAAAGCTTTTTTGCGCTTGATTAAAGCTTTTTTTGCTGTATTGTAATTTTCTTTTGTCCCGCTTGTTCTATTTATTTCATGAAAACATTCTTTTTGCAAAGCCTCTTTCCTAATGATGCTATTTGATGTTTTCGCAAATATTTTTTAAAAATTGTTATTTCAAAAACCTACACGAGAAGGTGTGGTATTCACAGCTATAAAAAACTCTCCCATTCTTTTTCTTGTGTACTTTTAGCTGCGCCGTTATATGAAAAAGTTGTATTATGGTATAACTATATAAATATATTGTTTTCAGATTTGATAAAAATAATGATGTTGCTTAATCTTTTTTTTTTTTACTGCAGTTGAGTAACAGTTACAAACATACGAATACACATACATTAATAGCTTTCTCTATATAAATGCTACCAATATATTTTTTCAGAGTTATCCGTTTGTATTCTATTGTTATTCAAAGCAGTTAAATGGATACAAATAGAGAAATTATTTGGAATATGATTACATAAACGAAATACAATCGGACCTCTACTTAACGAAGTCGCTAAATCCCGAAAAAAAGTTCGTTATACAGAAAATTCGTTATATAGAGATTCATCTTTCAATATACTTTATAAACCACATAAAACAAGTTTTAAATTCATAAACACTATACATTAAAAAGAAAGTAATTATTCACTCCTTTTTGTAAATTAATATCTATTTATTCTATATACATTTTACCAATAAAAAAAACTGCAAGGAAAACAAGAAAAAAGAATGTCGAGATATTACAATGTATTTTCAAAATCAAGAAAATAATTTTATATTAAAATTAATGAGTTTTAAGGATATTTTATGATTTAAAGCATACAAGTAATTTTAAACATACATTATTTTATAACATTAATTATTTATCGAAGATGTTACCAGTGAACTGGACAAAAGGGGGTCAAAGGTTGCACTTCTTTGATGAAACGCACAGAATTCTAATGCTCTCGGCGAGTTAGGCATCTAATAAAACCAGTTAAAAATTTATGGCTACCATAGAATGCGTTAAAAGAGGGAATAACTTGAAATGTCCAGAAATATACTAAAAATAGAGAGAGAAAAAATTGTACCATAAGAGAAAAAGCTCGTTATATAGAAAATGTACTTCGCTATTGGGAGGTTGTTTTACAAAGAAAATCGTGTTCTTTGTTCCAAGAAAAAGTTCGCTACTTAGAAAAATTTGCAATATAGGGGCTCGTAATATGAAGGTTTGACTTTATTTTAATTCAAAAATGATTTTTTTATTATTTTGGTTATAACTATTAATTTTAAGTTTTTTTTAATTGACGCGTTGTCTCTGTGACAATAGTAGCCCAGTGGTCAAGGTCACGGGGGTCAGTGCGTCATGACTTCGAGCCTTGTGCCACTGAAGACCCTCCGTGAAGATGGGGCCGATGTGCGTCCGAGGCTCAATGTCCTCCCGTTGACGTGGAGGGGTATGGAAGCTCGGAGAGAAGAGGTGCAGTTCACTTGATCATGACATAAAATTATGATGTCCATCACCAATAGACGTATTGTCTTTTTTGTGCGACATTAATGAGCATTCATTTAAAGCTCATGCGACACTAACAAACGTATAAAAGTGTTTGCAGTGAAAGTATTGGAAGCACAAATATAATGGATTTCATTTGTTAGGTCTTTGTAAAAATTAATTATTAATAACAATATATTACTACACACACATTACTGTTAACTTGCCTTTATAATAAAAAAATTTTTTTGAAAAAAAAATTTATTGTTTTTTATTGTATTTTTAGATCGTAATCCAGAGTAATTAACTTTATTGAGCTTTTACCTTATGGGATGATCGTTCCATAAATCAGACTTATATTTTTTACCGTTTTTTTCCTTTTTATTAAAAATGTTGTTTTATTTTTTTATCGCAGTGAACTATTGGGGACCTCATTTAATATAAATTCTACTTAGTAGGGGAGACTGAGGCAAGTTGACTATGTTAACAGTTTTTGTTGTTTATTGAATTATTTTTAAGGATAAAAAAATTATTTTTACATGAAGTATTAGAGTAGGCCTTTATATAGTATTAAATATATTACCATTTAATTTTTCAAATAAGAAGAAAACCAAAGGATAATTTTATTTTTTCAGAACCTTAAGGCTACTTTCACCTTATGTACGGCAGTGCGGACATCGCGCGGAGCACATTTTTTCGGACAGAAAAAAATGCCTCAATTTTTAAAAAATTCTGACATTATAACTCATGCATTTTTTTATAATATAGTGTTTTAAAATTTCAAAATATTTCATAAATAATCCATTTTTCTTTTTAACATGCAAAAGGAGAGCTCCTTTAGCATTACGGCTTAGGAGGAAAAACGCGAAACACATTTTATAAAAGAAAAAAATGCGTCAACTCGGATAAAAATGAGTAGTGCGATAAAATAAATGATTCTCTCTACCGGATAGTGAAGCCAGAATATAATATTAATGTTTGAGTACTTTTATATCTGAAAAAAATATTCCGAATTTGGGTCCTATTCTTTAACATTAGCCGAAGACAGCCTTAACAAATTGTCATCTTGCCCCAGCACTGGGGCAAGATGACAACACTGAAAAAGGTTGAACCTATTTTATCTCTTGAATATGTTACATGGTTTAACAAATGAAAACTGTGTTTTTACATCTTACAAAGTATCAAACTAAGCGGAATGCATTGTAACATAATGTTGAAGTGTTTAGTTGTGCAGCTAACAATATTCACAAATAAAAATGTCATTTTCATAATTCAAACATTCCTCATGCCACCACTCTTGGCATTTACAGCACTGGATACATTATTGTGTTGGAGGGTCACAGTATTCCTCTTCACAAGCAGGACATCTTATAGCGCCATCTTTTGAAGTTGATGCAACTGGACTGTTTGGCCTGGATTTTATAGACTTAGGCCTACAGGAACTTAGTTTGAGTTTTTTTACTCCCTTTTTAGGTTTAAGAGCTTCTCTTTTCTGTGTTCTTAAAGTTTCCTGTTCTTCCTTTTGCTTTTCACTTTCTTCTAAAATTTCTTTGATGGGTGTGCTTGTAAGAATGTTTGAGCTCACTTTTTTTTGCTTTTTCATTTTTTCTCACATTGTGTTGCTTTAGGCTTCGGTTTGAAAAAAAAAAAACACTAACAGGCTTCTTTGGTGCATTGGAATCAGCATTTGCCATAAGTTCTGGTTCTTCTGGAGGGCTTATATGTTGGTTTTCTACTACCAAGGTTTGAGGATTAGCACTATTATTCTCAGTTGCACGGCCAACAACATCATGGTCAGCAGTTTTTGCAGCAGCAAAGTCATATTTGCTAAACACAAGAGGATGATGAGGCTCGATCCCACATTCTTTAAACCCTTGAATGGCATTTCCAACTGTAGCTACTTTAAAGTAAGCGGTGCTCAAAATCTCACTAATATTTTTTTCTGTGAGTTTGTCCTGGATGAGTGACCATAAAGTTATCACATTCTTGGCTATGGTAGGTTTTCGATGGGCCGAAAAATGACACATCAAGGGGCTGAAGACGATGTGATGTGTGGGGTGGCAACCCAACCATGATGATGCTTTTCTCTCTGCAATATATGATAGCCTGCAAGGTTATGTGAGTTTTGTGATTGACAATAATCAACAGAGCTGGAGATTCTTTGATTGGTTTTTCACGTGAAGATAAAAGTGATTCAAAAAAGAGAAAAAGGGGTCTTCATTACTCCAGCCGTTACCACTACAGTAGCCTACAGTACCTGGTGGGGCTTTTCCTACCTCACCCTGTAGCCCCAGAAGAGACGGAGGCGCAAGGTCGAGCGGACAAAAACACAGACAAACAAGCGTTTACAGGATTTAATAAATTTGACTACATAGTTAATTTAATAAATTCCGAAACACGGGACAAGATAACGCTCTGCTACAGATACAGGCAAGATACATCCTTTATCTTTAATATTTATGAGTAACTTAAAGTAAATACTACACCTATTACCTATCGATTAATTGACATTTATTCATGGTAATATAAGTAGTATTTACTTTAAGTTACTCATAAATATTAAAGATAAAGGATGTATCTTGCCTGTATCTGTTGCAGAGCTTATTTACACATACCTAAAAGTTATATCTGGGCAGCGGTAAACAATCAAAGCTTCACAACTAACATAAAAATGGCGATTTCAGTTTCTCTATATTATTGTTTAACGAACGGTCATTAGGAGAGCTAGTAGTGTTCGGTTTATTCTGCCATCTAGCAGAAAACAGGAAAATGAAGACATTCGTTATCTTGCCCCGGTCTCCCTTACACATTTCACACGTATATCTTCAGAAATTCATTGGAGCCTTATACTACCTGTAAGGATTTAATGCATTTCTTTGGGAAGTATGTTATATTTAAGATAATTTCCAAATCAATCAGTAGTTATATTTCCTTGAAAATACTGTGTTTGTATGAAACACACACGCAAGAAAATGTATATATGTAGGATTTTTCCCTTTGAAACATTTTGTTAAAAGGTTGAGTCATATCCTTTTCAGAGGACCATTAATCTCAATTTTATTTATTACTGCATTCCGAAGCAGCGCCGTCTAGTGAGCTTTCGTAGCTCCGGCTTGAATAATTTTTCGGCAGAGGCCTACTAACCACCGCTTGTTCAACACGTCACGTCTTTAGCGCATTTTCGCGCCCTGCGCGGTACCACCAGTCTTAACGTCCAAGAATGATAAAGGTAGTTTATTTACCCGTCTTCTAAAGGTATAACTCAATTTTCAATTAACCTGATTCCTGCATGTCTTTCTCTTTGTAAATATCCCCTTTTGTAAATATTTCCCTTTAACTTTAAAATAAATTCTTTTTTACTTAAATGAAGTATCTGTGTTTAAATGACTTTGATTCAATTAATTCATCATTCACCCTTAAATACTTACCCCTAGACAGCCCACCTCGCCAATATAAAATCCCGCCTTCTGAAGAGTCTGATTTTTATTCGGACACTCCCACATATATATAAAATTAAGTCAGTTCCTATTTAGGACAACAAAGAAAAATTTTGCTTTATTAAATAATTACAATGAATATAAATATGTATATACATATGACAGTATCAATAATAAGTGGTAATGAATTTTTATTAATTATTATTAAAGTATCCTATTGTTATTCAAAACAAATGTGTGTGTAAAATTTCAGTTCAACTGAAGTCATTAAAACGGGAGAAAAAAAATCTCTTAAAATTTTGACCTAAGTCGTTAAAAATGAAGCTAATGTAGCTGTTTCTGTAAACTTTAAATAATTAGTTTCAGTCAATTAATTTTAACTAATTATAGTTAAATTATTGTATTGTCACCTAAAGCTATCGTGTATAGAAAATTTCAGATCAAATGAGTGCTTTAAAATGCGAGAAAAAATCTTTTAAAATATTGATACAAGTTACCAAAATGGTCGCTAAGTCGTCAAAAATGATGCCAATGGGGCTGTATCTGTAATTCAATGAATAATTAATTTTAATCAATTCATTTTTATTAATTATAAATAAATTATTGTATTGTAATACAAAATAATCATGTATATAAAATTTCAGCTCAATTGAGCGCTTTAAAATGTATTTTATTAACGATTGAAAATTTGAACAAGATATAGAGATATTGTGAACTAATAGGAATTGAAAAAAAAAGATCAAACACACATTAAAAAAAAAGGTTAAAAAATAATTATATCACTTTCTTTTCCTTTTATAATATTCAGAAAAGCGTTTTAAAATCAAAATAGTTGATTTGAATTTTACGTATAAATATAACGCAATATTTTATATAATTTTTTGCTTTCTTTATAATTGTAGTAAATTATGTGTGCTTCCTTTTCTCGTTTTCTCAACCCTCTTCTCCGTTTTTTACATAATTTCTTTATAACCTAGTGCTTAATTCTATCATTTCCATTTTCGTACTATTAAATCAAATTATATCAAAAACCATTTTTGGAATTTTTATGATGGGTTTTCATTTTTAATCTTAAAGAGAAATAATATTGCAAGCGTATCGTGTTACCAAGGGAATTTTTTCAATTCTCGAATTCTATAAATGAAAACTATTCCTTTCATTATTTTTAACAGCAACTATTGAATTTTTTCAATAGTTCCATTCTAAAGCTACACTAGAGAGTAGTATTACTGTATTAGCATAATGTTATAAGATAAATTTTTTTTAAAATATAATTCTCGAAACACCATAACGAGTAAAAGCATGTTAATGCCAACTTTTATGGTGTTCTTAATTGAACAAAAGAGCTTTAAATCTTGAGCATTAGTATGGGATGCGACATGCTTTTTTCTTTAACATATTTCAGACGCGAATGAATATGCAGCGTATATAGATAGTAAATTCAAATCCAGAAGCGTCTATTTCGGTGCTAATCAGAATATGTGTAACAACTCGTAAGTATAGCGTGAGTGAGTGAATATTTAAGTCGCACTAGTCAGCGACTAGAGGGCTTTTGGAGACGGACCTCGTAATTTTGAGCCATGATCAAGTGACGAGGACGACACCTGAGCTGACACCCTCCCCCTCTCCTAGCTTCCACACCACATCAACAGGACGATCTTTGAGTTTCGACAGATTTAACGTGCATCGCCCCTCTACATGACGAGTCTTAAGTGGTACTAGGCTCGAACTTATGGCCACGAGTCAGTTACCTTGACCACTAGGTTACCACGGTCTTGCGAGTATAGCATCAATAGAGTTCAATTCCAGTTCATTCGCGTTCATCAATACTAAATGCATCGTGGCTGGGGTGTCTTAGTTCGAGCCTAGTACCGCTGAAGACCTGCCGTACACAAGGGGGCTGATCAACTTTAAACATGTTGATGCTCAAACGTTCTTCCGTTGATGCGGAAGTTAGGAGAGAGGGGTGCCAGATCAGGTATCGTCCTCGTCACTTGACCATAGTTTAAAATTACGAAATCCGTCGCCAATAGTCTTCGTGCAGCTTTATACTGAGACGTTAATATAACACTCTCTTTCATTCGCAATTAATGCAAATTTGCAGTAACTTTCAATCATAACTTAACTCGGTGGAAGAAGTTAAAATATTATTAAAAGAGTAAAGAATAAAAAATTGTACAAACAAGATGATAAGGCCAGTTTTTTAGAATCATACAAAAATTTCTAGCAGTGTCTGTAAAAGTCACGCAGTGACGCGTACATGTATTTACCCTAATGTGACGTCGCGAAAACTTTCTGAGTTATTTTAATTTTAACCTTCAATTTCCGTGTATGAGGTCGGAAGTTTAGAAGCCTTCTACTTAACAATTATAAATTGTTAACCGCATTCTTAATTAGTATGAAGGTCCTTGGATAAAAGCAATGTTTACGGAAATCTCAATGATTCTAACCACAGACCAAAATTTTTCTTGTGTTTCACAATGAATTAATGTTGATTGATTCATCTCAAAAGACACAGTTTGTGGATTGTTTCATACATACAAAAAAGAAAAAAAAATGGAAGAATAATATAAAAGTCATTACTCCTGAGAATTTTTCTTACTTAGTTAAAGTTAAACCACATTAAAATCCAGCATTTTTTAAATCTATCAATTTATTTACTGGGAGATTTGAGAAAGGAATGGTATATATAGTTCAAAATTATTCGGAATCCTTAAGACACTTGTGATGTCGCCCAACCGGTATAGGGGTTAACGACGCTGCTGTGCCGTAGAGTCTGGGTCCGAATCCCGCAGAAGACATGGATGTTTGTAAATGGAAAGTGTCTTTGCGGCAGGGGGGCACTATAAATAGCCGTCAAGTCGCAAGTCCTCTCGTAAGGTTGGTGGAAGAGAAGGAGAGGTGGGAGGCCTCTGACCACCCCCAGGTGTTCTTCCTTAAAATTGAGGGGGAATATAGAAGTTCAACCTGTCTCAGGCTTTGGCAACTTTTATTTCTTCCGGAAGGGAAGGACACGACAGCAACAAGACAGTTGTGATACTACTACTATTTTTGTCCAGAGATTTTCAAACTATTCTTAAATTCCATTTTGGCTTATAACAAATCAGGAAATGAAGGGCCGAGGGCGTAAAAATTTTTGACACTGCAGTGCATAGGAGTTATTTTGTGTATATTTTAAAAATATATTATTTAAATTCCATAACAAAATCTTTATTATAACATTGTAATTGCAGAAGAATTGAATACCTTCAATGTTAGGTCTTATCATCATAATCAGGGGAATATTTATTTTGCTTATTAGTGGTCGCGATAGCCTAGTGGCCAAAGTAACGGACTCGTGTCCAGCGTGTCATGAGTTCCAGCCTAGTGCCGCTGAAGACCCGCCGTATAGGGGAGCGATGCGCGTTAAATCTGTCGAAGCTCAAACGTCCTCCCGTTGGTGTGGTGTGGAAGTTAGGAGAGGGAAGTGCTAGCTCAGGTATCGTCCTAGTCACTTGACCTTGGTTCAAAATTACGGAATCCGTCACCGAAAGTCCTCGTGTAATTCATCAGTGTGACGTTAACATTCACTCGATCCCTCAGGGGAAAATTTATTTTGCTTATTAAGTATTTTAATAATACGCCTATATAGCGTCAGATTTGTACAGGGGAATTTGCTGGTGTTGCTCTATATTATATATCGTTAAACTTTTTTCTCAGGACTTTCCATTTTCAGGCGCGTATCTCGCCAATATTATTTATTGGCGACAGCACACAATATACGCATAAAATGTTTTTTAATAAATGTTAGTTCTCATTGGTTTATTATCTATTTCTGAAGTATTATGAAAAAGATGTTACTGACAAGAAAAGACACCACGACTTGTTTAGAAAATGTGGTGGTAAAATGTTTTCAGTGGGAATATTCCGTTTGGCATCGATTATATCATTTTTGGCGACTTTATCACCTGCATCAGTGAAACGGAAAAGTACTTTTGCTTTTATTTACATTTACTTATTTAAAGGTAAATAATGAGGGACAAAGATTGAATAAAACTTTAAACTCTTAGAGATATATTTAAACCACAAAATAGTAAGCAGCAAAAAAAAATTATGGTTTATTAACGTCGTTCTAGACAGCAACATTAGGGCTATTAGCCACGAACCTTATAATTTTGAATCAAACTTAACGTGTACCAGGCCCATTGGACAATGGGTGTTTTGTGACATTAAGACTTGAGCTCGCGACTCGACATCAACAATCCCTACTATTGCCTCTATTTTATCAGGCATGTGCAATAAGAAAAATCACAACATTTTTAATATATCTTTCTTGTATTAATTACATTTGCACAAAAAGTGGTATTGATATGTATTGATTCAGGAATAATAAGCATATATATAAAGGGCATACTAGGCTCGAACCCATGACACACCGGCCACGAGTTCGTTACCTTGACCATGACTTACCATGACTCACCACACGGTCTGTGTGGAACCAAAACAGGATTTTAATTTGTAACCTCCTTTTTTCGAAAGATAGTATACAGTGGACACAATCCCAGTGCACAAAAATAACTTCGCGGGCATATTGGCGCCCTCGGGCACGGGGTTAAGGACTTCTGCTTTAAAGGAATGAAAATATCCCCTGATGGTCAAAGAAGTTATAATACTTGTTCTCACTGTCCTGACATTCAACTTTCTCCCATTCATATTTTTAATTGTCCTTCTATATTGGCTAAACTTCAGAACAGAGACCAAAACCCTACGGACCATCACTGGCGTAACGTACACCCCCGCAACCCCTGCATTGCAGGAGGGGGGTGCAGGTACTTTAGGTTACTGAAAGCTGGACTGACACATAGTACGTATTTGGGCTTGTGGTCCAAAACCTGAGTTTACAGGGGGCCCTAATATTCTCCGTTACGCCACTGCGGATCATCATCTGCTTTATCGTCAAAAGTCGTCGACATTGTAAGGATCGTTTTGAACGCCTTCGGTGCCATTTGATTTCTCTGCACTACGACAAGACAACAGCAATAGCAGCTTGCGAAAAATGTACATAAAATGCGATCCGTGATTCCAAATGAATCATTGTCGTAGTCGGACATCAGCATGGGTATAGGCGTTGTTTCGGGTAGTGGGATTTTCATTAAAAAGAAGAATGGTATTAGGATCTATAAGGGAAATCCTAACTACTGCTCAGTTTTTCGGGCAGAACTGTTAGCTATTGAAGAGGCTTTAAAATTTTGCTTTGCTGAGAGTGTCAATACAAATATTTGGATATTGAGCGATAGAGAGCCGAAGATCTATTTAGCATCTACCTGAATGGTGGAGGCATGGTGACAGAACGACAACGAGTTTTGTCCAGCTATTAAATAGCTTGAGTGCCAATGTTGAGATCTTTTTTCAGTTGGTTCCGTAACACTTGAATGTCTGCGGGATTGATATTGCAGACGGTTAGGCCCGTGAGGCAGCCATAAAATTTTTACACATGATGGTTGCCCTACCTTTTCAGAAATTGCTACCCAGGTCAAACAAGATTTTGGTTCCTCCTGGAGGCAGGCCCACGTACATTAGTGGTATGAAGGAAACCGCATCCTTGTGCTGCTTTGCTTGGGACAAGCAGTAGACGAGATGAAACTACTCTTCCTAGGGGCTTCGCAGTGGACATACTCGAGTTCAACGGCATGTGGCGGGTTTTAAAGTTTATCCTCCTTGTCCGAATTGCAATGTGACTTAAGCCACTCCTGCCAACATCTTTGCTTATATTGGTAGCCATAAGAGCCGACTGTACTCTTAATAAAGAGGTAAATAAAAGTTTGTAAAAATTTTTTTGCGCCGTATTGGCTTGGTATGAATTAAAGATGATTATTTAAGGAATTACTCGTACGCTATGTAACAACAAACATATTCACAAATCTTATGGGCGATATAGATGAATCTTATAGGAAAAATAATTCATAAAAAGTGCAGAATTTAACTTATGAAGTGATAATTTCTTTAGGGGCGTTTTTCTGGAGAGTGAACTTGAATGATGCGTTTTAAAAAGCCAAGCATTGTTACGCTCGGGTTTTGTAACGCTCGTAACAATGGATCGGAAATTTCCGTAACGATGTAAAGTCTTTCAAGACTTGTTATAAGTATGAAAACACATATTCTCAACAATTGGTATGTGTTGCGTTATCAAGAGCAACGTCTTGAAGGACTTTACAGGTTACGGAAAATTCTTCATGGCTAAGAGAATCTACATCTCTCAGAGATCTACAAAATGAGTTTAAAAGGTTATATCACAAAACAAACTTAAGACAATAACAGATATCTTCGCAAATTACATTTGCATAAAAAAGGAAATATAAATATATTTTTTGAACTGTCAAAGTTTACGTGCACATGCTCTAGATCTCGATGACAGTGTTATGCAACATGTAACTATATTACTTTTAACAGAAACTTGGATAAATAATGAAGAAAACATAGATGTTCCAAATTTTCATTGTGTGTATTTTTGAAATCCCAAGACACAATCACAGAACTGGTGGAGTTGCTATATATGAAAACAAGGGAGATGCGACAACTAATGTCACTTCAGAAATGGATGTAGCATCAAATACTACTGAATCATTTGGGTTTAATGAGTCATGCATCGCAGAAAAGGGACAAATCATTCTAATGGTTACTATTTATATTTTACCAAATTAAAGTGTAGAGAAAATTATCGAATTCATTCACAGAAATTTAGTTTTGCCTACTGTGAAACCGGATCAACTCTTCTGAACAAATTGCCTAGTATTTTAAGTGGGGATTTTGATGTAGATTTTTCAAAAGACAAATCAAAACCGTTAAAGATTTTTTAAAATCAAAATTAAATTTAACTATGTCAAATGATCCAAATGAAATCACGACAAAGTATGGAACAACGCTTGACGGTGTTTTTTTAGGTATTTAAATAATTTTGAACTTAAGTATTTATAACCTATTTCACCTACCATAAACCCCTATTGTTTCCTTCTTAGAATACAATTAATTCACAAATATGATTGTATATTCCGCAATATATATATATATTTTTGTGAGTACAAACATATGAAAAAATAATTTCATCTGACAATACTAATATCCCCTTGTTTTTTATTCACTACCTAATCCCTGAAATAACATTACAAAATTTGAAGTTATCACTTCTATCGTGTGGTCATAAGCACACACACTCTTTTTTTTTATATATCCATATCAATACATATCACGTACATAAAAGGGTTTTTAATTGTTGCAATAAAAATTAATGAATTAAGGGTTACCATATTTCCTATGACAGGTTATATGAAAAAAAAACTCATATATCCGTTTCATTAAATAACTTAGAATGGTTTGGATACTATAATTTTCTTAGTACAACCACATAAAAGAATGCCGTTCATAATTTCACGATTCTTATCTTCACGAGATAAGATTGATATCATTGCCATTACTCATTTAGAATTAAATTATGGTATTAATGAGTTAATTACCAAATTTAATTGAAAAGCATTTAAATACCATCTAATAATTTTTTTATCATTAAGAAAATTAATATGACTTAGAATTAGGTAGAAAATGATCTAAATACCTATGTTTCTTAATATCATTCGATTTCGATTATTAGTTTGATGAATATTCAAAGAAAAAAAATCGCTTGAGGGTATTACATGCACGAGTTATTTCCGCACAAACAATTCATAATTTTTTTTCTGTTTTGAAATATTGCGTTATAATTGGATCGATTACAGTTGAATGTACATACGTAGGACACTTCCCGACCTTGACCTCAAATTTGACCTCGAATGTTTCCTCAACTATGTTGGAAGGAAACTGCATTACAGTGTTAATTTTGGGATTTGACAGGTAGAAGTAAATAAATATCTAAAATATTTTTTAGTATATCACAATTCCCTTTCTTTTTTTTTTTGGTAACTGTGTTTTTAAGAATTTATATTTTTATCATTATTGATATTATTCTGTTTTAAAATTTTCGACTGATCTTAAACATGTTTAAAAAAATTTAGGTTGAAAGTTTAAAATCGTAAAATGTTTGTGACACCCCATTGTCTTAAAGGGGCTCATTTTTAAAACCCACACAACTCAAAATTTTTTTAAAAAATAAAGGAATTTGAAATTTTTTTTAGATTAATTCATTGTTTCATTTTCGAAAACGAATTAACAATGTTAGTTAAGCAAATTAATTAATTCATTAACATCGAAATTTGGTCTCCTTTCATTAATTAAGAATGCTATCAATTATGTCATATTGTAATGAAAATTTTAGTCATTTTTTTGTCGATTCCACATTTAACATGTTATATCAGGAGTCGGCATCCTTTTAGCTGTGGCGTGCCAAACCAATATACCAATACCATTCAGCGTGTTACGTAGTAAGATATTTTTTAAACACTTCGATTCCCGTGATAATGCATGCAGAGTTAAATAATTGAAGTCAAATATATAGATATATAGTTTTATAATATATTAATTTTGCATCATTTGAAGATATTTCTTAACAAAAAAATACACAGCATAAAATATAATTATTTCTTCAACAAAAATTTAAAAAAATTAAAACTGTAAATATATTAGACATTTTTAAACATATTTATTAAAATAAGAAACAGACAACATAAAATATTAGTATTTCCCTTCATTAAAGTTAAATAAAAAGATAAATAAAAATTTTAATGAGAACCCAGTGCTTGCACCACTCTTAATTTTATATCGCATAATCAGGCATATAATGTGTAACTCAATTTGACACGATTCTGAGCATTCAGTTGTTAAACAATTTCTTTGCGGTCTCGAAAAATTTTACATATGAGGAAAGATTTTTTTACTTGGATATGAAGAACCCAAAGCGGAAAGCAGAGTACATGCAATTTTCTCTCTTCAGACAATTAAATCTCTCCAGCAATGACATTCAATAATTTACGAAATAGCTGTAAGTTTATTTTTAGTTATCTTTCAGATTTTTTAGGATTCCGTAAATGTCTCTAATTTTGGCGGTGTTTGCTAAATAAGGAAATTTATCAACTTCCATCTATTAAAAAATAGACAAATTTGTAGACTAGTGTAGAGTGCAACAGAGAACTGTACCACGTGCCACGTATGGGCACACGTGCCATAGGTTGCCTACCCCTGTGTTAGATCATTATATATAAAAAACTTGATTTTAATCTGAAATACCAAAAGACTTTTCGAGAGCAAGGATTTAATAGTGAATGAAAAAGACCTCTTAAGTGGACTTGGTACCCTTTGAACAATTTTTTTAATTTACGTTTTTAAAAATTATATTTTAGCATTTCATATAATGTTTCTATTCAAGAAAATGATACGAGATGAAAATTTTCACATATTATTCACACAGTTTTCCCCTGCTGCAGTGGATCGATAAATGAGTATCAATTTTGCCTGGAGACTTAAACACTGGGGGCCTTGCTTCAGACTGACCACCTGATCGGGACATCTGCTCATGCACCTCAGGGGCTCAATGGTCACGTATACTGGGATTGGTATAGTAGGCTCTGGCCCTCATGGGCTGTTGCACCACTGACTTTGAGTTTTCACACAATTTTAAGTTAAAAAATTTTGAAGAAAATTTAAAAATTTTTCTTTTTCTGTAATTATTAATTTTTTTACTGTCTGAAACTTTTCGTAATATTCTCAAGGATATTCTAAAAACTTTTGAAATTGATTTTATAATAACTTAATTAGTTTTGGGAAAAAATAAAACGTTGATATGCATGCTAAAATTCAACGAAAGAGCCAATATCTCCTACATTTTAATTATTTTTTTTAAAAAAAGTATTCAGTTTTCAGAAAAATGGATAGCTAATTTTGTTACATGCTTTATATATAACACATAGGAAAAAATACAAGGGATTGGTAAATAATTGTGGAAGGAGTAGCATTTTGAATGCACTAATGTATCAAAAAACACAAACTGAGAAAAATCACTTTAAAGTTTATAATTCTGAATTATAATTATAATAAGCTTAAATAAACTTAAATACTACTTTTAGACATTAGTTATATATTTTTCTTTGAAATAGATGTATTTTCGTATTTTTACAACCCATACAATTTTATAAATGATCAATTTTTTTAGACATTATTAATTGAACAAGAAAATTTTTTCAAGAAAAATGTTAAGAAATATTTTTTTGTTGTCATGACAGAAATTTTTTTTTTAGTTTTTATCTTCACATAATATTGAAGTATTATATTTATATGAAAAACATTTGAAAAATTAGAACTAAAATTATGAAATTATTAATATGAAATACCTTAATAAAAAAATTTTACACGCACATATTTCACAAAGAAAGAAAAAATTACATTGTTGTAATGCCTCGGTATCATCCTGCTTTATATACTACACCTTCGTTTTTTGTATTTATTATTTCTCTTTTTAAAGTACCTTTTTTTTCATCAAAACGCATTTTTAGCTTTTTTTTTCTAAAAAGGAGGGGGGGGACGTGTTCGAATTGCTTAATTTGTTAATTTAAGTTTTTCAAAGGAAGTTTTCTCCAACTTCTAACACTTTCCGACATACAAAAGAGATGTATCAATCGAAAGATAATAATGCAAAGAATAAAATTAAACAAACAAAAAAAAAAAAACGATTGTTCGGTCATTTTGGGGTACTAAGTCTTGTTAACTGGATTCAACTGGCCACTTCGTTGAGTAAGTTGCTTACGTATTTTGTTTTTGTACGGTTATTCCTAGGTCATGTTTTAATTAAATGTCTTGTTGAATAACATATAACTATTGTCTAGATCAGGAATGGCAAACAAATGGCACACGACTTAATATTTTGTGTACGCCACCGATCAATACGGTCTACATTTTAGTTCAAAATCACAAAGTTCACGATGAAGTATTACGATCAAACATAAGTGATTGGTCGTGAATGCGGCAGGGAGTGAACTCGTTTGTTATTGTCTTGCCTTAGTTACGTCATGGACAACAATTGCTAATGACACGAAGTTTATCTACGCAGTGCATAGTAAATTTCGTTGACGTAACTATATTTTAAAGTTAATTTGTTACATTCACGATTTTGAACCGTTATTTAACATGGCTAGTTCAGCAAGAAGAAAAAAAAAAACCCCCAATAAGTGTTAGATAATAAGTGCAAAAGAGAATTTCAAACATGGACAGAAAAATAGGGCATGATTAGTAAAAGCAACAAAGTTATGTGTTTTATGTTCTGAAACAACAATTGTATGCAGAACATTGTCTGTATAACCGATTCCAGACACATTTAACTGTTCGACGAAGCTGGCTTATGCTATTTTAACCATTTTTTCATGCACCTATGCTTACGAGTCATTATTTTAAGAGATGAATAACATCAATGATTCCCTTAGAAACCGTTTGGCAGATGACTCCAATTTTTATGCATTCTGAGAAAAGTAACATCTTGCAATCTTAATATGAGTTATTTGACATCTAATCTGCAACAGTCACACAACTGTTACTCTAATTTGAATTACACGTGTAACTAAAATATTTACTACTATATAGTGAAAAATTTAATTTTTGTAGAGAGAGAGTTTTGATTTTTGTTAGTATTTAGTTTTATTATTTTCCCAATAATCACAAGTCAAAATTATTTGTGTGTGTGTGATGGCACGTCTCTATACCTCATTAAACATTTCTTTAGAAAAAATGGCACGTTGATTCATAAAGGTTCGCCATCCCTGGTCTAGATATTAATTTTGATTTCGTAAATGAAGAAATTTTAGGAATCAAAAGTAATAAAACAAATAAAATGTCATGCAATAAGGAATAAACAAATATTATAGTCAGAAGCCACGGAACCGTGACAGAGATTCAGGCAATCAGTGAACTGTATTGACAGAGAACCTTTCAATTATCTTTATTTTCTGAGATAATTAGAGTTAGCATTTCCTTCTCTTGTGATTGCTTTTAAATAAGGCGCAACTTTATTAATTGTATCTTCCGAGAAATGCGACACATCTTGAGGTTCTTGTGTGTTCGAGCTTAAAAAGATCAGTTTTCATGCTTACACAAATAAAAATTGACGTGTTTCTCGTGCATTAAAGGGACTCAAGTACTTATTTGTTTGAGATGTTAACCGTTATTTAAGTATTATTATTTAACGTGAAACAAAAAAAAAAGGAAGTACGGACATTATTGGGTTATATTTTGTATGTTAATTGTTAGTCAACATGAATTTCATTTCGTAACGTTAATTCATAAAAGAAGCTGCTGAAGGTTTTGATATGGTGTGCTTATTTTCTATGTTTGTATTCGGAATCTGGCAATGGTAATTTGTATTTTATATTAACTTTTGTGTTTTGTTGATCTTACCACGTGAATGCATTTCATTTGTTTGGCAGATTAAAACTTTCGTTATCTTTGTTTGACATGCTATTTCTTGTATCTTCTTTTCTTTGAATATTGTTTAGCGGTCCATATATTCTTCAGAAACTCTCTATGAAAACGGTATTTCCTTTTTAAGGGGGTTCACCCATGCGACGGCCTATTTTTTAAGCATTTTTAGGAAATTTTTTTGACGACTAGTAAAATGATAGAGCTTTACGTTTTTTATCATTTATTTATATGTATATTTAGAATATGTATGTAAGTTTTTAACCAAAAATATCCAATAGAACGTGAGTAATAGCGCTCTGAACACACCCTCCTCGAAAAAATGGAGGCTCTCACTTCCTCCACGATTCCGGCTGATTGGATTATCTAAAATAAAAATAAGTAATGGCGTTTTAATCTATAAGTTTAAATGCACCGAATGAACTATACTCAATCGAAAATATCAAAAATTGGATTTATCATATACCTCTGAAGAAAAAGTTTAGAATATCATGGGGTTTTTTTTGCTACGTTTTTGTTATAAAAAATAGAAATATTTTTGAATTTTGGAGTGATCGTAGTTCATACACACACACACGCACGCACACGTGCACACGCACACGTGCACACGCACACGTGCACACGCACACGCACACACTTGGTGCGTATATTTGTGCTGATCGGTCAAACTGTCCGATTAAAATAATGAAAATCTTAACTTAGCGCGCCGAACAGCTGCTCTTCTAACACCTGGTTCCTTATAACGACTTTGAATTTTTAAAAATCACTTTACTATCGTATTCTAGACATGTTAAGAAAACAATTTATGGAATTCTTTTTTTTTTTTGATTTTTCGAACTCACCTCATGGGCGAACCCTCTTAAAGCAGTCAGTGATATTAATCTTACCGAAAAAGGGGTCCACTGAAGATTATACCAAAAAAATTATGTACTAGAGCCTGGAGATAAACAATGAACCAGAGGAAAGTCGACTGCGGATTTTTTTATTATTTATTTATTACATATTAATACCATATCACGATGTAACGAGATGATTGGTGACGGACCTCGCATTCTGAAGTATTGTCAAGTGAAGGGAACAACGTGCGAGCTAGTACCCCACTCTCCAAAATTCTACATCACGCCAACTTGACAGGTTTTACATGCTTCTTATTTACATGCATGCGTCCTCACTACATGATGATCCTAGCCGTCCATCCGAAGTAATGTTTAGTGAGGCTGATTGCTGTGCTGTAGGGCCTGGGTTCGAATCACGGAGAAGGCATGGATGTTTGTAGACGAAGAGTGCCTTTGCGGCAGGGGGTACACTAATTAGCCACCGAGGCGCTAGTCCTCTCGTGAGGTTGATGGAAGGAGCAGAGAAGTGGGAGGTCCCTGATTTCCCCCAGGGTGTTCTCCCTCAAAATTGGGGTAGATACAAGCAAATCGTGCTGTCACCTGTATGGCACTCAAAGCTATCGCTAACGATAGGCGTTCAAGTTAGCCCTTTGCCATGATGAATTTCGTGGGCCTCGACCTGACCTTTGGATCTGTCAGATGGCATTACTAACAACATGATGAGTCTTTTGTGGCACCAGGACTCAGACTCCTCTATTGTTGTTGTTGAATAAATGTAAATGATTAGACTTCAATTCTTTTTTTTAAACAAAGGGTAAAAAAACTCCTCGATAGATTAAAAAAGAACATTATAGAATTTTATGGAATACAATGATATTCTTTATTATGTAACGTTACTGATGGAATCAACAATAAAACTCAAATTCGGAAATACAGTAGTACAGTGTTTCTCAAACTGTGGTTTGAGTTTTTTGGTTTTTCTCAAACTGTGTCTCACTCAGTGTTTCTCAAACACGCCCCCCTCGGGGGGCGATAACTCAATGGGGGGCGAGCATACTGAAAAGTCGAAAACAAAAGATTATTTAAGAAAATAATTAATTTTTATGGAAAGAGTAAACAAACAAAATGCATTCTGACATGATTCAAAATAAAATACACGTTTACACTCATATAATACAGTTATAAATGTATCAGTACTGCCCAATGTATTTTATAGTTAATTTAACAGTACTAAGTGAAGAGAACAAGTTTAAAAATTGCCAGTAACCTTATGAACTTATCATATATAAATTTATATCCAAAAATGAATATTTATCTTGATAATTAGTTCGGTTTATAGATAATTCCTTAACTATCGATTAAAAGTACAAATCCTCTGAAATAAGTAAATCCTTCGCAGACATTGTCAAGGTCCTTTTATTGTATTCCAAAACCTTCGGAATAATTTTAAGCATAGCAGTGCATGGATAAGATCGTACTTCCTTTAGACGTATATATACGTCTGGTGAAATTATCGCTTCGGTTAAGTGGAACGTTTATATACGTCGGTGGCACTTAAGTGTTGTAGCTTTAGCGTCAGTATATTATGACTGAAATCAATACATTGTTATTGTATGGAGATGGAAATTATGATTGAATACTGGGTCGCAAATAGAGAAAGTTTGAGAAGCACTGCATTAGTATGATAAGTGTATGTAAACATTATTAAAATAAGTGATGCTTAATATTCCCTCTGTCTCATAGTATCAATAGCAACTGAATATTCAAACTGATAGTGAATGTAGCTGCTTGTTTTGATACATCTCTCATTCAGTTTTTTGGTTAACCTAATTTTTACGAATTATATAACTATTTTTATAATTTCATCCTCTGATTGAAATCCATTGTTTTACTTCCGTCGAACATTAACCCATTTTAAAAATAAATAGGAAAAGAAAGTTTTCAAGCAATGATCGAGTTGCGATTGTCCAGTTCTTGATGCACGAAAAGAATAATGAAAAATTGTAGAAAGGTACAATTGGCTCAATTCATAAAGTCACATGATAAAAACAAACACGTGTTTTCCATTGAATTCAAAACAAACAGTAAACTAATTGTACTTGTTGTTCGATTTGTAAAACTCAGATAAAATTTCATGCATTTTTTATACATATGTACTTTTTATGAGAAAGTTTCTGCAAAGAGCAAAACTCCGCAACACCGGAGCGCGTGAATTGATTAGAAGGAAACACAAGATAGTTTTCATCGTGTGACTATGACGTCGCATGAGTTTTTTAATTGAATCGCTAAAATCACGCGGCTATCACTATCATATGACTATGACGTCACATGAATTGAGCCCATTGCGTTAGCTGCTAACCATTTTAAAAGCAACAAAATGATCATACTCAAGAATTCGAAAAGGAGCTTCCGAAAATAGCTGTCAAGGTGAATCTTACGCTAATGTTGATTCTACGAAAAAACAAAACTATGAATTTAAAGGCAAAGATTATGAAGTAAAACTGAAACATATTCCTCTTAGTAGACGAGGCACTATAAGATCAAGAGGTCATGCCATCGAATTGCCCAAATCTACATTATTCCAAAGTTTGAGAAGAGGAAATTTCATAAAAACGATTTTCGAGCATCATCAAACAATGGTTCCAATAATTTTAAACTTACGCATATAGGAAAAACAAAGCTTCTCCCTGTCAAAGGATCCTACCTAGAAATTCAAAGTACAGTAACGAAATGCTCTAGAAATCGAAGAACCGCCGAAAAATTGGAATTCAATCAAGTTTTTTGATACTAAATATTGCATTATGTGTTCATTTCCTTTTGCTACTATCATTACGGAGCAAATTGGATTCATCATTTGCTACTATTATGGAACAGAAGGGGTTTCTTTCTTTTTACTAGACTCTCGGCATTGAGCTAAAACGTAGACATTTTCTAAATCTTTGGTAGTAGGAACCATGTGAGCAAGATATGTATAATATATATCTTGTACGATGAAGCGCGTTTTGTATATATTATAAATGAATAGTATTTATTAAAAGATATACACTGACGAAAAAAATCCCAACACCACGAAAAACTTGTGTTAGATAAACGAAATTTGGTAGGCGTGTTGGTACATCTGAAAAGATGACATCGATTTAAATTTCACGCCTCGAGCTTAAGTGGGGCCTAGTAACGCCAATCAGAATTTGCAAATCCCAGAGTTGCTGTAAATGCGTTATTTATCTGTGAAATTTGACGCATTGATTTGATGTTAGCCGATAATTCCTTTAAGAAGACGAAGAAGCCATTACCAACAGCTCACCGACTTTGAACGAGGTCGTATAATAGAGTTACGAGAAGGTGGATTTTCTTTCCGCTATGTTACAGAAAGACTTGGCCGGAATGTATCCATTGCGCATTATTGTTGGGAGCAGTGGTGGGATGACACTGTCTCCAGAAGACCGAGTTCCAGGTGGCCACGTGGCATTACTGAGAGGGAGGACCGCCGTATTCGGCGTGCGGCTGTGGCGCATCATATTGCGTCTGTGGCAGAAAATGGAGCTACAGCTGGCACAACAGTTGTAACGAACTGTTAGAAATCGGATACTTCAAGGGAAGCTTCAGGCCAGGCCCCCTGTAGCGTGTATTACACTGACTACAAGCCATTGCCATTTGCGACGCCAGTCATATCAAGCCAGAGCTCATTGGAGGACGGAGTGGAGATTTGCGGTGTTTTCTGATGAAAACAGGTTCTGCCTTGGTGCCAGTGATGGCAGCGTGTTAATCAGAAGGAGGTCAAGGGAATGCCTGCAACCAAACTGTCTACGGCCTAGATACACTGAACCTACCCCTGGTCTGGGGAGCAATTTCCTATATGACAGAAGGAGCACTCTCGTGTTTATCCCAAACACATTGACCTCAAATTTGTACGTCAGTCTGGTAATTCAACCTTTTGTGCTGCAATTTATGAGCAACATACATGGGAAAGTTTTCCAACAGGACAACGCTCGCCTTCACACCGCTGTTGTAATGCAACGTGCTCTACAGAGTGTTGAAATGTTGCCTTGGCCTGCGAGATCACCAGATCTGTCTCCAATTGAGAACGTATGAGATAAAATTGAACAACAACTACAGCCAGCACTAACCGTCCGAGTATTGACACAGCAAGTACAACAAGCATGGTACTCCATACCACAAAGTGACATTCGACACCTGTAGGACACAATGCATGCACGCTAGCAGGTTTACATTCAAAATTCTGAAGGTTACACCGGCTTTTAATGTAACAGCTTTTCACATTTTAAATTCATTTTCGTGAGCTTAAATTAACGTGCGATCTTGAAACTTCAATGAATTAAACATGTTAACTAGACAATTGCATTTTCCAAATTTCCTTTCTCTACAATAATTTTTTCTTGGTGTTGGGATTTTTTCCCCATCAGAGTAGTTATTAATCATGGATAGCCTGAACTAGAATCGAATTTCTGAATTTTTTCATATCCATAAGCAATTTTTCACTTCATTTGATTACCTTTTTCAAAAAATCACAAACTAAGAAACAAAAAAAAATGATACATTGATTAATAATAATATTAAAAATGAGGGAGTAATTTATTTTTTTAATCGATTTCACTTTTCACCCGGTATGAGCATGTTTCTTGTAATAACCAAAGATGTTCTAGAAATTAACGAATTCATATTTTTTTCAAGCAAATGCTAGCAAAGAGACGATTGATAAATTCGCTTAAAATTCTTGAAATTTCTTCCATTGATTTTTTAAATTTCTATTCCGTATTCAAACTTATGTATCAGAATGCATTAATCATTAATTAATAATAGAAAATTGAAATTAATTATGACTTTTGGTACTGCAGTTTTGTCATTATATAGCTTAATGTTGTATTAGCTGTTAAAAAAATATAATCGCATCTTTATTCCAAAGGAGTGGAGTTAATTATCAAATAGTTACAAAAAAAAAAAAAAAAAAAGAAAACTGAAGACATTATTTGAATGCATTGCAAAATGATTATAATTTGAGTAATTACCTAAAAAAGATTTGTGATAAGGATAGGGAATGGGAAAATAATAGGCGATAGTAATCTAATTTAAACATAAGAGACGTACAAATGTCAATGGAATTATAGAGACAAGCACTTAAGTAATTGTTTTAAATAATATATATTATTTTTGTCTGTAAACATTTGGTGTCGTGTTTTATTCACGGTCAATAATTCACTTCCCTTTTCTTCTTTCAATGTGAAATCGGTTCTATAGAGTGTTTTTTTTCCAGGTATAGAAGTTTAAGTTGGCATTACTTTCCAAGATGGCGACCGATTTAACAGCTGTCAAGTGATTTATTCTCAGTTTGGTTTGGCAATTCATCAAAACGATCATCAAGCAAGGCGTAGATTCGTCGAATGGGCCCAAAAACGAGATTGCCGTTGTTCCCGATTTTTATAAGCGAATTTTGTTTAGCGATGAAGCGCACTTCTGGTTGAATGGCTACGTCAACAAACAAAACTGCCGCATTTGAGTGAAGCTAATCCCACAAGTGTATGTCGAAACAGCGTTACATCCAGAAAACTGACTGTTTGGTGCGCTTTATGGGCTGGTGGAATCCTTCTTCAAAAACGATGAAGGCCACAACGTTACAGTCAATGGTGATCGGTATAGAGCCATGATTACTAACTTTTTCATTCCTGAATTGAACAATCATGATGTCCAGGAGCTGTGGTTCCAACAAGACGGCGCAACATGTCACACAGCTCGTGCCACAATCGATTTATTGAAAGACATGTTTGGTGACCGCCTAATTTCACGTTTTGGGCCTGTGAATTGGCCTCCAAGATCTTGTGATTTAACACCGCTAGACTATTTTCTGTGGGGCTATGTAAAGTCATTGGTCTATGAGGATAAGCCACAAACGCTTGACCATTCGGAAGACAACATTCGCCGTGTTATTGCCGATATACGGCCACAAATGTTGGAAAAAGTCATCGAAAATTGGACGTCCAGATTCGACTACATACGAGCCAGCCGTGGCAGTCCTATGCCAGAAATCATATTTAAAATGTAATGCCACAAGAGTATCTTTCGAATAAAAAAAAATTCATGTCAATCGAATGATACATCGTTGTTTTATTGCAATTTAAAGTTCTATACCTCTAAAAAACACACCCTTTACTAAGGACAAAATGCGTTTTAAAAATTATGAGCTCCTTACATTTAAAATTGTAATAAGCAATTTAATATTTTATTTTATAATACAAATTTAAGCTTTTCTAAACCTTTTTGTTATTTAGTTTTATAACATTTTTGCTTTGTTCTATATTTGTGTTAAGAAAAAGATATAATTCCATGCTTTATTTTAAAGAAATGAAAATAATTATCACAGACAAATAGCAGGATAAAAAAAACACGTTGTTTAAATGTATCGCAAAATTATGTTTTACATGATATTTGCTAAAAAGAATGAATTAACAACAAATGATAAAATAATTATCAAGTCAAAAGTACACAATAATTGATACCAATCTAAAAGCAACTCTACACAGCATCCAGTACTAATTATTTTAAACAGTAAAAAGTAATATCGTATTTAAGCAATTACTGTTGGATTTTGCTCACAATAAAACATTTAGTTTCATCTTGCCTTTTTATTTATTTTTAGCCTACAAAGGAAGAATGTATTTGAAGAGGAAAGAGAGAGAGAGAGAGAGAGAGAAAAGTGAGAGAGAGAAAGAGAGAGGGGGGAATAGAGAGAGAAAGAGAAAGGGAGAGAAAAAGGGAAAGGGATAGAGAGCATGTTACGAAGGTCGAATGTAGGCATTCGAAAAGAGGAGAGAGAAAGCAAGACAGAGAGAAAAAAGAAAAAGTGTGAGAAGGGAAGGAGAAGATAAAGCCCGGGAAAGAGACGACACGTGCTGATTCATGTGAAGCAGGTATTTCCTTGAATTTTTAATCGAAAGTATACGTTGAAAAGAATTAATAACCCTTATAATTAAAAATTTCCTTCTAAGACCTCAATTCTATTGGCTGCAAAAATTTTATTCGCTCTTGTTTTACCTCGTATCTATGCATTTTGCATTTCAATAAAGTGCATCAACGAATAAAATCTTAAATTAATAGTACGAACTCTTAAGGCATACTGATATCCATTTTACTATAAATCACCTATTCACTGCGGCTTGCACTATTCTTATATTAAAACGTGATATGACTTCTAAAGGAGTCATTTATATGTCAATACTAAGTCCCCAGAAGTTACGATCAGTTAAAGGAACAAACTTCGCATTCGTAGTATTGATATTTGAGCGATAACTGACATGAATAGTGAAAAACTATTACTAAGTCCTTCACCACGGTCTGTTGCCGATACGATTATGCCCAATCATCATTTCCTAGCAGATCGTGCATGCACAATTAGCTAACGACCTCCCCATCCTTGCGTTCTCATCTTGCAATAATCTCTGTCTAGTTAAGTTTCACTTTTTCTTTTTTCCTTTAAACTCCATTCCCACCCGCCGATCCACTCAGCTGTTTGTAGCAGCAATGGCTGGCGGGGAATTCTGACAGAGAAAAACAAGCAACAAAGGGATTACGTATCGTCCTTGACATCGCGGGCAGGGAGGACGTCGTTGTTTTATAGTCCTCCCCCCTTTCTAAATGCCGGTTCTGTAACTTAATTTTTACATCGCCCTCCTTTCCCCCACCTTTCTCTCTTCCACATTTTCTTCGAAAGGGTTATCGGAAAGCGAAATGCCTATTTCGAATTCTGCTCACGCCGGACACAACACACGTTTTGATACGGGATAGTCTCAGTTTCGGTGGAGTCTTTGGGAATTCCCAGGTGTGTGTGCCATTTGTGCTGTTTTCCCACAGATGTTTTCTATGTGACAGTTCTGCTTCCTTTGTTAGATCGGATGTTGACTGCGAAACTATTTTTGAACTTTTATTAATGACATCCTGGAAGCATTGCAACAGTGGAAAGTGCTCCTAAGGTATTACTTATTTTAACCTCTCATTCTAAAAGACCCTTACATAAGAAAAACCATTGACGTTTGACAAAAAGTCGTTTTACTGTTGAACTTGGAGGGATTCCCCGCTCTTTATCTATAATGGCCTTCAGAAAATTTCTTGGTGAACTTCTATGCACTATGTTTAATTCATGAGTTGAAGCCGCGAAAGTGTGATTTCCCATTAGTGTCGCATTATTATGTCAGATTTGTCACTGTTTGCTTATAATCTCAGTAAATTCCTTGATGCACTTTGATATTGAATATTCTTTTTTCACTGCTTAGTGTCAGATGTCTGACATTTGCTGAAGTGTTTTGATAGTTGTGTGTGTGTGCATCAAATTTTGATCAATAGGGCATTCACTTTTAGTTTATTGAGAGACTTCAGACCTCAATTGATGACAACATTTCATGTATTCTGATTTATCAGCTGCTAATATTATTTTTGCGAGACGTGCTAATGAGTCGCAAAACTTATACCATCGAATCTTATTAGCGAAGTCATCACACTAACGCTAAAATAATCTAGCATTGTTGTTTGACAGATGAAACGCATTCATCTGTATTAAATGCTTCTATCTTTGTGCATTAATTAATAGTCTGACTGCAATATATCTTCAATAACGATATTAAGGCAGTCTGACAGTGTGGTGAAAGTTTTATTTTAATCTTGAACTCTAGTCAACAGTAAAAAATAGAACATAGGTGCTTAAGTGCTCGAAGAAGACTGACTTACTCAACAGTGATGCTCCAGAAAGTTCAACAGCTTTAAAAGAGCATATATTTATTTTTCTGCAAGACATATTTCAGAATACCACAATTGAATTTGAAAAAAAAGATATTACACAATGCTTTTACAATCTTCTGTATGTTTGAATCTTCAAGAGAGTCTAGTGATGCATTTTAAAATCTTCTGTGTGTGTTTTTGTGTATTATTCATCGCTTCAGTTGAGCCAAAGGCAAAACTGGATTACGAAACCCGATTTGCCTTGGCTCAAGCTCATTATGAGCGCGTGTTGTGGAAAGTGATGTGTGGTGTACCTCAACCGCGTGTGTTTCGACTGGAAACTACAGAACTGAGAGTTGTGCCTCCAGCAACGATACTCCACCGATGTGGTGATTCCACAGGTTGTTGCGACTTTTCAACAGAGAAGTGTGTGGCCAAAACCAAGGAACAAGTGAAATTATTCTTTTTTGTGAAACCTCGCTTGGGAAGATTTATGAAAAGGAATGGAAGAAACAGAGTGAAAAAGTTTGTTTTCACCAACCATACCGAATGTCATTGTGTTGATATACGTAATATACCGAGATAAAATAAGTGTGGCTTAGATTTTTTTAAAAACAAAGATGTTCTAATCTAGGATTTAAGTAATACTTTTTTTGCTCTTCAATGCTGCTCTGGATGAGATTAAGAATTGCTCGGGCATTTAAGTATGTGCCAAAGTGTGTGTAAAGTCTGTTTGTGTGTGTCCACCAATGCCATGTGTTGATAGGATTCTGATATTTGAAGTATTCTAAAATAAAATAAGTTTGAATTCCATCTTTTTAATAAGAAAATACTTTAATTTGCTCCTTGAGTAATATTTTTCTTTTATTTTGACAGCATTTTTTAGTAGATGAGAAATAGCGAGAAGTATAACATTAATGAAATTTTGTGTCAATGACAAGGATTCATTAAACTGAAAGTGTGTATTTATTAATCGTAATGAATACTATCGTATACTATATTTTAAATATTGCACAAATAAATGTGTATAGTTTTTTTTGAAGAAGTTTGTAACTTATTTTTAGGTAAGACTTTTTTTATTGTTTGTCAAGTGATTTTTGTTACTTTTAGAACTGATTTTCGTTACAAGAGAAATTGTATAAACGTGATTTGATGATTTTTTTTGAAATTCGTGACAATGCTTTATGAAAGTGAAAATATGGATATTTAATGCAACACGAAACATACTGAACGCTATTGTGCTGATATCTGAACAATATATTTTCTTCTTAAAACTAAACTAACTTATGTTTTTCTTTTTAATTATGTTTTAATTTATATCTTAGGAATGATTTTTATACTTCTAAACGTTATTTTTGTGGATGAAAAATATGAGAAAGTATTAAGTAATCAGTATCAATGTTTTCAGGTTAAATATTGATTTGAAATGAGACAAATCATTTAATGTGTGAACTGTGAAGTATTGCTGAACATAAAATTAAGTTTTTAATGATCAAATATATATAAAGTATTTTTCAAAATGATGCTTGCATAAAAGTAATTTTATTTACGCAAATTTTACTCTTATTGAAGGAAACAAACTTTAAATGTAATTTTTATAGTTATTTATAGTTACCTTCCATATGAAATATATGAAGATATTATAAAACGTGAAATGATCATCAAAATGATTTTAAGAACTAAAAAAGATGAAAATTATTTTGTATTAAACATGTATAAGATGTGTGTTTTATGGTATCCGGTGCTTTCAGAAAAAATATAAAATGTTTGTGAAGGAATACAATTGAATAAATATATCTAATAAGATGAGCTCAGTTGTATATGATTTTGCTATATTAATTAAATTAAACAAAAGTTTAAATTATTAAATTGCCATAAAAGTTTTAAATTTTTTTTTTATTTTCTTCAGAATATTGCGTAGTGAATAAAGCATATATATTAAATAAAAACTCTTTTATTTAATTTCTTAAATGTAAGATAATTTTTAAAAAAAATTCAAAATGTTCTTTGTTTAATATTTTATCTATTGATTCAGTTTTTCTCAATAAATTATTTTTAAAATCTCATGAAAATGCAATCTATTTTTCTCTGATATAAAGTCAATTTCTAAGCAAAAAGTGCTTTTGAACCAGAATTTAATTTTTGTCAAAATTCTCCCACCATGTTGTTTTATTATTAATTTAAGCTCCTTCAATGAATTTAGATATCTAAATTATGAGTAGTATACACAATGTAAGTATAATAATCATATACTCTGAATAAAAATTGAGAATCACGGGGCACACATTTTAAAAACATACAAAAGAGACAGAGAGAAATATAGAAAAATGTGCTTAAAAATGTCACTGTACTTTGATATACTTTAGAAGTTTTGGCTATGTGAGGATTGTTTAAAATAATGCAATTGTGCTAGACATTTATTTTTTTGTTAGTGCTGAACTAATTTATGGATACTTTTGAATTGGGTAAACATAATAAGCTCATAAGCTAAAATTCACGATATTTGAATCCGAGCATGAATTACAGATAAATGTTTTGTCAAAAACATTGAAATTCAGAACAGTTCCTTGACTAGCTTAGTCAAAATAAAAATATTAAATTCGATTTAAAAAGTGTATTTATTAAAAAAACTTTTTGTTTTTTTGTGAGAAGATATTGATTGTTACATTTTAATTTAATTTCTGTGAAATTCTTCATTTAAGTTAACCCATGAATTTTGTAAGGATTATTGCAATTATAATTTTGTATTTTTTACAAAAGTGTTTAAAATTTCTGTAATAACAGTTTTAATTCTTTTTAATTGTAACTTTTTAAACAAAAATAAAATTTTTTTTATTCCTAAGTTATTGGATCTTTATGTATTTAAATTATTTATTACTTCATTCATTGTGTTTATGTATAAATTATGTGTGAAATGAATTATTTGTGAGAACTAGCATTATTTATAACATTGCTATATAAAAATTTGTAAGTACTTTATCACATGAAAAATTTATTGCTGGATCGCAATTTATTTCTGAAGGCATTTACTTTTTATTTAAATTTATCGAATACTTTATTGCTCCTGAATTTGTTTCCCAAATTGTTATACTGAAAATTTTACAAAAGCATAAATTCTATCCCCTCATTATAAAGTTAGAAAAAGAATCTCAAAAGAAGAGAAATACAGAAGGAAGTAAAACAAAATAAAAAAAAAAACACTAAACAATTTAAAGAATATTTTGTGGCAACCATCCATTTCTAAGATGATTTTATGCTACATTCATTTTGACAGTTTTCGCAAATTAAATAACAGAAGAAATTCTGAGTCATTTTCTTATTGAAAAAAAATGGCTCAATATTAACATTTTATGTTATTAATAACGCATCTTCTCATACATTATATATAGTTCTTTTCAAAATTTAAATATAGAATACATGTGCTATTTTCCTCCCATTTCAAATGGAAAGTTAGAAATGCATGAAATACATATTTTGAAGATGAAAGAAAAAATATAAATGATAGAAATCTTAAAGTTTTTAATTTTTGAAACTTATATGATGTTTTCTTAGGGCTGCGGTAGCCCAGTGGGTCAAGATACAGGATCATGGCAGGCACGTCATGAGTTCGAGCCCAGTACCACTAAAGACCCGCCGTGTAGGGCAGCGATGCACGCTAAATCTGTCGAGAGCGGAAACGTCCCCCCTTTGATGTGGTGGGGTAGTTAGGAGAGGGGGGTGCCAGCTCAGGTGTCGTCCACGTCACTTGACCATGGTTCAAAATTACGTGGTCCGTCGCCAAAAGCTCTCGTGTAGCTGAACAGTGCGACGTTAATATTCACTCACTCACTATATGTTTTTTTGGTACAATTTTTGAATATTATCTCTAATCGAATGTACTATAAAATATATATATTCAAGAGAAAAAATACACACACACACTGAGTTTCATATTTTATTAGACGCACAGACATGGCATTTACCATCATTTACAAATGCTATAACCAACAAAAACTCGATTGCGAGATATATTCCAATAATAAATATTACAATATAGATTTATCTACTTTATGTAAGATCATGGAATAGTCACGTGTTGTAAGTAGTAAAGGTGGCAGAAAAAGCAAAAATGTGAATGTACTTTGTTTTTCTTTTTATTTTCAGAAAGCTATTTACAAATGAATGAAAACTTCAGAACAAGCAAATTGTTCAGTTCTTTTTAACCATACATACAGTTTAATATTCGAGCTTTCTTTCTTTATGCTTACTAAAAGATTGAGGTTCTCAAAGCTCTCTGTGATAAAGAGTTTGAAATATTATCTTTAAAAGTGACTCATACCGCAAGTAAATTGAAAGTTAGTCACAAAAATATACACAAATCATTATTAATAAAGAAAAATTGTAATAGATGAAAAGTATATCTGAATTTAGCTTTTAATAATGAAGCATACAATTTAATAAATTAATCAAAATATATAAAAATAGAAAAAAAACTTCATTTTGTTTTTAAATCAATAAATGGGGAATCAAAGAATTCGACATCTAAAAAAAATTCACTAAAGGAAATATTTTGCATAAATTTAAAAAACCACTAAGCAGAATCCCCATATAGTGAAGTTGCTACAATAATTAAATAATTAGGCAATTAATAATCAAAAAATAATTAAACTAAATAAAAATGTTTTCTTTTAAATAATTATCATGCATTCGAAATAATTAGAACTAAGTTTAAAAATTACCCATTTTGACTGTGTTGAAGAGGTTCATTCGAGACATTTTTTACAAACTGAATATTTTTTAAAAATAACCATTTTAAGTGGATATAGTTTCAGTACATGACATGTTTTCATTTAATAATTTTTCTTGTTTTAATTTTTCAAAATTTTCATGAAGAAATTTTTATTTAAATTCATGAACGAAATTTTTATCACATAAATAATAATACCAACAGTTAAAAAAATCAATGCTTAATAACCTTTTTAAAAAATAAAGACACAATTCCAAATACTGTTGCATTGAAAAAATGCAACAGTATTTGGAATTGTGTCCTTTATAAGCTATTTATATAATTTGTGGGAAATATAAGCCAATAACAATATCTAAAAGAAATCTAGATAGTAATAAAAATAACAGCAATAACAAACAGAAAATTGAAAGAACGTGACCAACAAATCAAAAAGTTCAAACGATATTATAACCTCTTGTCATTGACGTCAGACGTGTCAAGAAAGGACATTGGTCGCAAAAAGTGATAAATGTGATTCTAAGACTGAAGATAATATACTCTACAGAATTTTTGAAAATTAATAATAGGATGTCGGGTTAGAGGTTGACGTGTTCTAGTGGTTTGCGCTACTAAATCAGTATTTATTGCAATATTTTAAGAATGCTTTAGGCCGAAAGAAATGTATGTTTTATATAATCTGTTTTTGCAACTCGGCAGGTGGTACTACATAGGAAAATTTAAGGAAAAACACTACGATATGTTGCCAATTGTATCAAATTAGATGGTAGAAAATATTTTTTTAATAATTTTCATCCTTCTTTCGCAAAATCTGACTTGTTTGTTTTTTCAAAACACAATGTTTTTTTTTGTTCCAATTTTCAATATAAAAATTTTTAGTTTCCACTCACTTTAAAAAAAAAATTTTTTTAAAGAATTTTGGCGTTAAAGTATCTGTGGTATACATATATAATTAAAATATGCTATTTTTTAAAAAAACTATATTTCATTCTAAATACATGAAATTATTTATTACATTATACATATATCGTCCTGTATTTAAAACTTTTAATTTTGCAATCAAGAGTTTTAAAATCTTTTTTAAAATATCAAATCTATTATTTAGATTAACAAATTTAGATTGAAATATATAATTAAAAATTAGCAAGTTTAATTAATAGTATTTAAACTAACCCTCCAAATTTGTTTTGAAAAAAAGGTGTATTTACATTTATTTTATCTTTTTCAATATGACATTTAAAGAAATGGATCCAATGAACAAATCATATTAATATTAAAATTTTGTAAAATTTAACAGTGTGTATAAATAAAAAAAGCGGAAATTTTTTAAAAGAAAAATTTAAAAAACATTATAAGATAGAGAGCTTTGAGGAACTTCATCTTACGAATTGACAGTCATTCAATATATAAAATATTTTTCACTTCTATAAGTAATCCCTATTTCAACGGGTAATCATGAAATTTGGTCCCGCGCCTAATAGACTTTACATTTTTCAGAAACTTTCTCTTTTATTCTGAGTAAAAGCACAACTGGCATAGAACAGAAAAGCTCGGTGGCATGTTTTGCTTATAAAAATAATTATAGATGCGTACAACGTATTTTTTCTTAGTAATTCTTTCTTCTCTTCCATTGAAAAAAATCGCTTATTACGAGAAATTATAGTAACAGATTGAGAACATATGAAATTTTAATGTTCACATTAACAACTAATTTTATCATAATCAAAAAATTGTAAAAATTATTTTATATTCCTAGATTATAAAAATCAGATTTCGTTAATTTAGAACGAGATTCAATGTTTTAAAATTAAAATAAATCAATTTAAAATTAAATTTAATTCCAGCATTATTTTATGAGGGTTTTTAGGATCATTATTTTTGAGCATTTATATTTAGTTACTAATAATTGGTTACTGTTAAATGATAGAAAAAATCGTTTGGATAAGGAATATCAATTCATATGTTTATACTTATATTTTTGAAAATTATTTTGACAGGTGATAAATGTGTGCGAACATTTTAATTTCAAAAAGACAGCTTGTCATTGGAATTAGTAATTATAAATTTAATGCTATAAAAATTGTTATGCTTATTATATTCATTAAAACATTTTGAGGAAATGTTTCATCCTCTTCCTATGCACAAAGAACAAATAAATAATAATACTATCTACTACAATAAGAAGACTATCGTTTTTATTGCTACAAATTAAAAGATAGTGTAATCTAAGTAAAATTTTCAAACTTAAAGGTTTAATATATGCACCTTAAAAATAAACAGAAGTTTTCTAAAATATCAAAAATGGGAGCATAATATAGCTAACAATATATTTTACTAACAAAATATTATATTAAAAAAGAGGAAACAGTTGTAAAAATTAAACGTGAATATGAGTTTTAAAAAATAAACGAAAGAGAAACAAAAAAGAGTTAAACATAAATCATTTGTGTGTGTGTGTGAGTCATGTACGGTCAAATATGTTATTTTTTTCAATTAAGTATAAAATCAGATTTATTTCGATTCATTTTGTACAGATAAAAAATGAGAGATATCAGAACAACTCTGCTCATATTTAATCATTTTGCATTGCTTTTTAAATATTTTAAAGTAAGTTCACGTAAATAACAGGAACTTTATTGCTGATACTTTTACAAAATATTTAATCAATTAATAATATCAGATGGAATATGTATAACTGATTTTTGATTCGGTAAGGATGTGTGTGTTGAGAAGTTCCTTGCATCCAGTATTTCTAAATTTGAAAAGTATTTCTTTTTGATAAATTCTGCTCTATGCCAGTAGCTTTAGCATGATTCTGCCTAATATAATATAGGTATCAAAATACTGCTTATTTTAGAATCATTAATAGTTAGAATGGATGGAGGGATTTTGTAAGCAGTTTCTTTAAACTATATTAAGCATTAATTAATCCTCTTACCTATTTTGTTTATATAAGTAATTCCTATTTTACTTTAGAATAAATAGTTTCTGCTCCTAACTTATATAAGATATTTATAATTTTCCTTTCAACATGTTAGAAGTTTCTGCACGTGATGCAATTATCATTTATATTCATAAGAATTTACGCTTTTTTTTAAAATAGTATCTGTGGTTCAAAGAATGAGTCAGATGTAATATAGCCTTTTGAACTTTATTAACTTTTAATTATATCAACATAATATATGTATCGACAATATATTGTAGAACAAATAAAAATAATAAAATATTTTAAAATAAACATTTTTTTAAGATATTGGATGTGCTAGATTTAACTTAAATTTTCTATAGAATAATTATAGAATTAATATAATCGTAAATGTGCTTAGGATATCATTTGTGGATACATTTAATGTGATGCACACTTACTAGATATATCTAAAAATTACCGTTCAAGATGTTTCAAATCTCTATCAAATGGGCATGCAATATTTTCACACAATATTAATAAACGTTTCATGATTTTCCAATTCATTTCCCCTATCTACAAATGCTTGCATAGCATGATACCGTTGCTCGTTAATTTCATACTTGACAACGTAAGTTCATGACTAGCATTTTGCTGTTTAAACTCGTTCAATAATTTTATTTCTGAGTTTTAAGCACGTTGTTGATTTGTTGACAGATGTAATAATATTTTTAAACTTTTCCTTTCTGCACTCTTCAATGATTTCTAAGGGTCTTTTTATTGTTAATTTCATAAAATGCACGTGATTTCAAACAAAAAGTTCTGTGAAATAAGAATGGAAACAACAAAAAGGAAGAGAATAATTCCAATGGATTTAAAATCTATCAAATTTTCAGATAGATAGCCTAAATATTTCTCGAAACATTATGTTGTTGTAGTCTAATAATTACGATGTTATGCCATTTTTAGACACATGAGATATTTTAGTCGCAAACTTTTATATATGTATAGCACTTAAGTTAATCTGTTTTGAAACAAACATGATATTTGTTTCAGTTTCCTAATATAACTTCAACCTATTTTAGACAAATATAATGCTAGAACCATTTTTCTGACAAATCTGATATTTTAATTACCCTCCCTTTTTTTTTAGATAAATACTATGTTACGATGTTATTCACCATTTTTGTCGGATAAATATGAAATGTCAGCCAAATTTTTCACATGAATCTAATATCAAATCATTTGTAGTATATATTTTGGCTTCAAAGTACAGTTTTGAAAGTCACTTAAGCTTTGTTTCTGCACTTTTTAACTTTGCTAATTAAAGTTGATTATAATATCGTGTTACTATAGATAATTAACCAAGCATTCAAGGTTGTAATAAATTACTTCCTCAAGTTGAAAGTGGTTTTAGCACGTGTCACTTACTTTAATGAATGTTAGCATCATTGCTATTCAATCTCTGAAAAGTTTCGCCATTTCATTCCAATATTGTGAAATTTTAGAACAAGATGTTTTGCATTCTTTAATGACTTGCACGATGAAAGAAGCATATTTTTAAGATTCTGTACCAACTTTCAAAATATTTCTCTTCATTCTTTTTAGCTATCTTAATTTAATAACTGTTTGTAATCTCATTTGTAATTTTTTCCATATGCTGATAATAGTTTTTTTCATGTACAATTCACATAAAATTTTCAGACTTCTATATTACGTTCTTTTTTGAAGTTTTGTATAATTTAGAGTTACATGAAAGTTAATGCACTAAAAAATTGCTTTTCATTTATATTTTTATGCCATCTATTCGAGTACTCCATAAACACTAACAGTTTCAAACATACTTTAAAAATATCTTGTTTGCTTTAAATAATATTATTTAATGAAATATCATACAACTCAAAATTATAAACAAGTAAATATGTTAAATAAAATTAAAAAAAAAATCTTTCAAACTGCATCGATGAATAAATGTTGACATATATTGCAGCTGCTTCAAATGTCTAACATTAATTCTTTGAACAGTCTTCATCTACAAACTTAAGAATCATATTAGTATTTATACAGAAATTACATTTTATACAACAATACAAAATATAAGAATAGGAGAAAGATATTATTTTTGATATGAACAACTTTGAGTTTGAAAATGCATTGAATCATATCTGCACCCTTTTTTATTCCACTTGCTAAGATTTTGTTCTTTTAGGCATATAAATAATACTTATAAAAGTCAAAAAGAGAGTATAGCTAAAATAAAAGAACACAACTAATACTTATCACATGATGTACCAATAAATAATCCAACATGTTTTATTATTTAATTTTAATAATTTATTTTTGAAAAAAAAGATAATTAAAAGAATTGGATTGAAAATATTAATATTTATGCTATAGGTTTATACATATTTAATTACCTCGTACGATATATTTTTATCCTGAGCTGTCTAATAAAACGTTTTTTATAGTTAGATTAGTTTTTGAAAAAATCTGATTTTTTTGAAGTTTTTATTACTTTTACATTTGAAAATAAAATGTATTAGTCTAATGTTAAAAATGATCTGGTATTCAATTTATTTTTCGAAAAGAATTCTAAATTAATTTTTTTAATCGATTTCCATTGCAAAAAAATCGTCTGGTTACTCGAAAAAAGTCATTCATCATATCATTGAAAAAGCATTAAAACACGTTTATATTTTTCCCTTAAAAATACTATGTTTTTAGATACATCTTTATTCCATTTAACATGTATATATAGAAAAACGATTTTTATAAATCAGAAAATTTCTCAATTAATTATACTTCAGAATATTATCTAAAACCAATAATTATTTATTGGTACATGTATGCAATGTCTGTACATAGTTTTCATTATTCTTTTGTCTTGATTAGTAATGAAGGATATTAGATTCGTACATAAAGACAAACACATTTTTCTTTAATTAAGTAGAATAAAGGGAGTAAGAAGGGAACATAGATACATGATACTGCAATATGATAAAGAGTCAGTGATACTCAAATTTAAAAATAACTTTATTCCACAAATAATTTATTTTAGTGCTGTTCTGAGTCATTAATTAAGTTAAATAAATGCAAGCACACATTTCCTAATTGGAAATAAATTATGTATTTTAACTTTAATTAGAGTCAAAACTTTTTATGATATATTTTTATGTATGATTTTTTATTAAGGTATGTTGAAATATAAAAGTAGTGCAATTCAAATTGCAAATGCAATAAATTATAGTTTAAAAAACTAAAAAAAACACCCTTTTATAGTTAATCGAACTAAGTTGTAACTTAATCTTTTAGTCGCCAAATCTGGAAGTGGGATCCGAAATTAGTTGCCAGGTGCCGGATGGGATCTGAAAATGGGAAATCGTTAATCCTGATCAAAACAATGGAACAAAATTATTAAATTATTGTATTATCATCGGTCCTGGACAAGTGAGCAAAATGTCGAATTATTCTGATCTTTTGAAATGGGTAAAAATTGAGTTTTAAGATTCCGTTTCATACAAGTGAAGCTTATTTAAAAGGGTGTTAAAAAAGCCAATCATTGTGCAATTTTTTTTATAATGAAAGATAAATATATATTTCCTATTTTCAATCTATGGCATTTTATAAATCTCCTACAATTTTAAGACTCTAAATTAATACTTTATAATTTTAACCTTAAATTGATTCCATTATTTTAACCGTTGATACTTTTGGCAGGTAAGGGCTTAAGCTGACAGTTAAATTAAGCAGGTCATTCACTGATATATTTTAGAAGCCATTTAGAAGAAGCCAAAACAAATTAATGAGTTTAAGAACCACAAACGCGTTTGTGAGCCTATTTATTACGACTAAATTTCTATGTTAATATTGCAATATTTTTTAAATTTTGATTTTGTATTACTAACTTGCTAAACTACTTTTTATTCTATGCCGTACATTTCATTTGAATTAGTTAAAGGGATACATAGCCCTTGAATGTTTTAGTTAATTTTTAGCCAAACTATAACGAAACCGGTGTAACTAATTTATGATCCAAGCTAATTTATTCACGGAAATAATTGCACGTCAAGTGGTAAATAACACGATTGAAGCTGAAACTTCAGGTATATAAACCGTGCTCAATTTATTATCATTGATCATATTTTTTTATAAACTGTTCTTAACATGCTATGAATAATAGTAGAATTTAGTGACTTTTAAGGTAAATAGAATTATCAATTAGTCGAAATTTCGATGAATGATGTTTTGCGTTGCTTAAAACTAAGTGTCTTTGTATAAAGTCAGCTTGTTTATTACATTAAGAAATGCACTGTTCAACCGTAGATTGAAACATAAATTTTACTTAATTCAAATAAATGAGATATTTATGTGTTTAAATTTATTTTAAAAAGATATTTAAAAATCTTTTAGCAAATTAGATAACTTTAAAATTTCTTTTTCCTACTTATGTGATAAAAACAAGCAAAACAAACACTGATTTTAGTTGGAAATTTCAAATAAAACTTCCTACAACTCTTTTAAATACTTAAATAAATACAGGAATTACTATATTTTATTGAATTAATGAATGTATCCATTCAAATATGTTAAAAAATTCTGTTTCACAGCTATGCTTATATAATCAAATTAGAATAAATAATTGTAACACTAAAGCAAAAAGGCTTATTGTGCAACATATTTACATCTTTTTCTTAAATAAAAAATAATGTTAAAACAGAAAACCTAATTTATATGGCTATGTTAAAAGGGTTTGACTCATTTTCTTAAAAGAAGCCAAAATGTTACGACAAAAAAAAGAAGCCAAACGATAAAAAATGTATGCCAAATAACTTAAAAGACTCCAAGACAAAAGTGGCGGCCTTTTTAGTTTTATTAAATAATCTGTTTATTTTTAACAATTTCGGTATCGGTAACAAAATATTTATTTTCTGACATTATTTCTAATTCAAAACTTAAAAGCTTTAGGAGGAATTTAATTATAAACTTTACATAAGATTTAATACTGCAGGAAATCAATGTGTTCTTTTCGGAACAAGTTCCATATTAAAAAGAACGAACAATATCGATTTGTACAGAAAATTATCAAGGTTTTATGTACATATTTTAAATTTGAGTAACACTGAGCGCATTAAAATCTACAAGCAATGTTTCGTAACAATAATAGCGATGTTTACAGCTATATACAGCACAGAGCGAATGTTAAGTGAAGGGCCAGTGCAATATTATATTTATATCACAATAGTGGTTGTGGTGGATGTGTGAAGAGTTCCCACATTTCCTTTAGATCAAACATTTCACACGTGAGTGAAAAAATATTAACATTTCACTTTTGTGCAGCGAGACTTCATACCCGTAATGAGGAATTAAGTACAATTCAAAAGATAAACGAATATTTACAAGAAAGTTTAAGCTAAAAAGCCATTTTCTCTTGATGAACTGGAAATAAAATCTGACACTTTTTTTTCTGGAATTATTAGTGTTAAAGTATCGCTTTATATATATGTTTGAGATGTTTAAGTACCGCTTAGTGTGCAAAATTTAGATTTGTGCAGCTTAAAAGAATAAAATATGTGAGAATTTAGAAAAATAAGTATTTATTATATTGATGATTTTAAATGTTTAATAAATGATAATTTTTCACAGTTGGTAATTTAAACTGATCATTCAAAAATGTTTTTCAATAAATTTTCCTTGAGAAAATTCGAGGAAAAATACTGAAATCAAAACTTAAAATACAAATTAAAATGTTTTAAATAAATTAAATGCAAATAATATTTACGATCTTTACTTATGCAATTTTAAAAGGCAGAATGATACATCTACAAATTATAAAGAAAAAAAGTATTATAAAAAACTTTTTATGTAGAAAAAATAGGGGAAAATGAAACTAAAATCTGAACACAATTTTGAAAGTAACCGAATAAAAACACAAGAGAAGTAAAAATTATTTGCCTATGTTTTAGCTCAAAATACTTTTTAAGGTATATTTTTCGCTTGGTAAGCAAAAATTATATGACATACGTTTGCATCTTAATGCCCATGATGTTAAAAAAGTATTTCAAGAAAATCATTGAAGCAAAAATAAATAAAATTTAATTTTGATAGTATTAATAAAATATGAAAATGAAAATGGAAGAAAAAATGTATAATAATCATAAGTACTCTAAGGAAAATTATTTTTTTCAAAAAAAAAATTATAATAACTCAAAATGAGACAGAATCAACTATCTTTTAACTTATATTTGTTAAAAAGATATTTTCAAGCTTATGAAATGATATTCCATCAAGAATTTTAAAAACCAAATATCAAATTTTTTTTCACAATATTAATCAACTAAATGTCAATTACTCCCAATAAATCAGCAGCAAAACAATTTGTATGCCCTTAAATGAAAATAACTAAAAACTAAGCTCGCATTGTAAAAAGAAGAAGAAAAGACCATTGTTTGCTGTTTTAATTCAGGATTGTGGGAACCCCAGGGATGATAGATAGCAGAGAAAAGCGGCATTTTTGGTCACACTTTTCTCTCACAAAAAGACAGTGACATAGACTCAGCAAATGTCCTCTCTGTCCGAGCTGACCACCTGGTCCGCACCTTCCTTTTCGTCTATTTGTCCAGTCCATTGGCATAATCACGGAACCTCTTCTTGCTGGCTTCTGTGATCTGTTCGCGCAGTTCAGCATCTGATGGAGAAAAGTAAATTATAACAAGATTGAAAACAAATAAAACTTGCTACTCATTCATTGAATAAATCAGTACTTATCGTAACAATCGCCAACTCTATTAATAACTCGCCAAGTTGGCAACCCCGATTTCCTATAAGTCGTACGCGCTGAATTGGCAACCATGTGCTTCATTTCCTACCATGTCGCCAATCGGTTGCGATAATACGTAAGTACCAATAAATCTTATCGCTGAAATACTTATAGTAATAATACACAGTCGTAGAAAAATAATAACTCAAACATTTTTTATCGCACCTGGACAAAACTGATGTCGTTAACAACAGCTGAAATTGAAAGAAATTATAACTGTTAACTCAACAAAAAATAATTTGTCACTAAGAATGTAAATTTTTCACAGGAGTACATTAAACCTAAATTTTGAATTTTGTAAACATTTACTCATAAATTGTTGAGTTATATAGGGGCTTAAAATTTGGATCTCCAAATGTTTAAGAATTTCTGCGAAATTTATATAAAATTTTTTGTTTTACTAATCAATTATATTTATTTTAGTTGATAAATAATTTTTATTCCTTCCTGAAATTATACAAAAAATTGAAATTAATATAGGTAGGAATTATTAAAAACAGTTACAAAAAAAGAATGAATTATAATATCGAGTTTTATATTAGTTATGTTTGGATATGTGTTACAACCTTGAAACTATCAGATCAAAATTGCCTCAAAACTTTGGGAAATAACCAGAGTCGAAAGCCTAATATCGAAAACAATTACTCTTTTAAAAAAATGTGTGTGCATTAATTTATAATTATTTATTAACCCTTTATTATTACTCATTTCACGGAAGCTAGAATATAATATGAATAATGTTTTATTTTTAAGCTAGCAATAAATTAAAAAAATTTTTTTTAGAAAAATAAAATAAAAAAAATTAAATAAAAATACAAGAAGAAAAATATGTAAGCAGAATAAAATTGAAATTGATTTAATTTTTTTTTGCAAAAAAATCGTTTGCTTGAAATTATTCAACAGTTTTTTTCGAATATCTCTAGAACTAGTGATCAAACTCGAAATAATTTTTGAGCATAGATTATAGAAAATAGTAATTCTTAAGAAAAAGACATGAAGTATTTTAGGGATTAACTAGTGTTCCTCAAATTATATTAAATTAATTAATAAACACATTAGCATTTTTGTTCATTACTAATTCCATTTGCAACTATTTGGTAGAATTTGTATCGGCATGAAAAGCCAGAAATTTAACAAACCGTCTTGATGAAAATTATTTCGAGAGTTCCAGATATTTTATCTGAGATTTTTAAGCAGTTTCTATTGTACTTTCAAGTGATATAACGAAAAACAACTGTTATTTAAATGAAAAATACCAATTTTAATTTTTTAGAATAAAAAAATAACGAAGAACGATAGTATTTTAGCAATATCTTCAAAATATCGTCTAGAGAGAAGTTTGTATTGACCCATTCAGAATAGAAGTAGTGGTTTCGTGATATTAAACGAATTTGAAGGAAATTTAATTCACATTAGAGAGATATACAAATATTTATTCGTGCTGTCACAAATACAACAGATCTTTTCCAGTTTTCGGTATGCACCTCTTATTTGCGTTACCTTTGAAACTATCTTTCATAATGACGGCTGTAAACAACGTTATTTTTTTAAAAATTGATTTCTTTCTCTTAAAATGCGTTTCGATTTAATGTTAAACTTAAGAAATTTGTTCTTAGTTTTCCTGTTTCATTTGATGAAATTCACTGTTGTCTATTAAAATTGCAGCACCTAAAAATTGTTTCTGCGAATGTTCTTAGAACGTAACACAGGAAAACGTGTTTTTTGTTAAATGTATAATGATGCTCTGAAATGCGGTCATTGGAAATACAGTTGTTGAGAATTGATCTCTGTTATAAACAAACAATAATACAGCTGTCGTTAATTAAACATAGAGTGCGAGAAATCTCTGTTTATAGTTATTTTCAAGTTCGAGAATTAATTTAGTATGAACTTGTATTTTTCCCCAACCTTGTTAAGTTATTTTTCTGTGTGACAAAATTGTTTTGATGTTTACTTTGTTATACCTCTGAAATTGAGAATTCGTAAATCATTTGACTTTATAAAAATGATTCATATTTATTCGTGTGAATATCTGGCTCGTATAAGTTTTAGTATTACATAAGTTATAAATAGTTAAAAATCAGTCTAGATTTCACATAAATACAATTGTGTATCAGCTATCAATAGTTAATTAAATGAAAAAGTTTAATGCAGATCGTAAATAAGATACAAAAAAAGCAATGCTACCTATAAGAGATACGTTTTTCTTATCGATACAGTTTACTTAGAGAACTATCGTATTTTTCCTTAAGATCTAAAACTGACCATTTGCTTTTATTCCTACTTTCTCCAACTAAGTAAAAGTAAAATTTAATGTTAAAATTCATTCAATTCAATGATAACTAAAAAGCTTACCTGTGTAGACAATTTCTCAACAGACTGCAAAATAATTTTAAAAAAAAATTGTGTTTTTTTTCTTTGTCATGTGCGATTATTATTCACTTTTTCTTGTTATGTCTTCCAGTAATACATTTTTGTTAATTTTAAAAAAGTTTTCCAAAATGGAATAGACAAAATAAACATAAGGAATATTTGTAAAATCTCTGCTAGAAATCTGTTCTAGACAGTGTTCAATATAGATAATATGTTATACCTCAAAAATATTGTATAATTTTTTGTGTAGTTTACATAAATAAACCTGATCTTATAAAGTAAACTGGTACTTACGTATTAAATCGTCGATCAGTTTCGCCAGACGAAGAACCCTCGCCAATTCAAAAATGTCGTCAAATGTTGTCATCGTTATTATTACTATGTTTGAATGTGTACCGGAACGATGCCCACTATTGGCTGCATATCGACGTTGTTTGGAGACGTCTTTTGATTTGACGAAATAGATCTCGATTGCATATTAGTAAGTACCAGTAAATTATACGTGTTGCAGTCACGTAATTAATTAATAACTAGTAAATAATTAGTAGTGGAATTAATATTTAAAGAAGTTATTGTGTTTGAACATAAATTTATTAAATATTCCAAACCTTTGTTTTTGATCTGTTTGTTAAGTAAAGGATGAGAGAGAGATGAATTTAAACGTGAAAGATAACTTAAGTTGAAATATTTGAGTCTGTGCAGATCTATCTAAAATTAAATCCATAAGAAATCAGATAGAGACTACAGTCTGATCATGAATTTGGTGATTTTCACTGTAGTCAACTGAACCTTTTCTGATTTTCGTCAGCTGAACCTTTGAAAATCTCAATGAGGAAGGGGAAACAAGTTTTGAAAAGGTACTTATTTATTACAAACAGAATAAAACTGATATTTTTTCAGTAAGTTAAAAGAGACACGAATTCCACAGTTGAACTACTAATTCTTATATTTTTTAAACTTAAAATAATTGAAATTTACGGATTTCTTGTCATTGCTTTCTATATTCGTAAATACAATATGAATATTGCAAAATATAAAATTCTAAATGTGTGTTCGATTAATGAATGTACACGAATAGCAGTAATAGCCATTTAATTAATAGAAATGTTCTAGGTATAGAATAAACTTTAATATTAGAAACATTACTAGTTTTACCCATATCAATCCATCATTATTAATTTTAGTTATGGGGATTTTCAGCACAGATAGTTTTATATTTCTACATTGATCTATTCGATTGTTCTTTAATGCTATTTTTTGATTTAATGTTAGTCGAGACAATCGTTCCAATTTCCAGTAATTTATCTTAAATAAAGAGAAAAAAAAACACATGATGAATTGAAAACATATAAAAAACACATTATCTTTAAGCATAGCACTTATTTCTCCTTCAATTTGTGCTTTTCTATGAATGTGTGGTTTTATTTTCACTGTCTGAATTGAAAAAAAATCTTAGTAACAAACACTAATGGTATCTACCTTTCCCCCAGTCTTACAGATAATTTAAATTTCAAAGCAAAATGTTACAAAATGAAATTACTTTACGCTTTTTTCTCGCTTACTGTAATTGTTGCCTTTTTCTTCATATTTTTTTTTCTGTAATGTTATTTTGTCAATTAAGGTAGCTTATACAAAAATTTAATTTTTTAATTTTCTTTTATAAATTATAACATCTAATATTGCCTACCTATTTTTAACAGTTTTGTTTCGTTTTTTTCCTAATTTTAACAATTTTGAGTTTACATTTGTCGGACATGGTACAGTATAATAAAGGTGCATTTTTAATCTGAAAGTCTAAGCATCAGGGACTATCTATACATACTACAATAATATTACTGAAGTTTTTAGCATTTCAATAATATTTTGTAGATTTTTATATCCAGCATGATACGGGCATACATTTTTACAAAATAAAACATAATCGCATAATACAATGAGAAAATTCAATTAAAAATAAGAACATTCTGTTTCTTTTTCAATTCCTACTGTTAGCTCACACTCTCTCTATATTTATTTATTTATTTATCTTGGTGGAATTTTCAATCGTTAATAACATACATTTTAAACCGCTAAATTGAGCTGAAATTTTATATACATGATTATTTTGGATGACAATACAATAATTTAATTATAATTAATAAAAATTAATTGATTAGAACTAATTATTTAAAGAATTTCAAATACAGTCACGTTGGCATAATTTTTGTCGACTTAGCGACCCTTTTGGCGACTTGTGTCAAAACTTGAAAAGGTTTTTTTCTCACGTTTTAAAACATTCAGTTGAACTGAAATTTTATACACACGATTGTTTTCGATGACAATACGATACTTTAATAATTATTAATAAAAGTTAATGACCACTTAATGTTGTGATTCTGTCATATGTATATACATATTTATATTAATTGTAACTATTTAATAAAAAGTAGCTAAAATAAAATTTTCCTTTGTTGATCTAAGTAGGAATTGGCTTAAAATTTTTTTATATTACTATGTGCACATATATATAATGCAGTTTATAAAAATATTACGCAAAAGAATAACAGATCCGGATAATAAAACTCTTTATGGAAGCATAGTATTTTACATGTAAGAGGTTCTACTTATATAGGCAGTACGCATTGAGAAGTCTACTATTCTACGCATTAAATATTTGTGTGAAGAAAGAGAGAAAGAGAGAGAGAGTGAGAGAGAGAACAACGTTTCTACACATAAATATACATTTTTAAAAAGATTGTGTTAGAAAGTAAAGTGTTTGGATTTGATAAATCGAAGGGCAAAAATACCTTTTCGAGTAATAACATAAAAGAAAAAAAGCATAGCATGAATGTACATTTTTTGAATTCAGTATAAATTAGCCGTTTGACAAGAAGATTGAGCTTTCTGAAATTTCTGATATATTGCATTGATTGGTGAAATCTCAACGGATAGATTGTCTAACGTCTATTGATAAACGTCTTGAAGTTTGCATTTTTGTTTCTGGAAACGTCTGGAGCTCCATCGGACGCCGTAATCTTTTTATTTTCTGGACACCATGCGGTTTTCCTAAGGCCAGTAGTTTAGTGTATTAAGCATTAACTGAAAAACTCGGCAATAGACAAACATTCACTAATAAAAAGAAGTAATATCCAACGGATTTCTCGTGTTTGTTTCGGTGGTTCAGTGTTTGAAATACAGTGCAAAAATTCAATTCGAAATTTTTTTTTAGTTAAAACGAGGACGTAACAAACACAAGAACACTTACACGTAAGAACATTGAAAAAAATCGTTGTAATCTAAAAAACTAATTATATCAATTATTAAAATCAACAGCTTTTTTTATTACGTGTCAAAAACATATCAAATTCGAATCCTAAGAGTCAACTAAGCAATTTTGAACACATCAAGATTCATTACAAAAAGAATGCTAACTTTAACAACAAAACTTATAATATTAAACGATTAAATATCAGTAAAAAAACACTAAAAAATTAGAGTTATATCAATTATTAAATAAAAACAGACGATAATAGTATGAAAAAGAGAATAATTTCCAACGTTAATAGTTACATTAAAAATAATTTCAAAGAACATATATGTATCATGTTTATATATTACATATTTTGATTTATATTCAAACCTGAATCATTGCGTAGTTTTTTTTTATATATAGCAACCCCCTCGAGTCTAGGTGGCGAGTCCAGTGCCAAAGTAGGCTTTCAAATAGTGACAGTTGTCGCTGTTTCTGAAAACCTTTTCTACAATATCAATAAATTTGGGAAAATTCCCGTTTTGTAAAGTATTTGTGAAAGTATAACTTTACCTTGTCCACGTTTGGAAACATTCTTGTTACTAATTTCTTAGGAATTTAGTGACAGAAAGAACAACGGTTGTATATTAAATATTTTATTCCAAGATCTCTAAATACACTCTATAACAAAAAACAAACAAGCAAACAACAAAAAAAAACAAAGAAAAAAAAACAAAAACAAACAAACAAACGACGCATCAGGAAATTTCGTATGCAAAGACATTTGTACCGAAAATGCAAATGATTAAAATTTGGTGTCCAATGAATGAATGAATAGCGGGAGCTACAGCGCATCGGAACTGCGCACTTAGCAGGTGTCTATAAGAAGTTCTCAATCTAATAGTCAAAATTTCTGTTGAACTGCGATTTAGGATATCTTTCAACGACTGAAAAAATGCCTTACCGCAGGATTCGAGCTCATTACAAGCATTTGTCAGAGTTTGAAAAAGGTCGTATCATTGGATTGAAAGAGGGAAGTAGGGCAAATCGGTGAATCACTCCTCATATGGGTCGAAGCGATGCAGCCATTAGAAGATTCTGAAAGTAGTGGGTGGACAGAGGCAGATTTCAGCGTCATGGTGGTAGCGGTCGACCTAGGGCCACAGAAGATCAAGAGGACAGATTGATTGTCAGATCAGCTGTCACAACGCTTGATTCATCGTTATCAACCATCAAATGTACGACCCGCACACGAGTGTCCACCATGAGCATTCACAGACGTCCGATAGAGTGAAATTTACGCTCATACCGACCGCTCATACCGACTGCCATTCACGCCCGCACATTGTCGAGCTAGATTACAGTGCTGCTTGACTCGATCAGGTTGGAATCCTACTGTCTGGGGACGTATAGTGTTTAGAGACGAATCCAGCTTCCCACTGTGTCCTGGCGATCATCGAAAACGTGTTTGGAAACGCCCAGGGCAGCGCGCTGATCCTGCTTTCACTATTACACTCCACACAGGCCCTCAACAATGAGTTATGGTCTGGAGTGACATTTCTTTTGACAGCTGGACCCCTTTAGTCATCATTAAAGGCGTACTTACAGCACAGCGGTACGTTGACGACATTCTGAGAACTGTTTTGCTACCATTCCTCTTGCAGTACCCTGGCCTTATTTTTCAGCAAGATAATTCAAGACCACATACGGCACGTGTCTTGCAGCTTGTCAAAAATTTCCTTGGTCAACCAGATCGCTAAATCTCTCTTCAATTGAGCATGTCTGGGATATGATGGGAAGGCGACCGCATAGACCAGGGAATGTTGATGACCTGGCTCGACAATTGGAGCAAGTTCGGCAGGAAATACCGCAGGAGACCATCAGGGTGCTTTATCACTCTATGGCTAATCGTTTGGCAGTTTGAAATCAGGCTAGAGGTGCGTCAACGCCTTATTTAGTTCGTTACTTTGTAACTATGTAACTCTGAAATAAGTCAATAAATTTTTCTGAAATTTTAATTATTTTCTATTCTGTGCATAGTCCTTCTACCCACCAATTTTTGCCTGTATCGGACAACTTGTTCTTGGTGCGTCTTTTTTTTGTTATAGAAGGTATTTTCACAATAACTCTTCTTAATAACTCTTGCATAACTCTTCTTACACTGAAGTTAAATAATAACCAATAATGTAGAACTTTGAGAAAACTTATTTAAATTTTTTTTGATTTAAAAACGTGATGAATAATAACAAAAAAAAATGCTTCAAGGGTTGCGGCAAACTTTCTGAAGAATAGAAAACTTCAGTAGGAAACGAACAGATAACTGTTCTGAAGTGCCAATGAAATACAGGAGGTGCAAATTTTATTGATTCGTTTTCCAAGTTTGCGAAAATCCATCGTTCGTAAAAAATCTGCTATTGTTGTCTGAATTCTAGAGATCCTTATCATTTTTTTCACAACTAAGGTCTCAGATTTAGATAAAGGTTTAAGTGGCACTAGAAAAAAGTTAGATTACTTGAGCACCTGCTTAATAATATTGACATTTATTTTCATTGCATAACATAGATAATTTTTTGCATTTATTTTTAATAATTTGTATGCTTTGCTTTGCAAAGTTTGGTAGGATAGTTATTTATTCTCTGTTGAGTAAGTTCCCTCTAAAACATGAAATAAATTCCCTTAAATGAAATTCCAGATTTTCATTTTTCATTTCAATGAAAAATTCGATTTATATAAATAACTTACGACATAACGATAGGATTAAATAATACCATCTTTTTCCCACCGTTCTGATAATTAAGTATAATATATATATATATATATATATATATATATATATATTTTAATTTTTAAAAACTTTAAAAAAGAACAGAACATATATGTCATCAAATAACATTTTTATTTCTTTTACTAAAAGGAATTTCTTTTTAATCAGTCTTCAATCTCGCCTTGAAAACTAAACTGTCTGGTAGGATATGGTGATAACGTGAAAAACTAGTATTAAAGCTAAAGTGAATGATAAGAAATTATAAATATAAATAAGTTTATTATGTAAATTTTTATGACAATCTAAAAGATAATGCTTTTATTTGAAAAGGTATGTTATATCAAAATTAATTTTATTTTAAAAAAAGAAAGAACTTATTAGTATGAAAAATCTGTGATCAAACACTTGAAAAAATTTGGTACGATATTTAAAAGTTTTTTTACACGCAAATGTATGAGCATTTGTAATGATACACACTTGTTTTCAACAAAGTTAAACAAATGTATCCAAACTAAATTTGTTTGAACTATCAAAAATGTGCTTTTTGCTTCTCTCTCTGCTCTCTCTCTCTGTGTTTTCAATCAAATTTATTTAAGTGTAAACTTTTATTTGTGCAGTAAAATTTGCAGATAATTAATTATTAATTATCTTAATGTAGGAAAAATAAAGAGAAAATTTTATAATGATGAAGTAAAAATGCTTTTATTCTGCACAGCTCAAATTTAAAATTCCTTTCAAGCTTAAATTTTTGTTAAATTAAAGAATTAATTATAATTTAAAGTAATAATAATTTTTTCATTCCTTATTGTCAGCCTGAAAAGTAGAAATTACAGAAAATACTCTAATTTAAAACCGAGGCATTTCATAAGATCTAGGTGATCAGCCTATCACCTAGTTATGTGTATTAAACACACACATAACTGTTTCTCGATGATACCAATATCAATTAGTGTTTTTGAAAATCCTGATGTTTTTGTTCTCTATTGTAGGTTATTGTGACATTTGAGATTGATAATGGTAGCGTTATTTTGATTACTTTAAACATTTAGTTTATTTACGTCACAGCGTCACATTATTAAAGTTCAAATGGTGTGATTTGTGAGGGAGCAGTTTTCTTTTGCGGACTACTCTCAACAGAGGTTGTCAGAACATCTCCCATTCTCTCTCTCCTTTGGGGATCAGCGGCCCACCTCTTTAGTTTCCAGTTATATCCTGCTAGTCGGGAAAAGGGCCCTTCGTGGTGTCAAAGGTAACCGGGGCTATCCAAGGCGGGGGACCACGCAATAACTTTAAAGATGCAGGTGCAAAATGCAAGTGTGATGAACCACAAAGATGCCGATTCACAGCTGTGAGGCGGGAATCGTTACAGCTATTGTAGTTCACTAATTGTAGGCTAATTCACATTAAACTTTTCGAGGCTGGAAATGTGTGATATGAAAAGTTGGAGAATGGGGTGCTAGCTCAGGTGTCATCCTGGTCACTTGACCGTGATTTAAAATTACGAGGTTCGTCATCAAAAGTCCTTGTGCAGTAATTAACAAATAATACTAAACAATCCACCAATCAAACAATCTTCAAGAACCGCATTCGAATTTTTAATTTTTCTAGCAAAGACTTTCTCAATTAATTAGATTAAGAAAATCGAGAAACTTAAAGTTTGTGCTGGATTAGTAAGCACAATATGTTTGATGTTTGTTTCAGAAAGTATTTTCTTTGATTTTGACCTTTGGTAAATACATCATAAGGCAACATAAAGTGGACAAAAGTAACGCATGGGTTTATCGTTTCACGAATGATAATGATATTATACAGTTGACGAGGTAAAAAAAATATAACAGCTCATTCTATATCCAACTAGATACGAATAAAAAACGCTGTTGTTATTATAAAAACAAATCAAAATTGATATTTATTTTTGTTATTGCTCAATGAAATTACTGTCGGTTTAGTGTGGTTCACTTTAAATACGTAATCTACACCAAACTGGGTTCTACGGAACCCTAGGGTCCCACAAGGCATGCCGAAGGGTTCCACGAGTCACAATAAAAAAATCGAGAAGAAATAAATATGTAAGCAAAAGGGGTTCCCGTTTACTATGAAGTTTGTATAGTTACAAGTATCTAAAGCTCATCCTATTCATTAAAGCCGAAAATTTTACTTTGATGTAATAACTTTATTATGCAATACTTTTTAAACATGTGTTAGAATATAATAAAAGAATATTAAAACGCTTTTATATATATATATATATATACACTTTCTACTAAATTGAGAATATTCTATTGCTTATCTTGAGTTCCACGAGATGATTTTATGCTCGTTAGCACAATGCCTTGCAAAACTAAATAGTTTTCTAACGGAAAATTCTCCTTTTTGCGTTTGTGGAAAAAACACTTATAAAGAAGGAGAGGAAACAACTTATCAGCATATCAACAGATTTGGTGCTAAAATCTACATTTAACACGAACAAAATCTAAATTTTTGGTTGCAAATTCAGTCGAAATACACGGGATTTCTCACAAAGCTATAAACATTTTAATACCATTCAGAATATTGTGTTTAAGTGAAATAATATATTTCTCAACATAAGTATGGCTACAAAAACAACGTGCCAAACAAATTAAACTCAGAATAAGTAAAGCGATTGCATTTAATTTCAATAGATCTAGACTTCTACAGTTTGTGAGAAAAAAAGTAAGCAAGTATACCGGTTACTAGATATAATGCATGAATAAGTGACCCTTGGATCACAAATTAATATTACTAATGAGTAAATTAAATTAAAAAATTAGATTATATAATTTTTTAATAATAAATGCAATATTTTTTTAATTGCCTTTAGATAAAGTACCTATAACATGTCGATCTACTTTAAATATTATTTTGAGATGTATTCTTCGAAGAATGTGTGTGTGTGTGTGTATGGAATGGGGTTCCACGAAAACACTTTCTAGTAGGGATTGTGATTCTTTCCGAAAAAGATCGATTTTTAAATCGATTCGAATCGTAACCTGACGAATCGATTCACAAAAATATCGAGGTCAAAAAGACCGATTTCTAAAAAATCGATTTTTTTCAAGTCTGCATTTACAATGTAAATACAAATCAATTTTATGAAAAACAAGAAAGGTACCATAATAAACGATCTCTTATCAGTAAATCAAGGAATATTTTAGTTAAGAGAATTCGACAATTACAATTATTTTTATTACCATATCAAAGTATTAGGTATAAAAGAAGACAGTTATTTTTTCTAAATGTATTTGTTATACATTAAAATGTTTAGAAAATGGATAACATAACTTATAGCTCCCAATGCGTAGTATCTAAGCTTTACTTAAACAGCAGTCTGTCTAGTCTACTGGGATCCAAGCGGTTCCACTCATCACTTGCGATGTTGCCGGCAATCGAAAAAAGGTGCTCACAAGGAACAAACAGATGATCCCACGATACTCATATACATAATAGCTTTTGAGTGAACGTGATGATAAATAGAGTTTTTTTTGTTCTTGCCTGTAAAATATAGAATCATACTTCAGGTGCACAAGTGCCTGCCATAACTGGTGTTTAAATTCTTCGTTTAAGCCCTAACTTTCAAATGCAAATGCATTACATCAGTGTTTCTCAAACTGTGGGGCGCGCCCCCCGAAAGTCGAAAACAAAAGAATATTTAAGAAAATTATTAATTTTTATGGAAAGTAAACAAACCAAATGCATTCTGACATGATTCGAAATAAAATACACGTTTACACTCATATAATACAGTTATAAATGTATCAGTACTGCCCAATGTATTTTATAGTTAATTTAACAGTACTAAGTGAAGAACAAGTTTAAAAATTGCCAGTAACCTTATGAACTTATCATATATAAATTTATATCCAAAAATGAATATTTACCTTGATAATTAGTTCGGTTTATAGATAATTCCTTAATTATCGATTAAAAGTACAAATCCTCTGAAATAAGTAAATCCTTCGCAGACATTGTCAAGGTCCTTTTATTGCATTCCAAAACCTTCGGAATAATTTTAAGCATAGCAGTGCATGGGTAAGATCGTACTTCCTAAAGACGTATATATACGTCTGGTGAAATTATCGCCTCGGTTAAGTGGAACGTTTATATACGTCGGTGGCACTTAAGTGTTGCAGCTTTAGTGTCAAAGTATAGTATTATTGAGTTCAATACATTGTTATTGTATGGAGGAGGGCGCGATGAAAATGATGATTGAATATTGGGTCGCAAATAGTGAAAGTTTGAGAAGCGCTGTAGAGTTAGAGTAATTTTTTGGTTGTTACCAAAACAGAAAAAAAATCGAATGTCGATTTTCTAGGATGAAATATCGATTCACTGAATCGATTCAGTGCTACATATCGACTTAAAAAATCGATTTTTCTTGGCCCAAGAAATCGATTCTTTGATTAATCGATCTCAGATTGCCATCCCTACTTTCTAGTTCTAGGAGTTGCACGAAAGCACTTTCAAGTTCTAGGGGGTTCCGTGAGTTGAAAAAGTTTGATAACCGCTGATCTACACTATCGAACCCACGAGTAGACAACGCCGGCCACGAGTTTGCGATTAAGACCTCTAGATTAGTGTGGCTACATTGAAAATAGATCATCATAATAAATAAATATTGAAATAAGTAGATCGACTAAATATGCAATGCATTATTAAAGCATATTAGTACATACCATATAATCTGGAATAATTATTTAAACATCTTTTTGTCTCAAATGTTTCTATTCCATTCTCAGTTTTGATTGTATATGTCAAGCACCTTGAGTTCATGGCTTAAATTTATTTATTAAGATTTGCATTAAGCTTTAAATAGACTACATGATGCGAAAAATAATAGTTTCTGCATTATAGCTGTATATATTTTATTTTATATTCGTATAACATTAACCAAATTCAAAATACACCAGCCGTGTAGATAAAAGGCCATGACATTTGATTGAGTACACTTGTAACAGAAACCTGTTTTAGAAGTTAGGAAGTGGTAAATTGTGTTTTGCTTCATGCCTTTTCTTTTTGTGAGCAGAATCTAGCTATAAACGTTTCTGAGAATTAACAAAATCCTTTTTGACGTTATTCGCAGCAATGGGTAGCTGAAATCCTTGACATCTGCGTAAAGCGGAAAAATTAAAGAATAAAAATTTAAAAACTCTACCAATTGAGTAAAAGTAGAGAAATAAAAAAAATTAAAATAACTTCAATGCCCATTTAAATGCTTTTAAATAATTGGGAAATATGGCAAAAAGCACATGCACCCTGAGTGAGAGAAGCTATTATAAATTAAGGTGCACATTTTGCTAATTATTTTGGCCAGGAGGATCAGTTTTGCCAATTGCACAAGACAAAAAAAAGAAAAAAAAAGAAATATTTCTTACTATTACATATTATTACCAAATTGTAAGCCAAATTACGCACAAAATAAAATAGTGAATACACCTAATTATGTATATCAATTGCTTCTCCAAAATAATACTGTCAGTCGCGAAAGCTTCATTCGTATTTTTGGCAAACCTTTTTCAAAATAATTCAGAATATCTTTTTTTAGGATAAAATTATTCGATAATAGTTTTAATTAAATTAATTCTTTGATATATTCAGCTTTACACATTTATTCTAAGGCGAAATGCTAAATTCTTTTCTTTTCGTTTTATTTTGTTTAATATTTTTTAATCATTCTTAATTTATATGGTATTTAAATGAAGCCCAGTGGCCAAATGGTAGTGTGCCACGCCACCAAGCCACAGGTCCGGAGTTCAAACCCTGAGCTGGGAAGGGTCGATTAATCCATTCATCCCTTCAGTGGGTCGATAAATGAGATCCAAGCTTCTGCTTGGGAACTAAACACGGGGGTTTCACGTAAGACTGATCACTTCACCGGAACACCTGTTCATGTACTTAAGTGCCCCAAGGTCACGAAAACTGAGAGAGCACAGTAAGGCTTGGACCGCCATGAGCTGTTACGCCACTGAGTTTAGTTTAGTTTATTAAATGAATGGGATAGCTGAGACAGAGTCTCATGTGCTTGTATATAAGTGAGAGATCTTCATTTGTCAACAATACATGGCTTAAGCTCATGCATGGCTCATTCGTCAACAAGCTTTAATACATAGCTAACTGCGCATGATTTTTAAAATTTCTTATTTATTTATTTAAAATAAAAGGTACATTTGACTCATTTAATTATAATAAAATGCGATTTTATTTTTATTCTCTTAAAATAAGTTTTTTGGAAGCATTTATTAGAGATAACGAATTAATTTTCGATTAAGAATACCTTATAACTTTATAAATGTAGAAAAAGTACTTCCAACGAAAAAAAACAACTTACATATTTATGAAAAGAATCAGCTCCTTTCCCCTTCTCTCTCTATATATCAGATTATCATATACCCGATAACTTTTGTAAAAAACCTGAAGATTTTTTCTTTAAAAAAAATGTTAACCTAACTTTTAAAAACTGTTGATCAATTGTTTCCTAGAAACTATACTAGGGCTAGTGACTTGGAACTGCATATTTTCACCCACGCTCAATTGATACCCGAGTTTGTACCCCCCTTGATTAACACCCTTCCCTCAAGGTAAACTTGAAGCTGAGATTTACGTAATGCGCAGTAGTAGCCATTAATCTGACAGATGGGTTTTTAATTCAATTAGAACTTGAACGCGGGTTCACTTGAATATCGACTATCTAGAAAATCGACTCCATAATCATTTGCTTATTGCGGTGCAAATCAAAGATGATGGATAAGTTTAGATCAGCGATACTTAACCTGCGGCCCACGGAGCCATTTTAAGTGGCCCGGTCATGATCTACTGCTCTGAGAAATTCACTTGTTAAAGAGCAATGTATTCAAAATTTGGTGGGAAATTGACAAGAAATCAAATGTATTGATTTTACTTTTTTGCTGTCAATATCGTACGGCTGCGAATTGATATTCTTTTTCTACTTGTAACGATTACGGTTAGTGATAACAGACAACAGTGGAGTAGCGGCAATTTTACGGGTGGGACTACTTTTTAACAATCTTTCATACCTTGCAAGCGAAAAATATTCGAAAGATTTGGAGGTTGACTGTTTTGTAGGGAAAAACAATCAGAGATCAGTACTTCTTTGATTTGTTACGAAAACGCTGCATTTTAAAAATACCAATAAACAAGAATCATTCAATGATATTTTTCCTCGAAGATCTCTTTCAAGAGGTGATAAATAGGTTTTATTGTAAAACCTATACAGAAACAGAAACAGAAGTGTTTTGTCACAGCAGTAACAAAGACATCCTATGAATTTTGTTATGTTATTGATAATTATATAAAACCGTTTATTGATGCAAAAATTGTGTGAAGGAGTGTTTCTCAAGTTCTTTTAATTTAGTGTTAGTGACAAAAATAAAAAAAAATATAAAAAAATAATTAAAAAGAGCAAAACAGGAGTTATAATATTTTGATCAATTTCCCACGTTTTAAATTTCCAATGCTTTCTTGGTCTTAAAGTATTTCTCTACCCCTTCCGCTTTAACCACATATTGCGGCCTCCGTGAAAAGGCTGACATATGTATGTGGTCAGCGGAAAAAAAGGTTGAGTACCCCTGGTTTAGAACATTGAATATGCTTAAAAATACTTCAGCGGATAAAACTGAAAAGTTAACTTATCAAAACCCTTAAATAAAGCACAGGATGAAAACTGAAAATGTCGATTGCTAGAATAATTTATAGTTATTTTTAAAAAGCTAGGCATTCTTTTCAGAAAGCAGTATGCGCCCTTTACTGAAATGCAGGTAATTGACGCACGCACCTTTGTCGAGTAGCTGCTGCCACATTTGCTTGTTGTTGTCGAGGCATTTGAGCCAAGGTCTGGGCACGGTTCCGCCGCTGGGCATGTGGCGAGGTGACTGGCCAGGACTGTTGAACAGCCGCGGAGAAGCTCGACTGTGTGAGGGACTGTTGGCCGGAGAGGAGCTCTGCAGGCTGCGGGTGGGCACTGTAATGAGAGGAACGAACCATTACACGATTCAAATACATCAAAAACTAATAACTGTTCTGGAAGATATCTAAATTAATTATGGGTCTTACAACATGGTTTTAGTGTAAAATTAAAAATGTTAACATAAAAGAAATTGGATGCATACATATTATAACCAGGGACGTCTTAAGACTTCTTGAGCCCCTACGCAAAAGTAGGCCCTTGGTCCCTACATAAATGTAGGCCCAACTATGACTTTTAAAAGTAGATATAAGGTAGCATACGTAGTTAAAAGCTCGTATAAACACGAAACAAATTATATATATATATATATATATATATATATATATATATATATATATATATATATATATATATATATATATATATATATATATATGTATGTATATAAATGTGCATTACTTACAATCCCATAAAATGGCTGGATCGACTTCCGCCTTTTGATTGAATGAGTAATGATGGTGTATGGCGATAGGCCTAAGCCTATAGAGGGACGATGGTCATCACATGTAGCCAGTTGACATATCGTCCAAAATCTTCAGTTTTTCGGAGAACACAACCGGAAATAACATTTGATCGTTGAAATTACTCGAATCGTGATCTTATTAAGGTCGAGTCGAGAACGAGACGAGTCCTTGGGCCCGGACCCAGTTTGCTTATGTCTTAAGACGTCCCTGATTGTAACGTCAAACAATTTGTTAAATGTAAGAACATCGCCAAATGCCGTGATATGCAGCCATACCCATATCCAAACAAAATAATACTGTTCGCTCATTCGAAGACAGCACAAGGCGACGTCTTTTGTTTCGGCGATGTATATTTGATTTGGCGAAATTGGTCGACGGTAGTACTAAAAACTGCATTTATGAAAATATGTTTTGGACTTGGAGATAAAAGTGAAACTGATATTTTTAAATAAATATATAATATATATTTGTATTATATATGTATTTTTATAAATATATAAGAGATTTTATATCAGCAATACCGCAAGGCTTGCGTTTGAAACTAAACCTTCATTTTTTTTAGCAAATAAAAATTCTAACAAATATAGTTTATTCCCATTTTTTTAAGTCCAAGATATTAATAAATGCATTGAAAAATAATCTAATACAAGAACTAAGACTTTTTCTCGATATTCAGCATTCATAGAAAAATGTTTTATACGAGTACATGCAACAATTCCTGTATTTATGTGAGTAATTGGTTCTTTGAAAACAGAGTGCAAATAATATCTTTATAAGTAGAACCTCTGGGACTATTTCAAATTCTAAAACATGTATCTACCTTTAATTAAAGTCAGTGGCGTATCGGAGAATATCAGTCCCCCCCTCCTGCAAAGTTAGGTTTTGAACCCCAAGCCAAAGGGCTTATTTAACTCAGTCAGGGTTTGCCCCCTCTCTACTATGTGGGAGTTGCGGGGGTGTAAGTTACGCCACTGGTTAGAGTTGAGTAATATTGTTGTTAGAAACCTTCACAACTTACTGGAAACAAAAAAAACATGTTGATATAAGTTTTTATTGTTTTTATCCCTCCACTATCATAATTCTTGTTTTATCGTAGTAACACTGAGCAGTAGTAGCTCAAAAGCATTACAGTAAGTTCGTGTGAATGAATGTGATTACTGCGGAGAGGAATTGAAGGTGAAAGCATGGATGAGTGATAAATCAAATAACGAGTTTAACACGAAAAAAAATACGTTGCAGAGAAGTTAAAAAAATTGAAGAATTACTAGAGGTATATTTTATATGTCGACTATAAATCAAAAGGATTGTGTAATGTTCATTTTGAAATTTATGAAAGTAAAATTTTCATGTTTAGAATATCTACAATCACAAATATGTAGTCTCTTAAACAATGTTTTTTTAAAATTTGCAGTTAATTAATGCTTTACTTTTATTGTTTCATACAATAATGTGGCCACAATTAGCACTAAAAATCAAGGAGAGAAAATTTTTTTAGGAATGCTTGTGCTGCCATCTATGTTATAAAATATACATTATATTTAATTTGCAAATATTTTTATTCAAATACCATTAAAAGAAATTTTTAATAAACAGGGCAATATATAATTAAATTTTTTATAGATTTTCGATAGAAATATATTAAAAAATTACCTTACATCTACAAGAAAAATTTATTAGTTAAACGTAAAAAATGATTGGATTATTTTATGCTGCTGCACTGTTAATGGATTAAAGAAATACTTGAAAAGCATTAATTTAAAACTTTGTATCTCCACATATTTATTCATTAGGAATAATTTTTGCATTAAGCAATCGCAACAGTAAATTTATATTCCAATATATTTATTACGCTACTGTATTTCTCTACAATTTAATCTTGGAATTTATTTAGTTTTTTTAAATTTGCTATACAGTGTTATAAGTCTATATTGGAATCTTTGCACAAATATACTTCCTATTTTAAGGTAATTATATTTAGATTAGAAATATAAAGATATAAAATTTTAAAACAATAGATTTTTGACAATTTCCAACCTGAAATCACCAAATGTGTAAAATCTTTCAACATATTTGTAATTTTAGCAGCTGATGTGTAATTGTTTCGTTTGTTTAGCATGCAAAAGGTCAATCGGAAAGCTAATTTAGTTAGTTAAAATTATACCATCTTTCTTTTTAAACTGTTTATTTTTCTTCATAATTAAAAACATATCCAACAATTATGGAAAGAAATAATATACTTGTTTTATTTCAATTTTATTTTAGGTAAACTTTAAAAAAAACATTTTTAAAAATAATTGTTTTTGTTAACTGTTCTCTTTAAACAATAGCATATAGAACACTCAATTCTTGTCATTAGAAAATAAACGTATGTAGTGAAGTATAAAAGAAATAAACAAACATTATTGAAAGAATTTTGAACAAGTGTTAATTTTTTTTAATACCATCACTAGATGGCAGCAGGAACGGTTTGCCATGTCTAATTTCGACTTTGTATAGAGTTTTCTTTCTATACGAATTTTTAAGTGCTACTTTAAAAAATCGAAAACTGAATTTTTATGTTTTAAATTTTTTGAAAAAAAAAATATTGCTCCATATAAAATATTTGACAAAAAAAAAAAAAAAAAAAAATCTAAATTGAAAAAGTTGGCCCATAGCATGGAATTATGATTTATATCATGCGAAAAACATCCACTTATTCTAAAGAAATGATATTGAAGATGTCCAGAGAATATAATTATAATGCATATATATTTTAATTATAGGGGAAAATGAATATAGTCACACTGAGTAAAATAGTGAAAAGTTTGAAAACCACCGAGGACATACACGAATAAAATCACATTCATAAACATGATTAGTTAAGATAATGGGGAAAAAAATTTGAATTCCTAAAGGGTAACATCTCTCACGGATTCAAAATGACTGACAGAGAAGCCTAAAAAATTTCTACTATTTCTTTAAGTATTGAGAACGATGATCATATTTATTTCGAAGATCACTCTGAAAGTTTGTGGACTTATATAATTCATGCAATTTTTAGCACATATAATTATTTCTTACAGTATGTGATTGTTCGCATTGTAATTTACTACGTTAAATTAAAAGCTAAACTTTCACTCAAAATAATTAGTCTTTAAAATGCACATTCATAGTTTTATAAAAAATTGTTTAATTTTTATGTAATAATTTATAAGGGAAATATGGTGCAATTTTCCGTTGACTTTTAAATATTTGGTATATGCTTAGCTCTTTTAGTAATTTCCAGGGAGTTAAAATAAACCACGACAGATCAGAAGGTTACCGTTTTCTCTTAGTTAGCTAGGGTCACCAATGAAGTGGTGCATATCCAGACCCCCGACCTAGGATCTGTTATCCAAATAACATTCCACTAGACGAAAGTGATCACCACAGTCCGGAGGCTGTAACTGGTTTATGTAGATGATACCGCGACACATGCATTAAATATCTGTCTTACAATAGTTGATGGTTGAACCTTTATGAATAATCAATTATTCCAACAAGTTACAATAGATCCGTAAAATAAGTTCTATTAGTGCCATTAACAGTTGAGACCTTCATGAGCAACAGTTTTGTACTGTGAGTAATGTAATGTTAAGTTATCTAGCTACTATCTATCTTTTTATTTAGTAAGGTTCCAACGTAAAAATCAAACCACGATTTAAATACGAGGAAAAAACCCAGCTGAGTGTTCTTTTTAAATTAACTACCGTAAAATCCGGCGTATAACGCGCAATTTTAACGCAAAAAGAAACAAGATCGAAATTTAGGAGTGCGCGTTATACGCCGAGTATAAAAAGGAGAGCTTTAAAAAATGAGCATTAAAACAAATTTAGACTTATACTATATCGAAATACTGTTTATTTAAAAGAAATAACGTACCTTATGAACTTTCATTGTTGGATAACATGAAAAGGCATTCTTTTTTGACCATTTTAAGGCGGATAAACGTACACTGTTTCTTGTTACAATTAATCCATTCTGGCGATTTTCTAGGACACAGTTCGCAACACTTTCTTCTAGAATATGCCATTTCGTTACTCTTTTACTTAAAGCACATTTCTTCTTTGGCATGTTAATTATAGTCATTTAATTTTTTTTCCACTCCCTTATGAAGCTTTCGCCAATATCAAACATCCTTGCTGCTGCACGATTTCCATTTTCTTATGCAAATTGAAAGCGGCACTGTGTTTTGCTTCGTTTGCCAGAACCCATCTTTACTGCTCGCTGTTTGAAGCGTATTCAATATTATTCATAGTATTGAATATACTACAGACAGCGAGCGTAATATGTCTCAGGCTTGTTCTAATTTATTTCAAAATTAATCGTTCGCCTCGTACATCACATGAAAGGGGAAAAAGGAATCAATGTTTATATAGAAAAGCGTGGGAAAAATCCTGCCATGGCGCTGATTCGGTCTCCCCCTCCCTTCTTGCGCTTAAGGGTTGTATAATTCTAGAAATATACTATTTTTTCAAAAGAGAGTCTGGAATGATTCATCCAATCAATAATGATTTCAAAACATAAGAAGATTGCACATTTCAGATTTTTTCGTAAAACAGGGTGTGCGCGTTATACGGCGAATATACCAAAAAATTAAAAAATACAGCTTGAAAGTATAGGTGCGCGTTATACGCCGGATTTTACGGTATGTAGATTTATTGGTATTCCTTAGTTGCGAATTCATTTAATTGTTGATAATTTGCCCATCATTCTGTAGGTGTTTTATGGATATTAATGTTAATGAATAGTTTTTTCATGATGGCGCAGTTACAATGACTAGTTATGTATTTTATATGGCTGACGCATGAAATGAAGAATTTTTTTAAAAAAATGTTTTACATTAAGTAGCTGAGTAATCTGTCTTGAATCCTGGAAGAGGAATTCAAGGTTTTAAGATCATATGTAGCTTTCAAGGCAATTTAGAATCGTCTGTACTTATGTATTATATCGTTGGACCATTCCACCAAATCAGAAGAGATTGACAAATGCGTTATTGTTGTTGTGCTCGGGAACAGTTTCCATTGTTGGCTTTATATCGCAGTATCTGACAATATTTTTTGACTTAGCAAAATAGATCGACGGTACAAGACGGAAGTACCGAATCACCTTCATAAAGAATTGAAATTTTAAACTGTAACCCCCGTTGCTTAGACTCCTCCCATATTAATAGTAGAGACTTACACGCCTTCTAGTGGATAGAACAATTTTCAGTGATGGCCAAGCTTCGGAACTGTGAGGACGTACGCCCATGTGCTCCAATCCCTTTTAATTCTAATATAAATGTTAGTTCTCTAGTTATGTATGTAAATGGGGGGCACCAAATTAAAAGGGGTGTGACCCAATGTAATAAAGGGACACGCGGGGAAGAGGTTCTTAACTAAGTCCACTAGTTAATAAAAATTCGTTTATTAGACAAAACAAACATTTACATACATAACTAGAGAACTAGCATTTAGATTAAAATTAAAAGGGATCGGAGCGCATGTGCGTACGTCCTTACAGCTCCGAAGCTTGGCCATCACTAAAGATTGTTCTATCCGTTAGAGGGCACGACAGTCTTTCTACTGTTAATATGGGAGGAGTCTAAGCACACAACGAGGAGTTACAAAACTAAAGATCTCTTTTGAAGAAATATATTTTGACCATCTTCTGCATTTTCAACTAAATAATTCGTACGAAGATTTAAAAAATAACTATTTCAAAGTTGTGTAGATCTGAGGCCTTTCAGAGCAAGGTATGGTGCTTTTTGAAGATAGAATACTTCGTGCCTACCTGTGCTGTCTTCTGCAATGACTCCGTCTTTGTGACCTTCCACGTGGCGAAGGATTCTGTCCAGCATGTCACCACACACTTCCAGACTCGGGGAGACGATGAAGTCAATGAAGCCTATGTACATAAACATATAATGAATAAAAAGAGCACACGTAGAGTCATTGATAAATTAAAATTATAAGGACATGTGTAAGCTAGGCATTTTTTGACACAATAACTTACATTTGCTTAACACTAGAACGTCCATCGGTGTTAATTTGACATCGGAGCCTGTTCAGTTTGTTCTCCTTTTCGCAATTTTGCAGGGAATTTGAAAATTTTTTATGACTTTTAATTACTTTTCGTGATGATTCCGCAGTAAAAGTTTTGTGGTTCTAGGCTACTTAGGAGAAATTTTAGAACTAAAAATTCTTAGAACGTCCGCTGGAGTCATTTCGACACCAAGGCTATTTATCATGATAAATAGCTGGTCCCAAAGTACTTTCACACATTGGTTTGACCTTGAATGCAGTGTTATTGGGTTAGCAGCGGAAACGAATCTTATTCTTCTAAAATTGTTGTCTCCGAGTGTGTTTCGTTACATAGCATTTGGCTATCTGCTCATAAAAAAACGTTCATTCGATTTTCGAACCTTATGCAGAGCAGACACCTTGAAATGATGGCTCATAGAAAAGGTCTACGCCCTAAAGAAATTGTTAATTTAATGCGAGAGATTTCTGAGATTTAATAGGCTTCTAATTTAGATTCCGATGAAGACATAAGATTGAATGAAAGTGACTACGAAAAATCTGAAGAAAAAACAGATATAATTGATTATATTCCAGTAAATCCTACGCTTTCATCATATATAATAACATATATATATATACAACATATATATATATCGTTGCTCCTTTTAACAGGCTTGTTTATATATACGCGATAAAGAGTTCGCTATTATATATTTTGAATATCAAATATATATATCTATCTAGAGATGGCGCAGAATGGATACCGCATAATAGTAATGTTCCTGGCAGCTTTGCGACTCGAAATGTTTTGCGACAAAGCAGTGGTCTACCAAGCTTCGCCAAACATAATGTTAACGTCAGTTTCTTATGATATATAAAGGGGAATAAAATATGTTAATTACATGAAATAATATTAAAAAGTCTTAAAACTGAACTCTACTGAAGAGTAGTCCTGCAATTATTTAGTTAAAACAATTATATTATATATTTTATGTCGCGGTGTCAAAATGACACCTGTGGACGTTTAAGAGTAATCGAAATCATGGACGTTCTAGTGTTAGGGAGCCAGGTCATCACACACATTCAAAAGATCGATTTTTCAATTTTAGTACTAACAAGTAATATAAAAAAATATTTTTAAAGTCAAATCCTACTTGGGTCAACAAAGAAAATTTTATTTTAGTTACTTTTTATTAAATAATTACAATTAATATAAATATATATGTATAAACACATGACAGAATCACAATATTAAGTGGCAAAATAGAAAGCGATTTTCCTTGCAATTTTTCATTTTCCTTTCTATATATGCTGTTGGATTATTATTTTTTGTTACTATTTATTAATTAGCTAAATTTAATTATTCCAATAAAATAGTATGGTAAAAATAAAACACATTTTCAGATATTAGGCCATACCAACTGGTATTCGAAACCTTAACTTTTGGATTAGATGTCCAACGCGCTATCCATTGCGCTATAGGGACACAGCGAGCTATTTTCCTTTTCATAAATGGTATTGGACTAATATTTTTGTTTTTTACTATTTATTCATTAATCAAAAAGTTAATGAATTAATATTTGAAAAAATTGTATTAACATCAAGCGTCATCCTCGACAAGTTTACAAAAATGCATTTGAACTTGAGTGGATGAATAAAAAGTACTTTATTAACGACTGAAAATTTGAAGATATATATATATATATATATATATATATATATATATATATATATATATATATATATATATAGGGAGAGTGTGATCTAATAGTAGGAATTGAAAAATAGAGCATATTTTTCTGAATCTAAAAATGTATAACACTTATATGCTCCTTGATAAAATAACCTTGAAATAAGAAAAAAGTAATTGATAAATATGATTTTTCGCATTTTTACAAAGCATAATTTTTTGCTTTTAGTACACTTTAAAAACAAACAAACTATTTCACTATATGGTTCCAAATATTTATATTTCTATACAAGATACCTTTTCGTATAGTGAACGTTTTTTTTAGTCGAAGTATTACATAGATTTTTAAAAAAATATTTTTATGTATAAAAAAGGGGGAAAAATAGAAATTTTCAAAATTACAAAGTTTTATAATTTTTAAAAGACATTATCTAAATATTTTACTAAAAAAATAGTTTCACTATATTTGGTGTATTGTTTTATATATGTTCAAAATAGTTTACATATTTACGAGATACTTTAAAAAAATGATACTTAAACATGAGCATATACTATGAAATCCCAAAAATTATGTCCAACTTAAATTAAACAGAGAAAATAAATTTTTTAACTAAAAAATTATATTTGTATTTCTATAGAATGATCAAAATATCTTTATTAGGATCACAAAAAATTTAAGCTCTACTGGAAATTTTTAAAGATATATGTCACACAAACAAAGAGTCTTCATTTTGGCATTTTACTCTTTCGAGCATGTCCTAATATCCTTAAGTGAAAATGTATACATCTTTAAACAGGTTGAACGTAGGTTAGGATGAAGGGAGAATATTTAAGTCAGAAGGAAAACGACGCCACATATTCTAATTTATAGGTGAAGTTATTTTAATTGAAGGGGAATCTATATATTCTAGGCTGAAGCTTAAAAAATTAGCACTTAAGTTTTTTCATTAATTATTCTCTTACAAAACTTGATTCTAAAATGCTTGCAAATCTGAAATACACGATAGTCTGGGTTCATTTATATACAAAAAGATCATAATTGTATGTATATATGGTTAGATATTCAATTTACAATGCTTAATGCTAGATATATGCAGTAATGTATTCTTAACTAAAAATAATATACAGTCGAACCTATATATAACGAATCTAAATATTGCGAATTTTTCTATATAGCAAACTTTTTCCTGGAACCAATAACATTTCACGGTTTTCTTCTAGAAATAACTTCTCTATAGCGAAGTGCATTCTCTATATAACGAACTCTTGTGATTCAATTTTTTTCTCTCTATTTTTGAATTATTTCTGGACATTTCAAATTATTCTCTCTTTTAACACGTTTTATGGTGGTCATAAATTTTGAACTGGTTTTATGGGTAATTAAATTTAAGGACGCATATGGAAATGCATGTTTAGAATTTCTAGTTATAGAATAATGTATGTTTAAAATTACTTGTGTACTCTAAAGTAGACAATATCCTTAAAATTCGTTAATTTTAATATAAAATTATTTTCTTCATGTTGAAAATAAAGTGTATTCCTCGACATTCTTTTTTCTTGTTTTCCCTGCAGTTTTTTTCGATGGGTAAGATATAGATAATATAATTAGATATTAGTTTTCAAAAATGTGTGAATAATTATTTTTTTCAATAAATAGAGTTTTTGAATTTAAAATTTGTTTTATGTGGTTTATGAAGTATATTAAAAGGTGAACCTCTATATAACGAACTTTTTTTCGGGATTTAGTGACTTTGTTACTTAGAGGTCCGACAGTATTATTTTTATAGATTACATTATAGCCCTATTCCATATGTGATTATTATTCAGAAAATCTCAAGCGTAGATTTCACTAAGAAATGCTATGCAAATTTTGTTTTGTTAATCTGTTTTAATTAAATGTAAAACGATATTCAAAGTCCTCAAAATGTTTTACACACACAGAATTAAATATCATTCCCTCTAAAACACTATTCCTTCTTACATTGAAATATTGCAATATATTTAAAACTTTAGTGGAAAATAAAAATATCTCATAGGGAATACTTGATTCCACACTGAGATAGGATAATAACTTAATAAACTGAAGTAGTAAGAAAAGCCGTTCATTTATAATGATGCTGGATGTGAATTATTCAATTGATTTTCAATCAAAATATCATTTTCATACTTTTGCTCGGTGCATTATATAAAAGTCAATGAACTTTTTTGTATATAATTAATACTTACCAATTTGCGATTCTGCAACTAGAGTAGAGTTTCGGTCACACAAGGGTGAAAATGGCAACCCCAGTTCTTTTTCTTTGTCACCCTATACGAATAAAAGGAATTACTAAACAGCGTAAATATATTTTATTCAATTTGCTTAGCGAAAAAAGACTTAAAGACTTCTCAAAAAAGGGATTTTAGGAGTTTTTTGAAATGGAGCAGGTGTTTGTATGCATGAGAGCTGAAGATCAATAAATTATTGTTGTATTTTTTAAGGTATCCGACAACGTTCGGAACCGTGATTTTGCAAAAGCGTATAAATGGATAATATTTATGATATTTAGTGTCACTTAGATTAGAAAAAGTATATAAAATTATTTTATGAATAGTATTACAATAAAAAATTATTTAAGTACAATATTTTGACAAACAATGAACATAGAATGAGGCATTTTCAAAATATTCTCCTTTTGTGAAAAATGCTTCTATTATAATAATATTTTGCCTGTATATAGCTCAGACCTCTGTATAGAGGCTCAACTATGATTTTTGAAAAACTCACATTATTTTCAGAGTTACAACCCATTGAAATAATTACCGGCGCTTTTTTCTTAAAATTTCTCCCCTCTGTTGTCGTAAAACATAGATAAACCTACTTCTAAGTTATGTATTTCAAAAATTCTAGTTGAGCCTCTATACAGAGGTCTGAGCTATATACAGGCAAAATATTATCATAAGAGAAGTATTTTTCACAAAAGGAGAACAGCTTGAAAATTGGTCATTCTAAGTTAACTTTTTGCCGAAATATTGTATTTAAATAAATTTTTTTTGTCGAAATGTTTGTTTATTTTTAGTGTGTTTTTGTTTCATCGACGGACCAGCCATGTTTCTTCTTCTTTTTTTTTACTTTTTTATTCAACCACACAACATATATATGCTATTTAAAAGCGCAGCAAATTTTAATTATTTTTTTATTGTGAGCTTCTAGTATTAGAGTCCTATATTTTTTAATGGTCACGTCTCAGTATTAAAGAGAAATTTTCTCGTCTATCTCGTTCCACAGAAAGTTCTCATCTGCCGGCACAGCGCGGCAAGGAATAATATTTGCATTTGTGCGCATGACGTTGGCGCGCATGCGCCAACAATGTCCTTAAAACAATTTTATACATGTATTCTAATCTAAGTGACACTAAATATCATGAAAATTATCCATTTATGCGCTTTTTTAAAATCACGGTTCCGAACGTAGTCGGATACCTTAATTATTTGTAATTTTGATCTATTCCGGGAACTTTTTGACCATGTACATCTTTTTATAATGAAGGAGACACATTTCGAATAATACCATTTTTTATGCATTTCGCAATGATTTATCTTTTTTAATATTAGTACCTACAGTGTATGGGCATTCTAATTAAGAGGTAAATAGCTAATAAACTATTTATAAAATAATTAGTAAGGTAAACTTTTGAAGCAAATTAAAAATAGCAAACATAATAATAAACTATAGTTAATAATAACGCGAGAAGGAATGTGTAGTACAATAGAAAATGGAGTAGAGTTCTTTTTTTATAAATCTACAATACAGCCGTTCTAAAACACAAAGAGAAAGAAAGTTTAAGCTCTCTAAGTCTTAGATTTCAAATATAGTTTAAAGACAGTTTTTGTAAGCGAGAAAAAGAAATCTCTAAGGTTTAACATGTATTTGAAGAACTCTCTGAAAGATGTTTCGAATGCATAAAACCTATTTTGAAATCTTTCTACAATTTCAAGACCAGGTTATCAAAGTACACATGCATTTTACGCTACAAAAATATGCATATTTGTTAGGTAATAAATATCATGAATTTCAGTACAACGTATAGGAGCTGTAATAAAAATAAGTAATATAGGGAATATAAAAGTAAAAATTCCTGCTTTTTTAATATAATCTTTGAGCTTAGAGTTTACAGCTTATAAAATATTTACTATTGTCAAGCCAAACAAAAAGGTTTATTCTTAATATTTTCCCTCAGTTTATTTGTTAGTTTGATTTGTAAGGTCATTTCTGTGTTCTGCTATTATTTTCAGGATTCATATGTACTATGAAAAGAAAATTTTATTATATTTAAATGATTTTCGTAAAATTTTGGATTGGAAGCGTGTAAAGTAGTCTCATATATTATCTGAGAGTAACAAAATTGTTGCATTTTTACTGTATAATTTTATTCTTTTAAGGATTTTGTCTCAGAATCTTTCCTTCGTATTTTGTTGCTAAGAATAAACTGTTTTCATTGAATTCGCCTTTTTATTCACTCTATAAATAACTTTATCACAGTAGAAACGTAAATTTATTCAACTACTTCAGACAGCTAAATAAATAACCAGTTTTTCTGAATTTACATTATACACGTATGTACCAAAGTCTACATTTAATAAAGACTTATTGTCACACTTTTAGTTTCAGATATACAGTTTCCAATGAAATAAATTCTTAGTCTAACAATCAAATACTACTCTACCATGGTAAGTACAGGGATTACTCGGTATTATTACGACTTCAGAAATCATATGAATACACAGAGTAGTAAGTTTTTTATAAAAATGTTTAAAATAGCCAAGTTTCAAAGACATTTTTTCAAAAAAATTATAAAAATAATTTGGTTATTTAATAAAGTTTTTTCTTCATTAGTTAAACTTGAAATATATTCATTAAAAAGAGACAACGGCATCATATGGATGTGTACTTCATATTCCAGATCCGAATCAAAGAGAACAATGAGATAAGAATTTTTTGGATGCTTAGTTACTCTACTTAGATTTATAGTAAGTCTTGTTAGCTTAGTAAAAGAACCTATTAAAATGCTCACGTGGAATTAAAAGGTAGATAGGATTCTTGGCTGCTCATTATCATAAATAATTTGGGTGCACTTAAAGACATTTGGAAGATTTGGAAATACTATTGGGTTGGTGCATAATTATCAGGCGGTTCTTTAACGTACCATCTTTTAATAAAAATATACATTTTATAAATTTATGAATGAAAATATCCTTCTACTATTAAGTTATAAAAATGCAAGTTGAGAATCATACTAATATTCGTCATATTATACTGTATCACAGAGAAAGTATGGAAATCTGTGCAGTCATTTTGCGATCTCAATGAACTTTTACGGTGTGGGCATAATCAGTGAAAGCCAATTCAGGGAAAGGTTTGCCCATTTACAAATCTGGTGATACAAGCGTGGAAGATAAGCCAGGAAGATGTTGGCCGTTGAATTTCGACGATCAGGAACTTTTGGCAGCCGTGGAAGGGGACGAAAGCTTGACCACTCGAATGCTGGTTGCCAACTTCAATGTGGACCATTCAACTATCGTTTGTCATCTCAAAAAGCTTGGAAAGATATTAAAATTGGTTGGATGAGTCCCCACGAATTCAACGATAACAATAAAGACGAACGTGTGTGAATTTTCACCGATTTGCTTCGACAAAATGAGTGAAGTCCGTTTCTGAAGGATCTTGTCATTGATGATGAATTATAGATTTTCTTAAAAAACCTCAAAAGAATGAAGATCTGCGTTTTGCCAGGAGTTTCATCAAAAGGAATGAAGAAGGACGGGCACTGTAAGAAAGCATTGCTGCGTGTTTGGCGGAACAGAAGCAGAATGATCCCGCCCAGGGAATTGACTGTCTTCCAAGCAAATGAGAAGCAGTTATTAAAGCAGAAGGTTACTACGCTCTGGCTTAATTATTCAAAAAGTTACTGTTGAATTTTTATATTTCTTTTTTCATCATAATTAGCATTCAAGAACGAATGATAATCATGCACCAACCTAATATTGTTGATTAATATTGTGAATTTTGAGATGTTTTCTTCTCCGTGGCAACAGTGATGAGGCCCTAAAGATAGTTTGCAGGTAGAAGTAAGATTATTCTTTTAAAAATAAAAATAATCTTGGCGACAAATTTGATCGCCAAAAGCAATAAAAGAGAATTAAAGCTGTAAAGTGCATTTCATTGGCTTAACCCAATATTGTGACTACCGATTTCAATTTCTGTGTAAACGAATTTGTGCTATTCTGAATTTTACGAGTGATAATTGTTACATGGCAGTTAAATCTATTTTAATTATGACAGAGTTCCAAAATAAATCATGATATACAACGAAAGAATCTACCCTTTAATTACGTGAATCTTTCCGGAGAGTAGTTTGTAGAGATTAAATACTATTATATTGTTAGACGATACTTTCGTACAGCCATTTACTTAATTAATCTCTCCATTAGTAAAGCAATTATTGCTCAATAGGGTGCACAAAATTAGCTAAACTGATTACACTATTTGAGTAATAATACTTGTATTGAAGTCATTTAATGCTAATCTGTGTCAAAGAATCACTTAATATTGAAACACTCCTTGTCTGTTATTTTTTCCCTGAAGCAATACTCTCCTAGTGGGAAAATTGAGTTTTACTGGCAAAGTTCGCTTCCCAGCACGAAGTGACCAATGCTATGAGATTGGCGACAAATTTCGTGAAAAATGCGATATCTCCAAAGAATTATCGAGAAGACTCTGGTTTTGATCCTTCTAGAAATTGCTATGAGGCTATATAAAGGACCTTTGAAACAAGGGTCAGGGAAGTTCAGAGGAGATATCAGTCGAGATCAGAATCTGTTTGTTGACTGCGATAAAAGAGAGAAACTTTTTCTGAGTTCATGTTGGTGGAACTGTTCTGCAACATTACAAAGCTTGTTTATAACGAATGTGGTTTCACTATTGTTAATAATTTATCATAATATTTCTTTGTATATATACATCGATTTGTCTTCATGCTCGTCCTTGTCTATTGATAAATCTGTTATTATTCAAATAATTGGAATCATCGGCTGTTTTCCCGCTTTTCAAATTTACAACATGAAAACATGATATAACATAATTCTAGATTTTTTAATTTCATATGTTTTGGTATAAGAAATGAAAATTTTCTGGATGTCGAGAGTTTCTAGGGAATAAAATTTTTATCTATGCTGAGAATTAAACCTTTTGAAATCCATTTTTCCGATAGAAATTTCGAGAAATAATTTTACCTGTCTGAAGAATTCTTCCATGAGTCTTTGCGTCCATCTGAAATGCAAGTTCCAGTCCTTTGCAGGATGACTGATGTCACAACAGTGCAGCATTAAGGAAAGCACTTTCGCTTTGTCCATTGAACTGTAAATATCAACATATTTAGGATATTGATGCAAGTTGTATTTGAAAATATGATGAGAGTAAATGTAAAAATATTGCAACTGGTAACTCGTGAATAAGTATTTTAATAGATTCATGGGGGAGACACTTCTGCTAACTGTTCTGTTAATCAGCTTGGAAACAATTAAACTAAATATGAATGAACTAACAAGTTATTTCGGGTTATACAAGGTGTTGCATAATTTAACCAACAAATTCAGCGGGATGATAGTAGGCAGCATGGAGACGACAAATCATCATAGAACATGGGGCGCCAACCACGTTTAGTGGGAGTAATTCGCAAAAAAGTTATAAAGGGTGGGATCTCCAGTAGAATGAAATACATTTATTAGACGTAAAGTGTGCTTAAAATATGAACAATGCATCACAGCTCGACGTCAGAAATGCAACGACTAGTGATTGTCTCAGAATTTGTTTGAAGTTGCGACCACGTAGGTTATAGCACAGCCAAAGTCGATGGACGAAGGAATGTTGGACACGTTCAAACAATTCCGGTGTACTGGCGATGTCAGCGAAAGCGATAACGATCTGTGGCGTGAGATCCTCTAATGCAGTCTAATGCACTGTCGTCTTATACACGATAGATTTCAGGTGGTCTCAGAGGAAGAAATGTAAGGGATTGAGATTTGGGAGGCGTGGAGGCCAAGCAACAGGTCCTCCACGTTCAATTCCTCTCCCAGGATATATAGTACGGAGAAGGTTTCGCACCGCAATCGAAAAATGTGCTGGTGACTCATCATGCATGAACCCCCATATTCCGCATGATGCAGTGGTGTGCAGCGGTCGGTACTAGCTGCCCAATTCCGGGAGGACGTGTTGAAGGAAAACAAGGTATCTTGCGCCATTTAGGCAGCATAGGAATTTGATCAAATCCCAACGGGATATGATCAATTGACGGGAGATGTAAAAATAACGTCGCTTCAAATTCATTTCCCTGATGAAAGTAAGTGGTTTTTTTAAATCCCCGAACTCTTTCAGTGAAATGAACTAGTTAGGATTTGCATTGGCAAAATGCTGTCTAGGGGGGAGACACCTGGGGGGTCGAATCCTTGTACTTCCTAACCAAACAGGTAGTGCTATCGATCCCCTAAATATCAACCCCATTTCTTTAAAAAAAGTGGCACCATAGGATTAACATAGGGATTGATATTTTAGTGTGTAAACAACCGAGAGGAAAGGCGATACACATAAAAAAATACCAGCCTAATTTTCTAATGATTTGTTAATTAGTTTCGAATAAAGAATTTGTATTTCATTGACTATTGTTGTATTACTTACTTCTACGTTTAATAATACAACATATTTGTTGAATAAACACTTTTAAACTCTTGACAATATTATTTCATCATTTCACTGAAACATGTCAAGGATTTGTTCAAATCCCTTACTTTTATCAGAGAAATGACCTTCAAGAGACATCCTTTAAACAGCTCCCGCCAATTGATCATATCCCTTAGGGATTTGATCATTTTCCTAATTTCATCGTTTCCCTGCGACATGTATACCTCTGCATTCCCATCGTCTGGTTCAATGTCCCCCCCTTAGGCTACTATTATCGCGATGTTCACGGACTAACGTGGTTTGCGACCCTATGTTTTATGATGATTTGCCATCCCCATGCTGTCTATTATCACCCCTCTGAATTTGTCGGACGAATTCAACAACACCCTGTATACATATATCAAAGTAATTAATGCTTATAACGTAATCAGTGTTGTAAGCAAATATGAGTAATAAAATTTTATGTTGACCCAATGATAGCTAACCAACTGAAATGCTTTGTTTAAAATTAAGGTAGGTTTACTTGATCATTCCAATGGAAAGAAGAGTTAAATAATATACATACGAAAGAGTTAAATAATGTACATACATAACCCTTTAATGTTAAGTTGCTATTAATAATAACTAAGCATATAAACTATTCTAATGTAAGAAACAGAGTTTTAGAGAATAAAAAAATTACAGGAAAAAAGAAATGGAAAAAATTATATAATTTTTTTTAAAAAAAATGTAACCATTTAAAAAAAATGTCTTATTTTTGTATTAAAAAAGAATTTAAGTATTACATTTAAAAATATAATACTCAAATTTAAAAGAAAAAAACAGCAGTTTTATTGCTAACTCAGACAATTAAATTCATATTACCTTCATGTAAAATATAATGCCTATCTAAGAGCATTAGGTATTATAAACCACATAGCATATTGCTTATACATTAATTTTACACATAATTATTGTATCGCATTGTATTCTGGAATTTTGGAAGAAAGCTTTCAAGATAATATATTCAGAGGCAATACACTCAAGCAATCTCAATAGAGAGTACATAAATTTGCTTAGGAAGGGAGTCTCACCTGAAATCTGAATGACAGAGTAGACTCTTCATGGTTTTGATCTGCTGAAAGTGCGAAGACATGTCCGTCGCCAGTACCATTTCGATCACCAAGCTGCGGAACTCTCTAAAAAAATAACAATAAGAACTTTATTTATTTCACCCATTGAGAAAATTGGACTATCTAAAGAAAAGTTTTGAGACTGTCTACGGCATATTTTATATGAAAAATAAAATAATTTGGCTAATTTTTTAAGACAAATTCATTTAGAATAAATATATGTTATTAATCCCCATCAAAATCTTATTCAACTGCTTTCCTCGAAAAAATCGTGTTACGTGATAAAATTAAATCTTGTACTATTTTGCCTTTATCTGATTGGGTTTAAGTGTAGTATATAGAGGGGGGGAGGGGGCTTGGCGATATCAATTTCTTCTGGCGACTAAAATCGGTTGCCAAGCTACTTCAGTTAGTGATAGGTGTTTGGAAGCCAGAATGAATTCGCTATCTCACCAGGATATCCAGATAAAAATCGCCAAATCCAAAGCCCCCCTCCCTTTATACTACACTTGAGCCTCTGGTTGAATGACCATGACTTCTTTCATGGCAAAAAACTGTGACAGATTTTAAAACTTATTTAATAGTAACAAATAAGAACGTTTCGGGTTTGCCGGTGCAATCTCGCCAAACAGGCTTCGTTGGCGACAACATACAATGTACATATAAAAAATGTTATAAATGTTAGTTTTCAATGGTTTTTCATATATTTTTTATGTAGTTTTTAAAAAAAAGCTTTACTGATAAGAAAAGATAGCGAATGGTTTTTAAAACTTTTTGGTAATAGGTTAACAGTAGAAATATTCCGTTTGTTGTATCATTTTTGGAGACTTTATCACTTGCGCCGGTGAAAAGTATAAGTAAATATAACAGTAGAATTTAAAGGAACTTTTTTGGTACTTATGTATTGGTTTCACCGCAGCCACACAAAACGCACCATTTTCCACCAAAATCTGTGAATGATTAGTTTTTTAAAATTTAAAATACGTTAGTTTTTGTTGCTTTGATATCGTGGTGTGATTCGCGAGGCTCTAATTTTGGCGCGGTGGCGCTAATACGTATGTACCCTTTTTTTGTTATTTTTTTTATTATTAGAGAAATATTTATGTGTGCAGACGTGCTATTTAATTGAGAAATAAATAAATGAATAAACTAATACTTGATATAATACTTATTTCTATTTAAGATTTATTCAAAGAGTTACGAAAAAAGTTTTGTAAGAATAATTTGAGGGTACAGTGGGGAAAAGCTTTGAAAGGTATAGAACAGTGGTTTTCAAAGTACTCCTGTGGGTACGCAAAAGAAATAGACTCGAGATCATTGCCTTATGTGTTCTATTGTATATCACATGCGATTCTCTCATTGCTGCTTTGTGTCTGGGGAGCTTAACTTCATAAACGCATTTACTTTAAGATGTATGCAGCATGTGAAGCTTTTCGAAGGAAAAATAACTGTAAATGATCAAGAAGAAACTTCTAGAGACTGATAACACTATAGATTCTAATTCATAATATAAATTTAATTTAATATATAATAAATAATTTTGCTTTTGATTACACACAAACACGCACATGCAATATGTGCGTATGATATAAAAGTTTTAGAATTTCTAAGGATAACAAATGTTGTTGAAGATTCTATAGGTTACAGCGATTATTCAAAACATTGTTTTATTAGCCTATAAAATTAATTAGAATGAGAATTTACTACTTACAGAAATTGCCTTTAATCTATCGTTATGTAGTGGATCATCTTTCAAATGAAAGAAAAATACACATAATAAACAGGCAGGTTCTTTGGAAAGAACTTGAAATGCATTCTAATAAGAATTAGGATAAGTTGTTAACAAAGGATAAGTAGATAATCTGTATAAATCTACTGTTATTCCAGTAATTATAGCAGATTTAATGAGCAGGAATCACTTAACATATGAAAAATCCATTTTAATCTACGTAAAGTGTTCACATTAGTACGAATTCGAAGTTCTCTCAGCAATAAAAAACCCTTAATCATAATATCGCGTTAGGTCAATGAACTGCATAGTTTGCTGTCAAATATAAACAGACTCGTTGTTCTTTGTGTAGTCCTTGTATACGCTGATAATGGCTTCTGGAACTTTCTGGCGAAATAATCATCCTAGACCTTTCTGTATTTCTTCAGAAACATCTATTTTTGCTGCCAAATTTGGTGACCGAATTAATCATTAAATCGGTCGTCAGCTCATTTATTATTGTTGAACGGATAATCTTTCTTGAACCACAAACAATCTTTTCGGTCACAGCACCATTTCGGCGGAAACGCAGAGTCCAAAATTTCCGTAACAATATTGACTTTTTCGGAATATATTTACTGGCGATAGGACGGTTATACAATTTTTTTGAGAAGAGAAAAGTTTTCGGGATATGTGGGGGCATCAAAAGTTCTTTTTATAAAGAGTGACGATACAGGAAAAAAATAATAACTAATTCTTTCATTGGCTGTAGAATAAGATTATTCATTCTCGAACTTTCTCATTTCATTTTCAATTGTATGGGACATAAATATTTCTTCTAAACAGGAAAAAAGTCTTATGTATTTAAACCTTAGAAGTTTAAAAAAGGAAAATAGAATAGAATTTTGAAAGTCAATTTTCAGTTCAATTTTAGAACTTTAAAATTTTTATAAATTACTGTTAAATTGAAGAACATGTAATTTTAAGGATTTTGAAATTTATTGCAGCAATTCATGCTGATAATAACACAGAAAATATCTTGGAAAATCATAAATTTAAGTCAGTTATGGATGCACTGATTTAACTTCTTTAATCAAGGTTATTTATAATTCATTTTATTTACTTTGCAAATATAAAAAATTCAAGAAACGCGTAGTGCAGGAAGGTACAAGAAATTTTGAACCAAAGCTTCATAAATCCATATTAAACTTCGTTTAGTCTCATTCAAACTTAGACTTAATAAATATATAACAATCAAGCTTACGAAAGATTAAGAAAGTTTAAATATGAATTACTTATTTGGAAATAAACGCTTCTTTTTTCAAATTCTCTACTAGAATGTTCAGTATTCAAAATTAATGCTTTGAATTTTAATTCTTATCCGTTTACACAAGGATTTATTATAAAACGCATTACAGGTAGTTTTCTAAAGAAGTAATCTGAGAAAAGAGCTTATTTAATTATCAGTTATAGTTTATTGCGGTTATTTTATATGGTGACGTCAAAAGTCAAATTTTAAACCTAAAAATCACAGTTGAATTTATAAAAGAGATTGTATAATAAACAGTAATTTATGAGGTTTTTGAAAAGTGCATATTAATATAAAGTTATATTTCGTATAGTATTAAATGTAATTTGTGTTTAAGTTTTGAATCGATTCAAAAAAAATTAAGAGTTTCAACTAGCAATTAAATATTCAAACTGAATAAAAAAATATTTCAAACGGATCAATACAGAGGACAACATCGAAAAAACATCAAATTAAATTAACATTCTACCACAATAGACTAAATTTATAACGATACAGAATAAATTAATAGCACATATCTCTACTGTGATATGCATGAAGACTGTTGACCTGCCTATTTAGTCTGTTGTAAGACCAGAGTAAATTGATATCAGGTAATTGAAAATGTAATAGATCAAATGGAAAACACAATAAATTAAATTAACAATGCAGGAGACTAAAATGGAATTACGACAGATAAAACGATTGATGATAAAACGGATTAAACTTACTACACAACAGCCTAAAATAGCAATGCTACAAAAAAAGTTGTCAACACAATGTACTAACTTATTAAAGTATCAATGTAAACAGATCATTGATAGTAAAGTAAATTAAATTGCAAACATGTGACGGAGCTTTATGAGACTTTCTACTAATAATCCTCTTGGGAAATCGCGTTATTTCACATGCATCCCTCTCAAAAAGAAACCATGACATGCAGATTGGCCAGTGTGTATATAAAGTTTAATAATCGTGGTTCAGAAGGAAAAGGAGCGGAATCGCTGAAAGCAGTTCTGATACGGTAAGGATCAGAATTTCGCCGCATGACTAAAGTACGGACTTTAACTATTAGAATAAATTAGGGAAGTTAGGATTATATTAAGAACATCGATTAAAGTTACGATATTCGGATTTCGTACGCTTATTCACATAGGATTTGAGCTCTCTTTATATCATTCCAAAGGTTCCCTTTATAGTTTGCTTGTCCTGGAATATTATCTATGGTAATAATAAATTAGATTTATCATTGTTATTCTTGATCATCCATCTTCACCTCCTACAGATTTAAGTCGATTAGATGACGAGGAAGCGTCCCCTGAGGTGAGACCTTTACAAATAAAACAAATTAAATAAATTATTAGCATGATAATTGCGAATAACACTGGAGAAAGCCTGTGCAACGCTGGACCATGCAGTTAGTCACATAATTATTGATAATTTGATAACATAATGGACCAAATCTACAACAAACTAAACCAACAGAACAGCAAATTAAGATCACAACAGACTAAAATGGTAACATAACAGAATAATGAATCAATTGTTGATACCCCATATAAAAATAACCAAGCAATACTATTTACCTGTATTCTTCTTTGCTGAGGTTGCTGAGTATACTGTTTTCTTCGTCCTTCAGCAAACGGAAAGACTGACTGATGTGATAGTTCTCCAGAACAGCTCTGTCATTGTAGAGGAGAGCCGTCTCGGATCTAGATAGAAAAGTATTTAAAACATTACATATGTCTTTCTCTGCTTAAGAGTATTAAATTAAAATAATCTTCTCTTTAAATTCGAACGAATGATTCTTTAAATAGAGGAATGAAGCAGAGACGAAATAAAATGATTTCATCGAAAGATGCATGTGTAACATGGGTAATAGGGGACTTTTAAAAAATTAATAGCCCTTCCTCCCAAAATCTTCAAAAATGTAATACCTTTTGTATAAAAAATTGATTCTTACTGACCAGAACTTGTGACGGATCTATTCACGTACTTTCCGCTAATCCTCTTGGGAAATCTCTGGGCTATCAATTCGCGTTTATTCACAAACAACTCCTTTGAAGAAGAAACCGTGTTATTTAAATTAAGTCTACTATATATAGTCAAGAATTTCTGGCTAGTAATGAGGAGAAGAAGAGAGAGAAAGCCGGAAGTCAGATGAGATTGCTACTGATCAGGTATCACTCCAATTTATCGATTATTTCAAAGATTAAATAGATGAAAGATTTAAGGTATCTGACTACGTTCGGAACCGTGATTTTCAAAAGCGCATAAATTGATAATTTTCATGATATTTAGTGTCACTTAGATTAGAATATATGCATAAAATTGTTTTAAGGACATTTTGACAAAAATAATTTATTTAAATACAATATTTCGGCAAAAAATTAACTTAGAATAATCTTTTTTCCAGATGTTCTCCTTTTGTGAAAAATTGTTCTGTTATAATAATATTTTGCCTGTATATAGCTCAGACCTCTGTTCAAAGGCTCAACTAGAATTTTTGAAATATATAACTTAGAAGTGGTTTTATTCATATTTTACGACAACAAATGGGAGCAATTTAAAAAAAAATACGAATAATTATTTCAATTGGTGGTAACTCAGAAAATAATGTGAATTTTTCAAAAATTCTAGTTGAGCCCCTGTAGGTCTGGTATGTCTGTATATATCTGGTATGCCTTCTCTTCCTCCCACACATCTAGGTGGGCAAGAGAGAGGAACAATTCCCTCACAAAGGGTTTCCTTGACTTTGGAAATATTTAAAAAATTGTCCTAATTTGGAACCCATTTGCTATCTCTTGTTTTTTGTGCACTGATAAATTATTTCAGCCGAAAAATCTGATGAGGGGAGAACTGTCATCCAGGAGTTCTTTCACTCCAAATTTCAGGAATTTTATCTATGAGAAATTCTTTTTCAAATAGAAAGTTGGAAAGAGATTGTAGATAGTTGGCAAGAGATCTTACAAATATGTACAATTTGTAGGTTAAATTAATTTAGTGTTTTTGTACTTCTTCATCAAAACAAGCGAAACCTTTGTTATGACTTAATATAACATAAGTAATAATTCTTACTACTTACCCTGACATGACGTGGAATGAATTGGTTGTTCCTGTGTGCTCGTAATCATGGATGATGGCTGCAAAAAGAGTGGCGAAGATCTCGATGTCTGTCAGCCAGTTCTGGAAAAGTAAATAGGTTTTCAACAGATTGCAATAGTCTGCAAAAATTTCTTAGATATGTAACAGTTTTTTTAGCTGTAAAATTGTTTATAGCAACTTATTCTAATGTTACTGTAACGAAATGAAAAGTTTCGTTCAATTAGTCTATCACTGTATTATGAACTTTTATTTATTAAAAGTAAACTTTTTCAAATAATAAGAACTAGTTAACAAACCGCTATTAAAATTCCCCCAGTCTTACGGTGTGTTTTTGAGTGCCAGCTCGCTTTATTGCAAAATCCTCAAATATATTACAATCTGAAATTTGATCAACGAGGTTCACAATAGGTTATAAAAAATTGTATTAAGTTTTTTCTCCCCTGATATTTGTATATATTTTTACAGAATAAACATTTAATAAAAGTTTCATAAAACTCCAGGGTTATTTTTCATTTTTTAAGAATATTGTGGAGGTATGAATGCGTAGGTATCTTACAATGGAGGGCAAAAAGTAAGAACATACGCATTTCCGTAGAATTTTTCAAAAATTATTCAACCATTTTTAATGATAATTGATAAAAATAACAAAGAGCAACATACTTTTTTTAATTACTCAATAAAATTCCAGTCTCTGTTTTTTATTTTATACAATGGAGAGCATTTTTGTAATAATTATTTCAAAATAATTTCGAGAGTCTTAGTTTTTTGTTCGTGTTTCTGAAGGCACAATTATTTTGATACTTCTGCAACTATGTACAAAAGACAATGTTTGGATAATACATTACCACGATGGAGAGTATGGTTGGGGTTGGAATAGTTCTATCCCAACTAGAGGCAGCATAAGGAAAGGTGGATTAATACGCGATGAAAATAATGATTTTCAGTTATGAAGTTAGTTTCAGGAGATGAACAATATCTAGACCAATTACAACATTCCGAAATTACAACAGACAGATGACTTTCTGGGGGATAGGAGCAATATCCAAAGGGACCAGTTACAAGCATTCCAAGAGCTACAAAAAGGCAGGATGACTACTATTTGGCTTTAACTTGAACGATGCAATAAAGGGGACGAGCTGGTCCAGCTAGTAAGGGAGAAGCTTTCTCCACTGCTTCTGGGCATCAATTTTAGAGGTTACCTGTAGCAGCTTTAGCGCTGTATAAGGCATTAGGCTATAGAATGACGATCTACATGCCGCTCACTGTAGATCACATACCGCGTTATCTGGGTATGCTGCCACCCTGACGTGGTGCGGGCAACATAATACTTGGTCAAGCTGGGAACAGTATTACCTCACGGCAAGAAACTGATATTCAGTCTGAACACAAGTCAGATTGATTTCCTAGCGATACACTCGAAGACAATCTGGAACCTGAGTACCATCCCTTCCAATATCGGAAGTAGTGGCTTTGTACACGAGCTGACGTTGGATGACGCACATGATTGCACACGCGACTTTCAGGGGAAGGCACATTGATGACTGGTGAGGTATAAGGGATGAGATTTCAGAGCTCAGTCTGTGAGTCTTAACAAGGGTAATTGGAAACCTGTTCATTTTGTTATTACGTCAAGTAATGCTTTCATATTCATTTTTGGTTAGACTGGTCATTAAATTCTTCTCGAGACTGAGGAGATTTAGAGGATGGAATAACCCAGCAAGATCTTCATATCTCAATTTCATAGAGTACAGGCCAGCAATTGCAACTTTTGCCAGCTCCACCCAGAAAGCATATCTTCATTTTGGCCCAAAATGTATTTGCAGTGATCTCATATTAAACTTTTCACGAAGTACTCCTTGCTACGTCATTCTTTGGACAATATAATGGAAAGTTCTCATATTGCATTACAGATCATAAGCGAAATCAGCGTGTGTATGGAGTGCAAGAACCTACTGCTGAACTGCCATTTACTGTTGTGGAAGGTGGTGGTGGCGGCGCTTTTATTTTTTGTTTGTTTGTGCACAGTGGTTCACCTTCATTTGCACT